>LS997563.1:4249280-4849280 GCA_000469685.2 Haemonchus contortus
CGGCTTCGGTCAGAGCTACTGTTCAGCTCTCTTTCACATCTTCCCTTATCGCCTTTTTGAGTAGGTTGAGACGTCAACATGTAGGTAACTCTTTTCAGCTCTCGCGATTTCACGCTATCATACCGGCTATAGTATTCAAAGAGAAGAGAGAACCTGTCCGATCTCTGAACTTTACGCTTCCTAACAACATCATCATCATCATCATCATGTTCGACAAACTAGTTGTAGAGACCAAACGAACGATGATGACGGAATGCTCGCACAAACTCTTACGGGAACGAAACGAACTCGCATACGCTCAAGTGCGTGAGTGGAGTTTCGATTTGCTTCAAAAAACGAAGATCATGGACACCACCTCCTACTTAAAAGAAACGAATATCAAATGGGCTGGAACGTCATGTAATTTCATGGGGATCAAAAGTACACCAGGAGGGCATTCAGCACTATGGTCGGATTTCGTAAAAATTGCTAACAAAACTCATGAATACATATTGCCTGGTTCAGTGGCCAATGTTATCCAATGGTCTCTCGAGGAACGGACCGGCCCGTGACAAGGACGGATGGAGACATTGCAAGTGCCCGTTGGAGTATATTGATGATCAGATGTGTCAGATGGTGCACTACAATAGCTTACATAAAAACATGATAGAGCAGCTTAGAAGATTGATATTGAAAAGATTAAAACGATAACAAAGCAGTCAAACATGGAATCGCTAAAGCGATTCTTCGTAAGCTGATGGACTAGAGATAAGCAGTCATTGAATGATCAGGGTACAACGGAATTTTGAAGAATGGGAACCCCTTCTTCTTCAAAGGGAAGTCTATCGAGCAAAACAAAACAATGTCGAAACTTATGGGCTTCTGAGAATTGAGAACTCAATTTTACCTATTATTCAAATATTTGAATATTTTGCAAAAAAAACTGTCCGAGAAGGCTAGGGTCGTTCCAAGAAATCATTGGCACTGAAAGAGTGAAAATTATTATGCGATTTGGGATTTCTAGTAAGACAACGTTACTCCATCACGTACGAATGGGTAGCCCAAGTAATAGGGTTCTCCAAAAAAATACCGAAATCTATCTACAGGGCGTCAAGATTTTTCGAAAAAGGGATTTATCATTCTGATTGCTGTCCTGAGAGGTGGAGTGATCTTTTTGGAGTAAGGGACCAGGAGCTACTTCTTCCTTCATGCCCCAACCCGGACTTGAGTAAACTCAAAGGAAACTATTAAAAGCTTCAGTTATGGCAAGAAGCGTGTAAAAGGGCTGGAACAGTGACTTGCCTCGAAAGTAGCAGTGCCTGACTATCAATAGCAAAAGGTAGATACCAAAACTTTGGGCTCTGAATAAACCACTGAAGTTAGGTCGATGCAGTTTCCGTGTTCCGTGTCCGTGTTTGATCCTTCCGTATTTCGCCATCACGTGTGCGGAAGGGGTGCAAGGTACACTTCCATCACACTAGCTATCACTGGCCCGTCCTGCATTTGGTGACGATGCCGCACAATTTTCACAAGCTCGTCACAGAAAGTGAGATCAGAAAGGCACTAGATGACTTCTTCAAGTCCCAGCCCCGTCCTTCTAGGAGGATGGAACCAACAAGCTGCCTGAGCGTTGGCGTCGAGCAGTGGGTGGTGATGGGGCACACATCTAATCTTCACACTGGTCCGCTATTGAGATATTTACAAAAAAGTTGGGGAAAAACTTATAAATCGACGTAATATAAGATTTGTGAGGTTGCAGGTCATAGTCTGGAAGAGTTACAGGATTCGGGTTTATTCGGAGGAGTGAGGAAACACAGGCTGTGGGAATGTAACATTGGGAATCAAGACTCTTTGTAGTCTTCCTACAGGAGGAAACACTTGCTTATGACATTGATAATAGGGAAGCAATAATAGACAAAGAAACATATGAATTTGCTTCAGTGAATGTAACACACACTGACTCCGCGGCTATCCAGTAGACATTTCTGTCGACCATTTCGAAAACCGGATTTCAGACAAAATATTCCCGATCCGTGAAAGATAATCGGTGTATATATGAGTCGCATACCGGAATTATTGCGAATGAGAGAATGTCTACCACTTTTAAGAAATTCTCGACAATTAAGAAAGACATGTCCCTGTCTCAATCTTACTTACTCCCACTTGATTGCTGAGTGTTCGATCAGGTTATCACCCTATGGATAATGTGACGGCGCACTTATTTAGCGTTAATCGATCTCGCTTGAAGGCACAGCTTACGATAAAAATCCTCTTTATTTACTTGTCTATTAATTTATTGCACTTACGTGCGCCATTGAACGGTATCAACTAATACAGATTGGGTAAATGAAACATTCAAACATCAAGTGGATACAAAAAAAGTAGGCATCAAACATAGGTTGAGTAAGAATGAAAAGAAAAAAATCCACCGACAGTCAAACCCATGGAGGAATAGCATGGAATGGGGAAATTAATGAAACAGTAAAAGATTCTTGTGATTTCATCATAGAAATTTGAGGTTCCCTCGTATATCATGTCTAGGGCTATTATGTCAGAAAACGGCCTAGTAAAGGGTTATAAAGGCTCAAAGATTGGTCCGTGGGTATCCACGGACGAGTATCACCGGCGTTGTGGAGGCTGCACCGAGCACAAGGGAACACATGCAGGAAGTTCGAACAGCTTGTCATGATCCATAACGACAGAGTAATGTAGTTCTGTACAGTTCTGGCTTGATGTAGCCAGTTCTTTGCGCAATTGCAACAACTGAAATATCGTCCAAACATGCCTTCCATGTTACTATCATACTAATCCTGTCCAATCTCTATTTTCCTTACTTTTAGAGCGCCATATTTTTTCTCGAAACAGGCCATTCTCTCTCTTTCTTCACTGCCGATCAACTATTCCCAATCACTATTCCCAAGCTATATTCTTGCTTTTCGAATAAAAAGGAGTACCTCAAAATCATTGTAAACTGTGCCTTTGACCAATGCATCCTCGTATACGACTATCATTCACAAAAGTAGCTTTTGGATGTGTACGTGGTCTATGCAGTGGCTGACGGATGCCGGTTTTCTTACAAAACAGTTCTTTCATCCTCTTAGCAAGTCTGGCACTCGTTAACCGTACCCCGAAGGATAGAAAACTTTGTTAATCTGGGCGGGTCTCGGTAAGAAGATAGTTTCTCAGCCAGTCTGTATGATACTGAATGTGCCACTAGCCACTACAAACCTCCGCTTCTCCTCCTTTCACTTTCAACATTTTTCTTGCATTAATTATAATTTTTTCTATTCGAAAATTTCTACTTTTTTTTTACATTGTCATTGTTTAGTGAGTTTTAGGTGATAATAGTTAATAGCTGGAGGGAGGTGCAGTGAAAATGGCTATAGACCTTGGTCGAATACTAAATACTTCAGTCAATGTTACACAGGTTTTTCCATCAGAATCCGCTGGTTCCCAAATATGTTTACGAAAAATCGCCTAAACATCTGCAGTCTACTTCAAGTTGGCGATTTATTAACAAAAGTTCAGCCTCGGACGAGACTCGAACCCGTACTTGTCCTTTCCGGGGACCGTGCTCTTATCCCTTACACTACCGAGACCCCGTTTGCCCTCGCCTTCTTGATGGCTTATGTGTCATAGCTTATCAGCACTCACACGTACAACGTGATGAGCCGATGATCCTTTTCCGCCATCAAAGACTCACACCGGAAAACCGATGGAAGTTCACTACCATAGTTCTAAACTAAAACGAAAATTCAGTCCGGCACTCGGCTCTTACAGTAGCCCCCTGGCTTACCCCACCACCCACCCCCGTGTCTCCCCGTGTCCTTGCCCAAAGCCCTTTTTCGACGCGTCGTATATGTGACGGGCGAAAATTTGCATGTTAACACGTTCCGGATTACTGTAAGAGCCGAGTGCCGGACTGAATTTTCGTTTCTGTTAGTTCTAATAGAATACCAGTAATACGGTCGAAAAAGTTGTAAACTTGAAAGCCCTGAATATCTGGCACATCTGTCATCCCCTAGAGCTATTCTTCACTATATGTCACGTCACTATAAACGGCTTTGCGATCGCCTGCTGATAGTTGTCGGAAAGGCATTAGTTTTGTCTTAAGCAGTGGGAAACTAGTATGAAGCGAAAAACTGGATAGTAGCCACTTAGCATTCATTGCGCCTGTAGCTTCATCGAAACACTATATAAGGCTAGGCCTGAATAAAACGGTGCCATTTGTCAGTTGTCAATCCATCTCGTTGTCGATCTACATAGTTATGTGTAATGTTGTAAAATTAGGCTTCCCACATAGACAGAATGGGATTTTTTGAGTTCATTGGAGGATTTACCAGTTCATGCTATCTGGTAGGCCGGGGACCCGACTGGGAAACATACTAACGAATCTAGTGAAGATTATTAGCCCAGTAGGCTGAACCTCCGAGGGCATGATAAGCCTGATTCAGTCTTATCATTCGTTTCTTATTTTTGTCTGTCTTCCCAAGAAAATGCATTTTCCTTTTTCTCTCCTTCTTTCCTCCTTTCATCAAAATAATTCGTCTTACTTATAAAAAATGGAACCATCTTTCGCTGGAAGGCACAACTCAGATTTCTTCCATGTTTTTCACAAGCATGGCGAGTTGTCGCCAGAATTCCTTTCCCGAATGAAACACTTATCTGTACTTGCACTTCCGTTCGCCACCCTTTAAAGGGCAACTGCTCAGATTTTTCATTTTTTCTTCGATTTTGCTAAGCCTTATATTCGAAACCTATCATTCAACATTCACGAGACATATTCCAGGCTGCTGAAAATGGATGTAACAAGGTCGTCCAGTTATATAGCGATAGGGCTGTCCAGTGTTGTCATAATCTCCACTCTGTCATATATACCCTATATGCTGAACAGAATTGACAATGTATTGGACTCGATGAAGGTGGGAATTGTCTTTCACGTTTTTGACAAAGCAACCACCCATCCAATAAAGTCTGACACTTATCAGGTCAATATAATTTGTTTATTTTTGAAAAACATTCTAAGGCTGAGGTAGTGTAGTGGTAGCTGATGCCTTATAGCACGTGTGGTCAGAAAATCGAATCTAGGATCAGCACCCCTCCCCATCCCTCACATACTGACCAAGCTTTCTGGCTGATTGGGGCAATTCGTCTAGGAGGATAAATGTACACGCTTGTACATCGAATCGTCACCATACTTCATCTATAGGCCATAGGAGGATTCAAAACACCATTAGGGAGTCCGAATGGAAGTCGAATGCAGGGAACATATCACAGGAAGATTGATTAATGCCAAAGGGTTCACTTTTTCCCCTGAAAACTTTGTACCCATAGTTAAAGCATAGAGCTTCCGTAATGTAGCGATATGAGACCCCCTACCTTAAGAAAAATAGAAAGAGATCTGAAGGAATATAGCCAAGTTACAGGTCCATAATGATGAATTCCAAGAGGTGGAAACAGCTGTTCGCATGGAGTTCAAAAACATATATGCAAGCGGAGTGATTCTGCGTGAACGACGTCAAGCAAAAGAGGGCGTGTGTAGTGAGTTCTCAACCCTCTTGAACCAGTGCATGCCAGAAGTGGTATGGTAGCATCGGGGAAGTCGAATCTCCTCAAGCCGTCTGAGCTCGGTTTCATTTTCTACTTCATTGGTTGCAAGTAGGCTCACATAGAGTGAAAATAGCTTCTCCATTGGCAAAGTTATTCATTTTCCAGCATGTGAATCAGGAAACGCTTGTCCGTCTGGTGCCAAAGGTATACCTGGCCTACCTGGCTTAGATGGGGAACATGGTATGTTTTTTTCAGTTTAATCATGCTCATGTAACTTTTCCTGTGCATTCACTCCTTCTACTCCCACGTTCAGGTAAGCCCGGAACTCCTGGAGAACCTGGTCCAGTTGGAATCGCTCTTGACCAAATCAAGATAGAATTCAAAGGTGGTTGCAGACAGTGTCCACCAGGCCCACAAGGTCAGAGGGGATATATGGGCCCTACTGGAGAGCCTGGACCAACGGTAAGAGCACACGCTAGGATTTTTGAGTGTAGTCAAATGATAAATATGGTTCCTTTATCTGACACAAAGATTTCAGGGCGCTGAAGGCATGCCGGGTATGCCAGGCCGTCCAGGAAGTCCGGGAACGCAAGGAATGCCAGGAGAAAACGGAACACCAGGAAAGAATGGAAATTTGGGAGAACCTGGGCCACCTGGAAACGATGGCGTTAGGGGTGAGAAGGGTCCAGTCGGGGAAAAAGGACCAACAGGAGAAGGTGGACCTAAAGGATCACCAGGCTTTTCTGGCAGAGATGGCGGTCCTGGACCGATGGGACCACCAGGGGAGGCTGGCGCAGCAGGGCAGCCTGGAAATCCTGGCTTCCCCGGTTTAATAGGAGCAGGTGCTAACGAGGTAAGAGATTACATTCACTCTATTTTATCATGACACTGATTTGTTCCGTTTCCAGGGTGGACCTGGAGAAGATGCCAGCTACTGTAAATGCACAGCACGGAAACGCGTTGTCTCGGCCCTGAAAACCAAGGCTACAGCTGCTTAATAAAATCCCAGTTGTTTACTAAGCAATAAACTTGACAGCAACTTGTTTGTAAACGATTGCTCTCTCATAGATTTTCCTTGACATTGGTACATGAAGGAACATAGCAAGGTTCGAGGGATTTTCTTCCAATAAAACGAACGGTGGTCCGCAATCGCAGGCAAATGGGACGCACGTGGCTGTGACGGGTATGTGTACGAACGTGCGTCCGAGGATGCGCGCGGCAAATTGTGCGCGAAGTTCGTAGTGATCTGAACGACTTTGGCGCCTATCATTGGGGCCCAAATTTGTAATAGAGAAGATTAGGAGGATTATCTGACCCTACTAAACTACACTACTTAGAGTTCGTACCCCGAGAATGGGCGCTGCAGTCGTACAAATCGTCACGAACTTCGCCGCGCAATTTGCCGCGCGCACCCTCGGACGCACGTTCGTACCGTCCCCCGGCTGTGACTAGTTTTTTCAAAAGTCGCTGGACCCAACTCTCCAAAGTCGACGAACAGAAGCAATGATATCTCCTTCAAGACTGACTATGAAGAACTCTTGAATGCCTATTTCGCTGACTGCATTTTACTACTAATACATTGCAGGGATGTGGTCCCGAAGTTACAAGTTAAACGTAAATTTCAGTTCAAAAATTTTAAACACTTTACTATGGCAAATACAGCGAGGTCTATGTTGGAATGGTATCACTTGTAGCTCTTACATCTGGAGTAAGCTGAAATATTGCCCTCAGATAAATAAAGGCTTAGTTCACGATAATTTTGAGGTACCCATTTTATTCGAAAAGGGGAAGTATAAATTGGTAGTAGTTGATCGGTAGTGAAAAAAGCGAAAGAGTTTGCCGATTTCGAGTGAAATATGGCTTCTCAAAAGAAGGGAAAACAGAGGTTGGACGAGATTGCCATGACGGAAGTAACATGCAAGAGGTATCTGGACGAGAATTCAGTTATTGCAATTGCACAAAGAGCTGACTACATCAAGCTGGAACTGTACAGAACTGCCTTTCACTGCCGCTATGGGTCATGATACGTTGTTTGAACTTCCTACGTGGGCTCTCTTGTGATCGGTGCCGCCTCTACAGTGCCGCGGCAACTCGTTCGAGGATAGACACGGGACAATCTTTGAGCCTTTATAACTCCCTAACTAGGCCGTTTTCCGACCTAATAGTGCCAGACATGGTACACGAGGAGGCCTCGAATTTGTCCTGTGGAAGAATCTCAGAAAACATTTTTATCGTGAACTGTGCCTTGAAGGGAAGCGCGATAATAAAACATCTGAGATACAGTTGAGGGAAAATGGTCTTGATATTCCTCGTAAGGCGAACTAGTGGTTCCCAGAGCTAGCACGCGAGATAATACGCTTTTAAGAAAGGATTTTGAAAGGGACTTGCAAAGGCTTCAGAACAGGCTTGACTGACGTACACACCCGAAAGTGTTCGTGTTATGACAGCCTCGTTGAGGTTGCACCATTCAGAGAGCAGTTAGGACGCCGACGAATAGTACGCTTTCGTGGGAGTCACCCAGGCGGTTAAAGACGCATGAATTCGTACAACAACTCTTTTTCTGAATACTTTTTAAAACCTTGTCATTCTTAGATCCGTTCCTTTCACACTTTCTTTGCAAATTTTGCACAATTTTGCGCTATAACCTACACTCTTGCACTTCAACTCACAAAAATATAGTAAACCAAGCCTTCAAATAAATCACTTTTGTGTTTGTTACTATGCTCTGTCAAATAGTTGTACAGTATCGAACCGATGAAAAATCAATGCAAACGCTTTTTCTCATGACTCATGTAGAACTTAATATTTTTGACCGCTTTGCTCAAATTTCTTTATGCTGAGGTTCTAATTTCGTCAAAATCGGAGGAAAACGAGAATTGCCAATCAGCTAGAATAAAAAGTTTTTCTATAGAACATTTCATTTGGAAGCATTTTGTATTACTATTGGCGGTAGCATTTCAAACAACAATCATACAGAATTTTATGGTTCATAGCTATCCAATAACCAAGAGGTAGCTCATTTTTGATGGTGGCCTCCATTTCATATATTATATAATTTCTTAATTGTCGCAAATAAGTTTGCATCCAGAAAAACTGCACATCGACTTATAAACTCGGCAGCTGCAAACGATCACGTGCATGGTTGATATGAAAAGTGATAAGACAAAATTGCCATAAAAACTATGACAGTGAAAGGAAAGGAAGAAAAGCGTACTTTGGTCAAAGTTATGTAATTAGTTCCATTTTTTCTCCTTTTATCATATTCTGGAACATGTCAATTCAGAGGTTTGGAAGCTGTTATACATGCCAACAAAACCTTGAACGTTACTCAGCCATTCGAGGGAGAAGCGTCCTTCGACCTACTAGATTTGAGATTGGTGGAGGCACAAGCATAGAAAAAGCCTTTTGAAAATTGGTCTAGACGATGTGGGTAGCGAGAACCGAAGCAGGAAAGGTGACAAGATGAAGCTACTTCCTGAATAGAGTATTTTTCTCACTGGAGCTGCGTACTCTGTAAGTGCGAACCCTTGCTCCCGTAAAATCCAACCCATAAGTCAGGAAATTGATGACATCTTGGCGTTTCGGTTTATTTCTGAAAAGCAACTGAAATTAGTCAAGGCAATTGAAATCCAACTATGATGAATAGCTCACTTCTGGAGCATTCGATCCAAAAAGGAGGTGTAGTCATCTGATCCTATCTAGACTGGTCCAAATGAAATTCGGGTGCTGTTTTCGGAATTTTTTTTCACTAATCTGTATTGCAAAAACGTTACAGAGTTAAAGGGTTTTACGTTATTCAACGTCACGGTAAAAGATGAATAAGCATGTTAAATATTTATCGGTTCAAATACGTTATGCAAGATTAACAGATTGACACTGGTACCCATAAAGCGCTTCTTTGGATATGCGGTTCATATGAGGACGTCCACCTACAAAGAGAGACTTTTGTGCATCTGCAACGAAAATAATGAGAAATGGAGTTTCCGAATCACATTCCTTCCACTGTCGTCCACAATATCCGTGATAAAGAGAGGCATAGGAGCTCGTTGTTCAAATTCCAGTTATCATGGACAATTATGCTTAACTACATGTAACTTGGATGTTGATTTCACTGGTGAGTTTCATTTCCATCATGAGCAAGCAGAAATTAGCTTCCCTCTGTTCCTCTGCGCAGTAACTGTTCCTTCATCCGTGGTGTAGTGGGTTCCGCCCGACTTGTTGAAGGTCCACTCTGGTAGGGAGCGCGGGGATCCCGGCGCGAACTGCTTACCGGTGTGTGCGCGTCGGCTGGAGCATACGCGAGACCTGGCCCAAAAAAGAATCAGTGCCGTCGTCGGCTGCCACTACCACGCTATCCTGCCGTTAGATCTTGCTTGAGGTCGAGAATGTGGTGCAAAGAGATCAACAACATGGAGATCGACTTGGGCATGGAAGCCCGAAGACGCGGAGCGATTCCAAGTCAGGCCCCCCTCCGTGAGCTGTAACGTCCTTTGTTCGAGCCTCTTAATCCGTAGGTTATTTGGACATCGTCGTACTATGATATTTTATCATTTAAGTATTAGGTTGTAACATAAGTTCGTAGAGTTTTTCACAAAGATTTCTCTGAACAAAAAGCAGTAATTGTAATAATAAATTAATAAATAAGTTATTATAATAACCAGCCAATACACGAATTTTTTGGCAACCATCTTCTTTCAACAGTGCCTTCAGATGCTCTTGGTTGGATCCTGCAGGTCGTCCGCTTCGAGGCGTGTCTTCGAGGTCAAAGTCACCATTTTCAAACTTTGCGAACCATTTTTGTGCAGTAGACACACCTATGCAATACACCTTACCCGTACACACTGCATATGTCCCGAGCTGTTTCGGCAAGAAAAGCAGATGTCGAAAATGCTGATTTTTTCCTCCTAGATATTCTGTTTCTGAGCCAGAAAAAAGGCAAACTATTCGATTCCTCAAAAAAACAGATAAAACAGTTTTGTAGAGGAGAAAGAGCTCTTTCGAATGAGTGCATACACTTTGCTGAAAAACAAAACAAGTCGTTGTATAATAACTCTAACGCAAAACTCTACGAACTTATGTTACAACCCAATATTTGAATGTTTTCTTTTTCTATATATTGTATTTCTATTATTTCTTTCTTTGGTCATCGCTGGCGCAGACATGAAGGACTGTTCCGAACGCATTCTGTTGGAAAAATATCTGTTCCATCCGTTTGATTGATGGAGTTGGGCTGTGTATAAGTTGAGCCGTATTACAGGACGTCGCACGCCTTTCGCTGTAGTTGGGTGAAGGACCAGGGTAAGGGCTGTGCGAGCCGAAGTAACATACCGCGTGGCAAGGAGAGAACGTGAGCAATCTCCCGATCAGACACTCACTCCGACATTGGCGCCGCTTCTAAGCGCGGTGAACCTAGATACCCTTCTATAGCGAAAAGCAAGGCGTCGCCGATTGCGCGACACCTGGAAAAATTCATGACCCTGACACTGTCAAATGATCATCTCCGTGTGGTTCTAGGATGGACTCTTCTTCGTTTCGCTCTTGAAAGTGTCCAATACATAGCCGTTCTGAGGATTCGCGCTGTGGATTACGTAAGAAATGAACGATCATCCGAAGTCTACGCCGGGCTGCAATCACGTTGAGGCTATTCACATCATACCGACGCAGAAATCCCTCGTTTGGGATATGGTCCGGGTAACGCAGATTCGTAAACCTCCGCAGTCTCCTCTAATGGAAGGGATCCATCACTTCGGTGAGACTAGGCGTAGTTTTCCATGTCTGTCTATATCGTGGTGAGTGAGAATTAAAAATATTCACATGCATCAAAAAAGCAGTCTCCATCTCTACAAAATCACTCAATCACATGAAGATGTGTGCTTGCTAATGCAAAATTGTAGAACTTTCATTCAAAATGACGAATTAATAAAAAAAGCACTGGCAAGAATTCAAGATCACGATTATACTCTTATATAAAGATCAATATCATGATATGTGGTAACGAAGACAAGCAAAAGATCCTCTACACGATCTCCTATACTTAAACAGCTAGTGAATGATACTATAATATAGTAGAATATGTACAATCCGAAGACCATTGATTATCAAAATAGTTCTTATCGATTGAATCTGAATTAAAAACGATACCTAACAATAAAAATAGAATTCTATACAAATGTTAGTATGATTGAAGATCAAGTTAGATTCAACGAGGCAGACGTGCATGGAAATATGAAACACAACAGATACTCTATATGTTCTGATTAAAGTTTTAGACGATTCATAGCTCGATTGTAGGTCTACTGTCGACCTATTACTTACGTTTACTAGGGTAATGGTGGATTGCTATCTAAGATTTACATATGAGCGATGAGGGCTTATATCATTAGACAGCAACAGGCGGAGGAAACAAATTGGGATTTCGCTTCCAAAACCAACTCCCGTGCATTATTCGAGAGCTTTCCATTTTAATGCTCTTTTACACATCTGTAAAACACAACCTTGTTCAGCCTCTCTAGAACCTCCTCTGTGGTTTCATATGATGTTCGATTACTACAGTTCAAGGGTGGCTTGCGAGTTTTTTCTTTAAAATTAATCTGTGGCTCCCAGGAATAGCAGAAAGGGGCGGTGTCGGATTGAAGTGGTAAAAATTAGGGGTAGTAAAGTTACTAAAATCGGCTTAGCCGACGTACACACCCATAGCAAAAGAGAGTAGAGGTTGCACCATTCGCACCGGGACGCACAAAGGCAACTTACTGTAGTCAACTGCACGTGCACGCAGTGACGTTTACATTTCGACAGATCATTCATATGCCCCACCCATGCGATCCCTAATTTCCTCACTTTTTTAAAGCCTTATATTTCTCTAAGCCGATTTCTTCGCTACTTTCGCACTATTCTGGACAGTCATTTCCATTATGATCTAAACTATGTACCTCGAAGTATGGCCTTCCCAGAAAGGTGTTGGTAATTGTTTTCAGCACGGATAACCTCAAGTACGAATGGTTGCAGTAATTATTTGAACAATTACTCGAATTTAAAATCACGTAATCACTCAATTAGCACAATATGACGTGCGACTAAGGTTTTCAGATGTAGTATTGCCAATCGTAGCGGGGTATGTGAGGGTTTTGTACTGATTTGTTATCTGTTCAAATAGGGCTATGACATCACTAGCACGAGCAAAATTGATGACAACGAAATTCTGAAGGCAGAGGAAAGCAACAGCTCAGCTTCTGAAAAATAGCATTGGTCGGAATAGTTCAGAAGAAGGAATTTCGAGAAAATAGTCGGAACGTACTGTAAGAATTGTATTCCATATCTTTCGCTGTTCTCCATAAGTCGCACTCAACCTTTTTCCGAGACGGAGTCGGCCGGACGTGGGATCCACCTTTGAGCAGCATCCACCTATGAAAACATTGAGTAACTCTACCGGCGCTTTGTTTAAACTGGGATTGGTAGAGCTCAGAGAGCTTGCTTGTACCGCTCCAAGGCACAAAGGGGCGATCGGGGAACAAATGGGTTTAAACGCTGTACTTCCAATCGGTAAGAAAAGTTCATTAGAATTTCTACGTGAAATGAGCTTACTTAGTATTGTTGACCCCGTCATATTCCGGCCATATATCGGTCGACTTGGCATCCCTCAGTCGTGGAACCCTGAATGGATCTCTTGTAAGGTAGGACTAATAGTATCATAAAACTCAAGGTACTGACCCGGTTGTGGCAAAGGAGCTCCAGTACTGAATGATCTTTTCCGACAGGATCTGTTCGCGTTTCGTATATTTGGCACTTTCATTATAAATCGGCACTCCAAACACGTATTCAATCTCGTATCCATGCATGACACCAGTCCATTTCGGCCATGGATTGGCACTGAAAAGAAACCCTCTTCAGATTGGTCAAGGCACTGTGCACGATAGAAACGGTTTCTGAGATTTCCCATAGTATGAATTCGAGGTCTCCTCGTATACCATATCTGGCGCTATCAGGTCGGAAATCTTCACCACCGATGAAATATTTCCAAGGTGTACTTCTGCTTTTCGAATAGAAAGGGGTATCTCAAGATTATAGTGAACTGTGCCTTTAATATATCATAGTGTCATAGCACGCCTACACTCTTGGGCTTCAGTTTTTACGTTCCTATTCAACCCTCCTATCATCCATTGTTAAGAGTATTACCAGTGTCAAGCACTCAGAACCAAAAAGGACCGCTTTCTCTTCTTCACCGGCTTCGAAGCAAACTTCTAAATCCTGCGTTGCCTAGTTCCAATGCTGTTTTCGTAGCTTTATGCTTGATGCATGCTCTATTTCGCTCAGCCTTACCAAGGATCTTTATGAAGGCACAGCTCACGACGAAAATGGTTTCTGAGAGTTCCCATGGTATGATTTCGAGGTTCTCGCCTCTTATAACAACCATACCTGCGATTAAAAGCTCGAGAAACGTTCCGGATAGGGCACAATTAGGGGATAGAGACTGTATCGTGTAGATGCCACACTCCCGCTAGGCTGACTATGAAATCTAATTGCCGGGCATCAGAGTTCGCATTGGGGCAACTTTGGTGAAAAATCAATCATATGACCGTCGTATTGCAAGTTACTATATTTCAGGCTGTTCCTCATTTTACTGCTGCTCCTTAGAGCAATAGTAAATGATGAATTAAGGTAGAGTGGAACGCCAGGATAATCAGCTGTTGAATTTTTAACATTTTTGGCATACTGTGGTTAGCAGTACGCAATGACACCAAATACCATTCTCACCCAGCTTTTGTGGTCACATTCTCGTCCAACCCCTAATTTCAGTACTTTTTGAAGGCTACGCGCGGAGACTTTGAGTCTCATTTGAACTATATAGACTCGAACTCACACAACTATCTACGGATAAAAAAAGGCGAATTTCATTCCGGAAACTAACCTCGACGGTTGATCAAAGTAATAAATGTAAACTTGTCCAGTGCGTTCTACATTTTGGCGAAATTGATCAGCCAGCCAAATGCTGTCACATGTGAAGAAGTAGTCGCCGACCATCTGATTAACCTGAATAGACAGCTCTTCATTGGGTGTCAAAATGGTTCAACTTTATCTGATTGCACTGTAATAGTTGCGAACTCTGCCATCAGGCCAATGACTCCGGCAACAAGTGTTTCATGGGAAAAAAGCTTAGCTGGTGAATATTCATGCGAGTGTCTTACTTATGTAATCCGCTAAGTGTGTTTGTCGGTGTGTTTCTGCGTGTGTTTGTCTGACCACAAACTGATAACTTCTGTCCCACTGGATCTACGGGCTCAAATTCGGTAGGAGTATAGGAAACAGAATGGGAACATGTATGATGGGTGGCAGGACGGAATACGCCAACAGAAGCGAGGTTTGCGAGAAATCAATCTTTGAGCAGAAATTCACAACTCTTGGACCAGTGGACTGAGAGCGTTTGAATTCTGTTTGAGCACAGGAAACGCTCATGAGGAGCGAGGCGTTCACGAAGTGTGTTGGGTGTGTGTATGCGGGTGCTAAGCCCATAGCCCATTTCTATTGTATCAGTGCATCAGGACGATGATGGTACGTAGGCGACAGGCCATTTTCACAAGAAAAGGAGAACTGTTCTCGAAGTATTCGTTCCAAGAACCAAACCTGTTCGGCGTAGAACTGTGTCCGTTTGGTAGGATCAGTACAGTTTGGATCTGAGTAGACGTGCTTAGCAGCACTACGCACAAGTTCTGGTTGGAATGCAAAAGCTCGTTCCACACAGTCATGAAATTCATCTCGATTCAACTCTGGCTGCTCAGCTTTGTCAAAGTAATTTCCCAAATTGTAGATGTTCCAGAAATTTCCTGAAACCATCAGACCCCTTTGTTTCGGTCCATTCTACCCGCTATTCACTACTAGCAAACGAATAAAGGGTAAGCTTATACCTTCGTCATGATTGATGCCAAACATCAAATTCACATGGTGAGCATACTGACCATTTCGCAAAGAAATAAATCCGTCTTTGTGTCGGAAGAAATTTTTGTCCCTGAAAATACGACAATAAGGGCCACATCGCCCCGGTAACGTCGGTATGCCCTCATAGATGGCGTCAGCTCTGAGTGCAGTGGAACTCGCACCCGATTAACTTCAACGATGGCATACCTCGATACAATGACAAACGGGAATTCGAGAAAATGCAGATCGAGATTCCAGATGTTATCGATGAGTACCTGTGCAGGTGTTACCCGAAGGCAAGCGATCGTGTCTTTCATCTGAAGAAAATAATCAAAAGGTCTTCAGAATGAAAATTATCGAAATTAACTGGAAGGCTAGAAGGGTAAAAAGGAAATGCTAACAAAGCAAGAAATCACCTCTGTTCGATTGCAACCAACAAGATTGGCTAATTGTAGGCTTTTATCTAACGCCCTACTCGGACTGTCCATCGACCATTTATTGTCCAAACTGCCAGATTGCAAAATACCATTTTTGAACAAGCTGGAATTAATAGTTTGTAAAGAGTAATTGAAACTAGAGTTCCAACATTGTTACTTATAATTGACAAGAAATAAACGAGGAACAACTCGCCTACTGTTAAAAGAAGAACACTCATCGGTAGTGGAGAAAGAGAAAAAATACGCTACAAGAATCTTTGGGGTATTCGAGCAAGATTTCACTTGTTGCAGTTAACTAAAGAGCTGACTAGATCCAGCCAAACTGTCCAGAATTGTTTTTCACGTTGCTATGGGCCATGACAAAATTTTTAAACTTCCCACATGTGTGCTCTAGTGGACGGTACAGCCTCTACAATGCCGGTGAAGCTCGTCCGAGAATGCACACGGGACAATTTTTGAACCTTTAGAACGCCCTATTCAGGCCATTTTCCGATCTAATAACGCCACATAGGGTATTCGAGGGGGACCAGATTTATTCTAGCGAGATATCTCAGAAACCATATTTATCGTGGACTGTGCCTTCAAGAATTACGTCAAAGTAGCGACATTTTGACTTTGATTATGTTGAGAAAGGCCCTTCTTCATAGTCAAGCTAATTCCCATCTGAAAGCTACCGAACTTGATGAAAAGACTACATTTAATTTGTAGAAATTATATTAATTTCCATGAAATTTCTCCCAAATTCTATCTACCCTTTAGAGATCGAAAGTAAATCAGAAATCCTTTCGACTAGGGCTCACTTCTCTGATCCTGGAGCAATTAGATGAGCAACTATGCTGGCAGCTCCAGCGCTTTCACCAAACAACGTAATTCGACTTGGATTTCCGCCAAAATTGAAAATGTTGTCTCGAATCCAGTAGAGGGCCAGCTGCTGAAATGGAAGGGCACTTTGCATAAGGTAGTCTTTTTCAGTGAAATTTCTGTTATTATTATATTGAGTGGCTACGACACATCGTTAAAAAATATGAAAGACGAGAAGATTGTCTTGGAATTGGCTCCGAGGGACAATTTATTATCACCAACGCGAGTGTTCCTCCCTAAGGATTTGCTAGACTAGTTCGCATTTTCAACCATAGATCAACTATTCATTATAATAAAGTAGGAGCATTGTCGATTCACCAGGCTAAGCCGGTCTTGGGGCCTTCATTACGCCCTACTTGCTCCATTTTTCGACCGTACAATGGCCCTGGGGTCACAGGTTCACTTTAGAGACCATTTTTATCGTAAGCTGTGCCATTAATAATGGAGAAACTCGTCCAGAACCTTTTCAAAATCTTTTGGGTGGATTTGTTGGTTCATCGAATAGTTGTTTTTGTCATCGTTTGGGCCCTATTGCCCCCCCCCCTCGAGGAATTGCCAAAACTCACCTCCGATGAAAATGTACTGAAAAACCGTTTCAGTCGGTTTCTTGACCAAAAAATCCGTTTGAGAAAAACAATAATGCTGCTGAATTGTTGCCAACCCCTGCCTATTCGCCGCTGACAAATAGGCGAAATAAACAAAAACCAAAACACAAATAAAAACACCAAATCCCTGGAAAGCCTCAAGGGAGTCTGAAGATATGGTCTCTGAGCTATTGTTGTTACAGCGTGTGTTAACTTTACTCAGGAGAAAACTCAGAAAAGTATGAAACGATGGAAATTTCGAGGGATGTGTAGGTACCTGATCAAGCATTCCAACGTTTCCAGGAGCTTCATCATGGTCCATGTATAGATAGCCAAATGGACCGACCCGGTAGTTCACATTTACCACAATGACATTACCAAGTAGTGCTAATGCCTGAAAGGAGCTTTCTCCATCTTTTGAATCTAGAAAGAATTGATAGAAGGGCGTAAGTACCTTGCCATCGTAGAGAATCAGCGATGGACTGCCAGAGTAGTAACCTCCTCCAAATAACCATACCATTACAGTGAGATTGCTGAAAGGAGCAATCTAATTTCAGAAACTGAATCGCGTAAACCAAACATGACTCTAGGGTAACGTTTCTGGCAGATCCTCTGGGAAAACCCTTCGTTATGCTCTAAGAGGTAAAAAAGGTCTCAAAAATGACAACCGATGGAGCGCCTTCATCCAAGTAGGTTGGGAGAAGTTAGCTGAATTCAGCCTATTGGGATCCCGACCCTAACTCCGGAAGATTCTCAAGCCATGAGGGCGAAAGAATTCGATCCACAAAAAGGGCCAAAAATCTCACACATCTTATCCGCAGTACTTGTAGAAGGTTTTCATTTTGGAGGTTCTTTCTGATACTGGAGTCTTCTAATTTTTCTCTTAATTTAACCAAATGAAGGGCAACCACCTAAAAGTTAGTCGATATTTTGTTCGATCAGTTGCAAGTCTTCTCATTTTTATACGGAAAAGGATCTGAAGAACATGTAAACGTACTAGGCGTCTGCAGGCGTCCAAATGTTCAAATATAAACAATCTTCACTGACTGGCGTGTTGTGATTCCACATTTCTGAACCCCAAAATGAGGTATTATACATGTCACGACCCTAAAAAGATAAAGCAACTTTGAAAATATCACAGGAGACCGTTGAAATAATCAAAAGAATTCGCATCTTGTTGATGCCCCATTTCCTAATACTCGTTTAATTACGATTTTTTTATTCAATAGAACATCATGAAAGAATTTGCTATCCAGAAAACAAGTAATAAAATCATAGAAAGATCAAGTATTCGATCAAGTATTCGAGTATTGCAATGGAGTGCACCCAGCATTCAACATTTTTTCAAAATCGTACAGGCGTTTTGAATGCGTATGTGGCCTATACAATGAATTGCAGTGGCCAGCCGATGTACAATTTAGTGCTTTTATCCTCCTAGACGAGTCTGGTACCAATTAACCGACCCCGAAGGGAATAGAGGCTTGGTTGGCCTAGTCGGATACCCATCCAGGATTCGAACCCGTGACCATGCGCATGTGATAGTACGCCGTATGCCTGTGCATAACCTCCGTTCGGAAGTAAAACTAAGAGCAGGTAATGATAAGAGCGATAATCTGTCAGAGCAAAATTCTACTAAATAGTGAAAGAAAGAGAAAAACAGAAGCGGGCCCCATAACAAGCGCAATAAACCGAAATGGACCTCGGAATCACATGGAAAACAGTTAGTAAATGCGCCGTCAATGATTTTTTTCCTCTGGGGTATCCGAGGCTTATTGCAGGTCTTCGTGCCTCAATTGAAATTTCAGTTATAAAAACATTATCGATCAGCTAGTGAGGTCTTGTCACTTTTTGGGTTTTCTCAGTTTTTTAAGAGTCTTCTGTTTCCTCTCTGATTGCCTAATTTGAGCACACCGAAAACGAAATTTACATGGAAGAACAAAATTCGTCTGAAGTCATGAAAACTAGATTATTCGATTTGGAAATCGATCTGGAAACCAGTAAAATACTTTCCTGTCTAGATTAAAACGATGACCGAAAAATTTCTGGCCAACAGATAAACAAGATAAACTGTACTGTACTCGTAGTTAAACACGAGTACCTTCTCATTCTCTCGTGATTTTCTTCCGAATTTTTGATTCTTTCACTTTTTGAGATTGAACAAATAAACAAACCTGAAAACAGGCCGGTGACAAGGTGTTGGCTGTAATCGTTTCATTCCATGGTTTTTTCGGTTTTGGAGGCCGAAACCGTTGCTCACCAATAGGTGGTTCGGCGAAAGGAACACTAGAAAAATTGAGAAATCGGTTCAGTTCAGGAGTGTTCTGGGTAAATTCTGCATTCTTCATTCAATTACTCTGATTAGTTCATTACATTCGAAAAAAGTTACCTCAGAAATGAGCGAACCCGTCTATGAAGAAATATTGACTCTTGACCTCTGATTTTACCAAGACGTGTCTCAACTTCGACTAGTATATGATTTTGATGGGAAGAAGCCTGCAAATATGGAAACTGAAGGTACCACGTCTCTAAAATCGCCCTGACTGAAGACAAATACTGTCTGAAAATAATAAGAATACCAAAGAGTACTGAATATCACTATTTGCAGGAACAACCATATTGGATGGGGCTGGGGTGGGAAGTGAAGGTCATCTAAACTTACCAGTTAGTGGCTACTTAAATATGATCCATTCTACCCCTTTTAGGAGTCGCTGTACATAAGGTTCTGCCTTGGACTTTGCCCAGTTGTACTGGGATTTATATGAAATTCATTTGTGTAAGTGCTAGAATAGCCGCTGCTTGATGGCTTTTCCTAATCCCTTTAGTTATTGTACAGGTTGACCTTGGAACGAACTCCGAGAGACAGTTGCTCGATCTCGGATTGCTATGAAAGCTACGGTGAGCCTTAAGATAAAAATTTACGTAAAGTCACCAAGCAAGCAAAATGTGGGCCGGAAGTTAAACTTTCATAGGCACCAATGTCTCCAAATTAGGGTTTTCCAAAATTCCTTACTCGGGGTTATGAACACGACTACAGAGAACAGAAGGCTCCATTTCATGGATCAAACCTTAAAAATTCTACCTACATACATATGTAGGCGGTTACTACCCTTTTGACGCTATTTCTCTGTTCTGCTTTTCCCTCTTTCTTGATTTCGTTTTCCCTTCGAAGTATCGCTCCCGCAACTTCCAGATACAATTTCACAGAGGCGACTTTACAGATATCAGCGTCGTGGCATAAGTTACGGTAAAACGAATTCTAATACTTGAAATTGAACAAAAATCGAAATGGAGAGCAAATCGGAACTGCATAGGATTGATAAGAAGAAAAAATAAGAAAAGTACCGAAAGTATTACCTGAATAAATGGAAAGAAAAAGGTGCCGAGGAAAATTTCCACCCGCATATTCCCAGCGGCAGGTGTGGGCTAGAAATCTGGAAAGGTCCTTTTCAACAAGTATTAAAGTGCACTGTTGAAAAACGAGTGGCGTATAAATGAAGAATGATCAACTGAGATTACTTACCAACGTCAGGCAAAGTCAATGGTGAGGGTGCAGAAAGGACATTGACAAATCGTCTCTGATAGGTCGAATAGAGAGAGAAAGAGAGAAAAGGGGAGAGTAGAAGCGAAGCCGCGAATAATCACATCAAGAAATGGACATGGACATGGACAGCAAGATTTCGCTAGCAAGAATTATTTCTTTATGCCTCCTCCGGCGTTTTTCTTTCTTATTTGAACAGAGTGCAAGGCATAGCGCTAACACCCTCAGACAATGGTAAACGTGAGCCGAAGAATGGATAACGAGCTCAAAAGACTTCGCTTCGAAGCGATCTCTTTTAGATGTTCCCAGTGCCCATGTTCCCCCCAGAGCGTTAAGCCATTCAGGGCTCATTTTGGGCACAAAAAATAGCTCAAAGAGGCATGGACGTACTCCATTTCATTGGTGGTCACGATGTTTATTAATTAATTAATTTATTTATTCCAACACCTCCGACGAAATACCGCCATCAAAACTCAAAAAGAAGTTATGAAAAATCAAGGGAAAAGGGAATTTCCAAGAAAAAAAAAGAAGGAAAATCACAGCAAATAAATACAGAGTATCTCTGAAAAAATGTAAAAAAAAAGGATGGAGCACTCAATCAGCACGGACAGGTCATTTAAAGAGATTCCATCTGGGACCATCAAAGTGAGTACATAGGGAAGCTCATAGTTCAAAACAGTTTATAGGATATAAGAGCTTAAATTGAACGCGAGGTTGTTTATAAAGTTCATGAAATGACTTTTCGGCAGAGCCTTCAGCCTTCTTCGAAGCATAAGAAATAGAGAGCCCGAACTTCTAGAACAACATCCAAACAGAGGCCTTATAAACACCGAAACCTTTGAGACCAAATCCTAGGCTTCTCCTCCTACTATCGATTGACTGGTGGATTGAATGATCCCAGGCCCCACCTGCAGTTAGATGCTTCCCTATGAAAGGTTTCCTCTATCTCGATCCTTTTCAGTTTTTCGAAAGATGGAATCATCGAAACGATAAAAGTTTCTCGATAATTCTACAATAACGGTAGTTAAAACTTCGTGCACTCCGCAGTTCTGGCTACGTTGCCCCTCAAAGAAAGTTGATGAGGGTAGAACATAAACATTCAAGTGACCTTGTCTTCAGGATGATATTTTTTATATTATCAAAGTAGTAGGGATGAATAATCCCGTTGTCCTTTGTGTTCTTTCATCCCATCACGTAGATGGGGTGAGATGGAATACTAGCCGCTGCGCTACTTCAACCCTGAGGGCATGGATCAAGAAACAACGAAGATGCAGCAAAATGGATGACAGCGATGAGAGAAAAGGCGAGAAACTTCCACACGAAAATGAAATCTGGGAAAGTTTTGTTAGGTTATGGGAAACTGAAGATAAAGGAATCCCCAGATGGCATAAATACAAGTGAAACTAATGGTAATTCTTGTTTTAATTCCTTCCAATAACCTGAGACCACGCTGAGTTCTGGCAAAGGGGACTGAAATTTGGGTGCTATGACAACAAAGGGTAGATCACTGGCGCTGAGCTTTCAAAAATTTTGGGAAACCCTTTGGAAACACCAACTA
Source organism: Haemonchus contortus (assembly GCA_000469685.2). NCBI lineage: Eukaryota > Metazoa > Nematoda > Chromadorea > Rhabditida > Trichostrongylidae > Haemonchus > Haemonchus contortus. The sequence continues at coordinate 4,271,697 of LS997563.1, forward strand.
CCCTAGCGATTAAAGGCTCCAACTAAGCAAAATCAAGTGTTACATCAACGACCATTCGGATACATTCCGAAGAATTCAGAAAGCCAAGTGAGTATTATAACCATTTGAGGCTAATCGCCCAAAATTCAATAAAACGCCGCCTTCCTGAAAAAAAAAGAATCAGAGCAATAGGAAGATCTGAAAGGGAGTAGGAGAAATATGAAAGGAGTTTTTCTCATCAGAATTCATGAGGAAGCGTTCAGGAATTCAGAAAGCTGAATGTTTTCTTTAGGATATTCTGCGAAGCAGCATTACCGACCTAACAAGTAAGTGGAACTCGTACCCGCCTTAAACGGAAATCAAGCACAATAGGCGGGCGAGATTTTTGATGGGAAGTGAATTATTTCGTAAATGCCTGCAGGCAGCAATGGCATAGCCGCCTGAAGGGGGTGGGGAGGGTGGAAGTCTGGGGTGGTGGAGTTGTCGCAGCTGCCGAGAGCAGAACTGGGCCGAGCACGCATCAGTGCTTCATCCGCTTGTCACACCATTGCACATTTGAAAGTTAAGCTACTAGTAGTTTGCAGCTTTGAAGGGTTTCTCCACACAAACGTTTCCCTTCAACAGAGCAATTAAACCGCCGCAAGCAGCAAGAGTGTGAGCAGGAAACGCCTACAACGAGAAACCCATAAAGAATGCTTCCAGAGGAAAAGTGAATGAAGGAGAATAGATTTGATGACCATCATAAAACAATCAGAGCCATGGACAGCAGAGTGCTCTTAGAGTGGGACGAATTTGGCTCGAGTAGCCTCGTATAATGGTCCAAGACCAGCCCACGCTTCCATTTTTAGCGACGTTCCCAGCAACTTGAAGAGGATGTAGTGCTTCGCCATGCACTTGTAGCACTCTTAGAATGGGGGTATTTTGGTGCTGGAAAGGTCAAAGCATAAAATTTCGTAGGGCCAATCCGGGAAGGTTCCAAATAGGGGTTAAAATTCAGACAGGGGTGTTGTAGGCTATGAATTAGAGCGAGCGGCGTTGTAGAACTACTCATTATATCGAGGCTCTCCATTTTGATATCGGTTCCTACCGCTGCTCCCTCGGAAATGACAATAGAAAAGAAGGGAGAAGGGACCGAAAGTTGAAGAGGAAGATGGAAGGGATGAAAAGTAGGCTTTGGATAGCACTTACTTACAGAAATCAGGATCCGAATACAGAGGGTCCTGCCCGGGTCACCCAGGGCCTTTCCCTATTCCAACGCAATAAACTGAATCGTTTGGTCGAACAGTGATCTTAATGTTAACTAATTTCCGACTCATCTCGATAGGAAAGAGCCTTTTTGGACGGAAAACGAGCTCGTGGGGCACCCCGAGAATGATTTTCTCTAGATATTGAGCTCACAATGTGTTGCCTCAGCAGTTCAAGTGCGAAGGATGACTTTTCCTATGGTTTCTTTAATTTTTTAGGAATAACCATAAATCATCGGCCTTTTTTCCACTTACGGGAAATCTGTTTTCCCACTAATAGTCTAGATGGCCCATTTTTGGCACTGCGACCCACAACGACATCTACTAATGCAGCGCGTATTGCTCAACTCCTTCTCACTGATGGGATCTGACATTTGGCCAAGCTCCAGATATAACTGGACAAATCTACATGTGGGTACAGCAGCTGTTTCCCGTGGTCCAGTCAAGCTGATTCACGAAGTAGCCAACATCTTACAAAGTAGTTGGAATTATGTATGCAGCGTGTAATCAAGAGAAAGAAGAAAGAAGGATGAAAGGAGGGATGAAGAGGGATGAAGAGGGATGAAGGAGAGCTAAATGTCGCGGGACCACCTCTTGACTTGAACTTTTTTCACACAGTAGCCGAGTTATCACATAGAATTTGACTTCACGTATTTCGGTTTAGTCTGCAGGGCTCTATGAGGAGCTGCTTCCATTTCAACCCCATCCTTTATCAAATTGAGAATGAGCTGTTTTCACTAACTCACGATCACTTCATCAAGTAATCTTGAACATAGGAATTCGCGCTGAACTCAGATACAGATAAATAGAATGGAAAGAGTGCAGGCAATTTGGAGAAGGAAAGAAAGGAAACAGAAAAAATAGTCATTGCTATCGAATTTGGATAAGCATGAGCCCTATGATAGTCGAACCGATATGAGCTTTCTACTTCGTCTACTAATACTCAGAACATGCGGAGCCATTTCTCTAACAATCCAACGAGATCGGTGAATATAGAAAATAATGGGACGAAATGGTTTAATTTTATTATACCGATTATTTCCCTATTATTTTCTTACTAATAATTATTTTATGATTTTCTTACTAATATTTGTTTTTGTACTTTCATTTTCCAATTAATGTATGTATGTGTTTTGAATGAAGTATAACGAGAATAAAAAGTTCAATAAGTTATTAATCCTGTGATATTACCAGTGTAATGTCATTATCATATAAGCCCTGACTTGAGTTTTTTTGTGGCTGTGAAAAAAGCTCACGTTCATGTAGTAAAAGGAAGAATAGAGTAAAAGCTTTTTTACTAATCTTTCTCATTTCAGAATTTCCTATTCATTCGAGAGCAAAAAAAGGAGTGATCTCCCATTCTGGAATGAGCTAATGCACAAAACTTGGGTTTTCCAAACTTATTCGTGACCAGTTATTTGCTACTTTGAAATCGGGTTCGAAGGGATCGAAATCTATGCAAGATGAACTGCAATCACTTTGCTAAAATGCTAAAATGGTAATCCTACCCAAGAAGGAAACGTCTCGGATCTAGTGAAAACATTAATTGAGATAAGCAATGGAGCAGAGCAGCTTATTACTTCGCGGACAAGCCACAAGTTTTTCTACCATATCGAATTGCTGAAACGATTGAAGCCATAGCAAGCTTGCACATCGAAAATTCCAGTTCTTTGACGAGAATATACATAGGTGTAGGGCACACGTACAGGAAAAAATTTACTGTTTACAAATTTAATGTTGTTTATCAAAGCGTTACACTAGCAGTCAGGGAAAAGAGAAGTAGGTGTATATGACTATGGGGGCAATTTTCTTCCTATGTAACACAATTCAAGAGCTATGCAATCAAAAAAAGTGGATCCAGTGGCTATGCAATCGAAAAAAGTGGATCCCGGTTGAGCTTGGGCGACAAGATTTGATTCCATCCCAGTTATAAGAAATTAATTGCAAGCGATTGCGGTGGTATACTGTATGTATATGTCACATGCAGCATGCACATAGTGTAAGTGGCACGTATTCACTGAAATGCCTCTTGTCTGACGGAAAATCACAGAAAATTGCAACCAATTTTCTCCTCGACAATATAGCGTTTGCCACAAAAATATACCGCTTGAAGCAGAAACGAAATGACTGGCCTTGGTATCTGTCTAGCCATCTCCAATGGAAAGGCTCCACTTTCGTGATGGAAAAACTTCTTAGTCGAGAAAAAGATGATTTAGAAAGTGCAATAGAGCTAAGTTACTGGCAGAATGTTCAGTTTCTGACGAGACCCTGATTCGTATCTCTACCGTCCGATTGAACGAGCCAAAAAACCAGATTGAAGTGGCTTTTTCAGTAATAACAGCTGCATTTTCCCTAGGTGGGAGCGAAAAAGGGCATTGAGATATGATGAAGCTATCGCATCTATGTTCCTGGGACTGAACCTGGATCCATTTCTAACACCCATATAAACAGGGCCTGCTTCATTTTAGGGTCAACTGAATGGTGTTATACTTGTCTTTACTCTTCCAGCTCTTCAGCTTATTTGTAGTAGAGAGAGAAAAGCGCTTGACGGTATAACAATAAGTACAGTTGATTCATATGTTGCTTCATTGGTTCTGGATTGGGGAAAAATGATAGATTACAAACACATCCATAATCACATCAGTTCGTTTACGTATATATACGATATGCTCTTCTTTTATGGGCATTCACGGATGCGACCGTCATGTGAGAAATCGGTTTTTCAAGCTGCAACTTCTGAATATAGGCGATAAAATCTCGGAAAATGATTGATGCACTCAACTGAAGGGAAGAAATGGTTGTAAATGTGAACAACATAATGGAACTTAAAATAAAATTGTAGCTGTGTGAATGAATGAAAAAAGTTAAAAGGAAAACAAAAAAAAAAATAAAAGCTAACCAACTAGGAAACGCGTGTAACGTGCTCAAACGGAATACTGAGCACACATAGGAAAGGCCAAATAAGTCCCACTCAATTTATATACGAAATAGCGAGTCGACCAAATCAAAGCTACTCCTTTCACCTTTTGTTTACTCCTTGGGGTAAATTGCAGAAGTTTGAGTCCCGTGAATGTTGAGCCCTCGAAGGTGGATCAGATAGGACAGATATACACGCTATCTTGAAGTTGTATGAAAAGTGAATTTCTTTTTCTCTCCTTAATCACATTTTCCAATTCTGGAAACTATTCGGGCATATAGCTAAAGCATTTCCAGAAACAGGGAGGAAGTAAGCACATATAAAACAATCAATAAAAAACTAACAAAACAAGCATAAATTTATGAAAGTGTGTCGTTGCGCTGTGTTTTTAAAACATTCAGTTGTGTGAGGAATAGAAAAATCTTTGCAATATCAGTTTTAGTTTTGCTTGGTGTAATGACGGCGACGGGAGAGAAAGAAGAAGGCTTTGAAAGACAAGACTACGGCTAAGCATTGAAAAGAAGCAATTCTCGAGTTTTTGATTTCTGTCCGCTATCAAGTTCTCAATTTCTGCCTTTAATTAAAACTAACAAGATTCGAAAAAACGATAAATAAAGGAACGATGGAGCAATGAAACGGAGTCGTGGTGCTCCGTTAAACTACTATGTTTCGAAGACTCGGCGGTAGAATGCTTTTTGACTAAAAAATTGTCTATACTTAAATGTTTATTGTACTAACGCATTCTTTAATACATAAAACAGCTTTTCATAAAAGCAATCAATCTGGAAGAGAGCACAACTTCCGCTTTCGTCTTTGAGGTTGTGAGGTGGTGAGTCCGACAGTCGACAGATCATCATACATTGTTAACTTCCTTGGGGAAACGTTTGGCTCACCTCCTTGTTTGTTGTTACAAAGCGAGCGATGTCTCTTGTATGGCCTTGTTGGAGATAGAATCGCTAAGGTGTCGACGATCAGAAGACTGAAGAGTTGTAGACAGAAGGGCCAAGAGGTTGAAGAAATGAATGGCTGCCCCCGAGGACTGAACACCAGTTTTATGTTCGAAAAATGGGCCTTATATAAGGTCCAGGGGTCGATATCGACGATTCAAACTTTGGTGGGAAAACTCTAGACATTGCAACACCCGGGATCTCACCCAAATATTGATTGTGTATTCTCGTAATCATGGTGGAGAGGCATGCCACTCAGAATACATACAGTGGCGCTCAAAAGTATTCAGCGAAATGCTTCTTGAGTTGTATTTTTCAGTCGTAATTTCTTTCCAACTGAACCTAATCATGCGAAATTTCAATATGTGTAGCATGGGTGTATTGTGAATATTTGCCACTATTAACCTGCAATCCGATAATATTCCAGATATCCCAGGGCTTGAACAAAAAATCAACTGGAAATACGAATGATGGTCCTTCTATGAGTCCTTTCCTTTTTGCCATGTTTTAAGTGTACGAGCGCTAATGTCGAACCCAGAAGAGAAGAAAAACGTACACAAGGTCGGAATAACTGCAGACGTCACAAACTTGCTTTCAGCACAGTCTACAAATGCCTCCCCATTAGTCTGTGGATATGGCTGTTTTGCAGTCAAGTAGTGTTGGACAGTGTCAAATATGCTTCAGCTAAATATATATTCACATATTTCATGTGATTTGCTCCACTGGGAAAAACGTTACGGCAAGTTAAAAATGGGCGAATACTTTTGAGCGCTACTGTAGTTCAATAGATAAAGAAAGAGAGAACTCGGGAAAAGATTGAATGAAAAAATGAAAAATACGACAGGAGGACAAGCAAAAACGTCTTAAGAGCGTATTGACTTAGCACTTTCGCGGAACCGACCAATTTACATACTGCTGAGATCACATCCGGCGGGATCATCGAGTAGCAAATAGAAAACTATGTTCAGCAGTTGCTTCGAAATATATATTTATATTTTCTCAAAATAACTAAACATCTTATTAAATGTATGTCATGTCACATTGTATTACATTATATATGTCATATTGTAACTGCGACCTTTATATTTCGAAGAAAGCCTTCACAAGAGAGAGCAATGCCCTTCCTCGGAAAAGCATTAGCCCTCAACAGATGCCACGATATACTAAGAATAAGTAAATGGTGACTTAGCCTAACTCCACAGACAAATGTTACTCCAAGGAGAATTATAATGATAGCATGACTGATCGAAAAATGAGGTGAGAATGTTCGGAGTAAGATAATTCATTATCATTTGAGAATCGACATCCAGATGCGCCACGCATTCGCATTTTTTACTGATTGGTAGCTGCTGTTTAACTACGTTCTTGCTTACACGATGAGCACTTTCAGTGGAAGGCAGCTCGAGTAACGCTTGATCCCTTAGAGCCACTTAATTTGTTCCAGGTTTGTTAAAAGTGATGAAAACAGCAGCATGGGTTCTAATTTATCATTGGGAAGAAGCATGTAAAATTCTCAGCGGTTCCGAATGGAAGCATCGTGCTTGGCGTATACCATCAAAGTCTTCTTCTCTTGTACTTGACCTCTTTAGGAATCTGATCAAAATCGCTTTGAAGTCAGTTCGCGCACAGTCTTTCAGCTCAAAACGTAATATATAATAGAGGTTCATATTTATTTATTTATGTATTTGGCACTATTTACCCTTTACTGCCCCACTCTGTAGAGAAAGGGCTGGATTTCTATCGAATTTTTTCAAAGAAGATGAAAGCGGCTAGAAACTTGCCTAAAGGAGCAATTTGACCCGTAGAACACGAATATCGCATCCACTCGTCATGAAAACGCCTGGAACACTAATTAGGGGCAAGTTTTCAGCAGAAGTGGTGACCCAGCGATTTGGCGCAGGCGCCTGTAGCGCAAGCGCTAGGCATCTTTGTGACAAATGGATGCAATATTCGTGTTCTACGGGTCAAATTACCCCTGTAGACAAGTTTCTAGCCGGTTTCATCTTCTTTGAAAAAATTCCGTAGAAATCCAGCCCATTCTCGACAAGGTGGGGCAGTAGAGGGTAAATAGTGCCATTTATTTATTTATTTATTTATTTATTTATTTATTTATTCATTTACTTACATTCTAATTGTTCTCATACCATGATGATTTGCAGGAGCGGCCCAAGGGAAGAGGTCGTGCTTGCCCTTCCCCAAGCAAGTCTGGTATCAATTAGCCGACCTGAGAGAGCTGGGAGGAATAGCTAATAATATGGGCGGTTAATGGTCCGGGATAGCAACATGAACATATGTGCGGGAGCCGCATAGAGTTATCTCACCTCCACGGAAGAAGTAGTGCATAAGGAAGAAAAGAAGAAAGAAAGTAAACAAATGAATAAATAAATAATTAAATAATTCATGAGGTAGCAAAAATCTTCAGATTTTGATGGTGTGTAGGTGAATCGTAAACAGCTATTTCTCTGGGCAATTATTTGGAGAAATTCACTTAACGCAACAACAACAATACTTGTCTAATTGTTATAGTATAGTAGAGTAATGCATTGGACAGGTTCGCAAAATAAATCGACGGCCGTAATGGAACTGGCTAGGCTCCCTAGGCGGCCTGCATAAGATGTCTGCAGCTACTGCTTCCTACTTTCGTGAAAAACATCTAAATCGCTAGGCTCATCTAAGGGTAATGGATAGCTTGAAATCGATAAAAGTCAACAAATGGCAAAGAAAATGAAAACAAAGAGAGAGAAAAGGATGGCCGAAGGTAATGGATGATGGGAAATGTTTGCGGATATTCTGGCTATGGGGCTATAGTGGGTCGATAAGTATCGAAACCCATCTTCTTCTGTTTCCTTGTTGTGCACCACATCTTTTTGTATTCAATAATAAGTAAACAAATATTAGTTGTGGCTCGTATTCAACAGATAATTTCCTACAATCCAACACATTTTTATTTTCAAAATAGCACCAAAATCACCCTGAATCATGCTGTGTTGGAGCCTATGGAGCATAACATAAGGGGAAGTCAGAGGAGTTTTCCGGATTAGTGAAAAACACTTTAACATGACTAGAGTAGTTCAGTCCTTTCGAATTGGCCATCCGTTGAAGAATTTGCAGTGACCGATTTTTTTGTACCAAAAGGATCCTTTGCGATAGGTGCTAGCGTAACCAACCCATGGGCATCTGTGAGGAATCGGCTTTCAAATTTTCCGCTGAATTTCCTCAAGCAGGCGAGACTTTTCGAACAACCGAAAGGGACCCCAAATCCGATGTGAACCTGGTTGGCATTTTAGAGACTCATCCAAAAATGTTACTTACTCATCTTATACACCATTGGAATATCACCCTACTCCAGCCCGAGTGGAAGAGTATTTAGCCCGCATAACGGGCCAAGGGTAAAAAATAATCAACAAATAGTTTTATGCATAGTCAGCTACCGATAAATTAATCCAAAAGGATCTAACTTTCAGCTGGAAATTGAAAGCAACTTCTACCATTTTGGGATTTGAGAGCCCAAAGTAACAGGACTCCTCTGTTTGGACTGACATAAGTGAAGTGGCCTTCTGGTGAGTTCGTTTTTGAAAATAAAGGATTTTGTATGGGCATAAACAGCTATTCAGAGATTGCTTTGAAGGATTTGTGACTCCTCCCCTTCCCCTATCCCGAAACCATGTTAAACGAAAAGTTGCCAGGACGTAGCCCAACCGATTTTCTATTTGTAGCCCTGTCCACATACTCATAAGTGGCTTTTCAGCTTGATTTACCACAACGATGACGCGATTCAGTGTCTAGGCAGAGCAGTAAAGGAAAAAAATTTGATGACGTTAACCAGAATAGGATCTTAAATGGATCTGACAGCTGAAAGGTTATTCTAAATGGCTACTTGAAATAGCCGATCAATGCGTCCCTTTAGTTGTCAGCTCGATAGTTTAGAAGGCGGAACAAAAAAGAAAACATAAACAGCTGAAGGGAAAGCTTCGAAGATGGAACGCAGAATGCGACGGAATGCTTTGAACGAAGTCGTCAACTCAAACAGACACACCGGAAGCAGAGAACAGAGGCGCTTCCAACGCCTCCAAGCTGCATCCTGGACTCGTCGGTCGTGATTTTACTAGGGGGACACGACACACCCCATCCTCGTTGCCGAGCTACAACCGAGCGATTTCGAGTCAAAAATGCAAATGCATTGTTGTTCGCTCGTTTGCTCTTTCAATTACGTTAGCCGAGCCGTGAGAGCATATGAAAGTGGGTGCTCGACAGACAAACTGCTCGGCCCCTTCCCGATTTCTTTCCCGCTCTCCTCACCTCTCTCCTTGACGGAATTGGCTATTTGACTAAAAAAACATGGCTTTATCCATTATCAATTTTTGGGTATGTCTCATAAAAATAAGCCAAAAACAACAAAAAAAAAAAGACTTCACAGGAGTACAACGAGTTTAGGCTCGCCAGTTGTAGTCTGAATCTTTAGTTCCGTCCCTTCTGATGCCTCCACCTTAATACTTTTTGTTGGAAAAGAAACTGGTTAAGAAGGTGAGAGAGCACTATGAGGTTGTTTCAAAACGAAATTTGGAATCCATTCTTGGGCTATTTAATGGAGCCTTTACCTTTCCTCTATCAATCAAGAATGATTGGAGGCACAGTTCACGATAAATTTGCGGCACCTCTTCTTAGTCGAAAAGCGGAAGTAAGGTTAGGAATAGTTCATTGCTAGCGAAGAAAGCCATAAAATTCGCCAATTTGGAGAGAAATAAGGCTCCTCGAAAGCAAGCTAAAATAGAGGTTGGACGAGATTACCATGACAGGAATAACATGGAAGGGGTATTCGGACGAGATTTTGGTTGTTGCAATTGCGCAAAGAGCTGACTACACCGCGCCAGAACTGTAGAGAACTGCCTTTTATTGCCACTATGGGTCATGACAGGTTGTTTGAACTTCTTACACGGGCCCCTTTGTGATCTGCGCAGACTCTACAATGCCGGTGAAATTCGTCCGAGGATGCACACGAGCCTATCTCTGAGCCTTAATGACGCCCTAACTAGGCCGTTTTCCGACATGATAGCGCCAGGATATGGTATAAGAGGGGTCTCAAATTCATACTATGGGGAAATCCTAGAAACTATTTTTATCTTGAACTGTACCTTTAAGATCGGAATGTGCTCTGAACATTGAATGATCTTTAAAAGTAATTGTATGGACTTCGATAGTCCGTATGGAAATCGAATTTGTGGCGCATCCCATAGGGACTATGTTAAACTGCTTGTCTCAGTGCTTTTTTGAATCTGATAGGCGATCATCTTTGATTAAATCCTTTCGGATCCATTTATCCGCCTTTCATTATCGTCAGATCCAGTCGGAAAGATCTCGACGAACCTCGTGCTCTGTATCCGTCCCCAGGATTCCAGCTGATGTCTTTGCGGAAGTGCAGATGGTGTTTCAGTAATAAAAACATTCCAGGCTTGGTCGAAGTGTGAACCCAAGAAAGTGGAGGTAAGACGCCCAGAGCAATTCCCTTGTTCTTTGGTTTCGACTTTTTGGAACCACACTCAGCAATGAGTAAAGAGAACATCTTGAGACGGCGTTCGAGCGAAATGTAATTATTGGCATTGGTCCAAAGTTCCAGGTCTCATCTCCCAAAGCACTTCAAGCTGTAAGTAGCTTACGTCTCGGAACAGAGTTCAAAGTCTGATGAAGACACATGGAGAGTAATCTGAAATCGTGAGGAGTAGAAGTGTAAAAAGGGCTATTCGTTCCCGAAGTGATATCCATGTCCTGGTATTTTACTCTGGAAGTTACTAGGTCCATTGATAAAATATTAGGTTGATGCATAATTATTGCGGATTTTTTCGCGGCCTTTTTTCTCTTTAATTTTAACATTGAGTTCGGGTTTTTTCTAGAATTGATTTACTTGATTTCCTCTACAAGAATATTCTCAAGAAACCCTCCGCATCTTCGCGAAATTAGGCTTAACTACTTCGAAAAAGTTTGGAAGGTGGCAGAGTCATTCCGCGATCTCAGTAACTTTTCGACGATCAAATCGGCGATCGAACAATCAGCCAGAGCCAATCAAGAAATGGGATCTGCCCCTAAATCTGCCTCATTCACCAGCAGAAACTTTTATGGATTATCTCGTCAACCGTTCATCGACAAAATTGCTAGAGAATAGAAGTTACGTCGATTGGATGACTTGATCGCCGATGTCAAGGCGAGGATCGCCCGTAAGGGTCAAAACTTCTTCGCTTTTGGGATCCGACTAACTAATTAATGGGAAGCAGTGCTTGACGTAGATGGTGAATGAGTTCCGGAGTAATTATTTGAATATGTCTTTGCTTAGTATTTCTATAGTTTCTTTAAGTAAAATTTGCTGGAAACAATCCGCAATAAATCCGCAATAATCATGCATCAACCTAATATATAGAGGCAGATAAAATGCAGGGGAAATAGAAAATATCGAAATAATCGTGTTTGACCGCCAGGAAATCATGTGTACTTTCACTAGATCACCTAATGAACGATCGCCGAAAAGTTACTGAGATAGCGGAATGACTGTGCCACCTTCCAATCTTTCTCGAAGTAATTAAGCCTAACTTCGCGAATATGCGGATGGTTATTTGAGTATATTCTTGTAGAGGAAATCAAGTCGATCAATTCTAGAAAAAACCCGAACTTAATATTTAAATCCTATCTGGAGAAAAAAAGCCGCGAAAAAATCCGCAATAATTATGCATCAACCTAATAATTTTCAAATCAAGTAGGACCCATTTCAGTAATATAAATCTTACAAACAAAAATTTACTCGACCATTCATTCAAGCATAGGGATTGAGTAGATTTGTTTTGTAGTAACAATCTCACGAGCAGGGCAAGTAATTAACGCCACTTGTAGCCAGGTAAGCAGATCAGATTCAAAGCATTGGTAGTGGGAGAACACTAGAAAAGAAGTAAAAAAAAAAGAAAGTTTGGCATAATAACGGTTAACCGTGACTCCGTGTGAAGTTCAAACGTTTGCCACATTAAATGTTAGGAACTATATGGTTCAAAAAGAGAATTACAAAGGTGGAAGAGGATGAGATGTGAGTGGTTGAGATGAGGTGCCTTCGGAATCTACGGCTAGGTTGAGGAATGTCTAGTTTCGTAGCTTCTACTACTTTTCCTTTTGCTATTAACCTCAAGATTTAGAGTAGGACTGTGTAAGCAAGTGGAATGCGATCGACTAAACACAATGGTGTGAAGTCGCTAGCACTCAGCGCTCAGAACAATGAAACGAAATAATCAAAAGTCTAAATCAAAAGATTAAAAAAAATCGAAATGAAAAATCGGAAAAATGTTCAAATAATACAAAAAGAAATATACTAGAGTGTCCTGACTCGAAACAGAGAAATCCCTTTGGACCTGCACTTTGGGGCCGAATAATTTTTGTCAGAAAGATGTAACAGCATTATGGAAAAATGAAGAGAGTCCACGATGACCGACGATGCTGAAGGATGCTCATAGGGAAAGAGAGCTTCCCGAATGCCAGGTATATTCATTTCACTGTGAGACCGAACACTGCCAAAACCATCAAAATACCACCTTCTCCACCTGACGGGATAAGATTCACGCCATGGCAGAGAATGCAGTCCCGTCAGTAAGAATCATGAAAAACAATTTTACTCAACAGAAATGTGAATGTAGAATTGGGTTCGCAGCTGGATGCGAGTGAACCGTGTCAGAAATGAGGTTGGTAGGGCGCCCATACAAACATCCCTTGTCCAGCTGAGGATGGGGGAGCAGCTCAGAAGCAGTACGAGCACGTACTGAGCAGACCAGAAGATCAGCCGAAGAAAACATCAAAGTTTGAAAGTCATTCGGAGACATAAAGAAGATATATTAAGGAGGGATCTCTTGCATCTGTGGGGGAGAAACGAGAGAAGAATGAAAAGGAAAAGGAGGATATGTACCAGTTTTATAGTTATTGGAAGAGCTAAGCTGCCAGGTGTCTAGCATAGCTTCACGTGATTGCAGATATTTTTCTGAAATACGTGCACATCATGAAATTCGCACATTTCAAAATTCAAAATCCTACGTATTCTGTTGCTCTGATGCTAAATTACTCTGACGAATTACACAAGATAAAGGCTAGGTAGAATGGAACGACAAATTTGTAAGGAACAAAGACTAGGGCGTGAAATGTAGCCTTCACTGTGAACGTATGAATCGAGATATGGTGAAAAAATTGGCTACAAAACAAGCAGTCACCCCGATAACAGTATTGTGTCAATGAGGCGGTATCGACCCGTCATGTTGTGCACTTCGATGGATTTCCAAACTGGTTTTCTAGATAGATTTCCGTAATCACCGAGTTTTGAGGGCCATCCGTGACTGCAATGGTATGCTCTCTTACCGAAGGCGTCATGGCTAAAGGCTGGCTTTCAACATCTTATGTGCTAATATTGAAAATATGCTCTCATTTTTCTGCCATGACCTGCTTTCTTGTAGCACCTCCCTACCCAAGTATATATGGTTCCTGAATGCTGCTGAAAAACTGTTCTGGTAAAATAAAAACCTGTGCATCCATGCGAAATAGGAAAGTTAGCGTACAGTGAGCTCGGCTTCCTGTGGGTTTGAACCATATTCTTGAGCTTCCCGAATGCCAGGTACAGTACCGTTCAAAAAGAAATCACCTCCAACGTTTTTTGCCATAACTCATCTCGAACTCAACGTTTCTGATTGATTTTTTGATATGTTGTCAACAGTAACGATATTCGATGTCTCCATTACAGGTGTTGTAGGTGGCCGTCAGTTATAGGTGAGCTCCTTGTAGACAGTCGAAAGACACAGTATATGTAGGTTTATTGTAAGCAACACCGGACACGAACGTATGACGTAGTGGAATGAATTAAAGTCACAAAAACCTCTGGGTACTAATCTAACAGTGCTACGTACAATGCGCGGGTTTGCAAAGTCTGTGATAACATGTACAATTGATAACGCTCAATAACACTCTACAACACCTCCCCTCTTAAGTTGTATCGTATCGGGACCTCTTAGGATCCAACTGGAGTCGGCGTTGCGGTCGTCGATTGCGTTGCGATCGTCTTGGTGGATCGGTCGGAGTCGTCCGCGGCGCACGGTCCTTGTTCACACAATCGAAGAGCGGCAGATCGAACACATCCAAAAGAGTGTTTGTAGTTGTGGTTGTAGTTGTGTCGCTTCTAGGTCGTAGTTGGTTCACGTGTCGGGTCCATAGTAGATTTCCACAGCGTACGATGTATGTTGTGTTTCCAACACGTCGAACGATGACACCCGGAGCCCAAGACTGCTTGGATCCTCTGTAGTCTTTGGTGTAGACAGTGTCGTTGTGTTCGAACTTGCGACGTAGTGCTCCATGTCTTCGGTTGAATTGCGTTTCCATTTTGACGTCTCGTTGTCCATCAGCGACGTCTTCTTGAGGTAGCATCAGATCGAGATCGATTCGTAGTCTGCGTCCCAGGAAGGCTTCGGCAGGCGAGCGTTGATCCGGTACAGACGGGCATGGCGTAGAACGGTAAGCCATCAGAAACGTCTGTAGAGCGTCAAGTGTCGGTTCCTCCCCCTTCAACTTGTCGAGTCCTCGTTTGAAGGTATCCACAAAGCGTTCAGCCTGTCCATTGCTCTGTGGATGGAACGGCGGTGTGCGAATGTGCATGATTCCTCGGGAACGGCAGAACAGGGCGAACTGCGAAGATGTAAACTGCGTACCGTTGTCCGTAACAAGAGTCGTAGGGTTCCCGAACCTTGCGAAAATGTCCTTCAACACCTGGATAGTAGCCATAGAAGATATCGATGACATCTGGACGATTTCAGGCCATTTGGAATATGCGTCCACAAGTATCAGGTAGAATCGTCCATTCATGGGTCCTGCAAAGTCAGCGTGTACACGGATCCATGGAGAAGTTGGTTTTGGCCAGGAATATAGTTCGCCTTTGACGGGATTCTTCGCCACTGAAGCACATTGGCTACAATTCCTGACTAGTTGTTCGATATCGGTATCCAGTGTTGGCCAGTAGACGTAGCTTCGGGCTAACATCTTCATCCTTGTCTGTCCTGGATGAGCCTTGTGTAGTGTCGTAAGTACACGGCGTTGTAGTGATCCTGGTATCACTATGCGAGATGCGGTGAGTAGACAACCGTCGACGGTCGTAAGAGTATCTCGGCGGTTGTAGTAGTGCCAGAAAGGAGAGTTGCGCTCGATCGCGGGCCAATTTCCAGACTTGATATAGTCGATGATCTTCCTTATGACCTGATCAGCTCTTGTAGCAGTCCGGATTGTTTCGGCAGAGACCGGAAGGTGACGGCAGTTCTCGATCAGTTCTGCGGTCACATTGACATCTACGTTAGCGATAACGTAGTCCTCCGGCGTTGATGAGTGCGACGCTATGAGACGTGAGAGAGCGTCCACTTGTCCGAAATCCTTTGTGTTGACATACTCGATCGCGAAATTGTAGTTGAGTAACATTGTGGCCCATCGCTGAAGACGGTTGGCACTGTAGACAGGTATTCCTTTCTTGCTTCCGAAAATAGCAACGAGTGGTTTGTGATCGGTCTTCAGCGTGAAGTGTCGTCCGTGGACAAAGCGATGAAATTTCTGCACGGCGAATATGAGAGCTAGAGCTTCCTTCTGATCTGGCTGTAGTTTTTCTGTGCTGTAGTAAGGCAACGGCTGACGTGGTAGACGACCTTCTCTGATCCGTCGGGGAATCGGTGTGATAGTGTTGCTCCAATTCCGTAGTTAGAAGCGTCGGCGGCTACAATGATCGGAAAATTCGGATCGAAGTGAGTCAGCAACAGATCCGAGCTGAGAGTTGCCTTTATCTTGTCGAAGGAAGATTGGCACTCCGGTGTCCACGTGTGGACAGCATCCTTCTTCGTAAGGGCGTCTAATGGAGCGCGTAGATTGTGCAGATCTTTGACGAAGTTTCCGTAGAAATTGATGAGACCGAGGAAAGCGCGTAACTGACTGACATCTTTTGGAGCTGGCATCTTTTGTATGGCTTTGATCTTGTTGGGGTCAGGGCGTCGTCCTTGTTCGTTGATGACGAAGCCGAGGTAGTTGATCTCTGTCTGTAAAAATTTGCATTTCTCGAGACGAACACGGAATCCGTAGTCCTGGATTCGCTGGAGCACAGCGTCTAGTCGAGTGTTGTGTTCGTCGATGGTCCTGCCAGTGACCAGTATGTCGTCGAGGTAGGCGGCAGTTCCATCTAATCCGGCAATGAGAGCGTCGATACATTGCTGGAAGATGCCGGGAGCAGGTTTCACTCCAAATGGTAGGCGATTGAAACGAAAAAGTCCTCGGTGCGTATTGATCGTCAGTAGTTGTTTTGAATCGTCGTCCACTTCCAGCTGTAGGTACGCTTCGGCAAGATCGAGTTGTGAAAAGTAGCGTCCTCCGTTGAGTTTCGTGAAAATGTCATCTGGAGTTGGAAGTGGGTGTTGGTGCTGTTCAAGTGCGTCGTTCAGTCCTGTCGAGTAGTCTGCGCAGAGTCGTATTGAACCATTTTTCTTCTGAACGGCGACGATAGGAGCGGCCCATTCTGAGTGATCGACGGGCGTTAGAACCTGTGTAGATACAAGACGATCGATTTCGGTTGAAATCTTCTGAACAGCGGCGTATGGAACGGGGCGAGCCTTCTGAAAAACAGGCTTGGCGTTAGGCTTGAGGGTGAGCTTGGCCTTCGACTTGGTGCAATGTCCTAATCCAGGCGCGAAAACGGTAGAAAACTTCCTCTTCAAGCGCGTAGTGAGTGAAGAGTTCAATGCGTTGAGCGTCGATGAGGAGACATTACAGATAGGGCCCTCGGTTAGGCGACGAAACAGAGGCTCATGCTGGATGATCCAATCGAGACCTAGTAATGACGGTGTGTCGGCAACGTAACACTTACCCCGTCCATGATGACCATCAGTGACGAAGTTGCACTCGTAACATCCTCGAACATTGATCGGTTTTTCGTTAACAGGCCTTAGAGCGATTCGAGGAGGTCGTAACATCGGACGGCCTATAGCTTCAGCCCGCATTGCTCAGTAGTGTGACATCGGCACCGGTGTCAAGCCGCATGCGTATTGTCTTCCCATTGATCTGCACTGGGCGGTAGATGCGAGATATGGAAGTGTTGCCGGCATGCGTTGAGGCGACGACGACGTTGTTGGCTGTTTTCCGCTTCCGTCTAGGTTTCTGTTTCCTCCTGGTCGTGAAGTTCTTGCAGAATCCTCGCTTGTGTCCGGATTTTCCGCAGTCATAACAGGTCTTGTCACGAAAAGTACAGATCCTTGACCAATGATTCGCTCCACAGCGGAAACATGGTGACGGTGGGTCGCGCTTTCGGTTCTGAGAATCAACGGCGTTGATGTGTGATGAAGCAGACCGCGCTCGGGAAGAGTGGCATCCTGACGAATGTTGAGAAAGTGCTGGATCTCCGCGACCAATTCCTTCAACGTGGTTTGGGGGTTGTCTTCTATCTCCCGAGGGGCACGGGCCCGGATATCAGCATCTTCGGGAGAGGCAAGTTCGCATGTCCACACGAGACATTTCATCTGTTCTGGGTTAACGTCGTTGAATTCGGCCATCGCGTGTCGTTGGTTGACAAGTCCAGTATAGTCGCGAAGATTCTCACCATTGCGTTGAGTCTTCAGATATACGTAGCGGCGCGAGAAAACCGACGTGTTGTGTCCGAAAAGTTCCTTCAGCGTTGCTACGGTTTCTGACAGCGACAGTTCACAAGCTCTTTTCGGTAGAATGTGGCTTGTGAAGCGAGCGTATGTGATGGCGTCGAGCTTGGAGACGATTAGTCGAGCTTTTGCAGCTTCATCCAAGGCAGCGCCGTCCTTGGAAATGACGTCTTCGTAGCGATTGTACCAGACCTCGAAGGTACAACCATTGTCGGGATCGTATACAAATTCAGGTAGACGCGTTGATAGCGAGTTCATCGCAAACTCGGCTGCGTTCGCTGGAGACGCTGAAGCGGTCGAACGTGAGCCAGACATTCGTTCCATGTGGTTGACGAGTTCAGCGAACATCTCCTGCTGCATCCTGGCTTGGGCCTCTAGGATAGCCTGCAAACTTTTTACGTCCATTTCGATGTGTGACTAACCTCCCCGTCGGCTCGATTGCTGCTGCACTGGTCCTTCCTGTTGTCCGCGCAGGAGCTTCCTAAGTGGTCCTCCTCGTTGTCCGCGTTGAAGTCCACTGATCGCCAATTGTTGTAGGTGGCCGTCAGTTATAGGTGAGCTCCTTGTAGACAGTCGAAAGACACAGTATATGTAGGTTTATTGTAAGCAACACCGGACACGAACGTATGACGTAGTAGAACGAATTAAAGTCACAAAAACCTCTGGGTACTAATCTAACAGTGCTACGTACAATGCGCGGGTTTGCAAAGTCTGTGATAACATGTACAATTGATAACGCTCAATAACACTCTACAACAACAGGACTCACGGAACTCCTTTTTATTCCGTTTAAAAGGCCACTTTTTACATTTTTTCTGAACAGGACAAAAAATCACCAGCTTCAATAATTTGAAATAATTCACTTGACTCGAACGCTATCATCATGAGATTAAAACCTAGTTAACTACTAGTCTAACGCTTTGTAGTGAAGCCGTTGGCATCGATGACGGCTTGGCATCTGCGGGGCAATGATTCGACCAACTTGTCGATCAAGTACTCATCGACTTCCTTCCATTCCTTTTCAAATAGGCCAAACTTTTGAGCAGCATTTGTGACGGTTTTATCGGCTGTCCTTTTCTTGAGGTCTTGCCACGAGGGTCCATTGATGTTTAGGTCAGGGGACTGGCTGGTTCAGTCAAGGGATCGAATTTCCCGATGAGTCACCCACTTGCGCACCCCTTCTAGATCTGGGTCCGGAGTCGTTATCTCGCTGGGAAGTAAATTATCTTCCGGCAAAGGACGGTAGAAAGGTAGCATGGATTTCTCCAAAGTGTCTACGTGCATATGCTGGGCCGTAGTGGTGAGAATATGGTGCGTGGACCCCATGCCTAGACTCGGAGACCATCCCCAAACCTATACTGAGCCGACACCATGCCTGAGAGTTGTCAAATGGTACTTGGGGTCGGAACTTGTGTTTTAAAAGGTCGTCTACGAACGAAACCCAAGTGAACCAAGCAAAACAATCTTTGACTAGTTGCTCTAGATGACTTTGCGTCATTGGCTGAAGGTCCAGTGAAGGTGCGCACGCGCCCATTGAAGTCGAGCTCGTCTGTTTTTTCAGAGATCCAGATACTTTTTGACAAGTCATCCTCCATATATTCCAGCAACCCACACGCGTCTGTTGATGGTACCTATATATGGTAGCGACGTCTCTGACGTCGATATTTCGGCCATTATATCGGAAGATGCTCGTCAGGAGTCTTGAGTCGACGCACAAATGGTCCTCCTACCGTCCTCAGGAGCGGCAATCCGTAACCTTTCCGAGCTGGCTCGTTTGATTGGGCCTGTAAGGGACCCAATATCTCTGATAGCCTTCGTAATCATAGACATTCGTACAACAAATAGCCTTGAATGTGGAGCATGGGTCAATTCCTGCTTATTGCCCGTGGTAATGTCGGAGAGCTGCACCACGGTCAGAAAGCGAGAGCCAGAGTTTTGTCTCTTCACTTAGAGCGATCAGCCAACAGAACAGAAAAATCACCAGTACTTTGGAGTCGAAAAACACAATAAAATCTACCTAAAGAACATGCCCCTTTCGCAAATTTTTTTGAAAAAAAACTCACCTACTTCGCCAGAAGTGAGCTACCGCCAATTCTGCATCGTAGGAGAGTGGGTAAGGTTGTTAAAAAAGCGCTGTCAAAAAATCAGGTGAAAAGAATGAGTTTGAGATGAGTTGTGGCAGAAAAGGTTCAAGGTGATTTCTTTTTGAACGGTACTGTATATTCATTTCACTGTGAGACCGAACACTGCCAAAACCATCAAAATACCACCTTCTCCACCCACGTTCCTACCACAGTCCGAAGCCGAGCATAACGTGCACAAGTTTATTATTTTTTTATTTGGTTTTTTGTCTTGTTTTAATGAGAAATTCGAAATAGGTCTAGCAGGAAATGTAAGTCAAAATGGCAAACTTAAGCAGAAAAGAGAGAGAAATGAATGAGAAAGTCTTAATGAGGTTAAATTTTCCATGGAAATCCGTCGACTGCTGGGAAATTTCCAGCAATGTTCATTCTCGGCAATGAACTTCTGGAAAAGATCCTTTAAAGTCTCGTAAAGGGAGGCAGCTATAAAAATAGAGTGCCCTGCAACTCGTGCGCGATCATGCTAAACGTTATTTATAGACGTTGAACTGATTCCGTTTCACATTTGTTTTTATGGGGTGGCACTCTCATTCCTAGTCAAGATTGACCCGCTTCTGATGAGCGACTTGGGCATTTGGCAAAAGTTACCAACTACTTTTGATTTATTTCAAGTGGGAAATTTGACTAATGTTGAAGTGAGAAGGAGTCCATAACGTGAAAAGCAGAAGCAAAAGGATAACTGAAAATGTAGTCTCCAACCACGAGGCTTTCGTTGTCGAGTTTATTGTCAAAAGGAATGAATATAACGTCAATCTAAACTATCCTACAACTTGCTATGAGCACTAGTTAGGCACAGAGTACTGCGCACAGGGTTAAAAGGAGTTCAAATTCGTAAATAAATTAGAATCATGTACCTAATCAAATTGACCGGCTACCTTTACCTTTACTTCACTTTGAAAAAAGGACGAAAACAAAGGAATAGCGGTGGGCTGCAACTGTTCGGACCGATTTTACGACATCGACGACCCAGTTGGTGAAGCTGCTGAGTGACCGGCGGGGCGGTCCCTATCACAGAGTAATTGACCGACAAGACAAACAACGCACTATTAGCAGATTACTGTCTCTTTAAATGGCCGCCAAAGACATACAGAACCAATGATGGGAACATGGAGAGCAGAGCTTTTCTGCAGGTGCTGGCACCCTCGGATGGAAACATTTCAAGGGAGCTGCAATGATTTCCACTCTTCCAGAAGAGATTCGTTTCGAAAAACGTGACAGAATTCAAGTTTATTTTGGTTGGAAAGCTGCAGTGAATTTGTAGGATTTCGGAAAGGTATCGCGACTAGGACCCAGAAGGGTAGCTCTGCTCCTGACAAAAATTTTACCCTCGAGACTTGAAACTCTAAGATTAAGTTGACTGAAAGCTGCAATTCTGTGTTCTTCAAAGACAGCAGGGCTTTCAGTGGGAGAGTAAGAGAGGTAAGTGCTAGCTCTTTCAGGGAATGGGTGTGTCGACAAACTAGAACCCATCCAGTCAACAATTTGTGGACGATGGCTGCGGGTATCTTCATCAAATAGGCTTTTCTCAGAGTAGATTTCTCAGATTAATACTGGTTCTTTCAATTGGGAGAAAAAGTGCTGATAAGAGAGTTTGAATCCGAATTCAAGAAAAACGGCGGAGCAAATAGTAAAAGGAAGAGTCCGAATGGAAAAACCATTTTCCAGGGAAGTGCTTTAACGGATTATGTGACAATGGAATTTTGTCGTCGAAAAAACTAGAAGGTAAAGAATGGATTAAGGGTATTCGGAATCTCATGAATAGGCCTTCCCTTACGCGGTGAACCTCGCTTGCTACCCCTCAGCTCAGTTCAAAATTCCAGAAGTCTTAGAGATTAGAGAGGGGAGATAAAGCAGAAGAGAGAGAATTTCCTATCCATGATGGATAAAAAAATTTACGAAAACGATAAGAGTGAACATTCGTTAGAGATAACCTTGGAATCCATTCAAGAACTCCTTATGGGAAGAACAAGTATGAATGCTCTCAAATGTCTAGCTGTACTTTAGTGTACAGCCTGACATCTGACTATGAGTGCTCATATTAAATCAGCTCAGAGATTGGAAAACCCTCTTATCTCCCTCCCTGATGACGATCAAAGCGTCTACTAACGAACGTAGAAGATTGGTATACGCTGGTAGACGCTCTAAACTTATTAGGATCCCATGCTTCTGCTTGATTCTTTTTTTCGATTAGTTGTAATAGCTACTGCAGCAAAGGGAATTACACATGTGTCTTTAGATCTGAAATGTTCTCCAATTATGAGGCAGTGGAAAACAACAAACAGATCATTCTATGCTATCGGGAATTCAGTGAATTGAAACGAACTGAATGCTTGGAAATTGAAAGGTATATATTGTAACTGATCACAATTTTTTCGGGTGCAAATAACTTTCACTGAAAAACATTGGTTAAACTCAAGTTATCGAAGCCAACCGGTTGATTTCTAAAGCCCTTGGCTTTCTGCCACAAAAATAAAAAAGATATGCGAAATTTGAAAGCTCATGGACACTCACAAAATAGCAAATCAGTAGTAAAATAGCCCAAAGGAATCGTAATAGGCAGAGGAGCCACGAGGAGTGAAGGCACGCAAGCCGTAGGATCGAATCCCGCCCATGATGAGCACGTGCATCAGAATGGATAAAAAACGGATGATTGCTGGTTCAGGGAATGGTGCTCTACATTTCAATGCCTCTGAATTACAGCCTCAGAAAACTCCAGTTTTACACTTTCCTTGTTTTAAAAAAAAGCGAATTTCTAAAGCATACTGGATGCAGCTAGATCCCTTTAGGAAAGAAGAATAGTGGTTTCTTCAATATTTTCAATCAACTCTTGTGACAGCAGCGAGTATGGAGCCTAGCCAAAGAGTAACCTTCCACTACTTGCAAACAAAACTTCTAGCGGTCGTTCCTTTTCGTCTACATTTAGTATTGTAGAGATCTTCTTTTCACAAGTTCCTCCTAGAGGATGGCAGTGCAGAATGGGATCTGCTCCCGGTTAAAATCTGGACCCGGCTCTGTCATTCAAAAAAGAATTTTGTTTTACACGGTATGAAGTTAGTTTGGACTTATGCTCAGAGATTAGTAAACTTTGCTGGGCACTATTTTTTTCTGACTGTTTCAGTCAAAACTCTGAAACATAATCATCTTTTCCAAAGCTCCAAAAATGGGTTTTTATCTGGTGAGCGAGGAACCACGTTTGTCGGTTGCCATAGGGATTTCGGGATAACTCCTGAATACATGCTTCCTACGAATAGTCAAGAAAATTGCAGTCGCCTCAATTTTCGTGCTAGCAGCAGGATAGTTGAAAACGAAGAGCAAAGTGAATTTTCCAGCGATATTTTTCTTTGGAATGTGAGAACAGATAGGTCTTAGGGAGCCTCCGCAATATTTTTCAACATGTGGACATCACGGAATATTACGAATATATAAATATGTGTGCATTAGGTTGATGTAGTTTTTTTCTCCAAATTCGGTAATATATCGATCCTATTGAAGTCTATTGAATTGATAGCACCTTTTGGTGATTATACACTCAAATAAGGCAATTTCCGATCATGTTCCAATCCATACTCGAATGTTCTGTGGCATTTTTTTTTCAAATGGCCAAAAATTGGCTAAACTTACAATTCGGAAACGAAGAAAAATCTGATAAAACTGTCGTAAAGGTAATATTATCTACAATTCCGATCACAACGTAACAATATTCACATGTTCGAGATTGGTAGCACTAAAGCAACCTTATAAAACTGTAATCTCAGAAATGTAATAGGAACTTTTGTTACCTAATGTATACATATATTCGCTCATAAACTTAATTCATAAAAATTTTA
This sequence comes from Haemonchus contortus, assembly GCA_000469685.2. NCBI lineage: Eukaryota > Metazoa > Nematoda > Chromadorea > Rhabditida > Trichostrongylidae > Haemonchus > Haemonchus contortus. The sequence continues at coordinate 4,295,429 of LS997563.1, forward strand.
TTAGTCAGTTCCCAAACAGCCAAAAGTTCAATCGCCTTTACTATTTAATCTTCTACCCCTTTAGATGGAACTTTCAATTACTACTCGAGAGAATCCCTGTCTTGTCTTTGAAACAGTCTGAAGGGCTATGTCCTGCTCAACGTTCTCAACGCAGTTCAACTTCTATCCCAGTTAAGGGTGAGCGAGATTTCAAAAATGGAGGGTGAGAAAGACACATGACTGAATCCTACGGGTAATAGATTTTATGACTTTGTACATGTTCCTGTGGTTAACAGATTGTTTGAAAGACGAGTTTCAGAAGATGGCTCACTGAAGCTTGTCCTGAAGGCCTTCGATCCTAAGCATAAACATCGGCCCGGTGCAACGCTCCCAATTTGGTGGCCTTATTTACGTAAGGCGACTGAGGCGTCTAGAAGGGCGAAAGCAAAAGGCTGTAACCTAGCCATAACCTACCCCAGCCGGTCTTTGCACATCTCGAACACGCATTCCAACGCTACTTCAAATCTAGACGGGATTGAAATACGTGGGCTCATCCCATCCGGATCAGAACCAAAAATGATATCCTTTCTTCTTGTATCCCAAGAAACTACGCTCCTACCTTCATGACTGAAACGCGGTGGCACACATCCTAGATACTGAGGGATGTGGGCCATTTTTTTGGGAACAGGAATCGCATAGCTATACACAAAAGAGTACTTGAGCGTTAGAGAGTTAAAGAAATGTCATCACTGAATGAAGACGAGGGTTCTGTCAAGTCAGTTCCAGGAATAGAGCTATCTATTTCGTAAGGACGCTGAAGGTGGTCAGTCAATTGAGTGAAATGAATAAAAAAGCGTGAAAGCTGATCAGTGCATTCTGCGACTTCGAGTCTGTCGTTTTTCCCACGCTTCCGCAGAAAGGGACACCCTCGAAAGGAGTGAAGTTCACTTTTGGTTCAATAGGAAGCATGTCAATTATTTCTGCACGAATAGAGAAGAAATCAAAGAACATATTCAAAATATATATCGCTAAGTTTCTGATTCCGAGAGAGAGATTGGTTCCCGTGAAGTATGGCTGGTTAATTATTTATTTATTCAAGTCCGAATGTTGAGAGTAGCTTACCTCACATATGAAGATGAGAGAAAGAAGCACAAAAACCTACTAACTAGGCATATTGAAGCAGTTGATCAATGAATTATTATCAAGCGGTTTCTGAGAATTCATAGGTAACGAACTGCTCAAATTCGTGCATTCCACGTGCATGAGGTATGAAGTACAGGGCCAACTCCAACTAGTTGAACCCTGCATTTCACTGAGTCAGAGGTTTGGGAAGAGTTATTATTTGTAGAAAGTGAAAACCCATTTTTGAATAGCAAGGAATGACTGGTTAGTGTACTAGTTCAGTATCAGATTCGTCTAGCGGGAGGAAAATGAAAGGATGATTTGTGGCGATTAATCTTCAATTGGCATGAGCTAGGGACTCGACTTTTATTCGGAATTCTAGTGAGTCTCGTAATAGCATTTAATCCTTTTAGGCCTCACAACGATGGTATGGTCTGAATTCCCGATCTTACAGTCCTAAAAAGTTGAAGTCATATGGTAAAAGTATTGCTGCCCAAGCTCATATTGATTTTTAATGCGTGATTAGAGCGTATCCCAGGGTCCTATTTCGACCATCCACCAAAAATCCTGGGAACACCTCTTTTCAATGAATATTAATTTATAAATATGACAAATGGGATGGGTGGTACAGTGGCAAATAAGGCAGTAACAAACGCACGGTCCAAGGATTAACTTCCTAGTCGACACTGAACCTAAGCCAATCAAGCCTTCAATTCTCCCAAGATCGTTCAACTGATACTAGGCTCGCCTATCAGGGTCAAAGCAATTGCCTGTATATTTGCTGTCCACTGGATTTCTCGTACAGAACTCATACGAATTGGAAACGCCACCGCCGTTCCGATGTGGGCGCACCCTTATCAGAAGAGTTTGAAGATCAATTTATTGTATTGTTAGGCTTAGAAACTGTTAATGAAGACGAAAACGGTAGTGGCCATGGTTTATGAAGGGGTACGGTAACGAACTGAGAATCCATTCGAAAATCGCACTCAGCATGCCCATTCAGTTAGGAGCAGAGTGCTTTTTGCTTAGCATCGAACATTTTCTTCTGAGCGAAACAGGAGTACATGTGCTAATATGCAACAACTAAGCCAATTCCTGCAAAATTTGCATGATTTGAGTTAGCTGAAACGATATTCGGCTATCTGAATGGCTAAAAATCTTGACTTGCATTTGAAAATTCGGTATAGACCGAATAGACCTTCGATTCTGCAAGGAACACCTGTAGAAGTGGGGCGCAACTTCGAAAAACTAATTAGCATTGAATTCCCACGATTGATGTAAACAGACATTTTGCACCAAAACAAACAAAAACTCTTGCATTTTTCCACGACCTTCTTCCAAATCCTAGGTGACTCTCTTTCCACCTCACTTGGTTCGGTGGTTTCATGGGTTTCCGTTTTTCGTGTTCTGGGCACATGAATAAACAAACAAAAAAATGAACGTCTATACTATTATTAGCGAAGAAAATCAAAATTGCGCGCTCAAGGGTCATAAACTATAAACAACGGCTTAAATAGTCAGAATAAATAAAAAGGCTTTTTTAAAGAACTTCAGATGGTTGGACTCTTTACGCATTACTAGGAAAGAACAGGTGTTTCTGCACTCAAACTCACTTTTATGCTTTCATGAATGCCAAAACCTACTTTCCTTTCACCTACTCACCTTCGATCCTGTCCTATTGGGCCCACAAAAGCAGTCAGATCATGTGGCACGAAGAATGATATTTCTCCTGGAGCTACTGGGGTTACTATTGCCTGTAAGTAAGAGTTCCATAGCCAAGTGTTTGACTAAGCCGCTATCGTGCCACAGATGATAAGTGACTTTTTCCATTCTCTTCATAAAACTCAACCACATGCCATCCTTTACCGACAAGAATTGCTTTGTAAAAATTCTGTATCAACGCTTGTTTTCAGAAGAAAGAGGGTTTGATTTGCATTTGTTAGATTCACTTGCTTATTCAATCTAATTCAATCAGTTTGTTAAAGAAATTTGAAGAATATGGACTCCTTCATTCAGCTGATGCAGCTGATGCTATCAGAAACTTTGAGATAGAAAAACTTTTAGCATGAAAAACAGTCGAAAGGGGTATTTCGTTTATACAAAGGGTTTTCTTGTGAATTTCATCGCTCTCATTACTGAATAAAGATCATGAATCATGAATAAAGCCTAGGCTCTGCTCCTGAATTTCGTATTCCCTGGCAATTTGAGAGCATTATTCCATCGAAGTGGATAAGTCCGATAGACCCCTCCAGTTTGGTTCAGCATCCATTTGAAACTGAGGATGGTTCAGCGACATAACTGATTCGTTTCATTGCTGAGAGAAGTATTGCAAGCCCTACAGACAATCATGAAAGTCCGTTCCTGGTTTGCCCATCAAACACGCTCGCACGTATGTACTGAGCTCTTTCGGCTCAACCACATAAGCACATATTTACTAGGTGATCATGCTTGAAGATCATTTCTATGCAATGGACTAATATTCACCGAGAAGTTTAGGCGTTGACGAATCCATAAGCAGTCATCGTGCCCATAGCAAGCTCAGGTGAACAAGCAGGTCCACAATCATTCGAACCGGTACTCTTGGCTTCATTTTAATAGAGGGTTCAACAACCATGAGTGGGTGAACCCTACGCTCAAGATTACTTGTGAAGAAGTAAGTAGCTAGTTTACTGAGTAAGTTATTTCAAAGCTACTTCGTAGATAGCGTAGGGACTGATGGTACCCTATTCCACCCGCATGGTCCAGTGATTGAATCTTGGAACGATACTCGCCTAGGTCATTCAAGCCTTACACAGCCGATTAATTTTCTTTAGATCCTTCGTGGAGGACAAAAAACACTGGTTTGTAAAGTGGCTGACTGCAGCAAGTCATTGTGTAGCCCATATACCATTCAAACCGCCACTACGACTCTCAGTAAAAGTCGAGTGCGGGGTGCGTCAGTCAGACAAGATCGATTAACGCCAATAGACTTTATCCTTTATCCTTGGTTCTGGATCGAACTATTTCACGCTGGATGCAAAGGGGAGTCCTGAGTTCATAAATTTTCAAATGAAATTTTATTAAATGCCGAATAGGACCTGACCTGACCGGATGTGAAAATCACTTACCTGGTCTTAACGGAAAGATGGCAGCCGATTGATCTGGAAGATTATGATGGCTACTAAGATATAAACTGTAGTTTCAGGGAAATGCTCATTGTTTGGAGCCTATTCAACTGAATTGGAAGAGGTGCTGGAGTATTGACCTATGTTGACCTCTCCGTTTCCCACAAGGCTTCCAACGGGAACCATAGAGAGTATAGAAGGTGAAGTTATCACTCAGTGACTTCTCTACGGTCCTGTTCTCGCAAAAGAACCTTTCTACCACTGGATGGATATCCCGGCATGCTATTCCTGTCTGAGGGTTTTTTGCAGGCTGCAAGCATAAGTTTTCTGATTTCAGGAAGGATTAGGAGTAGGTGGTCAACTTACATCATTCTATTGTTTTGAATTGACGTCATAACTCTCGATGGAAGTTGTTTCTGAGTGTCCTCTAAGATGTCGCTATTCATTCAGTGAATTGCGTCTTTGAGATGCTATAAAGCAAACATGCAACAATGGAAGTTTGTGAAAGGCTTTCTTTCGCGATCCTGAGGGCACTTAATTCGGCTTCCAAGAAGAAAGCGTGTGCGGGGGTGAGAGTGACGAAAACTCACATACAGGGAAGCCATTTGCGTGGGAGTAGGTAGGAGATTCTTATTACGCTCTTCTAAGTGGAAATTGGACTTTTTTTGATGTGCAATATAGAAACAGAAATGACTCTCGTTCAGAGCCAATTGCCTTCGATCTAGAGGGGAACGCATTAGAAGTTGGATCAGCTCTTGCCAACTGCAAACCTGTGAAGAATCACCTAATTGTTTAGAAAAAGTGCACTGTTGTGGTCGATTCCGTATGAAGTTGATGCACGGGTAGAGCATTCATTCACTCTTTGAAGTAAAAGGCTTAGGATAGATTTCTGCCAAACTGAATCCGGCCAAGTGACAAATTGAAAGTCAATTTGAAAGCCCAACGTCTTTATGGTTCGTCATTTTGGCAATAAAAAGGAGCTGAGAAGCAGTAGTACCTCAGAGGAGCTGGTCACCACTGACCACTTGGTCCATTTGGTTTTTCAGTTGAATTCTACTCTTGTTTGTCTGATTTGCTATGTCCTTACCCAGTCAGTTTCCGATTGGCGCAGTAGTGGCTTCCAAACGAGCAGCTGGTTTATTCGATAAGTTGGTACGCAATACAAAGCCTCTACCCCCTCGAAGGGGTTTGATTGAACTTCAGGATCACAGTAATCCAGAAGTCTTGATTGGGATGGAGGGGTTCTGATCTGAGATTTGATCCCAGGCTAGTACGGTAGCTACACCAATCAGAAAATCCTGATGGTTACTGATTAGTAATGGCTTACCCTTTTGTCTTTCGCCTTCACTTTATTTCTCACTTTGTTCTAGCTAATCGGTTCGTTGTCTAGCAGAACTTTCTATAGTTTCTTTTAATTTTTCTCTTTCAACCGCTGCAACTACGACCAGCAGTCCTTCCTTCACGTTGTCAGTTTTGTGTTAGAAATCAATCTTCTGTGGCTCTTACCCCATTTAGCAGTCAGTCAAGACATCGATTACTCTTGTAGATCGATTGTTTTAGTGAGTGGTGACTACAGCATTGCGTTTCATGCCACTTGGTGGCGCAGCCTTTTCCAAATTTTACTTCTGTATGAATGTCAATCATTCGCTACCCTTTTTCATTTATGGATTTTTCTTGTGAAGGCTTGAGCTTTGAAGCTCGTATATCTTGCTGAAGTCAGAGAAAATTTATTTCAATTTATTACAAATTTTCCATATTACCTGAGGGAGAGCGAAAGGTACCTGAATGTGTTGATCACGAACATTCCGATTGCCGAGGCCAAATTTCGCTGTCGCACGAGTTTTTCAACTTCTTTTGGTTCAGATTTGTGCTTTGCTTTTGCTGCTTCAGCTCGAAAATCAGAATGGATACCTTTTCCTCGCTAGTTGAACATTGTAAGCGAGTTTAAGAAATAATTTTCAAGAAGTCCCTGCTCCTGATCTATTCTCGATGTTTGATAGCTTTTTCGAGGGTTTTCAAATTCAAAATCATAAAGAAATAAAATAGGCATCTTAAAAATTATTTAGGCTTCAACTCATTCGGTGATGGCTATGAACGAGAAGCAGCCTAAATCACGTCGTAAGCGCTTGAAGCCTGTCCCAATACGAGGTGAGATCCCAACTTCTATCGTAAAGCTGAAGTAATTGAACCTTCTTCGAGTCAGGAGCGATTTCTAAAGCTATAATAGCAGTGGAGTGCTAAGATAAACTAGTTAGGGTCAAATCGTTGCCTATTTCATCTTTGGACGAAAGCTTTCTTGATAAACTTCAAAAATTTCGCATCATGGGTGACTGGTGGTGAGGCTTGCTAGCAACCTTTTTTTGCTAGGACGTGCTCCTTTTTTCTTTGAAATTCTATACTTCGAGTCATCCGTTCCTCATGGTTATTATTTGAGTTCTCCAATGCGTTGGAGCTGAAGAAAGCATTACATCGACGGGAATGACTGAACAGCTGAAAAATTTGCAGCTTGAAGTGAACGGTTAGTCTTTTTATGGTCATTCGGTTTCACCTGAGTATTTTTTATTGACTATTCATTTTCATTCTGTGCCATCAAACCACACTTTCTCAATCTCAGCTCAATTTAATGGTTATTTTGGAAAAACGAATGCAATGTATATGAAGTGCTCTACTTTTCCGCTTCTTATTTTTCCTTTTTTAATTAGTCATGAGTTCGAGTCTTTTAGAACCAAGGAGCGGCTCCGAACCTACGCTAGAGAGTCCTGTAGAAAGTAAGGTTGTTCTGATTTCGGACGTATCTGCGATCACTTCGACAACATCTCCTGTGACGATGAAAGAAGCTTCTCCACGATCAGCTGTGACCAAAAAAGGAAATATTGGGAATGAAGGTACGATATGGAAACCTTTGTGACTCAGGACTTGGACCTTTTGACTCAGGACTTGGACCTTTTTTTCAACATATCACTTTTTCACAAGTTTAATGAGCTGTCAATTTTTTTTCAAATTCAATATTTTCAATAGTAGCTAATCATTTTCATTTTTACCAATTATATTTGTAATTGCCAATTATTACTATTTTTGCTCATTTTTTTCTCTTTCTAATCAGCGCCATTCATTGACAGGCCTGGAACATTTTGAAAGATACAATCTGATAATAGCACGATCTCGCCAAGTACAATTTCTGAGGGTGATTAAGTCATTTATTGATTTATTCACTTATTTGTTTACTTATTTATTGCACTCGTAAGTTCTGTCGTAGAAATTGACCAGCTAGAGTAAAACTGCTTTACTTGGACGATGTTTTTAAAAGGTCGTTCAGGAAGTTGCGGGTGGATTCAGCTTGAGCCCGAGCTTTTTTTGTTATGTGGTTCCCAACAATACCATCAGAACCAAGTAGAATGGACTATTAGGCTTGATGGTTCGTCAAAGAAAGATTTACCCAGAAGTGGTGGAGACTTTCCTTAAGCTCAAGCCCGGCATGTCGTTTCAAAGTGCTTTTTATGACCTGGTAATGAATGCAGATAAAGATTAGAACTGCAAAGTATTCAGAAAATTGTAAAATTGCTCTCCCAAAGAATTTTTATTTTTTCTATATTCAAGTACAAATTGTGAGTCTATTTTTGACAAATTCAACGTCACTATTGCGCTCTCAGCTTTAATCAACCCCATGGTCAATCTTCGAAGTAGCCTATGTTAATTCAGAAAATCATTGTTCTCCTGGAACAACGAGCTCTCGCAAGAAGTCTAAGAAACGCCTTCCATTGTCGGACGCTACTAGAAGTCGAGGTACTTTTTCCCGAAGATCTATGTAGGGTGAAGGGTGTTCAGAGCATCTGTCTTGTATAAAAAATAACACCAATGGTATGGTCGTTGGTTTTTCTTCAACCTCCTAAATCCTTTCTTTTTCATTACCATCCGACGCATTTACCTGTCTGTTTTCCAGCAGCGAAACGAAACCGGCTAAGTGGAGCTGTTTCCCAAATTCGTCCACAACTGAAGAAAGTCCCTGCTAAAGGCGACGATAGGCCTACACACATAAAAATCGAGCCTTCCATGCCTTCAGAAAAATCAACGCAGAAAAGAAGACGGCTCAAGAAAGGTACCAGCGTCGTGACAGAGTCCAAAAAAGTTCTGAATGGTGAAGAACAGAGCGCGGTGCCACCCATTGAGATGGACAGCAGAAGAGGAAGACTAATGGAAGTCATAAATGAGGTAAGAGTATCTTTTCAGTACCTTGACTACAACTACTGTAGCGATTCCTGAATAGATGTTTTTTACTGCCTTACAATCCCTTGAATTTCTCGGGAGGTTTGGGCTCAGTTGATGCCGTGTTTTTTGGATATGGTGGCTTTAGTGTGTTACTAAGCAAGTACTATACTTCAACATCAGTGAAATACACTGAATCAACTATTCACTATGTAGGCAGGCACAAAGAATACTAAGCTATTTTTAATATTTTGGCAACAACTTGGGAGCAAACTGATTTTCGGAACTTTTCTTCAAACATGTACACTCGTCGATGCCCGTCGAAGCCAATGGTTAATGTGGTAGATGATGGAATAACTCTGTATTCTGTCAAAGCCACGGTTAAAAAGAAAGGATCAAGTGGGAGAAGACTTAAGAGCTTCGTAGGGGACTTCGTAGGGGACTTGGTGTGGCTAATGTACGAAATCGTCGAAGCGGAAAAAAGTTGCAGATGATAGTGATTGAAGATTTGACGGATTTTTTTATTCTAAACAATACTTTGCTGCTCATCGATAAAGCTGAAATACCGAAGACCTAATAGGCTGTGCACAACGAACTACCTGTAGCTCTCTGGGGCAAAATATGGTGTAGGAATGTACTCACATGTCTCCAAATAGAAACAGCTAGCCAGCATAAGGAGGTTCTAATAAAATGCGATGGTTCGAATGGAAACCTGACTAACTAATGGTTTTCCTTCTCCTTGAGTACAGCCATGCCTTGACAGTGCCGGAATTCCAAAATTGCGAGTTCATCGCTTCAGGTGCTGGGAATTCTCGAATACCCAAAACAAGAGAAACTTTGTCAAGCACTTGGCGATGTACTTATTGATGGAGTCCCTATGGCAGTGGTGAGTCTATCAGCAGAATTTTTCGCACTTTCCTTAATGCCTTAGAGGTACTGTAAAGCAAGGCCGATATGAGAAGGTTCTCAACTCCCATTCTTAAGAAAATTTTGCAGTCAGCAGCTCGACAAGGTTTTCCTGAGTTCTATCTACGAACGTTCATCCAAGCTATCTTGATACATATTCGCCAAATTAGCCCCGAGCTACTCTCCCCGAGTGAAGAAGCTTTCTGATTCAATCTTTTTATTTGAATTTAAAAGACTTATCAACTACCCCACGGTCATTGCCTTTGCACACCCCCCTACGTACTTCCGTACCATACAGATTATAGCAAGTCCTCATACTATAAAGCTTATTGATCACAGTAATCGTGATTTCCTCTAATCACTCCTCTCAGTAGCCAGTTTTTGTCATGTTTTCTGGTCTCTCGTAATTCTCACCACGTGCCTTCGAATTTCACTTTCATAAGCAGTTTATATGATTTTTTAGCTGAATAATCTACATGTCATTGTGATCACAACTAATACTTTTTTCCAAACATAAATCAATCGTAAAGCAAACTGTTGATACATCTTCTAATTAGCTAAGGCTTTTCTGTCGATTTTTACATGAAAAATGGAAAATATCTAACATCTCCAATCCATGTTCATCTGAAAACTGGTTCTGAGCTGAATATTTTACCAGTCCAGCACAACTACCGGTTGTGCTGAGAAACCCGTATGATTCACGATACAGACCATCCTCAGAAGCCAACTGAGAGCAGAGAACGTCGGCTACTTTGGCACACTATCGCGGTACATAGTCCATATATTCGTTGTAGACCGACTGAGGAAAACCCCCTAGTCAACCAATCTTTCATGAAATTTAAGTTCTGACGGTTCAAGCTTCGTGGCAATTTGCTAATGAACGTGTTTGATACTTCGCAACAATGTGCCTATTCATTAAGATTAATAATTTGTTGAGTTTAATGTTTAATAATTTGGGGGGTAAATCTCTGAGAAACGTTGTTCTTCTGATCGTGACGTTCTGAGATCAAAAACTTGCACTTAAATTAATGCCTAGAATGTAATTATGGGAAAAACAAGTTCGCAAAGTCAAAGACAAAAGGCTATTGACAACAGGTGGTTTCAAGGAACAATTATTTGCAAATCAACAGGTTTTCGGCGCTCGATGATCTTATTCTTTGAGTAGTATCATTAATCAATCCCAGCCAATCCTCTGCATATTACGTATTCATTTCTGTGATTGTTTGCCCACCTACGGAGAATCCACCTAGGCTTACGATTCGAGGAGACGTTTCTGTAATCTGGAAGATATCCAGGAGGCCCGAGCTAGGTTCGTAAAGTGGGGAAGGGGAATCTCTGGAAACTCATGGAGATGCAATCAACGGCCATGACAGGTCTACAGCGTTAAGAAGAGGGTGAGAAGGGGGAATACCACAGGACGAATTACCGGAGGAGCTAATTTCAAATTGATACCTGGAAGCTGGGGTGAAGCAACTTCTCCCCAAGCTCCTACGGCCAGAGGCAGTGGTTCCGAGGCGACTGCCGCATCCTTCCAGTGGGAATTGTAATCTTTCCGTTCATAGCGCGCGATCGAGTGCGGCGAGCGCGACACGCCGTTCAAGGAGGAGATACCAGACCCGGAAAGCTGAAGACAAAGGAGATCATTCAGCGTTTTCGGCAGACTTATAGGGAGCTTATTGAGCCAAAATACGAGGAACGTTGATTTCGGACATGAGTTTGAGTTTCTGCTGAGGACTTTTGAAGCCAGTCAAAAAGGATTATCAGTCCAGGTTGAATGTGTAAAATATCTTTTGACTATTAAATTTAATCCATTTTCACTGATCCCTCTCTCCTAACACTTACGTTTTAACTTCTCTCTCGGCCATTCTTCTCGGCTAATTACTGTAGACTCCTACAACTTATGACTACCTATCACAAAAGTTTTCTCAAAGAGAATAGCATGAATAGCGTTTCTCAGAGCGTTTTTGAATTGGAACGCCATTCTTTGCCAACAGCTGACATCATACTGTCCTCTTTCCTTTCGAGTCTGTGAGTGTCTGAGTGAACATCAGCAACACTCACAGTATAGGCATCCATGGATAAAAATCACTGTCTGCTCCCTCGGAACGAATTGACTGGCAAGCTTACTTGTCACCCACTGAGTCACACTTTTCGCATTCATGAGCAATGGCAAGAATATGGCCCGATTAGCTTGTATAAAGTTCGTCCAATTAAAATAATTGGGAATCTTTGAGGCAAATTAATGTGCACTGATTGTATAGAGTGACGAAATGACGAGGAAAGCCTCCTAAGAAAGAGTATCAATGAGTCTTGCTAGCTATTTGCCCCGAGGGGCCTGAAAACTTTATCAGCATTAGGGCGACTGTATGTGGGAACATATCAGCGCTGTGACTTCTTCATGTCAATCGTTGGGTGGTCAAATTTTGCCAGTTCTTATTCGATGAACCGTTCCCTTCCCTGAACTGTTTCCTTCTGAACGGATCCGATCCCTTCCTGACTACGACACACCACGAGATCCCTTCGGGTTAGCAATGTTGGAACTTTTTCCTCAAAGCCTCATAGAAACAGCATAGAAACATTGTTTCCAATGGTTATGATTTCAAGTTTGATGGTTTTTGGAGCAGTTACGTCAGCATAGCAGGACAATCCTTTGAAGGAAAGAAAAACCTCCCACAGAGGTACAAATTAATTATGAAGCAAAATTGCTAGGTATTGTTTCTGATCACACAAAGAACAGCAGCGACGCTATTTGGATAAGAACGTCCTACTAACAGGAAATCTTTATTCAGTTCACTCTGAAACTTCAATATCGCCATCATATGTGCTTGCCAAAAAGTGCAGGAAAAATTACTGTGGTAGGCGATTCTAGAAGTAAAACCTGGGTCAATCATTGGTAAAAGGCAGTCACGTGAGGACTAGTCCAGTTTCACTATATGCATACTGTACTGTCAGTCATAGCCTCTCGTAAGGTTGTAAATGTGACCTGGTCTCCTCCGGGAACCTCTTAGAAACCTCTGAAAAGTCCAATTACAAGGCTTTTACTGGAATTCTCCCAGGTTTTCTTCTGATATCAGTTTAGAAAAGGGCAAAGGGCCGGTTTCCGGTGATGGTCGGTTACGTTCTGACTGCGAAGTTAATTCGTTAATCCCATTGAAGGATGTGTAGATCCATTCCAATTGAAGTTGCAATGGCTTTCAATCCAACTCGATTACCGATTCACCTAGGAATTCAGCCTTCACACTGAGCTGTGGAGCCCACCCAAAGTATTCCTCGATGTTCTTGTTATCTCGTACCGAAGTGGCGGCTTCTGACGACCCGTGGCAAGGGAGGCCCTACCGGCTCCGTCAAATGATCAGACAGATGATCAAATTCTATAATACATGGCTGCTTCCTGGATACTATTGAACAATCACGAGCAAACATTTGTATCTCGTTCAAAGGCACAGCCTACGGATATGATCGATTTGCGAATTCTCTCACAGAAACGAATCTGTGGCTCCCAAGTACCCTTATTTTAACTTGTTTTAGGGCCCTTAGTCTCACACAATAGGGTTTTACTGGTTAGTGCTTTCTTTACAACCGATTCATTATTCTGCGCAATTTTTTTTGAAACGGTACTTAAAAAAGCCAGAGGTTTTGAGTCTTCAACAAAATGGCATAGACTTCTAGAATGATGAAGAAATTAGTAACATTATATCTATTCCAACAGAATAAAAAGGAAAAAATTAAAGAATGCCTAACATTACTGGATTTGTCAGTTACATCTTAATTCGATAAAGCTTTACACAATCTTTAAATTATGCTTTTTCCGTGTACACAACATTTACTATGTATCTGAGCTTGAAAAGCTACTATTTTCATAAACATGTGATCAGTAATGACAGTCCCTAGAAGTTCACTTTGATACATCTCTATTCATCTTCTGCTTCATAAGCCGTCACTGCAGGCTGTACCAGAAAAAACTCTTGCAAATAGTCTTACAGGATTTGTTGGCAAAACTTCGCCCTCAGACGGGACTCAGATTCGCATTTTTGTTTTCCTGCACCTCTGCTCTTTATCGCTTTATCCCTTTATCCTTTGTGCAGAAAATTCTGCTTCACAGATCATACGGATGTGCAAATAATTCCGCACGTTCACAAAGAGGCTTTGCTAATAAGGACGTTTAATGCGAAGTACATATGTGGTGCTTTCTGGTCCCTTGAATCATGTCTGTCGCAAATGTCGTGTCTGCAAAATGAAGCCGAAGCCGGATAAGCCTTTAGTCCATAGAAATTGACGTTAATGATGACTAATTTTCAGTGTTTTTGCCAAAATTTGACGTATTGGTCTGTTCGTGAGACGACGCGATTCACGATCTTTGTCAACATCCTCAAAATTCATCGACCATATAGAAAATAAAGAAGTACGTACAAGCATACCTACGAATAAACAGTAAACAGAACAATAACAAAGAATAAACACTAGGAAATGATACTGGCTGATCAGCTATCTGATTATAGTCTTTCCGGAAGCGCTTTTATGAAATTATTGAACTTCGTTTGTAGAAACAAGCATTCTGGACATTGTGCACGAAGTTGTCGATAACCTGTCTTAGCATCGGATGAGAACAGGGCCTTCCACTTATATGATAGAGTAGTTGGCAATGTCATCCGACGAGAAATCGAACAAGGAATGAAACAAGCCGAATCAGCAAAATTTAGATAAACTATTTGCATCTTTCTGAAGAAGACCTCTTCGCAATCGGACCCCTTCGCCGAATTCGTATGGTTCTGGATAGGATATGAAGACATCTTACAAGCAACCATGCATCCATTTGCACTCCGATCAATTGGCAGAGGATTAATTCTCGGGAGACGGGCGTTAGGAACGATATTGGGTAATCGATTCGCCGCACGCGGCTGTCGCGGACCACTCATTCGCCGTTATTACAGCTCTAGCGTTCTTCATACAGCTCAATCGATATGCGATCATTATTATATGCATAATTCTACTATTAGTACTTTTGTTCTTGTATTTCTTACCTACTGCTGCATCCTGCTCCCTCGCGCGCGACGCCCCTCTCACCGCGACGCGACCATTCCTCCTAATGCACCACACCCTTAATTCTCCAGCAAGATCACGATCCACTAGGCCACCTTGCAACTGGTTCAAGAGGTGCCAAGAGGAAGTTCTTGGCTGGTCAAGTCAGTCCTCGGACTTGAATCCGATTGAATATTTATAGAATGAACCGCACTGGAGTGCCTCAACTGAGAGGCAAAAGAGCAAGGAATTCGGCCAAAAAAATTTGATCAGCTTGTTGAAGCCTGTAAAACAAGCCCGCAGTCCCACCTTGAAACTTTGTTAGATTCGATGTAACAAAGATGTCAGGATGTTACCGATGCTAACGAGTTTGCAACAAGTACTAGTTCTTCTCATTTGTTATTGTTAAGTTACATTGGTTTTCGAAGATTGTTATGACTGTTTTGTTTGAATAAACTAATCATATGATCACATGATTTTTGCTTAGTCAAGAAAATCCGAGTCCGAGAAATTCGACTTACCTCCATATCTCAATACTCACCCTTTGATTAAAATAAAAATGTATGCCAATGACTTTAAAATATATGGCATTTACAGCAATGAAAATCATGGTCAGGTACACCAAGCTCTAACCAAATCAATGCGGAACATGATGGAGTGGGCTACTGTTCGAGAATACTTGTAAGCTTTACGAAAACATTTCCACCACCATTTTCACCATTTTCAAGGAATTTTCGCATCACATCGATGTAGTTGTTTGAATGCCACCACAGCACTTTTCCCATTCTCAAGAATATGCGATGCAACGATGCTTAAATTTTGTTAAGGCTGTGCAAAGCATTTGTTGTTCCCATACTCGAATATGGAACCCAGATATGAAATCCTCATACAAAGAGCCTTCAGGCGAAAATTGAAAAGGTTTAACAAGCTTTCACGAGAATACTAACGTATAGATGCTATCCTGACCCAGAATACCCACGCTCGTTACCCAGTTATGATGACCGGTTGCATCACTTTAGACATAAAACATCATTGTACAGAAGAGTATTCAACGACGTAGTGTTCTGTTTCGATATTCTGAAAGGCTTAGTAAGTACTGGGTGATGAGACCGTGCAAAGGTCGTGTCTCTTTGTTATCTCTGCAATGCCCAACCTGAACCGTAGTCGTCGTGCTAGTGTATTTCACTCGCTTTTATTTTTCGCGGAGCGAACTGACTTCAAAGATAATCATCTTTAAGCCTTCCAAGATTGAATAATTTATAAGGCCAACGTTTCGGCTGCTTCGCCTTCGCCAGGGCCTGAAGTAGTGCAAAGCATTGTGTGGCATGCTCGCCCAAAAGCCTCAACAAAACTCCAACAAAACCTTAAGTAGACCAGCAAACCCCCAAAGGTATTGATCGAATGAGGCATGGATTACTCACCTTAGAGTCCGCCGCTAAGACAGGAGGACGACCACCCTGGTAATAATTGTTGTTTAAAATAACCAGTATCAGTATTTCAAACAACAGCTATTACGAAGTGGTCGTCCTCCTGTCTTAGCGATGGACTGACGAAGGCGAAGCAGCCGAAAAATTGGCCTTATAAATTGTTCAATCTTGAAAGGCTTAAAGAGGATTATCTTTACTACATATCATGCCAAGATTGAAAGAAAGTCGATCACATCACGGACTATTTTGAAATGACTTCAGCTATTACCAGTACACCTGCAAAAGGCGCCGAATACCAGGTGCGTTCAAAAGGAAATTGAGGAAGGTAGACCTCCTTGCCTTGTTAGGCGTACCTGATATCTAGGGTATCAAGCCTGCAGAGTATCCACTTATGGGTATGGAGTCTCAATGTGCGTTTTGTTTCTGTTTCCTTTTTGCTGTTTGAATTTATAACTAGTTTGCTTTGTTTGTTTGTAGTTGTAGCGCACCTTAGTGTGTACATTAAATGAATGAATAAATGAATGGTTAGAGTGATTTTTTACAGAGAGTGCGAGAACACAAAGTAAACAACTGGTGCAAGTTAGGGAAGTGATTTTCTGAAGAGAAACCCCAAAAAAACCGTTCTCCTCACAAATTCTGGCCACTACAGTGTAGTATACTACCGAATCGGAACCGTTATGATAGTGTAAGGTACCTATTTGTTACCTCTTCTTTTGTACCTTAGTTCTCTGGTTGGGGAAATCATTTCCTGATCCCTATTTGGTATCATTTCCACCTAATTGTATGCGTGGTGAAGAGTACCAATTAAGCAGCTACTCTGTGATTCAATAAAGTAATTTCTTTGTTGACACTCAATTATAACAGTCCAAGGTGGACAACCAAGGGGAGCAATAAAGACGATGAGAGTAATCTATGGTTCAATAGCTTAATTTGGAACAGCTAAAGCTATAGTTTCACTGAATATTCTAATTTTGATAAAACTAAATAAAAAATTAATCTTCTGAACAAAAAGCTTCATCGTGCTCCCGAAGGGTGGGAGTACGTTCTCGATACCTTCATATATATTGTTGATTACCTGAAGAAGACGATCTACCAGACCACTCTGGATCGTGGCAGGGACGAATGGAGACGTTTTTGGCGCCCGCTCGAGGAAATCGATGATTAACTGGACGAGCGGTGATACAGGTGATTGTTGACTACATTGTAATCAGAAGAAATCTAGAAATCGACCCAGCAGAATAGTCTGCCGCTTGGACAACCTAAAACTTTGATACTCATATTCCTTTAATTACTTTCCTACTGAAAGCTCCCCTGCCTTGGCACTACTGATTACTACCTAGACTAACGCAACAGTTGAGTAACTCTTCTTCTAACAATTCCAATATGTAGAGACATATATGCCTGAACTTCCAGCGAGTTCCCTATGATATGTCGTCCACGGTGTCCCACTCTGAGTACATTGTATGTACTTAATTGGACTACTAGTTACTCTGCACACGAAGAGCATATACATGCAACTAATTAACTGGAAGACCTTCGACGGTTGCCATTTCCACTTGATAAATCTCTGAAATATACTCAGCTGCTTTAATCTGACATTCAGTAAAGAATTGGTAGCATTTCTAATGTGAAGCCTTTGTTCAAGCTTGTGCTGATGACAAAAATGGGACTCAACTTTCACAGGAAAAGACCTCTCATTGACAGCCCTGAAATCCTCCTAAGCTTAAGACTCTTATGAATTAAAAGCGTAAGAGCTGCCTGCCGTAAAAGGGCAATGCAAACCAGCGTAAGCCCCTATCTCGTTGTTACGCTGTTTTGCTCACAAAATAGCAAAATAAAGGAATTCGTTTGAAAGGAAGTTCTCTACTTTCTCTGAGACGAATGCATTGAGCAAAACGCTCGAAAAATCAAATGTGTGTTTGGCCAGAAAATAGACATCTATAGGTTTTCAAATAATTAATGGATCTGTTCCCACTTTCTGACACGATGATTGAAATCATCTGGCACGGATTGCTGCATACTGATCACGTCATTTTCTTTGGCACCGCTTTGCATTGCAGAAATTCATAATTGAATTAAATTGACACATTCAACTCGTTGAAGTCGTATCTAAAGTGACTAGAATAGAAAAAAGTGAAAGGATAGAATCTTGGGTGTTGATCACTTTTCCCTTTTTGGGATGCTCCCACGCATTTCACTCCCGTATGGAATCGTACTGCTGTCTGGATACGTTTTTAGACTGTACTGGAAAGTGTGACGGAAATTGACGTGAACATTCCCCTTGCGACCGTTGGTTGTACCCCTCAGGACTATCGATGTCATCCCTACTCTTCGTCGTACCTTCGGCCTATGGGTGCAATGGGGGGCCGAATGGTGAGGAAGGCCAAGAAGCGCCGCTACCGCACGGTCCAAAGATCAGATCCCAGAGTGGTGAATATCCACGCCATCCGACCTTTCTTCCATCCATTTGGGTAGAGTAATTGATGGAAGAATCATCTGGATGGGTAAAAGCTGTACAACCATGTACTAGGGATTGCCCGTAATTAAGTCAGACGTCTGACGCTCCCAGACAATGATTCCTCCTACGATTACTTTTTGTGGTCGTTGAGCATCACAATTGAAATCGCAGGAGACATCATAATCTCAATTCAATTTAATTCAGTAGATTTTCACAGCAAAGGCGACCAATGATTAACAAAGTTCCAAGTGACTCATGCGAGGAGCCCCGAGCGTCTCGCTCAAAAGGCTTCCTCGGTTAACTTTGTCAATTAGGCGTAGTAAGGCATACACTACAAATGAGATGTAGTCACGAATAAGTACCTAAGAGCAGCAATGCAAAAATATACTACTTAGCAAAGCATTTGAACTTTACTCGGGAAGTCGGATGACGTCGTCAGCGCTACAATATGCTTTGTACTCTACTGGCACTCGAAATTGCTGTAAAATGAACTTGACATTCCAAAAGTGTAGTCTACAGATTACTTACTGCTGCAGAGCACATATGGTGTACCTAGGTGAATTACGAACTTGCATTTGATTTGGTTCCCATGAGCCGAAACCGGAGAAACGAACATCGTGATGGCTGACCTGTGTAGGGTTGGGAACGAAACAGAACGAAACGACCACTTGCAAGTTTTGTGCTTATCTCAGTCTGAAAAGCACTAAATATAAACATCTTCGAACTCATTCTATGATCTGGGGTTCTTTTTCGAGCTCTTGGACAACATTGAACGTGCCGCCAGTTCATCGCGCCCTGGAAATCGGCAATGCGATCTGGCAGTAAGTTCGAGCGTTCATGGTCCAGAGAAGGCGTCTCAGCCTATAGATAACTCTCGTATCACTTTTAGTCGAGGGTCATTCTGTAGTGTGACGTTGGCCGCGTGCAACAAAAACTTCAACAGTAAATCTAGTTTGTTTCATCCGGAAGCTAGAAATACCTCTCTGATAAGTCTGCGACGTTCCAATATAGCACGGATGTCGCTGTCAGATCGGTAAACAACCCACGTAGACCGTTATAAGGGCTCAGAGATAGGTTCGATTGAAAAAAACTCTCATAGCGCACGAGTTTCAATGACGTTGAAAGGCTAAACCATCCCATAGGACTCCCCTAATGAGGTTCAAACAAATTGTCATGATCCATTGTGCCAGTGAAAGGCAGTGTTAGACAGTTCTAGCTGGAGGTAGTCAGCTCTTTGCGCAATTGCAACAATCGTGAAATCTCGTCCAAAAACCTTCCATGCTATTTTCGTCGTGGTAATCTCGCACAACTCTTATTCCCACTACTTTTAGAAGTCTTCATTCATCAGAGAAAAGAGCAGATTTTTTCGCATTCTTTGCCACCGATGGACTACCTTTCAACAACACTTCCGCTTTCCAACTTAAAAAGGATACCTCGAAGTTATCCTGAACGATGCCTTTAATGATGCATTTACTCTTCCCGGTTTGAATCAAAAGTTTCCAAGTATCTGATCGTTTTATAGAAAAAAAACATTCATTGAAAAATACGTGGGGATTATCACAAAAAAATAGCACTGACGAGATGCTCCTACGTGAGTTTCACGAAATTCCGCTGTGTGAGCTTCAATAGGAAGTAATCAGCCTCCCTCGGGTAGCTTATTGGATTAGTGAAAGCCATTTTTTTGATTCACTTTTTTCCGCAACAAAAATGTCAAAGAATTGTAGTTCCTATGGGAGGATATGAAAAAAAGCTCCCATGCCTCGGTTTGAAGCTCTTCAGACTCCAGAAAGCGCGGCGATTCGGACCTCATTGGATAAGCTGATCTGGGCCCTACCCTACTGCCAAAGGCTACTCAAAATCAGTTATTTCATTTCATTGCCCCCTTCTCCGTCCCCCTTTTTTTGAGAAGTCGATCACTGAATCTTTCCGTCATCATCTTAGGCAATGACATATTAGCATCTAATAGATCTTTCGTATAATTAACAGCATAAGTATGAAAACATCCCGAGGGATACAATAATCATAACTACAGCTCAGAGAACTAGTAGGGAATCAAAGTTTACAGGAAGGAAGTCTGCAAGAAAAGACATAAAATGCTGGTTGGTCTGTGATCAACTAATTTTCCCCGAGAAGTACCCATGTCATGAACTTCCGAGTGGGCTCCAAGCTTCAGGGCCTCCCCACTGACTTCCAATAATCTGATTAGTTCAGCTGAAGTCTTTCCAATTACAAGTATGCCTTTTGATTTCCGTTCACGACCAGTAGAGATGCCACTGAACTAAAGTCCATTTGTCCTAGAATCCGCAGGACTGTTGTCCGGGCTGAAGGCATCTCCACTTCCAGTGACTTTAAGTGGTCCTAGGTATGGGAGCTTTACTCTTCCCCTGAAAATGTAGCTCAAGCATGTCAGCGTACTGAACCCTCTTCAAATCCTTATCCGGATGAGTGTACTCCTTAGGATCCCAGATAAAGAAGCAGAGGATATTAGTAAGAAAGCAATGGGATTATCACATTCCAGCCCACATTCTTGAGTAACACCACAGATGATTGTTCTTACGTAGGGATCGTATTGGATGGAAGTAGTTCCATACCCGTAACTTGGTTACGAATGATGTGGAGCATTAAAATACTACTTTGTAAGCTATTCGAAACTCTGACGAGGATCAATTCAAGACCTGGAAACCCACACATTATGAAGAGTTCCCCTGCCTAAGTACCTGCAACAAATCATCTCTGACAACTTTTTCGTAC
This sequence comes from Haemonchus contortus, assembly GCA_000469685.2. Taxonomy (NCBI): domain Eukaryota; kingdom Metazoa; phylum Nematoda; class Chromadorea; order Rhabditida; family Trichostrongylidae; genus Haemonchus; species Haemonchus contortus. The sequence goes on from LS997563.1 coordinate 4,316,398, forward strand.
TGCATTAGTCTTTTGACATGTGCATCTCAGCTGGTGAGATTGCAAAGGCTACACCCTATTCCAAAATAGTCTCACTTACATCTACAAAGAAGAAAGAATTTATTGAACACTAATTACTCTAGGTTTTACATTCGTTTCACCATTTAATGAGAGGAACTGGAACTGATCAACATCGAAAAACAAAAGCAGGCTCGATGTAGTAACGTCTGGTTAATGTTTTCTCTGAAAGGTCATAGCACAAACCACAGGTGTGACATTATGCAACACAGATTCCTTTTCCATTTGGTGGGATAGAGACGAAACAGTGCCAAAAGACGCACTATCAGTCACTCGGTTCGAAGATCGCATCCCGGCTCAACACTAGCCCAAGCTAACAAAGTCTTCCATCCTCCTAGGGTCGATTAATCGGTACCAGTCCGGTCTGGGAGGATAAAAACAGCGAATATTGTACATGGGATGGTATCTGCAATACATATGTGTAGGCCCCATGCAGATTCAAAGCACACCTACTGTTCAAATCGAGAATCGCGTGCGGTGCCCATTCCACAAAAGGATATGTATATCATCAAGGATCGGTTCTCCTTCCATCAGCGATCTAACATTTCGGACACACTTATAATCTGTTTTCTTGAATATACCGAGAAAAGGGAGCGCATTCAGTGAACAAATGAAATCTTCCAAATACATATAAAAGGAGTGACTCAGCTTGGAAGGGGAAGTCTAGGATATGGCGCGATCTCATAGAGGTTGTCCATACTCAATACTGCCACTACAATATCACAGATTATGGGTAAACTTTCAACCTTTCAAGGTACCTGAACCTGTTCCTAGTGGAAGTAGGAGACGTAGTTCTCTGACACTAATCGGTCCCCCTTCTGGAATGTGCCACGGCATTCAACCTGTATTCAAAATCGTACAGCCGGTTCGAATGCGTATGGGGCCCATACAATGACTTGAGGTGCCAACCGTTGCACACGTCAGTACTGCTATCCAACCAGATGAGTTTGGTACCAATTATCCAGCCCCGGAGCCGTGGTTGGCCCGAGCTCAGTTCACCATATGCAACCACTACCTCCGCCGGAACCTCCCTTTCCAAGCAGAAGACGTCATAACAGCTTTACCGTTGATTCTTCGAAACTAGTCGACAACATAACTGGCAAGGGACATTTATAGTACATTTGTACACGGGTTTTGAATCAGTCGTCACATTTGCAGAGGATTTAGGACACTTATTGGATGACATGCAAACAATCTCGAATTGCTTCGAGGTCTATAGAGAAGACAATTGAATTGAAACGTCAGGCTGTCGAATTAATATAATAAATTGTTCCACCTCGAAACCCTTTCGGTACATGAATATTGTAGTAATTGTTCACTTATAATTATTCCAATATTATTGTATTATATTTGCATCTATGTATCACAACTGGATTACAATCTGGCACAAAACACTGGAAAAATGCAAGCCTTCTCGACATTTTCTTGACAGCGCCATTTGATAGGATAATTCAAAAGCTCCTAAGAAAACTAGCAGATGTGCTGCATGAATTTGCACATCTCCAGATTTTCATCCTGTCCATGTTTTCAGAAATACGCCAGCCTAACGTCAGTTGTGTTGCAATAACCGCAAAGAACTATCGCATCCAAGAAAACTTTTTCTAAGAGCTTAGGTTTCCCCTTCGCGATTGTCTAATCAGGATTAGTTCTGGATTTATCAAATACCCGAAATCCTAGAGTTTCACTAAAAACCCTCTTAGGATTAGAGCCGTATGGAATTTTGTTCCATCATGTGTCGGTTAAGCATGCCGACATTCTAACCGGGCGATTGTGTTGCCCTAAATGTATATGAAGCTGATCTCACTGAAATAAACGAAGGTCCTGAACAGACTTGATTTTGACGTAACATCTCAAAGGATCTCGATTCGGGAATGCACTCGATCCGCTGGAAGGCATAAGGAGAAATGATAAAAGTATTGGGGATGCGTGGGCGCATCCTTCAGATGTGAACCACGTCTGAGGGATGCGCCCATGCATTCGACTATCATCAAGAATCGTAACCCTATTCGGATGCGTATGTGGAATATATTATACAATGACCTTGCGGTAGCCAGCTGATGAACATGTCAGTGCTTTTATCCTCCTCGATGAGTCTGGTACCGTTTAACCGACGCCAGACACATGAAAGGCTTGGCTAGCCTAAGCGACTATCGATACGGGATTCGAACCCGTGACCACGCGTGTGTGAAGTGCGCCACTGCAACTACACCAAAGTACCAAATCTATCTCAAGCATTCTGCATTGAAAACAATGCAACTTCTCCACTCGTTTTGTCCATTCTGAGGTTGAAACAGAGGGGGACATCAGAAGAAAGACACTTTCCAATTTTTCCCGTAGCATAATCAGTACTTGACTCACCAGAGCATGTCTTTAGGTCTGTATTCGCTCCTATTCATTGAGACTTGAAGGTGTTCTCAAAACGAATTGTGAGACTCTTCTGGGTACACTGCTGATTCAGGGTACTTGAAAAGGTACAGATATCTCTGACCTAATAAACAATAAATAAAGTAGTTCACTTAAACCCATTGAAAACTATGGTAAACAAACTTTTGAGTTTTTTTTTGTCGAGACAGTTAGAAAAAACCAGAAACATTCCATGTCCTTGAATGAATGACGTGTTACAATGATTTGTTCACAGTGACAAGTGCAGAATCTTGCTGAAATTACGGCTCCATCATCAAAATGGTAAACAAGGCCTTACGTCGACGAACTCCTCCGACGATACGCTTACCCCTGATCATATTGCATCGGCATTACAGTAACACCGGGCACAGAGAGATTTGCTTATCAATTGCAATTTTCTGCAATTTTATTAAAAACTGTCTGTTCAACCGGCTTGAAGCGATGATTCTTAAAGTTCAACAAGGACATTCTGAAAAAGGGGCAAAAAAGTAATTGAAATTGCAACTGTATGGTGGCACATTCCAGCACCATCCGTCTCACCAAACGAATCGACCAAAGTCCTATCTAGCGGTGTGCAGGCGGAAACCCTTCTGCAGCCTGGAACCACTACAGTCTTCGAAGATGCCGGGATAACAGAAACTAATGAACCCCTACACTCATAACTCTTCATAGTGGCAATTTGTATGGAGTTCAAAAGAAAATCTGATGAGGGGTTTCTCATCGAATATTACTGGAATGTTCTGGAAAGTTCTGACTGGGTCATTGCTGTGGTTATTTGTTCTTCATGCTCATTGGACTATAGTCTTTCCAAGCATTATATTTTTGAGGAACTTTTAACATTTACTCTTACCTCCCCCTATAAATGTTCGGGTAATCTATCTGTGGGTGTTAATCTTCAAAAGGGGATGTACTGTACGAAGTACTTCGGGAAATTCCAAAACGATTTCCGTGGTCGACCTTCAATTTGAGTTTGGCCTTACAAGAAATGATTCAATCGTAAAAGGTCTTGGCATATTGGATTTCCTACTGAAATTGTGGCTACATCAGTTTATTGCAGAGAATTTTGAACGTAGTGAACCCATCTTCGGTCGGTAAAGAAAAACCAAGCAAAGCGAAACCCTACAGCTAATTATTAGGCAATTGACTTGAAATCTATCCCATCATAAGCAGGCAAGCTGTCTAACCTCATGCAAGTTCCTCCGTAGGATAGACATAGTCAGAGAGCTGAGTGGAACAAGAAGCTCTGCACTTTGACAGGTCTGATTCAGCTCGGCTTAATCTTTCTATGATTGATGGACCCATCCAGACCAAAGTCCAAAGTGAGCTATTTAATACTTTATAGATGTCAACCAGGGCGATTATCCCCTCTCAGAAAAGAAGTTTTCATTCCTGAGATGCCCGATCCTTCGAACACTCTACAGCACATCATTATCAGCCCTTATCTCGTTTTCTGAAGTTCTCCATGCTACGGAAGACCTATTTCCTGAATGGGAGTTATTCAATTAAAGCAAAGAACTGTATGGTCTTAAAAACCGTCGTATCGTCCAGATCTGCAGCACTTACAAAAAACGTACTTGACGGCTTTAAGAACGAGTTGAAATGCCGTACCGGGTCCAACCGATCCACATTTCTCAGAGCTTGTGAGCTCTGAGCTTATGGGCTTGAACAGCTCAGACAAGTTTCCGTGAGCCTAAGTTCATCTTTCAAGTTTCGACCTCTCTCATAAATGAAAGAGCCTACCCCTGATGTTGGTCTTTTTTCCTAGTTATCTCACTATTCCCTACCGTCGTCCACAATAATTTTTTGAGTCTTTCCAACTAGAAACCTGGAATCACTCTCATCACGCCGGCATCCATGTGAGCCCCAGGTGACATTGAATTCACATTACTTCTTCTTTCACCTCTGGATTTCCCTTGTACGTAGGCGATATAATTTGAGGTATTAATTCATCATTGTGTCAATTGGCAACAATGGAAGGTAAAAAGGGCTTTTCCCTGATTACTTTTCTTTGAAAAATCAAACTATGTGCTTCTATAGGAAATGAATTTCACGTGTCACTATGAGAAACAATATTCAGCTCAAAAAGTGAGTTTTAGGCCGTTTTCAAAGAATAGTACTAGCCAGGTGGTTTAAGTAGGTTGTATGTTTGCAATGGAAGAGGTATTCAATGACCTACAAGTTCGCATAAACTATAGTAAAGGGTAGTAATAGGAGGTTATTATCAATAGATGGGAAACAAAGGAAAAATCGCCCCCCAAAGAGTCAGTTTGATTTAATCTCTGGATTTTTTTCATTTCTATACCTATCCTTTGGCTTCCATCTAGGAGTAGTCTGTTGATACTCGCGTTTGTGATACCCTATGGCATTATGTGAGGGAAGGATCAGCAAAAACTAAAATTTTACTCAATAACCGATGAGTAGCTGGAATTTTGCGAAATTTTTATAAAAGTTCCAAGCAATTGGTTCGCAGTTGGTACACCCTTGTTCTGCAGATGCTGTCTCAATGCTTCACCCTATAAAGTAAGGGAACTCGAGTAAAGTCCAATTCACCTTAACAAAGGACGTAAAGGGAAAAACAAATTGACCGCAAAACTAAAGCGATTAGTCATGTCGAATAAGAACTGTGAAGAAATCCCCAAAAAAACGTTCCATTAGTATATTAATTCAAGCTAAGGGAAGAAGTTTTGAGAAAAAAGTAGTGCTCAAAATGTGCCTCAAATTTCATTTTGTACATGGAAAATTCACGTGAACGAGTTCCAAGACTCTACATTGCATAAAACGTTATCGGTTTACTTAATAACTAAAATGCACGGGGTTTAATTTTTAATACTTTGGAACGAGTTGTGATATTTGCCGGGGATTAGGTTGGGACGCTTCTTCAGCGTTTGCTGGAACATTTCTTTGTTCGTAATGGAAATTGGAACTAAAAACCTGGATGTGTAGGCAAAGCACAACGATACAGAAAATGTACTGGAACTTACTTTTACAAAGGAACAGAAGCTCAATGACTTAGAAGTTTGGGTAAACTACGGTAAAGGGTATATAGTAGGTTATTATTAATGAATGCAAAGGGTAGTCATCCCCAAAGCGGCAGTTCGATGCGAGCTTCTGTACCTATTCTTTCGCTCCCATTTGGAGCGGTCTGTCGATAGCCTTCAAGATGCCCTAGACATTTGACGAGGGGAAGGATCAGCAAAAAATACAACTCCCGCCAAAAAAAGGGGGAGGGGAGGGAAAAGATCCCTAACCGATGGGTTAATGGGTTGCTTGAGTTGCTGTACGAACCTAGGCTGCGCCATGTACCTGAGTTTTTCAAATATTCATCAGTATGAGTGCTGAGAAGTATTGGTCTTGAAACCGCTATTCAATACATTACGAATTTTCCCAGGCAGGATCCAGACTGGGGGAGTTTGTAGAGAATCCTGATGTTTTCTAGGTCACGTAATCGAGTTACTTTTTCCCAGTACGAACTCCGGTGGTTGTTATGTAGTTATACTGAGGTCACAGCACTGAACGATATATGGGATTATATGGGATCACAGATCCCATTTGGTGAAGAGTTAAGAACCATGTGTCCGCAAAAACGTTGAGAAGGTTCAATAGGTCCAGGATAGCAAGGCGATAGTATAAGCGAAGGTTCGTCATAGCATACATAGCCTTATGAATGGCAACAATTATACGAGCTAAAAATAGCGCAACGACGATTCCTAATGACGTGAATAAGTCGTAGGATAATTTGTGGACGACGATGTCCTACAAAGAGGTTGATTGGTTCGAACTTCAGTTCACCTCTACAACTGCCATTACTACTAATTATTGTTTTTTTCTAGAGATAAAAGCAAAAATGTTGAGTTTCCCTGAAAGGATCTTCAGAAGGGTAAGGAACGGACTACAGTTCGGTAGGAGTTGATGCGAGAAGCGTGACTTATTCCATGAGCAGAACCTACCCTATTCTTGGGAGCTCCTAGGTGTACATCGGTTTGTTAAGGACATCGTGAAGGCATACCTACTTATGGTAACCCGTAGTCAAAGGCCCCTGTAAAGGGTAAAGGATGAAGCCTTAGGTGTTAATTAATCCCATTATTAAGATGCGCCCACGCATTCGACTTCTTGTCACAATCGTAATGACGTTATTGAATGCGTATGTGACCTATGCATTGATGAATTGGGGTGGCCACCTAACGTACTAGACGATGTTTATATCCTCCCAGACCTCGCACGGACCAAAAGAGCCCGGAGTGACGAAAGACGCGATTGGTTAGGGAGAGTATCGATCCAGGATTCGATCCCCGAACTATGCACGTTCGGCAGCGCACCACATGCCACTACACAACCTCCACCCGGAAGCTGCTGTCGCTATTTTGTATATATTCGGGAATATTTCAAACAGGTTTCAAGGTATTCCCAATTTCTACCCGATCCTAGAAAAACGGAAAAATTTTCTCTCCCTTGGAGTGTGACCACGGTTGCAATACTGCAACTACGTCAGCCATATGGGTCAATTATTCTTTGTACCCGGAGTCCTGTGCCAACACGAGGTGCAGGATGGAGTTCATGTAGACTTCAGCATCTCCATTCGCTCTACCAGGATGCCATAGTTGCCCACTCAGTGGTCAGGCACTTCAGACTGTAGGGCAACTCATGAGAATGGTCAAACGACGTGCACTCTGCCTTTCTTAGCTATGGGGGCCACATAGTTAAGTACAGTAGCTATCCCGTACCCTTTATATGTGTCCTTCAACTTCCTCTACTCGAGTCGAATCAATACAAGTTGTTCTTTTCCAGTACCCATATAATAACATACCGTGAGTCATTGTTTTCCTTAATTAATTCCCCCACTGTCGTCATTCTTGGGAGACAGCATCGATAGCCACACACACAGACGATTATGGCTTAGACTTGGGCTGTTTTTCTCGAAGTACATCGTAAGATCATGTGAGTATGCATGATTCTGTAAAGTTTCTAATTAAACCTTTGGCGGTATACTTTGTGAGGACAGCACCAAGTAGGTAACATTTTCCAACTAAATTACTACACCATCAATTATAAAGCTTCACCTTCTCCGTTATCATTTTGATGGGAATCCCCTATGCAGCTCGAAATTAGTCATGAGTCATTGGAATAGCTGACTTCTCTTATGTTTGTTCTAACTGCTCAATAAAAATACTTATGCCAATATCAGTGCCGGTATGGGGTAGTGGCAAGTGGCGCACTACCACACTTTTATGGTCCAGAGATCGATTCCCGCACCTGTACTCGCTAAAGCCTGTACCCCATTTCTCCGGAGTCGACTGATTGGACCAGGTTTGTCTGGGAGGATAAAAGCACTGTCAGTGCATCAGCTGGTCACCGCAATTCATTGTATAAGCCGAATTCGCTATAAAGCCGCCATTTCAATTCCGAAAGGAGGTCCAATGCGGGACGCAGCCCAGAAATGAAATAATAAAGCCAAAAGACTACATCCTTACCTTTTACCAAAGACTTCGAGGCCCAGATAAGCCGAATTTGCTATGACTGCCGAGGAAGTAGGGCTGACTTTTGTGGGGTCTCGTCGAGAAAGCAAGTCATTTTAGGGATTGCAAGTGCTCCCAACTTTTCCTCATCCATTTCGGTGTTCCCCAGCTGGTTTTTCATTTGCGTACCAATTAAAAGGATTTCTTTCAAGGGCAATTTTTTTTAAAGTTTCTAGGTACACATCCTTTAAATGCTTTAAAGGAGACGGACCTCGAAACAATAGTTCAAGGATGTTTTCAATTCCATTCAACAGCGAGAAATCTAGTTTGAGTCACCTTCCGTTGAAATTAATCACCACCACAAACACTTGTTTTGAGTTTTTTTTTTCAAAATTCAATTGTACAAATTTCATAAAATTTTTATTCTCACGGAACAATTTTCCCAGTACACCACCCCATTCACGTGCAGTGCACCTGCGCGAAGGCGGAGGAAACCTGGTGGCGTGGTAAGACGTCATCCACGGGAAATTCTGTTTTCCGTTCCCTTTTTTTTACCGAGTACTTAAATACCCAGAAAGAAGTACGTTTATGGGTTGTGTGAAAATATGGCGAAGTTTGGAGAGTGGGTCGCGTAAAACGAAGGAGACACGGACTTCCCACATTAATCAAAATGCGGTAATGAATTATTCATGTTAAGGTGCCCAGACCAGCAAGTCCACTTGAGTCCAAGAAACGACATCGCTGAAACCTTGAAAGAAGAATAAAGTACACAGGGTCGATGGATTCTTCACTTGAAAACTGATCATCCAATCTAATTTTCAGGGGCAATCCGAGGTTGACCTGTACCTTGCCATGGGTACGGGCCTGTAGAGTAAGAGAGACCTCGATGTATCTCCAAAGTCACCCCGTAACTTCTTAAGAAACTGCCCAACTTGCAGGAACCCACATGTAGCTTTGTTTACACGATCCAGGATTTGTACAAACTCTGGTCAAGGCCTCCAGCTATTGGGCCCTTTCCTCTTTGTCCTGCTCACTGTAATTAGCAGTGGTTCACTGATCCTTTGATGAAAATTTGCATTTTTATTCAGATCCTATTTACGAAGTGGTTCCAATGCTTCCTTATACGACGAATGAACTTCCTTTCTTCCTGGTTACGTCCCGGATATCCATACCTACAAACCCGAACTGAACTCCCAGAAAAAGGTCGTCGCTCGAAGTGGCCTCGAAATTGTGGTAAGTGCAGTCCTGGGTTTGAAATTGTGATAAGTACAGTTCAGTTCGACCACAGGCCTGCAACTGAGCCATGTTATTTTAGTTTCCATAAAGTTCAAAAGAATTTCCTGCAAAATTTCCTGCGGATTAGAATTGGCACACTTTTTCATCTGGACAGAGCTCTCCGGAGGGCTTAAGCTTTGACAGTTCTACTTATCCACGAATAAAAGTGATCGCTGTCCTTTGTGTATTTGCTGGGGATGGCTTGGGAAGATTTTCAGGAGAACAGCTCTTCTGCAATGACTGACATATAGGTTCCGCTTTTTCTGATGGTCGCGGTTGACGTCGTCGCGTTGCGGATTCTCGCGTTGAACGATACTAATTGGTATGGGCACAGGCCTTCTAGCGCCGCCCCCGAGCCATATAAAGCGGCTCGAACAGGTGTCAACTCACCACACGCTTACGGGCTTTCTGTTCGGCCATGCACCCTGGATTAGTGCTTCTGCCTTTGATGTTTACTTTTGCTCATACTCTTTATTATGAATGGCCAATGGAACGGCAAGAACTTGAAAATCTACCCGAACAAGAGCTCGATGTGGGTACCCGTGATGCTCAGCTTGAGAAGACACCTGGTCTAACATTAGTTCGTGAGCGGCGAGCCAAGCGATTGTGTGGACAGAAATTCATTGAGCATCTACTGGTACTCTGCAATTCCTGCATCCTTCCAGCAGGATCAGAGATCGTAAAACGCTCACTCATAGATGGTGAGTTGGTTTTGCTTCCACATGCCATTTTATGCCCCTATTTTCCCCGCTCTACCAAGAGCTCAGGTAAGTTGGCTTCATGGAAGAATATCGGCTGCACATCTTGTTGTAGTTTCAATCTTTTGATGCGGTGTTATGCTCCTCTCGCTATTCTGTAAAATGCAGGGTCCCATTTGCTCTCGAAGAAGTCGGTGCGGAAGCATACCCTAATGAATTCCTGTTGCAGAAACTGCTCGTGAAACAGTGCAGCGACTTATGAAACGGGAGCTGTCCATCGCCAAGAAATGTTGTGCTGGTCAATGCAAAATGTCCGAACTGGAAGCCCTTTGCTGCAAGAATGGCTAAATGCGGGTCTGCCGACTGGTGAACTGGCGAACGACGATCAGAGACTGAACACACAAACATGCAACAGATCATTAGATGGCATTTATACGTGAGATTTTCTTTCGTGATTGTGAGGCCCCCCGTTAAAGTCTCTACTTACTTACTGGCGGCCTCGAGTAATCTCTTCCTCCATAATGTGAGCGTGTGCCCATCGGAATCCTGTGAACTTGTTTCAAACATAGGATGACGTTCCCTCCCATGACGTCCAACGGTCCAGATATCTCGGTTTCCTAAAGCGGATTCTTTCATCTCCCAAATCTTTCCCTCTAGCTGTTGAATTACGATCTAACACCACGTGTTTTCTATGTGTACTTCTTGATTATTGTCAATTCTCGTGGTGTATTGTTTATTGCTAGGTTGAGAACATGGGGATTTAGTGTACTGGATAACTACGGGTACCGTAACGAGGCCAGAGTCCGCCGCCGATGCAAACATATCAAAAAATTAGGACATTGTGTGGATCTCTCTCTCTTATACAGAAACTTTCAAACAAAACGGGATATATGTATAGTCGATACTGATTAGGCATCTCTGTTACCAGTGAATAGCAGCTAATCGAGTATATTCGAGGGCTGATGTAGTTGTTGTAGAATAAAATGTCAAATTTTACTCTTGTTGTTCACAGAAATACCTACAGCCACAGAATTTTTACTCTTCTCATCCAAATCTTCACACTCCGAAAAGGGAGATTGTGGTATATTGTGAAGAGTTCCCACTTGACAACTAGGACCAGGCCAATTCAATTCAAAATTCGTTTTCATTGGGGTTGTCCGAAAGTCTCCGCCGATTTTTGATTCATCTTTGAATGACAAATCTTAGAAGAAGAAATCTATTGATTCAGCAGTATATCCTCCATTCTGTTCAGTAAGAGTTCGTCATCTTCCCGTAAGTTTTAGTATCCCACTTTCATAGAAGGTACTAGACTTAAAATCGAAAAACCCTAGGTGCTTTTTGCACTCCTCAAGCGGAATGAACGATTTTCCATTCAAAGTGTTTTGCAGAAACCTAAAGAATCGGTATCCTGATGGCATTATGTCTGGAGTATATGGTGGGTGTGGTAAGACATCCCACCCAAGCTCCAGCAATTTTTGACGAGTGGCCAAAATACGTGTATTCTGAAGGTACACTGTTGGAGCCATTGTTCGGCTTCTGGTCTATCGCTGTCTCCAAATTGTCTAACGAAGCTAAGTGTAGCACCTTTCCGAAGATATCGTTTGACTATGCCACAACAGCTCATGTTAAGTGATTTCCGTGCAATCCCACCAGCAGCACACCATAACCTTCCGCAACTGAATTTTAACTTTTGCAGCGGTTTGTGACGGCTCACTAGGAGAGTTCCGCGATCGTTTCCGCTCCTCGTTGTTGGACGCGATCCAATTTTCGTCCCCCGTACTCATGCGTTTTAGAAACAGCTGATTTTTATTTCGTTGGACCAACGAGTCGCTCAAGGAGGCGCTGTACATGATATTGCACCCGCTAACTTCGTGAGGTATCCAAACATCAAGGCACTTGATAAAACCAGGTCCCAGCAGATGGACATGGATGGTTGATTTTGAAACAACAAACCCTTGTCCTCGAGTAGTGATATCCCGATTCGTTTCGGTTAACATTTTGATTCGGTGGTTTGAACTGATGATAGTCTCCCTGAAGTTCGCCAGCCTTCGAAGGTGAATTCACCCTGTTCGGTTTTCGCAAACCAACCACGCACTGTTCTTTCCTCTGGAGCACTGTCACTCAAACGTCACAAATCTTTCTCGCCGCATACTGGGCGTTGCGGTAGAAGAAAAGCTTCAGATGCCGAAAATACACGCAATGGTTCTCAATTTTCACACGAGTCCTGTACAGAAAAACTTTGACAACTGTTGACAGAATTCTAACAGAAATATAGAGGAGGAGTTACTCTTTCGAAAAACATATAACTTTATAAGCGTAGGTCTTTGATCTTCTGTACAACAATTGATGAACCCAGGGTGCTCGAAAAACGAGAGGATTTCTGGGCAACCCAAAATTTTAACGCGTTTTTGCGAACCGCTGCACCTGTACAGGCAGTGCTTCTCAGGGCACAAATTTTTTCGGCATTCATAGTTTCTACTTCGACCAGTCACTATTATGGTGTTTACTGTTTTCTTTTGGCATGCATGAAATTGCCCTTTCGGAACAATAGTAGCACTTGATCCATTTGATCCCTAAGCCTACTAAGTGGCCCAAAAGGGATAGAAGACTTCGTTAACTGAAACAGGACTCGATCCACATGAGACACTTCGGAGTGGTGCCGCCTTCCACCACTTCAGCAACCACTTGAAATCAAAGGCGTAATTCACAATAAAAATGGCTTACGAGACATCCCGCTAGGATAGATCAGAGGCCCATTTATACCATTTGTGGCACTTCAGGTCGGAAAACAATCTAGATAGGGGGTTATAAAGGCTCAAAGGATTTCCCGTGTGTATGCGCGGACGAGTTTTAACGGCATCGTAGAGGCTGTACCATTCATAACGGAACACATGTAGAATGCTCAAACAACTTGTTATGACCCATAGCGGCAAAGACAATTCTAGACAGTCGTAGCTTGATGTAGTCAGCTCTCTCAATCGCAACAACTGAAATCTCGTCCGAATGTCCCCTCCATGCCATTTCCGTCATAGTAACCTTGTAAAACCTCTATTTTCACTTTGACCATTATTTTTCGCAAAATCGGCGAGTTTTCTGGCTTCCTTTACTACCGATGCACTATTCCCAACCGATAATTTGCAATACATAAAGCTAAGGAACCCGGTAGGTACACACCGAGGACTATGGCAAAGTCTCGACTCCCTTCTGATTTCTGCAGGAGCACCAATGACATGGGTGCGGCTAGCTAAAGGTACCATTGAAATAATGCATAATTATTGCGGATTTTTTCATCAAACTCTATTTTAAATCACCCTAAAACTTTTTAGCAGAAACATGTTCAAATAATTACTACGGAGCATATCTACCACCTACGCCAAGCACTGTTTCCCATTTGTTAGGCAGTCGATAAAAGCAGCGAAGGCGATTTGACACTCGAGGCGATCCACGCTTTGACATCGACCATCAAGTCATCGGCTCGTCGTAAATTCTGTTCGCCAGCTAATCTTTCACTGAACGGTTCACGTGTTAGTCCATAGGAGTTTCTGTCAGTGAATATGGCGGATTTGGGAGCAAATCCCATTCCTGACTTGACTTTGATTGATTGTGCCATCGCCGAGAAGTTGGTTGAAATCGCAAACTCTGCCACTAAACCATCCCCCTTTCTCGAAGTATTAGGGCATAATGTGGCTAATATGAAGACAATTTTCTAGACGCAATTCTGTTAAGGAAAACGAGATGATTGCTCCTATGGAAAATTCGGAAATTACAATTCAAATTGTATCGAGAGAAAAAATGAGGTGAAAAATCCGCAATAATTATGCATCAAACCAATAGAATTCATGATTTTTTTTCAATTCATAGAATCAGAATACATTTAAGACCGTCTGCTTTCTTCAAGACTGGTTTTGCAACTCTTGGCACCTAACATATGGTTTCGATCAACCACCTTTTGCAAATTGGTTTTTCTATGAAATAAATCGCCTTGCAGAGTTCAATTAATTTCCGGTCTGCGGCCACAAAACATTTCTTTTCAAGAAACGTCAATGACAATTGGTCCAGTCGCAATGGTTTCTAATGGTCGTCAACCGAATGTCATCTTCAATTCCATCGTTCAATTTATAGAGGCCAGAAAAAGCAGGTCGCCCAGCCGACAAATTATCTCCATCTTCCCACGGCAACCCTCCACCTCTTTCCGGGTAAAAAAAAACACTTGTTGCCTGTAGATCTTACTGGTAGGAATGTAAATGGACGGACTGGAGTAATTCATACAATTATGATCCAAATATTCCGTACAGCTTTTGCTCGAGACGAAAGTATCTTGTTCAGGTCCTATGGCCCAGCTTTTCAATCGTTCAACACTTTTCATTGACACACAGTAGATACCGCTCAAGCCCTAATTCGAAGTTAAAGCCAAGGAACTCAATTGGCCACTGTTTCCCTTCTTCAACTCCCTTTCATGAACACCAGACCTGGAAAAATGTAGGCAATGGTGCAGGATGTTGATAGTTTTTCTTTGTACGGCGTAAAAAGGGAGCTTCTTCTCATTTGGAAGCTACCTGAATCGATCGCACGACATCAAGCTATAGATGCACTTTTTTCATTTAGAATTCTAAAATTACGTCACAAAGGGTGTAATTCAAGAGCAGCGGTAAACATGGCTTCCACTTTTTCTAGCTTCAACTAGTGCAAAAAAAGTAGCAGAGGAGTAAGCATACCTCCTAAAAAATGGAAACTTTTGGTATGTCAAAGATCATAACTCATAACAATATAATTTTTAAGTTGTGTATCTGATGGCGCATATGAGGAACTGGCTTCCAGATGCACCCTAAGAAGATCCTCAAAAGATTTGAAAAAGGAGTTTACCATCTTAGAACGTAACCTATGAGGACCAAATATGAAAGGGAAGAGATAAATAAATAAATAAATATGAAATTTTCTAGACTCAGACTGGTAATATACTTCCGCCCTGCTGGGGTAAAACCCTAGAGAAGTTGGAAACTTTCTAAACTCAGCCTTAACCACTCCCTCACTGGTGAAGTTGTAATAGTGGCAAGTGACATATATGCATGGTAGTTTGATTCCAGGATTGGCACCGGCCCAGTATATCTAATCTTCCATGCCTAAGTCGGTTATTCGCTACTTTACTTGTTTGGGAGCATAAAAGCACTGATTTCTACGTCGGCTGTCCACCGCAAGTCATTGTATAAGCTATCTACACTTCGAAACACCACATAATTTGGGCCGAAGCGCAAAGTCTTCAAACAAAAACGGAAATGGGAGGGTCTTAAGGCTCCTATACTCAGTTGTTGACCTGCTTCTCCCAGACTTGTCATCAACGTTACACACTCTCGACATCAATATTTGCATCTACTCTTTCTATTTTTATGTTTTCACTTACTGCATTCCATTTTCCCAGCCTAGTAATCAAAGTTTGATGTTGTGCTTATAAAGTTCTTGAGGGCGTTTTTCGAGCTCTACGAAAAAATTTCGACCCAAACAAAAAAACGACGTCATGGGAACCGGACGTCTGTTGGTGCAACTTCCCTTTAATGAAATTTGTTATGAAAAATGACTAAAATAAAAGTTCACTTTTTGTTTCACACATGTACCTCTGCACTTGAATGAAAACAAACCCCTTCGTTCTTAGGGCACCATCTATGATCATAAGTAAGAAAGAGCGAGAAGGTTGGAGCAGCATACTGTAATATTGTTCAATGATTGCAATCAAAAGGACGAGTTTTCTAGGCTAAGCCAACCCATTTTTGGGATGCGCCCTGCATTCAATTTCCATTCACAATCGTATTGGTGTTTGGATGCGTAGATGGCCTATACAACGAATTGCGCTGCCTAGCCGATGTAATAGCCATTGCTTCTATCCTCCTCGGTACCAATTTCCGGAGAGATGGGTTCGGATATTTTGGGCAGGTATCGATCCCTGGGCAATGCATGTCTGGTAATGCGCCACTTGCCGCTACACCACCTTTGCAATCAATATGTAGTACCGTTTAGGGAGCACTTTGATAAAGGTATTCAACCAAGTCTTCCATCCTTCATGGTTCGGTTATTTCGTATCAGAGTCGTCTGTGAGGATAAAAACACAGACTTATACATCGGCTGCTCGCCGGAAGTCATTGTGTAGGCCACATGCGCATTCGAAACGCCACTACGATTCTGAATGGAAGTCGAAGGCAGGGCGCATCCCTCAGGCAGAACCGATCAACGTCAAAAGCTTTATCATTAATCCTTCCTTTGATAAAGATAATTTTGCCGAGTGAAATTCTCCTAATACCTTTGCAGTACGTTTTTCCCATGAATCCATCTAATGATCACGCCTTAGTGGATTATTAACAACGTTGCGTTGAAAACCTACTTCACATACCGTCACCTGAACCACACAAAACCTCGGAAGTGCAAGGGACAAAAACGAAGTTCAAGATAATCCAGTAACTATGCATACATATTCAACTGAGCACGCAATTTTTCAGTGACACATTTCCAACTACTCAAAGAAAAAGTTAGCATGAGGAGTTTACCACAGGCTCCTATGGTATCCTATCATCAGTATCGTAAGACTGCAATTCAACAACCAGTCTAACCAAATGACACTAGGCTGTTCTCCCTTGTACATAATTAATCTAGCACCCGTTTCGGCAAGCACAACTGGGTAGAGACCAGGACCCCCACTGCGGTCACTTAAGAGAGCCTGGTAAACGGGAGCAGTGAAGGTGCCGCCTACATAAATAGGTTTTGTGCTCAACGAAGACCGATAGCAGTGAAAGAATTGTAAACTGGACAGTGAGGCGATTGGATCTGATTCTTCCTATCACAGATTGTCTAGAATTTGCTATAGGGTGTTACCACAGAATGACTTCGGAATCGACATTGATGGTGTGCCTCAACTGCGATTTGCGACGATAATGATCCGACCACAGCTAGTGGTAAGCCTGACTTCAAAACAACAGTGATAACTGTGACTTTACAGCCTTGACTCCACAGCCAAGTTGATGGCTAGAGACGTCCCTCTTATATTAGTGCAACCCATCAAATTAAATTGTATGAAGCCTATAGAAAAATAACAAAACGAGTAAACAACAAATGTAAACTGTAAACAACAAGACGTGTCGAGTAAGGGAAACAAGTACGTTGCTGTTGCCGCTTTTTTGAAAAGGTGGATCTACGAACTGATTCTCACGGAATGGTATCAACCATTTAACCTGCTCTCCGCTTGCTTACACCATCCGTCAGATGCGGCCTTTTAGGGATCCCAACTTCCCTTGCAACGCTGCCAATCTTGAGCCTTGGGCATATTCGTTTTGAAAAAACCGTTTTTCCTCACAGCAACTCCTCCATGTTCCATTCAATCCGGAATGTTGGGCAAGGCAATGCAATAAAAAGTCACTTTCTACTTTCTGGCAAATCAGACTGCTAGAGATTCGCAAAGATAGTCAAAAACTACAGAAACGTGTTTGGCTGCGCTCTGGGACCTACAAACTGGACCTATAAGATCTTCGTTAAAGGCACAGTTAACGATGATGAAGGCACACTATCCTCACCAAATATAGGCCACATTTAAGTCGAAAAGCGGAAGTAATGGACGGGAGGACTGCATTGGTGATGAAGGAAACGAAGAAATTCGCCGATATCGTGAAAAATTAGGCTCCTCAAAAGCAGTGCAAATAGAGGTTGTGCGAGATTACCATAACGGAAATGGCATGGAAGGGGTGCTTGGCCAACTTAGCAGTTGCGCAAAGAGCTGACTGCAACAAGTCAGAAGTGTCCAGAATTGTCTTTTCTGTCGCTATGGGTCATGGCTGTTGTTTGAATTTACTACGTGGTTCCTTGTGGATGATGCAGCCTCTACAGTGCCGTTAAAACTCGTCCGCGCATAGACACATGACAATCTCTGAATCTTTATACAGCCCTATCTAAGCTGCTTTCCGACCTCAGGTGCCATATTTTGTGAGAGCCACAGATTTACTCCAGCGGGATATCTCATAAGCCTTTTTCTTCGTGAACCGTGCCTTTAAGGTACAAACAAGAAGCGAAGAGTTTGATGCGGTCGACCCAACATGAAAAAGAAGCTTTGCGTTGGCGCTGCAACTTCATGAACTAGGAATCACATACTGCAGAAAGTTTCCAAGGAATGCACTTACGCGAGAAACAAGATTACTTGAATGCCACGATCATCGCCATTATAGGATTTTCGAAATAAGAGCTTTATCCCACTCATGTGTTACATGTAAAATGAACTAAATTTATACCTAGGGGAACGAAGGAGAGGAGGGGGCAAAGACGGGGGCGCAAGGACGGGAGGGCGCTCGGATTCTGTTCTGACAGATAACGCTTTATAAGTTGCTATATTAAATTTGAATAATGTTCTAATACCACAGCTCCTGCTTACTCACTTCTGAGCCATTTCTCTGTTCTGTTCACACAGCTACCAGTAGGCGTATCGACCCGGAATGAAGTGAGAAAATTTTAAAAAGATCCGAGAAAAAAATTCGCATTTTTAACGATTTCTAACTTCTCGCACTGACGCATTTCTAAAAGTCGCACGAATTTATCAGTGATGCCCTTCGAAAAAAGTTTTCGGCAAAATAACCACAGAAACTTTGATTGATGCCATTAAGAGAGGGAACTGCTCATAGAACATAGTGGATAACTCAGTGCCTATACAGAAGTGAATAGGATCGCGAAAAATGAAGCTCTGATGAAAGAGCCATATCAGTCTTCCTATTTGATGTGACTGACTATTTCTTGCCAGGATTCACTAACGAACTACTGACAAGCTACCCTTTTACGTTCCCTTGTGGGCTCTCTTGTGGAAGACTTCTACAAGGATGGCGGAATCCTGAAAGACTTGAAACTACTCACCCATAAGCACAAGAGTACGGAGAGAGGGAAGACGGAGAGTTGGATCTGTCAGGGTCAGGGCTTTCACTGCGCTTCCCTGGCTCACTACAACAGTTTTCATCCGCAATGATAAAAAACGATTCGATGCTGGTAGATGTTCAGCCTTTAGTGATATCATCCTTATTGGAGGTGGCTCTACTGCTATCTAAGCTATATCGCCCCTCAACCACCGAAACCTTACAGATTTTGATACTCGATTTCGCCTTTGAAAGGAAGTCTGATAAAACAATATTCCTTGCCTTTCCAACTATGAGGTGTGTAGTGGTGCGTAGACTAAAGGGTAAAGTCTTCGACGGTGTCGAATCCATTTTCAAATTGCACCATGCATATGACTTCCATTCAAGACCACAGTAGCGATTGATTGTGGGCTAAACTTATACAATGAGTTTGACAGCCAGATGAGGCATAGAGGAGCCAAATAACTGACCGGCTGCTTTCATAGTCCACGACTACTCGCACGACCGGTCGCGGACCCATCTCGCGCGCGACTGGCGTCCAGTCGCGCGACTACTCGCGCAACCGGTCGCTCGACTGATCGCGCGATCTGGCTCAGAGCCGTCCCCGGCGGTACCCATAACTAGCGCGGCCTCCTCGACCGATCGAGCGACGGGTGGCTCGATCAGTCGAGCGACCAGTCGCTAGCGACTGGTCGCTCGCAAAATCGTGGACTGTGAAAGATGCCATCCTGAAGGATTATAGGATTTATCAACTGAGTTAGGGACGACCTCAGGTTTGAACCGTGCAATACAAGCGTGGTGACGGCGCCACTTATTGGTTAGTGCTACCGGGGGACGAGCGCTTCGTGCGATTCCGGGTGCGCGCGGCAAATTGCGCGGCGAAATCCGCGATGATTTGAACAACTACTGCGCCTATTATTGGAGCACAAACTTGAAGTAGAGCAGATCAGCAGGATCAGCTGACCATACCCAACTATTCTACTTCAAGTTTGTGCCCCAATAATAGGCGTCAGAGTCGTTCGAATCGCACCGAACTTCGCCGCACAATTTGCCGCGCGCACCGAGGATCGCACGAATCGCACCACAAACAGGACGAACGTCCGTTGCGCGTGTCCGTCGAAAGTAGGTCACCCCGCCCACTTCGCGCGCGGCGCACTCCACTGAGGTCTCGAGATGACATTACAGTGCCACCAGGGGTGAGTGGAGCGAACGATTTGCATTTGTCTATGCTATCTTCTCTTTGGCTGTCTACCGTGGAGAAAGCACAAATCGTATGCCCCGCTTACAGCTGCGACGTCTGTCAAGTATCGCGGGCTGACCCGCCGCATGCGACGGCTGCGGCGTGACCTAGTTTCGACGGACACGAGCAACGAAACGCACCCCACAAACAGTGCTACCTCCTTGCTACACAGCCTCTCCATTGAATTTCGTGGGGCTATAGATGCTGAAAATAACGCTGTCAATCGATTCACAAGGGTATACACTACTCTTGAATGAGCAGACGTCAGCTAAATGTGGATGTCGGAGGGACGAATAGTGAGATTCAGCCAATATACAGTGTGCCTGAATTTGAAACTCTATACGACAAAATGGATGATCGTTAGTGAAGACCAGTGACTAAGGAAAGTTCAAATTGAGGAAAACTTTTTCTATTGCTGTTTAAACGATCATATACTTGGATACCGGTCGTGCAATAATAAAAAATAACAAATAAATACGTGGAGCTCAGACTTTTACGATGACCATATTGCGGAGTATATACTTTTTTAGGAAATCATAACAGTAAATCTGGCAATCAGAATGAGAAAGGTAAGTAAAGCTGTAAAAGCGGCAGTGGAAATCTTTGAAAAAAGTAAAAATTGCCCATAAAAAGACTCCATCAGAAAAAGTCATCTGGGAAGAAAAGTAAAAAAAAAAACATTCAAAAACTAGAAGATTATTACTGACTCACACAGTGATTATGAGCTATTGGTGGAGCATTGTGGATCAAGAGAAACCTCAAACAGCTCCATGGGAAAATGCAAAATGGAAATCAAAGTGAAATTTCAAAAGAGCAATCAGAGCTGGCATCCATTAGAACTGACCCTTCCGGGCAAGGTTCACAGCGTCACGTGACGCACCCACAGTACCCGCGCCTTGACGCCGACGCCAATCGATACTTTGCAAATCGATAACCCATGTTATAAGGTGCAGGCTTATAACAAACGGATTAAAAGAAAAGGTTTGGGTATAGGTATTTCGTATCGCGACTACAACAGGTAAGGTGAAGTCCACTTTTCCTATCAAGGTGTCTTAGCATAACAAAGGAGATAGCTGTTCTTTTACAGAAGGAAAAAACGTATGATTGCAAGCTCGTATAAATACGTGGCCGTCTGCAACCGCCTGAATGCCTCTTAGGCTGCTTTTAGACTTCGACGTCCGTCCGTCCGTCCGTTCAACGCGTGCTGCGACGGTGGTCGCGTGCGTGTCGCGACGATGGTTCTAGAGAGGTGTTGACAGCGCCGGCACGTGATTTAGCGCTGTCAACACCTTTTTAAAACCGCGGTCGCGGCACGCAAGCGGCCGTTGTCGCAGCACGCGTTGAACGGACGGACGGACGGACGGACGAACGGACGTCGAAGTCTGAAAGCAGCCTTATAGAGGCGTTCTATTTTCCGTTCATCAGGTAAGGCCGCTTTCGACTTCGACAACCGTCCGTGCGTCCGCCCGTCCGACGCGTGCGTGCTGCCACGGAGGTCGCTAGAGTAGTGTTGACAGCGCTGACTCGTGATCTAGTGGTGTCAACAATGGTCAGGTGCCGCAGCACGCATGCGTTGGACGGACGGACGGACGGTCGCATGAATCGTTGAGGTCTGAAAGCAGCCTAACGACCGGCGAGACGCGTCGCACTATGAATGCGCCACCATGGGAAAGTCTTCCGATCGATATGTAACTAATCTTTTTTGCGGGCTCCTTCAGGTAGCAAACTATGAACGAAACTTAACAAACCAGAAAGTTAGTGAACTTTCCATGACACTGGTTTTATGACAGTAATATTTTCTGGGAACTTTGAAAGCCATGAATTCACGAAACTGAAACGATTCAAAAAAAACCATGTTAAAATCACAAAAAAAACTGTGAAATTTGTATGGAGGCGTTGGTAGCGTGGTAAGTGATTCCGACAGCACCAAAAACACTCCATGTGACTTTACCGATCAGTTGCCTGCTCTTAAACACACCCATGACAAACATGTGAAGGGTCTTGAGGCCTTGAAAAGCAGGTAAACCATATGAAAGCGTAAACAATGCAAGACAACACTTTTTTAACAAGTTACTTTCAGAAGAGCAATCTTGCGGATGCCATGAGCTCATTATAGTCACACATAAACATGTACCCTAACGTTCACGGGCCTGCTCTATACCATGCTCGCTCCATGGCTAGTTTGTGACCTAATCAACCTTACAACAAAAAAGATTGGAATTCGAATTGCTCGAGTTGTTTTTTAGCTTTGCAGTGTGTTGTTTTTTTTGCGGTATTTTTTGTATCGTGCATTTACGTCAATCTTATTTCTAAGTATATACAGTTTTTGTATGCTGCTAAATAATGCGGGGACATGAGAATTGGAGGAGGCCAGTAGATAAAGACAATTAAGCGTCATTGTTGTGTCGGTAAAACCTCGTTTTGGATAATTTTCAATGTTTTCTGTCGTTATCGCAACAAAATTTTATGAAACCGCACAACAACTGGTGATGGGTACTGCAAAAGGTGTCCAGTGTCTTACAAAACAATTTAAGTTAGCTATCTACGACCTATTTTGCATTGTCAACCGAACGCAATTAAATCTCGCCACCGGCTGCCATTTGAATTACTTTCCCGCGCGCGAATATTCGAATAGACTTTCGTGGACTGTCATTAGAGCACATTATATCCCTACGATGCGAGTGCAAAAATGTACATTGTTGTTTATGTGACCTTTTGGGCTATATTCCGAGTAAGGAGGAGTTGGCTTGGTGGTAGTCTACCTCTTCGTTACGAACTGTAATGAAAAGAGGATATAATGAAGGTGAGAAGGGACTTTTCACTGCATGAAGCACCAATTGTCAGTAGGGGTTATGGTACTATTCTACTATTACACCCCCAAAAACTCAAAATTTTAATTTTCGATGAAACTTCGCCTATAGGGGTAATCCGATGCCCTGATAACGAATATGACCTCCATTTTTGGCGTTGGCGCCACTTGGCTCCAATTGGCGCCAAGGGTGTTTTCACCAAATTTGCTGAAAACTTGCGTTTAGGGGTTATTTGAGGTCCTGATAACGAATATAACATTCATTTTTGGCGCTGGCGCCATTTGGCTCCAATTGGCGCCAATTTGGCGCCAATTGGAGCCAAGTGGCGTCAACGCCAAAAATGAAGGTCATATTCGTTATCAGGGCATCGGATTACCCCTATAGGCGAAGTTTCATCAAAAATTAAAATTTTGAGTTTTTGGGGGTGTAACAGTAGAGTAGTTCTGGGGGTGTAATAGTAGAATAGTACCGGGGTTATCCTTTGTTTTCCAATGTCAGTCTGCCTTCGAAATGTCCTTTCTAAATCTAAGTTGGAGGTTCTCGCAATAAAGTAATTGATTCAGTTTACACTCCAGGAGATCCTTCATTTCTTCTACCCTCGTAAGTAGGTGGCAATATTGAAGGTCACATATCGACCGCAAATGAGACATTTTTGATCGTTTTGTATAAAAATATTCATGTGAATTTCAATGACAAAGGATGAGTTGCATTGGGATCACAGGTTCTTCAAGTGCTCGACTCTCCGCGGAGGTGCAAATAGTACTTAGTGGTTGATTATTCGGAGTGTCCGTGGAGTTCGCTTCAAGAAGGAACCCTATTTGTTGCAGCCTTCAAGACTAACTCAATAGGGAAAACAGAAATGGATGAAAAAGTGAGGATTTTGCAAGAAAAACGAGATCCGTTTAGTCTACCAAGTTCTCCTTTCCTCGGAATACGAGAAAGACAGAAATAACCCAAGTGATGTTATACCTGATTCTGTTCTAATAATGCTTTTGTGAAAAACTCACGTAACATAATCCCATTTTTCAGTTCTCTAGAAAGTTGCCTACCTTGACACACGGCATTGTATGAAATCAAATTTCAGATCATTATGCCCTGCTACAATCACTTCAATGTCGAACAAGTGGTCGTATGGGGCTCGTCGAGGAGACAACGTACTTGTTTTTGTACCGTTTGGACACTTTGCAAGCCATTCTACCGAGTGTAGTGTACGGGGCGCCGGCTTCAGGACTGTCACGTGGTGCCTAATTCAAACCCCCGCGCGCGGGAAAGTAATTCAAACGGCAGCCGGTGGCGAGATTTAATCGCGTTCTTGTCAACCTTGCATTTTAGTCCTTACAGAGCAAGTCAATATAAGTTTCATTTATTAAAGTATTCCTCGATGGTCTTTATTTATCGGTTTGTAAGCCTGAAGTAGGCACCAAGATGTTGAGATGGTTTTGAATTTTTATTCATTCTGACGCGAATAAGTTTTAAACCTCAGTTTCTTCATTAATAACATTTGGGAGATTCACAGCTTCAACCTGCTTCGTAATTTTGAGTCTTAGGAAGTCTCCAAGACCCCAGCGGTTAATGTATTTGGAGAAACAAATTTAAAAGCGATGAGGAATCTAATGAAGTGGTGCGTATTGTTTCTAGTCATTGAAGATTCTCGCATAATGCTAGCAAAACTAAATTTACCGATCCTTTTATGGGAAATAACTTGGTTTTTTTTGAGTAAAGCTCCCATACATTATATTGTCGCTGAAGATTTGAATTGAGCTTTACTGATGATTATTCACCATCTTCGAGCCCTACAAGTCAATTTATGGGTGATCTTGTCCAGCGCACATGCCGTTTTCTTTCAGAGCACCTTTAACTACTGAAAATGATACCAGCCTAGTTTATGACACTGTTTTTTGGGTTTGTGCCGCGGCAACAGTTTCCATGACGCAGAGCGACGCTTCATGTCTCCATGCTCCAAAGATCTTTCTGGCAACGCATTTTAGCAATCGTGGATACCTCGTCGAAGTTGACAAGTGGTGCAAATCTGGAGGCGAAGGATTCAAGGATGGTTGTCGATGAGGAAATCGACATTGCTAGGCATCGATTTCCATACTGCATAGTTTGGACCCCTCTCCCTGTTCTCACGTAGGTTTTTTTTTACATCGATTTCCTTTCCAGAAGAACCATGGCATAAGTTTTAGATGGATTTTTCCATTAATTGGCCATATGGGAATCGCTACAAGCAGAGGAATCATTCGTGACTTCTCTGGAAGCTACTGCGTCACGGTTAGCTCTATTTTTACGCATCACATCGAATACATGAAGTTTTGCAATGTTTTTTTGTAATTTAGGAAGATGACATGGGCTTTGACTGGCCAACCATGTATTGGCGATTATCTGCGGATGCTGTTGAAGGTGGAGCAGAGGCTTATGACAGAGCTATTCGAGAGGCATCGGATGAGTACAAAGGAAGAGTTGTGAGTTCTTTGTCAGCCCTTCCGAATGTTGGGGAGAGCTATCAGATTCGATAATGCTTTGTTCTAATATAAAAAAAAAGCGAATTGATAGTGGTAGCAAATGATTGTACAGGCTAAATTCCTATTAAAAGGGTTATACTTAATGAACTTCAACTACTTTGACGGTTCTGAGAGCTACTACAGTGTCGATTACAAGCTCTTGTAACAATCGCCGTCGGTAAAAGGAAATGCCTCCTCGTAGAGGGGTTGTGAGCTGCGTTTCACAAGCCTGCAATGATTCCCAAATTGCATTCACGGTGTCCTCAAGGGTTTCTTGTTTTTTTATTATTTCGTGAGCAAAACCTTCATTCGAATATTTTCATCCGAACTGTAGGCGCTGGGGAATCCCATATCCCTTATCACAATGGGCGGTCACAGAACATTACTGACGATTCTGTAGTGAGGGGCTTGCAGCCGTAATGATTTTCAGTGACTGGCCTGGCCTTAGAACTGAACTCGTGAGGAAATGCCTACTACTGTATATTTACGTGCCTTCACTCTTAGAAGGAAGGGCCGATCGAAGGAAAACGGCCGAAAAGGAGGCTGCCTGCACATTCTTGCCTACCTTTTTAGGAATGTCATTCACTTCTTTGTCAACCACTGAAAGCAGTACTGTTCACTAAAAGTAATTTTTCCTCAAAAGCAGCCAGTCCAAACAAAGACCTAACCATCTCAAATTTTCTGGCGAATCCGCAGTTAGCTTCGCCTTGATTAAGTTTTACTATTAGTCTTTATTGTTCACTTTGGTAAATCTAGCATATCCAAAAGCCATGAAAGGCCTCGTTCAACTTTCGTTCGGCTTCAACCATACATCCTTCAAAACTCAACAACTTGATGTATACTGGACAATGTTTGAGTGACATCAAAATAAGGGCATTGAATCATGGCTTCAACTATATCCATACGTCGGATATACGACACAATACAATACAATAGCAATATAAAAATAATATTTAGCATAATATTTGCTGTGACAATTGCCATTCCCATGTAGCCCTTGCTCTCAATACAATGCGATATGGAGGAAGTGATAGTTGGAATATGTTCAAGTTAGGATTTTACGTGCAAATCTATGGAAAATACACAGGGTAGGTAGACTTTTTGAATTCTTTTCTCAAGTTTGAATGCAAAGTAATTGTGTTTATACTTTGAATAACCAATGTTTTCATTTTCAGTATTGGAGGTTTTCTTAAACAATGGGCAGTCTTCTTCGTTTTGTGCGCAGTTTTTGCGGCTATACTTATCCTTTCGTAATTTTCTTCTTTGTACAAGAGCCTGTGCTACCTGCAGCTGTATATTTCATTTATGTGAGAATTACTATACAAATATTTCTAGTTGAGCTATTGACGTTAGTGTCTACAAGCCTCGTCCACATTTTACGGGCTGCTTTTACAACGATTCGTTGGTTGTTTTCTCGTCTTACCTCTTAATTTTCGTGGTTGTACTTAATATTCAAATGCAACTTGAACGGTTAAACTGCTTGCGTTAATAATTCTAGTGTAGGCTTACTCTTGTTCTTAACGAAGTCAGGTAATCATCATTGGGTTTGTTGTGTATTTATAAATGTGCTTGCTTAATATTGGTGTTGATTATACGGTTACCTCCGTGACTGCTACTTCTCTACGTAGAGCTTCTCACTGTTTATCTTTTTTCCAAAATTTCGTTTAGTTTTGAAGTTTTGTGACAAGATGGTTCGTCTGACCGTGGAATTGATCGATAATGCACCTCAGTTCATCAACACTGTTCGGGAACGCGAGCTCAATTTACGTGGCTACAAAATACCGGTAATAGAAAACATGGGAGTCACGAAGGTAAGGTTGTGTTAGGGTATCGTTGACCGGCCAGTTTTGGTAAGGCATCACCATAACTTTGGTTCTGATGTGTTGCACTGTGGACGAACTTTTCGCTGTTCATCTAAATAAGTTTTAGGACCAGTTTGATGTCATCGACCTGACAGACAATGATATCAAAAGATTGGATAATCTCCCATTGCTGAAACGGCTACATACTCTCTATTTGCACAATAACAGAGTACAGTGAGTTACAGCTTGCTCTTTTTCATTGCGGAAATTAGCGTTCTTCTGGAGCCCCGTAAGGGTGGAGTTATACTCCATTAACATTCGAAGATCTCAGTCATTCCGAGCATTTACAGTTTAGTCTTGTGGGTTTTGAGTTTTTACTGGACCCTAGATGAGCGCTATTGGTGCTTAAATTCGTTCTTTTAACAAGCGAAACAGTTCCGATTCTGTGGTCGTTCCCTGAGTTCATTTGTCGGTTTTTTCTCTGAGAAAAAAGATTTCATGCGAATTTTGATGGAGTTCGATAAGATGCGCCCAGTTCTTGTGGACAGATTTGATTGATTGTAGACAATTTACTTCAAAGCAAAGACAGGTGGAATTCGGACCACAAATTGGCGTTCTGAGAACCATTGGGAAGAAGAATTCGCTTTATTAGAGGGGACGTTCGTTAATCCTCAAGTCGTTTACCTTAATGATGAACCATTGGCCCATTTATGAATTGAACATGTCACATTATTGAAATCGTTTAATAACGTTGGTGCCCTCGATATGCCGTTGCCTGAGAGATTAACGACAACAGCACTATCCCCTTTTTAATAATTTTTTGCTTAGCCAAATAAAATTGGACCCAAACCTTTGAAGATATGTTATAGTCACCAATACCTAAAGGAAGTTGGGTGGGGAATTTGAACTCTTCACATTTTTGAATCATACATTGTGAACACTTTCTGCTAAGAAACATCTTTAAACGTCGGACCATCAAAACCATGTGACGTGCGCTGCACTAAGATTAGATTTGTAAGAAGTGTTTTAGATGACTGTTTTTGTGCTATGAGTCATCGCGGTTCCACGAATATGTCCATATGCGATTTTGGCTGCTTTAATTAGTGCCTACATCAAAGTACTCTCATTTTTGGGTTGTTTTTAGCTACATTCAGCCTGACATAGGCGAGAAGTTGCCGAATTTGAAAATTCTTGCTCTGACTAACAACAATATCACTGAATTGGGTGACATCGACCCACTAGCCAACTGCAAAAAATTGGAATACATTACGTAAGTACTTCAAATCATGCCAGATTATCCGGTGTACCGCTTTGCTTACTGCTTTGACTTTAGCTTCATCGGGAACCCCATAACTCACAAAACGAACTACCGAGCGTACATAATCTACAAGTTGCCATCTGTTCGCGTTATCGACTTCAAGCGCATAAGATTAGCGGTGAGTTTTTTTTTTATAAAACGTCAAAGCATTTTTAGGAGCTTCTCACCATTTTTTTGGCACCTTATATGCATGTTGGAATTTTGCGAAGGGAGCTGTCATCTACTTTATAACCCGTAAAGACTGCGTCGTAATAAAATGGTTTCAAGTTTCTTCTCCTTCTCAAGTGTTGTTGTTTAGGAACGTGAGGCTGCACGCAAGTTGTTCAAAGGCAAAAAAGGTCAGAAAGCTCGTGACGCCATCAAGCGTAGCACTGCTGCTCCCAGTGAAACAGAGAATGCAGAGTTACAGAGGGTTAACGGCGCCACGATCACTGCTGAAGACCGAGCTAAAATTCAGGTATGCGTCGCCTAGAACGTCAATTTTAATTTTATAGATTTGTGAGGTTCGATGCGATCCGCAGTCGGGGTAGGGAAACCTTTTCTTATTAACTGTGCCCACTTCCACTTGATTTCTGAGTTCCGATAAAGTCGAATCACGACATTTTTGCCAAATATTGTCCATTTTGTGCATAATTTGATGTCTATAGAGCATTTCTCCCTTCTCGTTTCAGGGCTGCTGTTCGTTTGGATATTGTTTTATATCAGTTGCAGCTCATTTAAATTCGAGAATGATAGGCCCTTATTGCTCGCGCCGTTTATGTCGCGTAGTTGTGAGTGGGAAAGGGAAAGGCTGTGCTAAGTTTAATTACTTCTCCCACTTATTAGGCAATGTTTAACTTATACATGCCAAGCTCTGATGAGATAATGTGTTGCCTCTTCTACTGAATTATGTGCTATTTAAGAGTGCTATCGCAAGTGCTAGATCACTGGCCGAGGTGGAATATCTCCAATCAATTTTGGCTAGCGGTCGTATTCCGGAAAAAGGCTGGAACCGACAAATGCTACTTCCCAATGACGGAATGCCGATGGCCAATAATGATGGAATGTGAGTGCTTTATTCGATTTTCATAAACTCAAATAATCCCTTTCTTTCTTTGGTTGTCTAGACTACCTGAGACTTTTCAATTACTGAAAAACTTATGATCGGACTGTTAGGATATATCCAGATAACCTATGCATTCATCCTTTTGAAATCGCTGCGATCTTTTGCTGATGAAATTGTTTTGGTTTTTTGGTAACTTTACGTTTTTTAGGTTTGTTCCTGAATCTGAATCGTCGGAATACCCGCCTGCTCCGCACGACAGTCCAGTCGCGATGGATTACCAAGGAGCATATAATCAAAATGGCCACGATCATATTGACGTAGGACATCCACCTGCTCCAATGAATGGAAACGAGAATAACCAGGGTGGAGCAGTTAATATGGAAACAGACGGAACGCAATAAATGATCATATGGGTGGGTGATGTTGTGACGTTGTTCATTTACTGCATTGAGGGAGTTTTTTTTTGAGTTAAAATCTGTGGAATTAGTTCACTGCCTCATTTATTCGTTTTTCTATAGATCGTGGTGTTTTTGATGAGAACAGAAACTTAAATCCTCTCTCTGTGTTGATGACTTTTCTGTGAACTGAACACTTTTCGATTGTATCCAAATTCGTTTTTAGTGGTGTGTAAATGATGTTGGTCTCTTGGTTGGAAGCGAGCGTTGTTAAATTGTTCCATTGATGGTTTCATAAATATTCATCAAGTCACCTTTTTTGCCTGCTTTACCGTACCATACGTTAGTATTGTGCACAAAGGAGGCCATCCAGCACCTCAAAAGGATAAAGTCTTCGGACTTTGATTAATCCCGTGTGAGGGATGCGCCCCCGCATTCGACTTCTATTCAGAATCGTAGTGGCCTTTACAGTGGCTTGTGGTGGCCCGCTGATGTACTTGTCAGTGCCTTTGTCCTCTCAGGCGAGTCTGGTACCAATTAAGCGACCTCGGAGGGATGGAAGGCTCGGTTTGCATAGGGCTTCAATCCAAATTCGAATCCATGACCATGCTTTGGGAAAGTACGCCACTTACTAATACACCCCCTCCGTCCTGCACACCTGTATACATGATAGTTCCTATTAGCCTTGTTCTTGTTGCTTTTGCAGTCACAGGCGCACTCGCAAGTCGGAGAAGCTAGAAGTAGAAATGTCTCTGAGTTCAGCAATAAGACCAGTGTTGTAGGCATTTAAGTTCGAGAGTCTCGACAAAGTAGTAAAAAAAGAGGTCTCGACAGAAAGTCTCCATCCAAGGTCTCCAATTACTTACATCTACTTCTACTCAGGGACTTATAACTGTTACATTCTTCACCTTCTGGAAGTTCTGTGCAAAAGCTAAATGGCTCCCATTCTGAACGAACTGATTTTATCTGTGATGTTGTTCATTTGTTTTCCACGACATCTTACTGTTGACAGCACTTCACCTTATTCAGTGGTCACTATTTCGTTTAAGAGTATCTGTGGTAAGGCGAAATGTACCGTTTTCTTCATATGCGTAATTCACGAACCTGCACATTCTGGACCTGATTTTCTCGGGTAGTCGTATCCTTAAAGTCGGGTAGCAAAGGCCATCCTGCTGGAAAATAGGAGGTTCTTACTTTTGTTTCGTTTGCTTACGCATGCACTGCCTCAGCTGGACAGATTCGGAATTCTACTTTTGTAGTGCAAGTTATGGTCTTTTTCAGTTGCTATCATTTCCCCGAAAGTGGCATGGGTTTCGTGCAAGCGCACGATATACGAAAAATTTCATTTCCGCTCAAGTGCTACCAATTCCACCCTGTCCGAAAGTCTGACTTGCTATCATCAATGTGAGCTATGTATTAGACTTCGGCTTGCACCCTTTAAGCTCACCCTTTACAAAGCTTACGAGACCTGCACAAGTTTGTACCACCTCATATCCTAAATTTTTCAAGTAGTCGTGACAATTAGTCGATCTGCGGGTGGTTGTCTATTCTGTAATTCAAGAACAATCCGGTTGGGGGGATCCCTTCGAAGAGCCGGAATTTCTTTCCTACCCGAGGAGACATAATGGAATCGGATACCAGGGGCAGTATGAGTGAGGGAATCTCCGGCCGTCGTGGGAGAATTCGGAAGCGTCTAAAGTTGGGATCAGCTGTTGACACAAGAGTGGATGAACTAGGAAGGCGGTCCGGAACTGGCCCCTGACGGGGCATGAACTGACAAGAACGTTTTTTTCACCGTATCCACCATGAAATAGATTCTGTCTCACACTTGTCGCTGGAAGTCTTTCGGGAATAGCAAAAATGCCGATTGGTGACGTTCGTTCAACGATAAATGGAACTTCCTATCATAAAACGTTGACCGAGGATAAGCAAAAGTGGCTCATTAGCGTCAATGCTTGCACCCCGTGATCGATGGCTTCTGAAAAGAGCATCCACCAGTTGGCAGTTGCCCTGATGGTGCTCATAAATTCCATTTGGGATTTCATTGGTTTTCCCGCTGTTTTTTGTTTTCCAGTCAATTTCCAGCCAAAGAAGGCATTTCCTTCAAAAATGGAATTCTTTACTGAAGTAATAAAAATACAGTATAAGCGTATGAAAAGTACGATGGCAGTTTACAGTTGATGTTCCCAGCAGAGCAGTGTAATACAGTGTGATAAATAAATAAAATAAGAGATATCGATCGAAATAAATGTATGTATGTAGCTACAAAAGTGCAATCCAATTATGGTAAAAGGCACACACTGAACTAATCGATTTCTAAAAAGAGATCCCTACAAAAGAGATTCTTTTTAGCTCTAGAAAAACGATACGAAAGGAGAACAACAGGCAGATTGAGAGTTGATAGCTGCGTTCAAAGTTCGCCGGCCGGCACGCGCGCGCGCTCGCGCCTTGGCGAAGTCGGCCGGCGGACTCTGAAAGCAGCCAAGTGAAGCGCATATCCCTTCATGGTCAGATCAAAACAGAGCCATTTCACATCTGAGGAAATGGCTATGTTGACTAACAAGCTCAAATGGTAGAACAAACATTGAGATCCAAATATAGTCTGCTAAATATGTCACGGAAATCACTATTTAAAAAGGAAACAACAATTCCAGCGTTTGAAAGACAGTACACTTCCAAAAATTACGCTAAAAAATGATTTCGCAAATGGTGTCGGAAATTTTTGCACTTTTTTCTAGTTCTGCATGGTCAATCAATCCGTAGATATCTTCATAACATAGTTGGGCAGCGACGATTTAGGGATTTATAATAATCAGGGGTAGGGGCTTTATTCTGGGCTACCCAGATGCTAGGGTACAGTCTTCTTCTCTGTTGTCGTTGTCGTAGATGGATTTCTTTCAAATCGATGCTCAAGCTGATATTCTCCGCTATTCCGTTGTGCTTGGCAAAATCGAAGCAACAAAAATAAACTGACAGCCTGAAATTTTATGATGTATCACCACCACCGCTGAATATGGGGATTCGTTGAAAGAGCCCTCATCGTTTTTTCCCATCCATCAATTTTGTTAGATAAAAGAAGTTTGCCGGATAGAATGGCTCCCAAATCGCTAGGGTACATCCATCCCAGTTGGGTCATATTTTGACAGAAAATATTCATTCAAGTTATGGCATTTATTTTGAAAATTTTTGGAGACGCAGAAGAAATTTCGACGAATTAATCTCCATCTCACCTATATGTGGGAGAAAGAGTGGCGCACTGGGATGAATGTGTTCCCTTATGCTACAGCTTGCCTATGGAAATAAATCCTACTAAAGCCGTCCAAGCCCTTGCTCTCCTAATTACTCGAGAGAACTTTTGGTTTACTGAATACTACGATGGAGTGAACCAGAAAGGGAATAAATTAAGAAACTCATCCTTGCCTGGCCAGGCGTTGTCGACCAATTCTAGTAGGATAAGGATAAAGAATGGGGAGTTTGATACTGATCACTCTCATTTGGGGATTCGCTCACGCATCTTCTTTCATCTGATAATCGTGGTCACTTTTGAGAAAGTACAAAACTATTACTGTATTGCAGGAGTTAGCAAAAGTCATCCCTTTTGTCCTACTGGCAGCGTTGGTACGAAGTGATTAATCTTGTTAAGCTGGAAGACTCGATTAGCCTAAAATTGATTAGCTCGGGTGGGTCGACCATGCGACCATGTGACAATGCTGCCTGGTAGTGTCTCACCTCTACTTTGGCAGTGTATTGCTCACAGATTGCTCTCGAAATGCCAAAACAGCTGTAAACTTCCTTACGTGAGGTTTAAGTTATGCTATGGCTACTTAAGGGTTGCTTGTGAAAAATCCAGCAGCTTAACTCCAATCTATGTGAGACATTTCTTTCTTGGACTGAAGAGGCATTCTCTATCAACTTCTTTTCCGATTTCATATCTTTAATGATGGAGGAAGATGCACAAAATGGCAGCCCACAGCAAACCAAGTGAAGCTTGGTGAAAAGCATTTTCTCAGGGCATCCCATCGACTTGTAGCAGAGTTGTGCGGGACTGGATCGACTAACAGACAACCCGAGTTCTCCCGGAGAGACTCAGTTCCGTTGAAGTTGTGCTTACTCATGCAAGAAAACTGCTGCAGTAACAGTTTAAACAAATACCAGGGTTGTTGGGTAATTACGTGGCGATCGTGGTTATTGCCGTAGAGCTCCTGAAAGGTGGAACGTTTTATTTTTCGGAATGACGTCAAAAACGAACGGAGACTTCACGTGTTTCATATATAATACTATCCTGACGATGTGATGCAGCAAGGCGAGTAAGGAAATTGATGCAGGGATGGTGATCTTACAAAGTTTTCCAAGAGTTTCACATCACTTACTCATCATTCTTAGAACATAGAGCGAGGTGGAAGGGTCCCAGAGAGACGGACTCTGTCAGAAGCGATGGCGTTAGGACGGTCAAGCAGAGAACTGATTCCAGTCACCCGCAATCCATCAACCAAACGACTTCAAAACCTCTATGAATTTGCCAAGAGGAGCAAGAATAAGAAAGTACTGGATCGAAGAGTCTTTTGCTCAAACCATGACTGCGATAGGAGGTGCCGTAGATGGATGAAAGGGCGACAGCGGATCTTACGATGGAGTGGGGAATGGTAGCCCTGTTCAGGAGAGAAAGTTCCATAATTTTTCAAATAACTCCGGTTGATCTGGAATTGCTGTCACTTTGGGACAACTAGAATTTCACCGAACGTAGATTTGTCAATGGGTACCTGAGCGTTCTTGCGTACAAACACGTTATCTGACTTTGCGATAGCCAGAAGTTATTTGGACGTGCGGGAAGTAGTGGCCAGAAACTTCTAATGGGCCACAACATTTCCTTGGATAATCTGAAAGGTTCCATGAGAGTGTTACAGTGAGACACTTCTTTCTTGTATGCGCACAACACCATTTTCCTAGATTTCATGATATCGCAGTAGGTCTACAAATCGAGGTTTTGTTTCCGCCTATGAAGCGTTATAACCAGCTGTGCACGATAGTGCTTGGAGGGGTTTTCAAGCTAAATAATTGTTACAAGTTTCAACGACCCTATATGAGTTTAGCAGAGTGGTAGAATCGGAACTCGAGAAGAAGTGCAAAGTATGGGGAGACAGTATGGCCATTGTAGGGCTAAATAACCCAAGAAGAGGGAGCCAGATACGTGTACACAAGTGAGTATCTTGTATAGCGATTCCATGGGAACCTTCAAATAATTCCAGGAGAAACCTAGTCCACTGCGAAATTCCTGGCGGATACCTCGCTAGCGTCCGGCGCGGTGCGGTATTTTGTACCCGAATGGAGTGCCGCGCTCGCTGCAGCCGATCGGGCGCATACCTGCGCTGTGAAGAGGACGATATGAATTTCGGTGGAAGGAAGGCTTCGATGCCTGCCGCGGAACCTCTGCCGACATCCATACGAACTCAATTTAGAAAACAATCACCGTCTCGCTTGCCTCCCATGGAAGATGCTTCTCCTACGGGTGCTAAATGAGTTGGGAGGGCCACGCGGCGGCGCGGCGCCTTTTCATGTCTGCGCCCTCTACAGCGAGATAGTAGTAGTGCGCTTGAGTCTGGGAAGGGATGGTGAGTTTGTACTGAAGTGTTTCGTGATTCAAAACAAATTACCTTTTGGCACATGTTATATGCTTGCATACTATGGATACTCTTCTTCTGAGCCGATAAAACCCTATTTTCAAGAAGGGGAGGGGCTCCGGGGTGGGTGAGATGGTTGGTTAACTCGTGCAAAAAGCTGAGATGAGATGAAAGCTGAACGTCCAATTGGCTCACCTACCCCGGAGCCCCTTCCCTTCCTTAAATTAGGTGAAAAACACGCCGTTATAACATAAAAGAACTGCGAGACGTCCCTAAACACCATTACGGGCTCGCCTACCCTTCATTGTCTACTATCTCGCCGCGCCGCCGCGTGCCCCCCCCCCCCCCCAACTCCCTTAGCACCCGAAAGTGTAGACACGTGGTGACAGCCCCATTTTGTTTATTTAGGATGCCCCTTCCAAGAGGTTGCGTTGCGCTCCTGTGGAACTGAGCCTCTCTGGCAAAGGAAGTCTTCACCGAGTTCAGGTAAAAGTTAGTGAAAGACTGTTCACTGTTCTAAACTTCGCCAACTTCTCGCATGCCACCCTTTTCACAAGCCGCTAATTAACTTGCCCAGTGGTTGGTTTTATGCCTGTTCGTCTGCAACTTGTAGATTGAGAACTGGCAGAACAATTCGAGGGTGAACTGAACTAGGGCAAGTCCTGAACTTCAGGATCAAGCACGGTGCCGAAATGGATCGCTTATGGGCACGATCCCTTTGCTCCTCTTGCCTCTTTCTTCAAATTTCCCCTATTTTGCAATGACCAGTGAATAGGAGGGCGGAGTAGGCGAGCAATGGGGGAGCAGATGGAAGGAGGGAAAGGGATGTAATGCTGGAGGAGAACTATTTACTTTTTTCAATGAAAAGTAATAATCAAAGACTGGATAAGTGGGAACGAGTGCTTTGTTCACGGCGCTAAGTGCTAGCCCATAGTTGAATTACAACCCTCCCTCCAATCCAAGGGAGGCAAATACTCTCCTTCTTGGAAAGAGTTCCTTAACATACGGTTGACACTCATACTGCGTAAATTCAACCAGAATCTTATCGGAATTCTATCTTACTGCGAACCATACTACACTTACAACTAGCCAACGAGTTGGTCCTAGAGGTGTCCCGTTTGGTTCTGAGCCCTGGGTAGGAGCAGAGAGCATAGAAAAGCAAACGCTACATCTATGGAGCATCCAACTGGTAGTGACATAAGCCACATGTGAATTCAATTGCGTTCACGAACTGGAACAGAAAGGCAATACTCTCAAAAGGGTTATGGGCCTTAATTATTAATTTTTTGACGAAAAATGGCGTGGGTCACTATTCCTATTTTTTCTCAACGACCAAATCTCAAGAAAATTTAAATGGACATGGCTGTTCTGACGTAGAATTTCATCAGCTCCTTGCACTTGATCGTTCTCCCCGTCTCATCTAATTAAAAAAGGCTAGGGCATTGGAACGAGCTGAAGAATGGGGCAATTTCATAGAAAACCCAACAACTGGGCTTTAATATGTTATTTATAGGGTAAGTAGTTAGGCGGAAAATTACTTTTATAACTTCTAAATAGAATTTATTAGCCCAGATGTTTCTCGAGGCTTTAGTCGTAGCTTCTGGGTAGATTACTGATGAGGGTCGTCTCTATGTGTATGTGCTGAGTGACGTGGCGAACTCATCCAAATATCAATTCGTTAATGGGCATGCTATGCTGCCCGAGAGTAATCGCTAATCGACGAGATGAGGGGGGAAACACCCACACCCAAGGCGAACACACCCCGGTGCTAACTCATTACATCGAATTAGCGAGTAAGGGAATCTTTGACGGAATCTATTCGAAGCCTCAAGCTTCGAAGCCAGCCAAGGCCTGACCGAGACGCCTCATCGACCTCAGCCGGTGCAGTGAATGTAGAGAGGAGAAACGGCTGCGCTTCGATTGTTACATTCATCCACACTCCCCACAGTGCCTGTCACCCGCAATCCATCAATTATTGCGGTCACATCGGGTATTAGTGAAGGACAAATGCGTGAGAAGGAACTTAGTCTAGCCTGCCTTTAGACTGAGCTCCAGGAGCTCTCCTGCTACCCTTTTATCGAAGCATAGAAGGGCTCCTAAACAGCCGTTTTTGTCGAAGCCATGAAAAAGAGTATGTACTAGTGGTGGATCTCCGTCTAGTCTACACCCGCCCTCCGTGCCTTCAAGTAGGTGTCGTCGCAGTCCCAGATTGATCTGCTCGTAATTAAGGAATGCACTAAGCCTCAAAGACCGGCTATACCCTGAGGGAGAGGAGGGGGAATACTATGCACTACTATTTCTTCCCAAGCTCCTCATCGGGCATTTTTTTTTTTCAGAATAAATATAAACTCACAATCATAGCCGCTCCAACTTGACATACCATTACCACCATATACGTCTCCAATCGTCCCATGGACTCTTTCATTGAGACGATATCATCAAAAAGTTGTACCACTCGAGCATATTCCTCTATAAAGGCTTTCAAGCGGAGCTCACGCTCCATCGAAAGATATTGCAGGGTAATTTTGACCTGAAACCATGAGCTACGATGTCAAGATAAGAGGAAAAGGAAAAGTGAAGATAAA
Organism: Haemonchus contortus; assembly: GCA_000469685.2. Classification (NCBI taxonomy): domain Eukaryota; kingdom Metazoa; phylum Nematoda; class Chromadorea; order Rhabditida; family Trichostrongylidae; genus Haemonchus; species Haemonchus contortus. The sequence goes on from LS997563.1 coordinate 4,354,468, forward strand.
CTCCAAAAATTATCCCCCGAACATACACGAGTACATCCTTCATCAGACATAAGAGTCCCTTGAGAATTAGGGAAGGCTTACAAAGAAAAATCCTTGGGCTTGGGCAACTGACTGACTGAGAGGAAAGCGTCAAGCAGAAGAACAAGTAGAAGTAAAGGGGATTGTCGGTGATCTATTCTAGAAACACAAAGACAGCACTGATCTCGCCATAATTCATCTCCGGCGCGAGCAGACGGCTTAGCTAATGGTGTTTCGTCCAGAGGTTATCAGAAGGCAGAACAACATGAGAATTAAAAGCCAGGACTACGAAATGACGGCATGGACATCAAAGTTTTTCTGGGACACAAATTATCGTTCACGTTAGCAATCTATGAAAGAAAAGCTTGGCAGTGCGAATAAGCTGGCGTAATAACTTCCGGGGAGGAGGCGTGGCCCCTCTTGACGGGAAGTCTTCACAGAGAGAGGTTCAATGGTGTAGGCAAAAAGTCAGTCAGTTTCTATGGGTGGCTCAGTCCCATAGAAACTGGCTAACTGGTTCAGTCAACCCTGCAAATTAATGAGGGAAAAAAGTAACTGGTTATATGAGTTGGATAACCAATCAATCCCATTCGAACGCGCCCTGCACTCGAGACAGACAGGGTTCGAGACAGTATTTCCTTAGTCCCAGGTGCATCCTTAGCGACTTTATATGGAAAAAATAATGAATAAAACCGAAAGGAAAAGATTCCTACAAAATGGAACCGGTTAGGGACCCAATTCTGTGAAGAGCTGTAGGTTCCAACAAGGGAGCTCTTCGCTATTATCGAAAATCAAAAAAAACCAGAAAAAGTTGTACTTGTGTGGTAATGAAAGTGTAAGCTGAAGTCCAGCAAGCTGTCAGCTGCATTATTTGCCTAGTGCCCATCATTTCACACACTTTTTCGCATTTGCGTGAGGAAATTTGATACCCACCAACCCCGTTAAAACACTGAGCGGCATCCAGATTACTATAGGGAAACGACGAGATCGGATATAATGCTGGAGGAATTAGAGCGTCTGAAGGTCAAGCCGTAGATATATAGGTCCACCTGGGAGGGATGTAATTTTTAAAATTGAAAACCTATTGATGGGAAGAGGACAAAACGAGAAATAGTGTTCGCAAGTGTACGATGCTCCTCTTGAACTACTTGATTGTGGATGAAATAACAAAGAAATGGATTTATCGCCCATTTTGTTTGTTTTATTTCATTTGCACGCAGTTATGTAAAAAATTGTATGAAGAGTTGTTCTTATTATGCTTCTCCAGGATACGCCACACAATCGGCGTTCATTCCGTGTTGCAATAGTATTAGCTGAAGCTTCGATCATATATTTCAGTGAGGGTCGTCAAGTTATGGCTACCCGATTTAACTCTGTAGTGGAGCTCGGCCAATAGATCCAAGTTAGACAATAATAATAATTTTAATATTTCAACTACTTACTAATTATTACAAAAAAATTGAATTGAAAATAACTAAATGAAATTTACCAATTAAAATATAAAACCTATGGTATATCGAAAGTTGATAGCCGCGTTTGGATCTGATCCCAAACAAAGAGACGAAGCATGAGCATACTTAGTTGCTGCTCTAAGTCCGTCGTTGTAAAAAAAAAAGTAGCGATTCAAAAAGCAAAAGTTTGAGATCCATTTTCATGTATTTCTTCCGGGAAGGCTCACGGGAAGGGGACAATTGCCAACATCCATGGCAGGGTAGCTTATCAGGGAGGTTCCATCTACTGGCATCAGTTCCTATTTTACATATGCAAGGATGTTATTGCGAATCCAAGAAATTCATTCACATGAGATAAAGCGAAAAAACATATAGAAAATAAACTTTCCAACATAGGAATGTATCCAGGGCGTAAGCTGGAGCCACCGCGCGATCACCTAGATGTTCGTGGCAGCAAGTGAACCAGGAAACGTTTTCCCTCCGAGCTATATCTTCTTCGTTTTAATAGACCAGCTCGTTCTCTACGATTCACTTTTAAAAGTTTAAATTGAATATCAAAATAGTGAATTTCTATTATTGTGGCAAAAAGGGGTGTTTGAATAGTGGGATGGGGTGCAAGTAAGGATACGCACTCTAGGCCGTGCTCCCAGGTGAGCAGCGCTAGATTTTGCTAATTATAAAGGCTGGAAGCCTAACAGCCTCAATAACCGAGTGCACATTTGAGAAGATGTAAAATGTTGTTCTGAGTGTTACCGAATGCTAAATTATGGTAATCGTGAACGACGTGAGGGAGGACAAAATCAGTACAGGAAAGGGCGTCCATCTTCGTCAGCGAAGGAGACGCTCAGAAACTTCGACGAGAAGTGTTCTAGTGTTAAAATTATATTTTTATGAAGAGCATTGAAAGAGAAGAATTACTTTGGCAGAGGAGCCTTTAGAACATCAATTTTAGCTATGGAATCATCGATCTTCTTCAAACGTTGAGCATTTTTGTTCGACGTGGTCCAAAAATAGCTGCTTGGGAACTATTCCCAGGTGCTTTCTCTAAACAAATGTCGTGGAACAAAACAGCCGTCACTGACCAGTCACCAGTTAATAGAGTCATTCATTTGGAAACCCGTTCCATAGAGAATCCGTAAATTAAAATTCACAAGGACGAGTTTTCCTTACACATTACGGGAAATTGAATGATATCATATGAAGGAGAGAACCAGACCCCATTTTGAGCGGACATTCTCGAGGTAGACAGACTTTGAGGTCGACATTCACGAAATGAGCAATCCAAGGTACTTATTTCAGTCAAAGAAGCTAGTTTCATGCATCTCGAAGGCTCTCAGAGGCTCTTCAAAAACTGTGTATCGCGAAAAAGGGCGATTGATTATCAATGAGACCAATAGTATCGGAAATCTGGCACATCTGATGTAAAGTCCACAGGAATGAAAAGAACCCGCCTTTTCGGGATTGTGGGAGAGTAACCACAGGAGTTCTAGGCTATTGCTCGTCATGGAACCCCCTTAATATTATCACTACCTCCAGGGTGACAGTTGAAGATACCGCAAATCGGAGAAAGTAGTGACAGTTAACAAGAACAGCGGTTCTTGCGACGTCGAGGGATTAACACTATAGAGAAGGAGAAGCTACCATTAAAGCTATGACTTTACCATCGTCAATAGTGAGGACTGTAAGTACGATAAAAAAGAGCATTATGTATATGGGAAACATATGCTCAACATAGGCTTCCCACATCTGGAGGAGATGTGTGTTATGTTGTTTGGGCGATCTGTTTTTTTGGGACCGGAATGTCGTGTGTAACACAAATTCGTATGAGCTTCCAAATTCATTTCGGCAACTAATTGTCTACGATGAGGCTCGAAGAAGGGAAAGCTGGATCAATACCGGCCAAGAACGCGCCGTTTATTTGGCTCTCTTGTATATCAAAACGGTGGGATTTTTTGCCTTTCAAAGTTAAAATTTGAAGTTCTTAGGTAAGTGGGGTATCTTCTATTTTTCCAAGATTTTTAGAATTAGTCTGGCCTTCCAAGGCACTACCGAAGCCCCTTCGTGAAAGTTGATAGGCAACGGGAGCATTCGTAGTGGCGAATGTTCTATAAAGGTGGTCTTTTCCAGCATCAGAGAGCGGATTGTGTGGAAGGGGAGGAATATGTTGTAAATGGGCCGCTTATGAGTGTATAATATAAACAAATAAATAAATAAATAGGCAAACAAGTGAGACCTAACAGGTGAGGTGATCTTTCATTCGGGGCAACGCTAAGTTAACCTCAATCAGAACCCAAGGAAGGAGAAACTAGTCATGGGATTTCGAAAGAAGCCGATACACAATCGAGTAGTTTTCAACAGCTCCTTAAGCCCTTTCTATTGAAAACCCTAGGTTCCTACTTCCATCTGGATTTTCAACTTGTTGTTAGACCAATTGATGAGCTCTACATATTTGTTATGAATTCTGGAAAAGTGAAAGAGATCTTTATTGACGAGCCGAAAGAAAGGCTTAAGTTAAAAAATCACAATACCGTACATAAAGACATTTTACAAATTAATGGCAAACATAATATTATGATGAACAAATAACGGGATGTGCACCCATCATCCCCGTACTGTATTCAAGAAACCATTCAGTCCGCTCAAGAAATTCCCACCACCGGTTTGCTTTTTGAAGGCATGAGCCTCTTGTTGGAAGCGATCTTCCTGTAATCGTTCGAAAGCCGCACATTTCTTATCCTTCAGGATGTTTGGAATCTGAAAAGCGCTGAGTTACAATATTGGTCCTTTATAATGCTTGTCGAAGCGAGAAAGTACGGTATTGGTCTATATAGATCCTTCGGGATGTGCCATGCGCCCTTTTTTATGTCAAACTTGGAAGGTTATCGTTTGCTCACCAAGACATCACAAAGAGTTTAGAGTGAGCAGCTAACGGAATCACTGGTTTATCTTGCTATAGGGGACCTTAAGCAGGGTGCAAGCACTGTCTCCTGCGCTAAACCCACTAGAGCATATAATAAACCTAAAAAAAACTTCTTGAATCTAAACCAATCAAATCCAAATTGGATAAGGTAAATGGGACCACTGCCCGTCAATCTTTGGAATGCCTCAAAAATCCTAGTGCCCACATTTTTGTTCAACATCATAAATCACATATTCCAACTGAATTTCCACCCCAGTTTTCGCCCCTGTTGTCGAACTTGGCATTCCAGATCGGCGATTCCGAAGTAAAGGCGGACTTAAAATCCCAATTAGGACGAGGGCAATTCTGCTCTACTGAGGAGAGACAGCGGACCCTGTGGAGGAGACATTCGGGTTTGCCGTGGTAAAAAAAAGCTGAGAGAAGACTTAAAAACTATTGTGAAGGAGTAAATGCGAATTTGTTATGGGTCTATAGACTTTGTGCGGGCCACTTATCTCTGTGAAGGTAATTTGTCATATCCTAACGCTTTATTTAGATAGTAGCGTTCTCATTGTTGTATATATGTATAGTCGTAGGAATCCTACCCTACGAACACCTAGAGGTCGATTAATTATTAGGTTGTCTGAGAATAATTACATTGATGTAAACAAGTCTCCTGTCAATCATCTAGCTACTAGCAATCCGTTCAGAACCCTCTAGAAGAGGAAATCGAATGCCTAGGGCCTTTGAGGCTTGACACATACCACTGCAAATATATTACCATTTGGGGCAAGGACTACAATAGGCACTGGGGCAAGTAACCGTTTTGATGGATAGCCTGGATGTCAGAACTGTGGAAAAAATTTTCTTCACTGGAACTCCAGCTGAATCCTGCAGTTGTGGGAACACTACTTTGAAGTCATAGTTTGTTCATTCCCATTCAGGAACATCAGAACTTCCACCGAATCCTCCACCCCTGCTAAAGGGAACCGAGGGCATAAAATGAGATGCGATTTCGCCTGGTAGTATTGAAGGATTGGCGATCCGGGAGATCAGGGCGGTGGACTTGAGCACCAACGCCCACGCCTCTACTCAATCGATTTGGCGCCAATTTCAAATCGGACCGTTTCAAGGCGCGCCTCACCCCTCCTTCAGCTTCCCTTTGAACCGCACCCGCGGCGTGCCGCAGAGGTGGTGGGAAGGGAAGGCTGTTTGCAGACGGAATTCCCAAACCCGAGAAATTTAGGCTCTATTGCAGAACAAACGTGCTTTTCAAAACGAGACCATGACCGTTGTCCTCTCCTAGGCTTGAAGAAAATAAGTGAATTAAAGGGTCTGAAAAATTGAACGGCTGGGCAGAATAAAAGTCTTTTGTGTAAGCCGTCTTGAATTTGCAGTTTGTCTTGCTCTGAATGCAACTTACCGAGTTGGCAGTGGTGGCTGCTTCAAAGAGTACGTTCGTTTTGACTTTAGCTCCTTCGATTTCATAGTCGACTACTGCATGTTGGCAAGCCAGAAGACGATCGGGATCCCGCTTCGAAACCCAGAACTCCAGAAGTTCTGAGTTTGTGGGCGTGTAGGATCCTTGCTAAAAAATTTTGTTTTCATTGATATTACACTAATGATTGTTTTTACTTACTTTTACTTAATTACACTCCGTTCATAGTAATGGTTACATTTTGGACTCCCTCGCTCATCTTTCTTGTGTCAATTGAGTTTACAATAAAGACGTATGTAATTGGCACTGAACTTATACGACACTTTTTAACACTATGCTGCTGCGATCGTCCACATTTTTTTTCAAGTCACGATTCAAGCGGCTTACTTAATAGATAAAAAATGGATAAACAAAATGGTCTCGGTTCTGGGATATCGTCAGTTGTGAATCCCATGAAGAATGCAGGTTTTCCGGCTAAGATCCACATCGCTGATGGCAGACTTACGCGCAAAGCAGCGGCTCCAAATCAGCATTTCCTCTATTCACTTTCTGCGTTCAATTATAAAGTGATGATGGGTCAGTTCATAGTCTGTGGTTACACTTATCAGCAAGAGGTGTCAAATGCATTATATTACAAAAATGCAGCTGGGTGGACCTCAATTTCCCCCCTTGTCTGCGCTCGCTCAATGCACCGGTCTGCCACTGTACTATTCCTTTTCGCGTATAGTCAGCATTCCATTCATCCCGGTCCCTCCCACTCTTTAAATTTAGGCTAAACTCGATACTATTGGCTTAAAATCGTCTCCAAGCATCCTGTCGCGCATTGTCGATCTCTGAGCTACAGCTAACAATATCAATGGCAGAGCTTACTGAAGTGGCCTCTTCTAACTGAATCTACACCCATTACGTTACATTTTTTTTCGATTAATTCCCAATTTCCTCCTTTAAGGCATTGAAAAATGATGTCCAAATGTCCGGGAAAAACAACAAAACTCACATCCAAACTGTTTGCCGCTAACCATTCCGCGACAATTGCTAGTTTGAAGGCTTTTCCGAGTAATGGATTATCGATTTGTGCGAAGAATTCCTTCTCAAGCTAAACAAATCGATGTGGTTGTGAATGTATTAGCTATAAAAAGACAGCTGATAAAGGAGGTGTCCAAACTAAACCTCAGCACGAGTTTGGCCACGTTCGTAGAACTTCATCCACACATCAACAGCTCCTTGTTTTTGCCAATAGTCCTTTTGCCAAACAGATCTGCAATTGGAAATTATTGTCTAGGACTAGGACTCACCCTTATGCCTACCGAAAAGTAAGAACGAAAAAACTGGTACAGTAATCTATGCCAGTCAAAATTTTTGTTTTTGAATGATGGACTTACTTGGAGAAGGCTGAACACATGGTAAAGTTAGGATCTTCAGGTGGCGGACAGAGCTTAACGGTCAATCGATAAGTCCTTTCTGCTGTAGCTCTGCACAGGTTCCCATCGGTGTTCTCCAACAACTTCAACTTCCTTAAAAGCCACCCAGAAGTTAATTTGTGGACATACAAGTATTGTCAGTTTTTAAATCAGCTCAGATGATCTGAACTGACCGGCTTTCTTTGCAGAAATCGCAATAGAAGCATTCGCGACCGCATGTGGCGACGTCCATACAACGAAGCTTACCAATTGGTTGAATGGAAACGTCCAATTTCATTGCCAATTTGTTGATGTGAACGCCTGGAACCCTTTTTCTTTACGAGGTGGGTTATACCAGTTCGTCGGGAAAAGGAAAAAGTCTAGCAAAAAAACAAAAACAAAAATTAGTCCTCACTAGAATGAGAGTATGAACTAGGTACTATAATTCTAGAAGAACAGAAAAATAAACGGGGGTGTGAAGTATTAAGCTAGAAATGAGAATAAACCAGAAATATCTGTGGAATGAGGCCCACGCTCCAGAAATGTGGATTCAGAGGATGCGGGATAATGTCGAATGGACGAGTCGTTGGTGTTGCATGGTATCCAAGTATACCCACCCTTCTCTACCCATGCAATTTTCGGTTACAGTGGCTTTGCGGAAGAATCAATTTTATTATGTTATGTTATGTTTATTATGTTTTATTATTTTATTACTTATCGCTCCCGATGTATGAGGAAACCCTTTGGGTATATCGACATGTTCATTTGGGAGCGGTTATCGGCTGAAGGCGTCAGTAGGTGTAGTCGGTACGCAATCCCATTAATACAAGTTTGTTTGCATATCCCCTTCCCTTCATAGTGACAAAATTCTAGCCATACGGGTTGAGAATCACTCGAATTCGCACGATAGAGATGAACGGATAGTTACCTTTTGGGAGGGTGACGTCAATCCCCATATCGAAACAGTCTGGCCATGTCAAGTGGACGGTTCCGTCTCCGTCGCGACTGGAGGGATGTGAGAACTGAAAATGCAAATTTCCTTGGGTTGGAGAAGAGCCTTTCTGGCTATATAACTTACTGAAGGATTCGCAAGCTTGATAGCCTCCACGCAGTCGTGTCCTGATACCTCACGACAGCACGCCTGAGATCGTGCATCCTTCAGACGGGCTATGAAGAGGTTCTTGGAGATTACGGCCTGGAAAGGGTATTCATTGATTGGAAAGGGTATTCGGGTTTATAGCCACTCAGGGCGACAATTTCATAAAGTGTACAGCTAAATTGACCTCATAGCTTCTTGGCCCAATCTTTTTCACAGAACCCGTTCCGATCGGTACATCCTTTTCGTTATAAACGACTGTGTTTCCATTCTTATCGGCTACCACTTTGCCCACTGAACGACCCTGAGCATCGTAGCATTGTGACACTCCGGGAGTCTCAGCTGGAATGCAATATTTCGACACCTGGCTACTGTAGCTATCAAACTCCTACCGTGTTTTACTAACACGGTAGGAGTTTATTGCTGCTCTTTGCTTTGTTTGTTCTCCAACTAGTTCTTACAACTCTGTTCTTTAAAATTCCTACTATTTGTGCATCTCAATCGTTCTTTTATGGAATTCTACCATAATTGTATCATAGAGGTCCCACCTGTGCAGTGATACTTCTCACTACGTCGTCCGAAAAGGCTCTCCGCAAAACCTTCGCTTCCGATGTCATGTGCTGAGAGAGTGGCATCGGTTTTCTTTCCTGTTTGTGTAATTGTATACGCATAGTTGCCACTTTTGCCCTTTTCCTGAAATGGAAATCGTTGGAAACATTTCTTGTAACCTAATCCCTACATAAAGGGCTGCACGACACCCTCTTACATCCGTTTGGCTCGTGGGTGCTCCCACTCTATTCAATCAATAGACACTCGTAGCACTCCAGGGGCTTTCCTATATCTACGGAAGAGATCTCCTAAGCAGTAAATACTCTAATTGATTGCTGCTTATCTAGGGAAGGAGCTTCCCAGATAAGTTTCCGGTGTCAGTGCAGCTTCGTTACCGAAGACTTGAAGAATTTGAAAACACTCAACCAAAGGTACTCTGATTCTCAAGAAGTCCATGTTCTAGGAACCATGGGAGTCTCACAACCGATTCACCCTTTGTTTGATGAGCCCCTAGTCAGGTATGGGAAGGCAGTTTCAAAACTAACGAATGAGTGGCCCAGGGTAAGCTCATATTCTGCCCTCATATGGTTCCTATTGTGACAGTGAAGAAAATAGGAAGGGAACAGAATGTTTTCAATGAGACAGCGATTTTCAGCATGCAAGATTGACCTTGTCATTGAATCCGATGGTTCCGGTGCCGGTGTTGTTGTCATGGCTCTTTGGGTTCAGCTTGAAATCGAATCGGTCGTTGGTCGCGGCAAACGAAGTCTTCTACAAATTGAAAAATCAACGAATGAAGGGAATTCATGCGAAGTGTGGGAACTCACGGCCGGATCTTTGAAATCACCAGAAGCCACGGTGTCGAGATCATATTTTCCGTCAGCTTTAAGGAAAGCATGTCTTCCGCTGTCATCTTCTTTCGTTCTCAGTTGGGCTCTAGATGGAGAATTTGCGGTAAGGAGTGGGCAAAGGAGAAGTACTTAAACTAAAGAGAGAAGTAGAAGTCAAAAACAACGAAAAAACAATTACTTGTGACCGTCGACGGTGGCGATACCGCCTTTGTCGCCAATTTTCTGGACCTGAGCCCTCTTTCCATCATAGGTCTCTGCCGCGGCGACGTTGCCAGAAGCGGAAGCTGAGAACCTCTGCTGGGTGTTCAACAGGTCCAGAATCACCTTCTCCTTATTGGACGCATCTAGGGCGACCTAAGAAAAACCCTATTCATCAGTTCTTATAACGTCTATATAAGGTTTTGATTTAAATTCTTTTCCACAGATCTGGAGGGTGGTGAATGGGTTTTACAAGATAGATCCCGATTGAGTGGGCTAAATAGAGTGTGACGTCCAAAGCCCAGATGTCGGGATGAACCATTCAGGCTGACAGTTTTCCCAACTTTTTCAATCAACTGATAGCATAATCGTTTTAGATCAGAATTAAATGGTAATTTATACATCAGCCGGTCCAATCCACGATTGTCTGTATAGGGTTTGGCCGCTCCACGATGAAATCGAAAATTGAAGGTGCTAAAGTTGTTTTAAAGGTATTACGCTTAAACACATTGTCAACGTAAAAGAAGCTGTACACGTTGAAATTTCGTAGTATTTGTATAGGTCAAGTAATTCGTAATCGGGCCCAATTAGACTACGGAAACAAAGCACTTCAAATTTCTCGGACAATCGCTTAAGAACACCGATTATCCCTTTCTCAGCGCGAAGTCGTAATGGGAAACAAAAGAGGTCCTTGAGGGGATCTAAGGCAAAGCAACCATACATATTGTTGAAAAACGGCAGTTTTTATACGGGCTAGATCAAATCAGACTAAAAGTATGAGAATCCCAAAAATTCTAAAGCGCTTTAGGAGATTCGAAGAGTTGAAGCGACCACAAATAAGAGGGAAGAAAATATGAGCTAGATGATTTGACTTCCTTCAACACCACCTGATTCTAGGAGTTTTCTTTTCATGAATTGGCTGAATCTGTATTTGCCATCAACCGGCTGCGCCACCAGCATGATCAGGTCACTTACCCTTTGGACTTCTTGTTGTCGTTTATCCAGCCAACTGGAGTCAGCTTCGATGTGTTTATGCTCTTCGTTGATAGAAACGTGATTGGGATTCCATTGAGCCTCAACGACACCTATGTACAGGACGGCCACAATCGGCAATACTGCCGTACAAAACATCTGTAACACTTTGATGAGAGTAGCATCGTAGCAATGAAACGCATAAATTTACTGGCATTCGCGAAATTGTGTCGTAATAGTCACTTAGTTTAGCTCCAGGAGCTTTCGGAGAGGTTGTAATTCATAAAAATATTTATGAACTAGAAACAGAAACATGGGTTCAAAAGGTTTTAGCCGGTGGGAGGAGGTAAAAAAACTTTTTCGAAAACATTCCGATATCATCGTGGTTTTCTTCCAAAAGAATTCCTGATTTAACTGCTGAGAGTTGATGTTCTCCTGGAGCTCTAAGCAGCATTGTTCCAGAATGTCTGAGTTTGTTGTATTTGGGAAGTTCATCCTGTCACCGGAGCCTTTAAACCTACAATTTTGTGACCTCAATTCAATCTTGATCAATGACATTTACTTCACTAGAGGTCTCAGGATCGAACTCTTTAAGCTTGAATTAGTCGTACGGACAGCCTTTATCAATTCGTTTTCTCTGAACAGGAGATATCTGGGCGTCATGGCTGGCTGTTTCGCACAGATCACCACCATTCTGGTGATTAAGCTTTTAACCGGTCGGGCGAAACGTCGAGTGACGTGATCGAATGCAAATTAGCTTCGGTGAAAAATGAAACGGAGAGAAAGCAATGTGATGAAGAGGCTCGTTATGGTGGATATTTGAAGCCTTGTGGGGCTCTTTCCATTTTTTTTCTAATCAAAGCTCAAAAACCAATAGTCTTCCTTATAAGGGCAATCATCCGGGAACAGAAACCCTGCTGCCTTTGAAAAGCTACTAAATCCTTTACATAAAAAAACTTTTAGGTGCAATTCAGCACCGAGAATGATTGTTCCAATCTTGAAGGCATAATTCATTATAAAAATGACCTCTAAGATATGCCGCTAAAATGACTTTGTAGGATCTCGTATGCCGTATGTGGCGCTGTCATACCTGGAAGTGGCCTAGATAGGGTTATAAAGGCTAAAAGATTGACCCTCGGACGAGTTTCACCGGCACTGTGGAGGCTGCACCAATCGCAAGGAAGCCAATGTAGGGAGACAAAACAAACTCTCAGAACCCATAGTGACAGAGGAACGTAGTTTTGTACAGTGCTGGCTTGATGTAGACAGTTCTTTGTCCAAACGCAACAACTGAAATCGTCCGAATAACCCTCCCATGTTATTTCCGTCATGATAATCTCGTCCAACCTAACCCTACCAATGAGAAGCCTTATTTCCCTCCAAATCGGCGAATTTTCCCGCTTTCTTCAACACCGATGAACTGTTCCCACCCTACACTTCCGCTTTTCGACTTAGAAGGGGTACCACAAAATTATCGTGGGCTGTGCCTTCAATTCAAATATCTTGACTAAAACCAAAATGTTTAATCTTAAACCGATAGAATCTCATCTATTGTAGATAGAAGAATACGCTTTTGAAACGGCTCCATTTTAAAGAACGAAAGCGACTGAAAATGAAGATCTTAAGATCACTAGGACAGTGAAAGTGAAGAAGAGAAATTGGCGAGAAGTGACGGGATTGAGGTCGATGTGACCGACAGTGACATACTATGTAAAAGTGCGTAAGATGGCGAACGGGAGATATGGTCGGAAAGACGTCGATGTATGGGATATAGGACGCAGTCTCCAGTCAACCGGTCTCTCTTCCACCCTACGGCGACCACGACGACGACGACGAAGACGACGACGGCGAGATGGGATTAAACGAACGACATTCAGAGAGCGTAATCGAAGCCAGAACTGATAGAGTTGATTAGCCTGCGACTGATTACGATCCATGTTCGGTAGCCAGACACAACGGGTTTCTCGCTGATGACAGCACGACCACTCACCTATGCCATCTGTTGGACGTCGTCGCCAACCCGTTCATGAGCCAAGGTGACTCATACTCTGGTTTCTTTTCAAAGTTTAACGACTGAGACGAAAAGCCTGTATTAGGCCAACGCCTCAAAAGCAAGGATTTCGTTAACTGGCGACCAACGATTGACGGCTAGAACCTGCAATCAGGGACACGGTGAGGATAAAGGGGATCTAGGAGATGTTAAACACAGCAGAAGTCATGCTAAGAACTCAGAAAGGTCATAATGGTCCGGAAATTCCGGAGGATGGTGCCCGTAATATACGATGATGTGTAGGCTGTAGAATTTAGCTGGCGACGGGAAGATAGTACACTTTGGACACTCTGGGAAAGGAAGTTTTTGAAAGGCGCTAAGTGTCTGACTTCCATTCAGAATAGCACCATGTCCTGTTTTTTTTTGAGAAATTTTGATGGTCTCCAAGAGATGGATAGCCTCGCTCGGTGAAAATATTGTTGGAGAAGTCTACAGAGCTCCATCTATAACTAAGGGCGAGAGGGTAGAGGAAATTAAGATGGCGGCTTTGCGGCCTGTGGTGCTTATGGTTAGAATGGTTCCCAGCCAGGAGACCGAAGTATTTTGGTCTTACCATGAGCCTATGGAGCTATGGAGCACTGCGGTGGGTGAAATTCTGACTCCACGCGAATAGTCGGAAAGAAGGTTGAGCCAGTCTATGAGACACTATCTGCCGAGTGAGCGCAGGCTAGAGCGGAAAAACGACCAACCTTCCTAAACTATACTCTCACCCAGTGCCTAAAGATGTACAGGGTTTGAAGCAAAGTCTCCCATTGAAGTCACACTGTCCCTGGTGCCATGTTTCATGTCGTTTTTTTTTTGCAAAGTCCATCGGTAGCCCTTGCTTTTTTCTCCTTGCCGTTGATCCAGTCCACTAGCGGAGCGTTTTTTGGATGTTGTTGAAATGTTGTCATGAACGCTGCCCTGCAATTTTTTCAGCGATCCTCTTCATGCTGCACTTACCCTTTTTATCGACAAAAACATTTACCTGAGCTCTAGATGAGCAGCACCTGATTTTGGAGCAGATATCTATCTAACTTTCGTTTACCACACTAGTAAATAATATAATAAAAATTCCTCATTGATCCTCAAATCTCAGCGTCAGTCAGTGGTAAGTTTGCAACAGCAGAGGAGGTAGTGAAAGCTATCTGTCGAAATCCGTCTCGTTCCGGGTGGTCCAAAAATGAGTCCCTGGCTTCGATCATTACTGGGCATATGCCTTCATTAACTTACTATCAGTGCACTTATCCCTGACTTCATCTCAATTCATAGTGAGTTTCCCATGTTGAGCGGTGTTGTCTCGCGCCCATGCATTTCACTTCCGCTCAGAACTATAATGACTATGAAATACGTAATTATCCTATACGGAAATTAGTGGAAGCAAGGAAATCTAAAACTGATTGCTTAAGTCACTCCGTCCTCCCCTGAAGTTCCTACGTCAGTTCCTTACGTTCTGCTCTTCGATAGCATCAGACTCATTGCATCATTTCTCGCCGAAATCTCTTCATCACTTTCACTGCTCCACTGATCTTTGGATCTCCACTTATGACCCGTTTCCCAACTTTTCAGGAAGAAATATTCTTAAAGGTGTATCGTTCTTTCTCACAAGTTCTTGGATTCCCGGGTGCAAGCAAAGCAATCGCGGAGAGATTAAGCACTGTTGGGTCAGGGTGGGTATCGACCCGTGATTTGACCTTCTTATGTCACGGTGGTAGGTCTTGGACTGTCGCAACTTCTGGTCCCACCAAATACAAGTAGATGAAGTTCGTTTTCTGAACTATAAAAGAATTCCAAGTGATCATTAGTGCGTATACCGATAAAAACCGACAGGTTTTCTCCTTTAGCTTTAATCGAAGCTGATAATCACCAGACGAAACGTTCCAGGGATGCACTCTGCTATTTCTCAGCGATGATTTAGCAAATCACCTTTTTCATGGCATTTGATAGCAAATGGAAGCCTTCGATTCCAAGGAAACCTTTTTGATATAATTTTATGAATGGATGGAATTGTAATGGAACTAGCTCGTTTTAGAATCTCAGCAGCTGAAGATGGGTTCCAACGAACATAGTCAAGGATTTGTTAGAAAACGAAATGCAAAGAAACAAATTTCGACACTGCAGGTTTCTTTGAATAGTCAATGAACTCCTTTTCAAAAGCTCTGAGATCAGCTTCAACGCTCTTCGATTCTCAGAATTTTTACTTTACCCGTCAGTGTACCCGACTGGAACGTGCTGGAAGAAGCTGTTCTCCTCAATCAACCCACTTTGGAACGCACCCGAGCAGTCTCATGGACCTGAATGTTATTGCATTCTGGCAATAATTGGGGTAGCTAGTTGCTGTTTAAAGGCACAGTTCACGATAAAAATGGGCTCTGAGATTCTCCCACAAGATAAATTTGAGTCCCCTGCATATAGCATATCTGGCACTATTAGGTCGGAAAACGGCCTAGTTAGGAAGTTAGAAAGGCTCAAAGATTGGCCCGTGCAAATCCTCGGACGAGTTTCACCGGCACTGTAGAGGCTGCACCGATCAAAGGGAACCCATGAAGGAATTACAAAAAACTTATCATGACCCATAGCGATAGTGAAGGTAGTTTTGTACAGTTCTGGCTTGATGTAGTCAGCTCTTTGCGCAATAGCAATAACTGACTACATCAAGCCAGAACCACGCCTAATAAAGAATATTTAAAAAACCTCGTGAAGAGTTCAAGAAAGCAGTAAACTCAAAGATACAATTATGCCGAGGTTTATAGAAAGCCGTACATGGAACTTAATCCGCCTTGTGCCAACTCAGTATAAACGGCTAGTGGAAGAAGCCCTATCGCTGAGACAGAAAATTGTCTTAGCGCGTCAAGGACTCACTTTTCTCCGCCGCTGCTTGAATCACCGCGTGATTCCGAAATTCATTTCGAAGAAGAAGTTGGGTGATCTCTTCAGCAGCCCACGGTGCGACTCCAAGGTGCTGGACATCGAAATGAAACTACTTCGAATGGCGATACGAGCAAAACGTGATAACATGTTTGCTTTGTTAAACAAATGTGTTTCGAAGGAACATAGTTGTGCCCTGTTCTTGGAGGAGCGCCTTTGGAGGAGAATAGTGAGTGGATCTATTTCAATTTGTGATTCTATCCGATCTAAGGTCAAAGCTACCTTACAAAGGAAGTTCGATGACCTTTGCAGTTCAACATGTGATTTTAAAGGGGGGTCATCGCGCATTGTGGCTGAACGGATCTCGGGAAATCATAAAGCCGACGCGACTAGTCAGCAGGGTTTATCTAAGTCTCGTGTCACTGTATTGGGAGGCTTCCCTCTATCTGACTGCGCTCGTTCGATCTTGGAAATGGGCCCGAGTTTTTCAACTTCACAGTCCATTTCCACAGTTGTCATGCGGAAAGTAATGTGCAGTCTACACGAACTTCAGGATCGACTCCGTTATAGGGCTAGATGTGACAACGGCCCCTTGGTGGCAGAACAAGTAAGAAATGTGCTCAACATTCCCTTTCCAGCCACGTTTTTCAAACAACAGGAACCACACATTGATTCTGATGCCAATTTTCGGGTTTTTGCCGACGACGTGTTCAAGGTGCTGAGTAGGTTCCGAAAGCAAAACACTACATCCAACATTTCAAGGGAGCAAGCACGTGGTATTAAGGAACTTCGGGACCTGATGAAGTCTCGAACTATAAGGTTATCCGTCAGTGATAAAGGAGGAGAGTTTGTAGCAATTCCCAGACAACTCGACTGTGCAATAACAGAACACCATCTGGGAGATACATCTCTCTCTCGCCCCGCTTCTCTTGAGGAGTTCAAAACGCAGCTGCATAGACTAAACCGGATGTGGGTGTCGGTAGCACGGTCTGCAGGATTGAATGCAACCTTAATAACACGCCTCAAACTTGAGTCGCCTTGTTGCCCAGTCCTGTATCTGCTCATAAAGACACATAAGTTTTTAGATGCAGACGACCTAGCTTCGATAAATCCCACTTCCGTGAAAGTTCGTCCTATAGTAAGCTGCGTGGGTGGTCCTACTGACCGGATCGCTTGGTTTCTTAATACCATTTTAGTGCAGCTTCTCAACTTCATTCCTTCCCATCTCACTAACACCCAAATGTTTTTGGATCGCCTTGGCGCACTACACCCCAGTGGTTCGTGCGTTATGGAATCCTTTGATGTAGAAGCTCTCTATACGAATGTCAGCAATGGATCTGCTATGGAAGCTATATTCGAGCTTCTTGGTCAGCACCAGAACGATATTAGTATGCGAGGGCTGTCTATATCCCAACTGATGACACTCGTGAAGGAGTGCCTCAGTTGTAACATTTTCAAATGGTCGGGAAGGTATTTCGCACAGACTAGAGGCTTAGCTATGGGGCAGCGATTGGCGCCGGTTTTGGCCATATCGTTTATGGCCAAGATTGAAGCGCCTATACTGGAATATATGCCCTTACTTTACTGCAGATACATCGATGATTGCTTCATAGTCTGTGCGACACAGGAAGAAGTGGATGTGTGTTTCGGTCTACTGAATTCACAATCAGAGCACATTAAGTTAACACGGGAAAAACCGACCGAAAATTGGCTTCCGTTCTTGAACGTTCAAGTGAGGTTACATGGCGATATGATTGTTACGAAGTGGTATAGAAAGCCGAGCAATAAGAATATCATTGTCCATTATCACTCAGCTCATCCTTTTCATGTAAAACGAGCGGTCGTTAGGAATATGTTCCGCACTGCTAAGACGGTCTGCACTGGAGAGGATGAGCGAAAAGAGTCGCTTATAATGGCACGCGATATAGCTCGGTCTAATGGCTACTACAATTTTCCAAATTCACGTAGAACTTCTTCTGGCGGTGTGATTCTCAGACATGGTAGTATCTCGACTGAAGGAAAAATTCCTTTTGTACTACCATTTATTTCTGATGAAGTCAGTGGCTCCATTAGAAAGTGTCTAAAAAGATCGGGTTTGGAAAATTTAGTTACCATTATAAACGTACCACCTTTCAATCTAAAGAGGCGCCTGGTTCGGAACAGGCTATACGATCGCCTATGTACCACCTCAAACTGTGTGGTTTGTCCAGCTGGAAGGGAGGGTGATTGTAATATGTCTGGGGTGGTCTACAAAATTACTTGCCGTGACTGTGGTGACGAGTATATTGGAGAAACGGCAAGACCACTCCACGTGAGGGTTAAGGAGCACATAGATGGTATGAGGCGATTGAAAGAGTCTACTGCCTTGGGGAGTCACCGAATCCAAAAGCATAACGGAGACGTTTTTGAGGTCACCGTGGAGGTCGTAGCACAGGAATCGCAATTGTGCGCACGTAAAACCCTCGAGGCATTTTGGATACAGGTCACCAGTCCCAAAATGAATCGTAGGGAAGAATGTCTCGCAATCACGCGTGAGCTACGACCTTATATAAGGCTGGCCTTCCCGCAGAGACTTTAATGACGACATACCCCAGCTGACACTGGTCGGTTGGTACCATCACTCGATGGGTGGTTTCGAAGAATCCACAAAGCTACGGTGAGTGGTTCTCCTTTCAGTCACTTGTGTGCCCTGGGGTCTCGAGCTTTAGTGGGGTTGGTGGAGACGTTTGGTCGGATAGTCACAGATTGTTATGATCCTTTCAGGCTCTGAAGAAGGCGATTCCGCCGAAACGTCAGCCTAATAAAGAATATTTAAAAAACCTCGTGAAGAGTTCAAGAAAGCAGTAAACTCAAAGAAGCAATAACTGAAATTTCGTCCAAATACCCCTTCTATGTTGTTTCCGTCATGGAAATCTCGTCCCTCTATTTTCTCTACTTTTGAGGAGCCATGCTTTCCTCGAAATCGGCGAATTCTCTCGCTTTCTTCACTACCGATGAACTATTTCCAACCGAAACTTCCACTTTTCGAATAAAAATGGGTACCTCAAAAGTGCCTTTGAGCCTGGCAGTTTAATCTGAAGCCGATCAAAGAGTCTTTGTATATGAAATGGTTCACATCATATGCTCAGTTGTGATTATAATTGAATTCAATAACAACGCAATGCCACCAGGACAATTTAAGCTTCTTTCCCTCTGTGTGTCCACTACTTTCCTCAGAGAGGTGACTTTGTGGAGCTGTACGAAGCTCTCCCAGGAAAGACGATATCTTTAGGCAGGATGTCCTTCGAGTTCTTCAGAGAGCCGATCCTCCGGTATTATCTTAGGGGTTTCTTCACTTACACCAGACGTAGACCAGTACAACCACTCACTTCACCAAATCAGCTTCTGCAACAGAGTAGAACCACAGAAAGGTATCTGCAGCGATCCCCTGCCACGACAAGAAGCATTTATTTAATTATATTTATTTTTTTCAATGATGTCTAAAGGCAGCAGAAAATCACCAAAAGGAACTTGCACACTGTTCCGCATAGGAAATTGAAGACTTTGGGAATGATCGACAAGGCAAAAGATCACACTAAGCACCCTACTATTCTCGTATGTGATCAATTCGAAGCTGGCAGGAGCAACGATAAATAGTAAACAAATACAAGAAAGAAAAAAAAACAAACAAACGTAAACCAGTAGTACTGGAAGGAAACATATGAAGGAGAAAATTCAATCAATATATCTCAATAATAATATTATAGAGCCTATGTACTCAGAAATGGCAAATTATTACGAACGCTTCAGAGAGAACTCAAAACGGAGATCGGAAATGCTTAGGGCCTGATTCCGTTCGATGTTCGCCGCCCAGGGTGTAGTAGCCGGACGGATCATTTGGATAGGAGACATAAGGGGTCGTTGATGGGGGACGTGTAGCGGTCACTGGGGCTTCTTCGTGTTGTTGTGATGCCGGTTTGGAGCCCACCTATCAAACAGATACGATGAGTTTTGGGTGTTAGCGAAATTCCAGTTGGACTCACCTTGGAATACCATTCCTGGTAGGTAGTCTCTCCTATTCCGCCGGGAGTTTCTCCACGACCTTCTGCAGATTGAGGACTGTTACCATTTTTGGTGGAAGCAGTCGTAGCTTGAGAGTAATGCCGTTGGTGATTGAAAAAAGCGGCATTATCGAAACCTGCTGGGGCCTTGGCCATTCCTAAAGATCGGGTATGATGAAGTATGAACTCAGTTGTAATGACTAGTTAAAGGGTACCATTTCCGTAGAGGTATGGAGTCGGATGAGGCACTGGGTAAGAGTTCTGAAATAGTCGGGTTTGGGTAAAGAGCTCAGAGGAAGCAGCAGTATAAACTCACATATCTGGACGACTTCCTAACCCGGCAGAGTAGACAACAGGTACACGTAACTGCGAATATCAGAAGCAGAGCTGCAGCTCCGATAATCACCAGATTTCGTACAAAGGCTTTTCCGAACTCGGGCTCCTCCATAGTTGGAGTGGAGTCTGTAAAACAAGCAGTGGGCAGTGTCCTTTCAGAAGGGTAAACAACTTGATACCAACCTATTGCGTGGGCTTTGATAGTGCTAGGTTCAATAGCTAATTCTCCAATGGTTCCACGTACGGCATTCTCCTCGAACAAGCTCTTCACCTCTATAGGGCGAGGAGCATCTCTCTCTGATACCACCTGCAATTTCAGAAATTTTCTTGGAGATCTCCCTGGAGCTCTAGGAGAGATATTACCTCGAACTCAGCTATGACCGATCCTTTCGAGTAGCCAATCAGCTTGGATACCTGCATGCCTTTCCATCGTTTCGCCAACAGGTCATTAACCTAATTAGGAAGGTTTAAGAATAAAAATAGGGATTTGGAAAGGGTGAATAGGGACTTACTGCGCTGGTGACGGTTTTCGTGAAGCTTTGGTAGTATTCTGATTGAGGATCAGCCAATGCTGGAACGTACTCCTTGTTGAGAATACGAACACGAAGTCCATAACGAGATTTGGCTGGTTCCGTAGGCTCGTAGACAACGAACGGAGCTGAAATTCAGTCATACTTCGAGGAGATACCGTAATTTACTTTTGAGCAACTCAATGGCATAGAAAGAAATGTCGAAGTCCGCCTAAGCAATGAGCACGCCCTAGGGTTTGCAAAGAAACTCACGAGCTTGCTTGATGATCGGTGGCATTTGAAGAACAGTAGTAGATTTTGTTTTCGTCTCAGGTCTCGTTGGTTCAGTAGTAGCTGTTGGTGTCTTTGGCGTCTCCGGTTTACCAGCTTCTTTAGCACCACCTTTCAGTATTTTCACTGTCGATGGAAGCTCAGAGCAAGTGTTCAGGCATACCTTGAATAGTTTCGGGTTAGAAGAATAATCCTGAACCCTCATTCCTTCTAATCAGTAGGCCAAAAATCTGGGCAGTAGTGGAACAGAAATTCTTGAAAAAATTCAAAAACCAGGTTTCCGACACATTTCTGTAACCCTGTTGCTCCGACCCAAGTTCAATTTGTGAGCATGGTGGGATTCGAGTAATCGAGTAACTGTATTGACTACTGGGCCCGTCGATCCACGAGCGTTTCTTGAAACAGAGTTTGTGTCCCCAGGTGGGATCATACAGCAAGTCCTATGTATCAGCCACTTCACTATCGAAGGGTTGGGTTGATGCATCATTTTGAAGAGTCTTTGAAGGCACAGTCCACGATGATTTTGCGGTCCCCTTTCTAGTCGAATAACCGAAGTGTAAGGTGGGAGTAGTTCATCGGTGGTGACGAAAGCAAGAAAATTCGCCGATTTCGAGAAAAACGAGAAACGATCCTCAAAGGTAAGGAGAGTAGTGGTTGGACGAGATTGCCATGACGGAAATAAAATAGAGGGGGTATTCGAACGAGATTTCAGTTGTTGCAATTGCGCAAAGAACTGACTACATCACGTCAGAACTGTACTGAAGTACCTCCCCTGTCACTAGTCACTATGGGTAACGACAAGATGTTTATCTCCCCACAGTGGCTTCCTTGCGATTGGAGCTTCTGCTGTGCCGGTGAAGCTCGGGATATGTCAGAAGTCATTTCTATCGTGAACTGCGCCTTTTCGTCGTAACTGTGCCTTGTGTTCTTCAGTTTTCAATTATTCTTCTGGTAAACAGCCGCCGTCATGGTGCAAAGTTGCGAAATCACCCAAGTCGGGCTCAGAGGGCAGATAAGCATGGGAATGGGACTGGATAGTACGATGAAACAGTAGGGCCGAATGTCACTTACAATTTTGGGGATCGCAATGAGGACCCAAGATAGAAAGTGGTCCAAAGCCCAGATTCAATTGTACTTAAAGGTAAACTACCTTCGTTTGGCTAGCAATAGGAGTTTCTCCGTGCTTGCGGATCTCTCCAGTGGGTTCGATCTGGTTAGCGGTGATTGTGAAGAGCAAATGGACACAGTCCTGTAGATTGATGTCGTTCTTGTCATTACTGAACAGTTCTCGGGAGAAATTCGCCGTAAGAATTCCTTCATCGTAGTTTGTCTGAAACAAGCAATTCTTAATTGCTAACAAAAAAATCCAAAACAACTGGAACTCACCTCTACATCGAAGATGTCCTGCTGTTCGTCAATAATCGGCCGACCATAGTTGGGCATGAACTGGTCAGTGACCGTGACTACGTCATCTCTTTGGATGCCAATGATGACAGCATCTGAGCCGGCCATTCCTCCGTCAGGTGAGAAACCGACAGCCACCCATTGAGAAGTCTTCATCTTTGCCTAAGAAATGGCTGTTGTTAGGACATTGGCATCTCTTGGGACACTTTGGAACACTCGGAACGAAGCTCGGAGATTTACCTCGACACTGAATCTGGCCACTTCACCATCGCTAACCCATCTCATCACATACTGGCAAGGGGTTTCGGCATCACTTTCAATACAATCAGCTGGGAACGAGAAGCTTCCCGAACAAGTTGAGGCGTCGATGTGCAGGCCGTGTTTGAGTTGCTCCTTTTTGGTGTCTAAAAAAGCTAATTGCGATGGATCCTTAGAACAAAATACAAACAAAAACAAAGCAGATTTTTGAAAACAAAAGTGCAAACCTTTCAGGAAATCGATCGTGAGCACCCCTCGTTGATTACGTCCATGATACTTGAAAGCATCGCTCGTGAAGAAGTCCGGATCGGCCTTGATTGGTGCTCCTGAATAGTGAAGTGGTAAGGAAGGGTCGTGCCTACCTGCCTACCTGGTCATATGTGTCTAGGGCCCATTAAGAAGTAAATCTGTCAGGTGCCGTGATGAGAGTTTTTATGAGCTCTTAGCTTACCTCCAGTTGTATGTTGATAGTTATTAGGATTAGCTCCTTTTGCCCATATGACTGTCATTGGTCCCTTGATGGTGTGGTCCCATTCGTCATCAGCTGAAATCGGGAGAATTCGAAGTGAGCATAGGGAAAGGAGAAAAGTCCACTGGTTAGGCAACTACCTTGAAGCTTTTTCCGGAACACAACCGTTGTGATACCATCCTCTCTGAAAGCGGCCGCCGCGGTAAGAGAATCAGACCCACCGAACACAGAATCGGGGCGTGGTGTTGCCTGAAAAAAGGAGGGTTCTCTAACAGAAGAGGAAACTAGCTCTTAGTGATAAGTTCACTGCTCTAGCTTCGAAAATAAGTTCTCTTCGACGGAGTCAAGATGTGGAATACATAGAAAGGGAAATCCAACGGTGGCTGAACCGTCAAGTTAGGGAGGGCATTAATGGAGGAATCTGGAGACAGTGGTTTTTTCGGTCAACATTTTCAGAGGAGAAGCTGATACCAACTGAGCAAGTCAGACCAGCTTGATACTGGGCATGGATCGGACGAGTAAGATGGTGATCTCCTGAAGGGGTCTACCATAACCCGTTCTATGAATAACTGACTAGTGAGACACACCTTTGACGGCGAATAAAAGTCCCGTACTCGTCCTCGACCATCTATTACTGAACCGACGACCATATCCGTACATTCCATAGCATTTGCTGAAATATTCATTATGAGAGACTATCGATAATGGATCCAATCAATAACCCGATCAGCTTACGTTTTGTGACGATGGGTGGTGAATTCGCCAATACAACCTCACGTCGAGTACGTGACCGAGCAGAAATCCGCTTTCCGTCAGCATCACAGATGCAGATTTTGTTCAAGGAGGAGCGTGGTTGATAGAGATCGTGGTAACCTGTACGATCCATGAAGTGAAATCACGGGATCCCATGTGGGATAAGTGGTCCCATGAACCAAGTGACATACCTATGGGGGTTCTGGGATTAGTGAAATCACTGCTTTTCCGGGCAAGTACACGTCCACCTCCAATGGGGAACAGGAAATACCAGCATTCATCGAGTGGGAAATCGGTCAAGTGATCTTTCGATAGCACTGGACGACGGAACCATAACGTCTGGAAAGGAGAGCGCACATTACTCCATGATAAAATTTTATCTCCGGGAAAAAGAAAAATACCCATACCTGTACGTCATCCTCTATTTTTCCTCCTATATCGTAGATATTCTGTCGGTCAGCTGGGTCAATCGCGGGCAGTTGTCGCCCATACGCAAAACGATCCGTCACAAAAGCTTTTCCTTCATAAACCCATCCGGTGTAGATATCCGAATTTGTCATTTGGCCATCTCTGAAGGAAATGATGGCGTTTTTCCAAAAATTGTTTATGTTTATCCCAACTGTTGTTTATCCCACTTGGAAAATCCTATCCCAGTCCATCTGCCGATATTCCTGCTGGAAATCTCAAAGCGGATGTCGTTTTTAGCACTGTCATAGGTCCACGAAGCTCGATACTCGCAATCATCTCCGGTACAATTAGCCGGGTATCGATAAGAGTTCTCGCATGAAGTGTTATCTGAAGTGCTTTACAGTAATCATACAGTAACGAACAATTCCGCACGTGAACTCACTGGTGTCTTTTTTCTCCTCACGACAGCTTCGGATACAAACTTCTTTTTCCGTCACCAACGGGGTTTCTATATGGGCGGTGATATTTCCGCTCTGAAAGAGTGTTCTAATCCCTGAATTTCTTAAGAAGGGAAACAAACAAACAAACAAACAAACCTCGTCGAGTTTCCCTCCGTTCACGGGGAACATCATTTTCCAACATTCATCCACGAACGACCTGTCGTTCTTGTCCCCGGTCTTCCGTTTCCTCATGAACTGGGCTCGCAAAATTCCGTTCGAATGTGTTCCAATCTGAAGGTTCAGCAGAAATCATGCTTTGAAATCACTTCGAGATAGGAAAATCAAATGTCGAACCACATTTGGTGTGAAAAGGTCCTGCTGCTTATCCTTCAATGGCGCTCCATAACCTTGGCTGTACATATCATGAAGGCTTAGCTTTCCTATGAAAGACTTGACAATCATCATGTCGGCATCTACCTGAATCATGTGCTCAGTACATTGGAGGATAAGGATTATAACAATAAAACTCACCATCGAGCCATCCTTGCTGAGGCCTAGGCCTGTCCAGGAGTTCTGCATGAGCTTTGTCTCTAGGGAGAACTCTATCTCGTCAGAGTCTTCGACATAGTTCCATGACAACTTATAATCACATTCGGAACATCCGGGAGGATAACGGAAATCGCCATAGCAAACATCACCACCCACTGAAAAGGATTTCAGGGATTTTGTATGTTAGACCTGCTCCACGGGGGCCAATAAAGGGCAAGCAACTTGAACTCACCTTTGATTTTCGAAGGCTTTTCGATCTTCTTTCGGGTAGTGGGAGCGGAAGTAGTAGTAGTTGTTGCTTGCGCTGAATCTGCATATAGTTCATTAAATTACCTCTCTTTTAGAGGAACCCAATGAACACGAGACAACTCACTGTTGACAGGACAGTCTCCCCAGTAAACGCAGGTGCCCTGTGGGTTACGGGCATAGCCCTGCATGCAGGCACAGGCTGGTGAACCGCATTCATCACAATCGGATCGTGTGAAAATTGACACACAGTCTGCTTCACAGACTCTGCCACACTCGACAACCGTCTCATTCACAGCACATTTCAAATTCTCAGTGCTAGTGATTGTAGCTCTCGTTGTTGAGGTTATTCGAGTTTGTATCGGAACATCAACTGAAACCAACCAAGCAATTAGGAATGGTTTACGCCACGAATATATACGAGAGATGGAATTCGGAACAGATTCCGATGACTAACCTGAAACAGACGGAATATTCATGATCTCAGCGGTCTGATTCGTTAGGTGTTCTTCATGGAAGTGACTGTCTATATCTGAAAGGACGATTTTTCTTTCGGAAAGTATCTGAGTTACTCTTGTTCCAATCATGACAATTATCTTTAATCATGTACTATCGCAGTGGGGGTGCTAAGTTGCGTCCAGAACGTTCCATGGGAATCGAACAGATAAGCGGCTTGGAATCACAAGCTCCCATCAGAATCCCACCTAGCTTGTGCTGGTCTCCTGCTCATCATAGAATCGTATTCGACTCATAAAGTCTAAAGTCTAAAAGTTGCAGGCGTTAATCAATACCATCTGAGGGATGCGCCCCGCATTCGACTTCCAACCAAAATCGCAGTGGCTTATTGAATGCATAGGTGGCCTACGTAATGACTTGCGGTGGCTGGCCAACGCACAAGTCAGTGCTTTCATCCTCCCAAACGAGTCTGGTACCATTTCACCGAACCCAGAGAGATGGAAAGCCTGGTTGCCTAGGCGGATATCGATTCGGATTTCGAACCCGTGATCATGTGTGTGTGGAGTGCGCCACTTGCCACCATAGCACTTCCGCCCAGAAAGTGTTCGAAAGATAAGGCTGCCTGTACTTCAGTTTAGTACCATAGAATAAATCTTCAATGAAATCGTTGGGATGATAAGCTGAATCACATAATTTTTGCTTGTTGTACGCCCGTTCTTATATTTGAGATCAGTTCTGTTTCTGGATAAGCCTCTGTATTGCTTTTCAGAAGAGAATTGAACATCACATCATTCGCCAAATGAGAGCAATATACTGTCTGCTACGTTAATCCGCTGGAATGTTGAACCTGCTACTAGCATAAACGTTTGTGAGACCTTCGTGAAAATTTTTAAGTACCAGATATCGTCTCCTGTTAAGCCAAGGTACATAAAAAATAAAGGATAGCGGCAATATGGCAGTGGACCAACCTATGATGTCTAAATTTCGAGCCATCCCACTAAATTAAGACGTTCATGCCCCGAACAGGAAACTAGTTTTGTTCGTTTTTTCTTATAGTGTAGTTGAAATTCCCCTGGTCCCTCACGCAATCCGTTCAATGACGACGAGCAAATGAGGCTTGACCAGATATGCGACATTGTTTGAAAGATTTTTGCGTGAGACGAGCTACTTGCGTAGAGGATCGCAGGTCGGGAATTAGGTTCTTGAAGTCTCATCGAATTAGTCATGCCTGGTTCACCCATCACCTTCTCTACATTACTGTTGTGACACATCGATCACTGCAATCTCGCTCTTTCGCAAACGTTTTGAAAACGGTTCGTAAACTGATCCATCATAAACGTTCCCAGAAAACACTATTTTGAGAAAACTGCTCCCCTTCATGTGTTCCCTCAAAAGGTTTTCCTCCCGGGTGATCGAGAAGTGGTGAAAAGGGAAGTGACCACTTCACACATGCGTGATCACCGGCTCGGACCCCGGCTCGATACCCGCCTAGACTAATCAAGCCTTCAATCCTCCGGGTTCGGTCAATTGATACTGGACTCGCCTGGGAGGACAAAAGGCTTGACTTGTACATCGGCTGGCCATTGTATAGGCCTTATAAGGATTCAATACTCTACGAATGCGTGGCCCCTTCTTCAGACGCCTTTGATCTCCTTTGACTGTGCAATCCCGTGCCCAATTTTAATCTTCTATAGAGTATTCGGAAGTGTTGGAAAATGCACGAAGAAGAAAAAGTCAGGCTGAATATCAACTTTTTCTGTTTTGTTCGAAAGCAGGACAAGCAGGAAATCTGGATTTCAACATACCCGGGCAGTCTCCCCAGTAGATGCAGGTTCCCTGATATCGTACATAGTTGTCAGCGCAAGTGCAAGCCGACTTCTCACACGTCGCTGGACAAGGAGCCGTATCGTACATGTTTGCACAGCTAGGCTCGCATGCCGTTCCACATTTTGCCCACGTGGAATTTGTGGGGCAAGACGGCTCCGCCTAAAGAAAAAAGGTATCAGAAAAGAGGGTTGGAAGACCAAGAGGGAATTATATTGGATTCTGACCACTAAAGAATAGTCTCAACTACTCTTACATTGGGAGGTTCCTCAACTCTTAACCTCACCTCCTTATCGCAGAAATCAAATGGGACGCAAGCCTCTTCGTCGTTGGTCATTCGCACGAAACCCTCCTGAAGTGGTCATCGTTAGGTTTTACTTGTCCTGCCTGCCCGTGCCAAAAGCCAAGCGATACCTTGCAAACGCATCGGGCAGTTCCACATGATCTCGGGCAGTTTGGAATGGTTTCCGGGAATCTCGTCCAATCACACGATGGCTCACAATCTCGGGACATTTCTGGACATGTCGACCATTGCTCATTGGGACCACATTCCTCGACTGAAAAAGACTTACTTATAGAATTATTGAGCCCTAGGACTACATAAACACATACTTGATTCATTAGAAGATGTCGTAGTGATGTTGGTGGTAGCGATCCTGGAGGTAACTAGAGGGGTTATCCCAGGTGATATCCTAGTCGTCACTTGGACTGTTGTTCGTATAGTCGTCGTGGCTGGAGGCTTTTCTCGTGGAGTAATTTCGACCTTGTGGAGAGGATGGCTGCTTGATGGACGCGTAGCTGGAATATTACTACAGTAATGCAGGGAATTCAAGTCCATCGTGGCAGGACCACAGTACGATTATAAACATTCCTTGTCAGCTGTCGCACAAAAAATCAAACTAACTTGAAGCCGAGAACTGATTGGCGATCTGGGGGCATTCGGCATTTTGTGGCTTCCATCCTAATGCAACCCATGATTCACCAGGGTATCGTAAGACTACCTCGACTTCGTCCTGAATTATGTTTCTTTACAATACCTTCTATTGAAATGGAAATCTGGCTTAGCTTGGAATGTTTCAAAGTTTTAGGTTTGCTTGTTTTAACTGAGATAAAATTTACTTCGAGGGAAGGGCTCGAAGCGCACTGGTGGCGGTGGGGTGTGGTACAGTAGGATCGAAACTGTCGCATCGCAGCGAGAGACATGCCGCGCGCGAAGGAATGGAGCAGAATGCAGTAGCAAGTGAGAAATACGGGAGCGAAAGAACTAATATTAGAATCATGCCAAAAATAATAATCGCATATCGATTGAGCTGTATGAAGGCTCTTAGAACTGCAATAACGAGGCAAATGGTCCGCGACTGCCGCGCGCGCGGCGAATCGGTTACACGAAACCGATTCTACTGCCCGTCTCCCCCGTTGTCTAACTTTTGAAGTTTCTGTACTGAGTGCACTTACGAGTGCATAAATAAGTAAATAAGTAAATAAATATTGGTGAGACTCACATTTAGAATTCTCCAGAAAATCTTGTTATTATCAGCTTCCCTCATATTGTAAAGTGACTCATTGAACTCGAAACTGGATTTCATAGATGGACTTTCTAGAGACAAAAAATAGAAAGATCAAGAGGATTCAATCAGAATGTAGAGAATGGAAAAATGGAAAGAGGAAATCCGTTCAGAAAATGGAGAAAAAGGAAGAAATTAGGACCTTTCTCGCAGTTATCTCCATAGCGTCCTCCCATACAATGGCACTGCTTAGCGCCATCGGTAGGTGAAGTCTGGCAGAGCCCGTCCACACCACAATCGTCATTGTTTGAGCAATCAGCTGAAATTGAACTTGTCCATTTAATTCTTCCTGTTCACCAGAACAGCAACACCATATCTTTCGGTGTGGGAACAGATTCGAGACTTAGACGGGGAAAAAGGGGGGGGGGGGGGGGGTAGGACATCCTCTTCTTGTTCTTCAAACTCAGAGTTCAACAGTTTATTCCAACCGACTTCCCTCCGTTACATCCTGCGCTAATGCTGCCATCTTTCCTCGAATGACCTCCGAACGACGAAATACGATGTAGCGGACGCCCCGACAAAAAGTTCACCCTGACGCCGTTAGTCATAGTTGTCCTTGACAGTGACAATATGCTCACTTCTTTCCCTCAAACGCCTGGTCAAGCAGGAATAGTGCTTTTGTGAAGTTCTTCCCTATAAATGCTATCAATTGCCGCTATTTACAACGATTTCTTCTTCATTCCTCAATCAGAGGCTGAGGTAGATGACCAAAGAAGCCGTTTCATCTTTACAGGTCGGACTAACTCGCACAGGGCCCACCCAGGAGACACCAGAAACGGTCTCTTTACCATTTTATGAGATTTTTCCGCCTCGAGGGCAAGAGGGGAGGAAGAAGGCCCTCATTCAAGCCTAGATTATCTCGAGTTGACTGCGAGAGTGGAGAATGAGTGGAAAATCGAACTTGCATGAGATCAGCGAAGGTTCAAAAGAATCTGAGTTATCAATAGCACTCTGAGGTCTATGTTTTCGGAATAGACACCTGGGAGAGAAGACTCCTGGGAAGAGAAAAGCATCAAAAACGTTTTTCTCACATCCTCGTCGTACAATTATGAAATGCAAAATATGGGGAAACATCTCATATTTTGCAATTCAATATCGACCTCAATGCTCTCGTCACCATGGGATCTTGTTTTGTTTTTCCCCAGGTAGATTTGGCTGTCAACCGCACCCGAACGGCCATTAGGAAAACGGGCGTTGATCAGGTGAGATAACACATTCACCATCCTCGAGTATATGTTTACCCCTTGCATCAATGACCTCAAAACCTGAGTAAAGAGTCAACAGCTTACCTGTAAACTGACAGTGATCTCCATAGTAATTGGGTTTACAGCGACATATTCCATTTTCGCGAATTCCATGTAGTGAGCAGGTGTCTCCGTCCGGGATTTCTGGAACAAAAATTTTTTGCGGAATGTGAAATTCCCGAATTTTCCATGGAAAAGAGGCTATTTTCTCTCGAATTTGGAATCAGAAGTTTTCCCGATAGTCCAGTTATGAGCAGGTACTTCCCCGTTCCCCCTCCCCCATCGATGTATGATTCCGACTTCGAAAAGGGCTCAAAAGAACCGTCGACCTCTCGACTCGACGACTCCTTGCCTGGATGGTTTTGTGATTTGATTTTGTAGTGGTTTTTTTCTCATCACGGTGGTAATCTAATGCGCATGGCCTAGATATCCTTTCGGCGCAAAGCCACAGTCACCGTTCTCTCACAATTGATTGAAGATGTTTTATTAGGTCTTTGACATCCTTCGAGCCGAGGTGCGCCACAAATGATTACGGCGGCGGTGAAACGAATATGTCTATCGAAAAACATCAATCGATATCTATTTTTCACCAAAAGACTCACTAATTTTGTAATATTTGCTTCGTCGCGATAGATTGGGTAAGTAAAGAGAACGCGCCGTGCATGCGATTTGCATTTGGGATCACATATATCCCAAATTAAAAACGATCGCGATCCATTTTTATAAATTCAATAACGTCGAGGAGATCGAGGTAGCCATGCCTCGCCAAGGTGATTCTGAAGTTGTACTTCAGAAGCGCCCGGAGTAAAACTTTGAACTTGGGGATCTTAAGCAGAAGGAGATTTGGTATGCATCGAAGGGTGTTCATGTCGTGTTTAGTCTGTTGGCTGATGTCCAAGCGCGATAAATCCGGCATTCAGCGAACTTCTAGTGATAATGAAACGAATGTCATTTTGAGGTTATGTGGATTATGATACATATGAATGGGATGGATGCATCGATTTTTGCCATCACCTATTGACAGAACCGATATCAGGATATCCTCACAAAAGTTAACCCATTCTCTGCTAATATAGACTAACAGAAGAAAAAATGGTGAGGCTGGCAGTTTTTTTTTTCTAAAAAAAAGGAAATCTGAATATTTTCTATAAAAACTATTCCGAAACCACGAAAGGAAAGTACGTTCATAGAAAACAGGCTATAAATA
Organism: Haemonchus contortus; assembly: GCA_000469685.2. NCBI lineage: Eukaryota > Metazoa > Nematoda > Chromadorea > Rhabditida > Trichostrongylidae > Haemonchus > Haemonchus contortus. The sequence goes on from LS997563.1 coordinate 4,386,236, forward strand.
CATCGATAGTCACCGTAGAACCTTTTTCTCCAAGGAGCACTTCACTTAACCACGTGTCGAGCTTTAAAAAAGGAGGAGTACTGGTGAATAGTCATCCTTAACAATCATTCACTAAGGACACATGGACGAATGCTGTCCAGCTGCAATCAAGGGACTAAAAGGAAACCCTATACTTGGCCCTAGGCAAGGTCTGTGGCCTAAGTCACCTTCCTTCTTCCATATCTTTCTTGTACTTAGAAACTAAGCCACTTTCAGAGCGGAAGTAAATGGAAAGGAAATTTTCGTGTTTTTCCCTTTCTCGCAGCTAATTCCGTCAGTGTCTGCCTTCAAATTGATTTACATTGATACTACCGTTCCTCCTTAGTACGAGGGATCAGAAATACCTGGTGTTCCTAGGTAACCGGTGTCCTGTGAAACAAAAAAGTCCACAATGACATTAAAGATAGGTTTAAAGCCATAATAATTGTTCATAAAACTGAAACTTGACTCCGACAACAAACTCCCAATTGTTCTACTTTGAAGAAAAACGGACTCATGGGAGACCGGTCTGGGAAACGCTTGTTATGAGGGCTCATTAGACATTAGAGTAACAATACTGGTAGCATTGTCATGGTCTTTATAGCTCAATTATGTCTGACAATAAGGTCAGACTGTATCAGCTACAATACAGTACACTCACTTTTTACTCGGCAATGGCAGCGCTATGGCATAAGGCAAAGCATGCAGAAAAAGAACCTAATGGTAGTTGTAAAACCGATGCTCCGATGCCCCAATAGATAGGATCAGTTTCTCAAAGGGGTTAAGACGGATGTAGTAAAACAGATGTGTTTGTCGTAGGTTTCGCGTGCCCCAAAATCAGCTTGGAACAGTAGTTGGATGAGAACTACACCCTTCAGCGCTTGAATACCTTGCAAACACATTCAGAAAGGGGGGTTATGCAAAAGACACGCTTTGAAGTCAAACGAGGATTGTCGAAACCCTATTAATCTGTGGATGCCCATGATGATGGGAACTTGAAAGTTAAAGGCACAATCCACGATAATTTTAAGGTACCCCTTTTTTGTCGGAAGCGGAAGTCTAGGGTGGGTATAGTCTAACGGTAGTGAAGAAAGCGAGAAAGTTCGACGATTGCGAGAAAATTAAGGCCCCTCAAAGGTAGCGACAATAAAGGTTGGACGAGATTACCATGACAGCATTAACATGGAAGAGGTATTCGGACAGATTTCAGTTGTTGCAATTGCACAAAGAACTGACTACATCAAGCAAGAACTGCACAAGACTGCCGTACACTGTCACTATGGATCATGACAAGTGTTCGAGCCTCCTACATGGGTTCCCTTGTGAATGGTGCAGTCTCTACAGTGCCGGTCAAACTCGTCCAGAAATACACACGGTGCAACCGTTGAGCCTTTAGAACACCCTATCTAGGCCGTTTTCAGGTATGACAGCGCCACAACGGCATACGGAGATCCTACAGACTCATTCTAGCTGGATCTCGAAGTTATTTTTATCCTGAACTGTGCCCTTAGATTCGGGGGCTGATATTAGTTATCAATCTCCAGATAACAGCGAAGTATAAACGAACTCTGGAGGTTAGTCCCTCATCTTAAAAGGTGAATAAACGAGGCAGACCTTTGAGAATGTTCACATCGCCGCAACTGTAAAAAAAGTAGTTGTCGCCATATTCGGTAGCCTGATGCGTTATTCGGATAGCACAATCGGCACATTCGAAACCAGGCGGTAAAACGATTGCCTTTCCACCTTGACTGAAAGAAACCATTCATCAAAAGCAGCTGCCAACTAATTGTACAGTAATGCAGAGTACGGTAGAGGGCCTACGTACGTGATGTTGTAGGGATCCAGAAAGTTCGTGAAGATGGCTATAGGCTCATCAAGTGAATTCAGCACTTCCAAACGGACTCCACCCTAAAATTCCAGTTCTTTTTTAGGTCCAACTTTCCTTTCTCGAAGGACTTGGCTAATGTCCAATATAGAAACGAGTAGCGAACGGCTAGGTGGGGCCATATAACCTTGGCCCTTAGATCTGGTTGCGCGATAGAGATATGCGGCTAAACGTAATTGGAGGGATTATAGAAAGATAACGGACGCATTCGTTGTGTATGTGATTGAGGTGCGACAAGCGACTCATCAATCGTTGCACCCACCAAACGATCCACCACCACCACCAACCTCCCCACCACACCCTTCTAACACTCACCATATGAGGAATTGCAGTCGTCCATTGCACATCGACTGTTGAACCGGCTTTTAGGAACGTTCGCACACCTGGAAATATACGCTAAGGACAGGGAATGATCTCATAACAAACTAGCAATCATGGCTATTTCTCATGGCCTTGACGATAACGATTTTGGCTTTTCCGGTCAGTTAAAGGACGTCGTCACGAAGCGACAAATCGAACGGCTATACATGAGAATCTCCATAGAATAAGGATTTTTTCAACCGTAAGAACCCCCTTTGCTGTAGGCCGGTTCCTCTGAAGGCATATCAAAACGTTCTCAAAAAGGATTGAGAAAAAGTTGGGACGATCAAGGCAGTCGAACGCCCAAGTGATCGCGCTGTCGGTTCCAACCCAGTCCCAGATCATCTGGCAAGAAACGCGCTAGTAAAAGCCCAAAGCACTTCGGGAGGTTCCCCCTCTGGTTCCTGAACATGAGAAATCATTGCCTTACGGCTTTCTAGTTCAGATCCTTTCTGGTTTCTCCAGAATATGAGTTCCTTCGAGTCAAGCACCCAGTTCTATGAGTTCCGGGGATGCTTTATGATGCCGTATTTATCATAAAAATTGGAAATAAACGATTTGTTTGCAAACAAGTTCTGAGAACCGACTGTATTAGAGGAACAACTCAGAGCGGTGCTTATGAACTTCCAGTTCTCATTGATACTGTAAGAACCGGCTGTTGGAAATCAAATTTGTACCCGAAAATCAGTGGCCGAACAATGAAATTACGAGTTTTAGCTTTATCACGATTAATGGGGTACCATCCATTGCGCTAAGTAAAACCTCTTTCAATAGCTTGAAATTACAGAATCTCTATGAAACTAGTACCTGACGTTTTGATATAAGGGGACGATAAAAAGAATTATTAGGTACAGTCGAAATTAAGTTCTGTCTCATAATGGGCCCACGAAACTCGGTTCAAACAGACTGTAACTCCCAAAAATTGCCCCCAAGAAGTTCCAGAACCCTTTTTCCCTCGAGGACTATATTAAACAGGCAATTATTTCTTGAAATGGAATGAATTTTCCAGAAATCAAGAGCCCAACTCGGTTTGTCTTCTACTTTTCCCTTTAGGAGGTTCGAAAGGTTGGTCGTCACAAAATTCTAGTACGCCCAAGTTCCAGTTTTCTCTCTCAGACTCAGAAAAGATTTAATCAAGAAAGAAATGCACTCGAGAACGAGTCTGTAGACTCCATTTTCGTATTCATTCGAGCTAAATCTTAGTGTTCCATTTCTAGAACTGAACAACGCTCCCCATTAAGGCGAGTATGGGTTTCTTCCGTCGCCATTCAAAAGTTCCCTTCTACACAGCTTCCGGGAAGGGCTCTCTCGATGGGATGAAGGCCCTACACAGTCCAGCCCCTTTTGGGTATAATGAGCATCTTGAAAATAATCAGAGAAGAAAATTACTCTATCAAATTGCTGGAACTCTATTTCAAGGAAGCGGTTCGGCTATTCGGAACCAGTGAGGCAGGAGCGAAAATTAAAAAGGCTGTCAGAATCAGGAAAATACTGTAACGAGGCAAGGTAATCAAAGAATGATGAACTGAAACTGTGAACAGACAGCATTTAAAGACTGAAAATGTATGAGGAAAAACATAGTCAGATCCTTTTTCTTTCTTTCCTTCATGTCAGCCCTTAGATGGAAAGATAAGCCGCTTTGAAGATCTCCAATGACAAATGAACAGCTCCAGACAGACATAAAAAGGAAGGTACCTTTGTCAATAGGCGGCTTTGGGACTCCACAAGGTAATCGACTATTTGATGAACTGAAAAAGTCGAAATCAGGTTGTCGAGCCGGTGGAAATGTGAGTCGGACATGAGCCGATGTGATGCCGGCTAATGCCAGCAGCAATATCGCCCACCAGGGCATCTGAAAATGGAAATTCTAATTCTGACAAAAAAAAAATTGAAAGAAACGATCACGAGTCAGAGATTTCACGCTTGACAAATGTTTGAAGTCGTACAAAACAGCATGACACGGTTTCATGGCAATAACTTTACTCCCCAACTGTTTACTTGGGAATTTCTTCGGGAGTAACTTCTCACATGCCTCCCGGTTTCCTTCAGTCAATGGTTCCATTGAAAGTGAAAGGAGTATACGTACGTGTGAGGTCATCATGAGTATGGCAGTATAATTGGCTTGTATTCAACCCTTGAGACCTTCCCCGGTTCCTTCTTGAAACACCAAAGTTCACTGCGACGACGAGTAACATTCCGCTATCGCTTTCTTACAACGGAAAAGGCCTCAAAAGTAGGTAGCAGGCAGTCGGAAGGAGCGGTCCGAATAATTGCGTACGATACTCCAACAGAGAGATTTCTGTCGCCGATGGTTTCTTGGCGTCGGTGGCTAAAGAGGGCTGTAACCTCAAATCGACAAGTAAGACGGTCAAGAGTGATGAAGAAGGCGGTCCGGCCCGTTTGGAGGAAATCATGGGCGTGCAACCGTCTGGTCTGGTTACCGTTAATGCCGTAGAAGGAAAGTGGTGATGATAGAGTATGGGTAAAAGAAAAATATTTCATGTCGAGAACGTCGCGTAATTGGGAACAGTGAAAGAAGGCTAGGGCAAAACAGTCGGGAACAATTGGAATTTTGAGAGGACATGAGTAGTGACTCACGACGGACGGGGACGGAGAGCGCGGAGGACGGTGGTTGTGGAAGACGCTGCATTGCGCAAGAGATCCTCCACGAAGGTCGCCCCGTCACTCCACGATAAAACGTAACAGATAAAAAATTGGCTGCTTAGGCCGATCAGAGGGCCGGCTACGGAAGGATTGGAAAAAAACCGATGAGGCTTCTAATATGATCCAGCTATTCGTCAGTTGTCGGGCACGATCGCTTAATGCTCTAGTGCTTAAATGAAAAACCCTGGCTATACTGGATTCGACGGCTTGTTCTCACTTTGTACGCAGGCGGAGGTTCCCAGATCCTCCTCCTCCTCCTTGTTGAGCATGTGCAAGCCAGATCCAATCGTCGTGCAGTCAGTTCGTGCAAGGGGAACACTTTGATCAAAGACACGATTGTGAAAGTGGATGACGAACGGTTTCTAATGAACGATGCTGTTCAATTTCTTGGAGGTTCTAACTAATGAAGGTGAAATTGAAATTGAAACTTTATTGGCAATTAGCCAGAGCGGTCCAATTGGTCCAGCAATGAAGGGTCTGATAGGACACACAAATGAATCGACTGAGCGCAACAGCAGTTCGAAAATTGGGTCAAAGAATGTGGCTGCCAGTAGGCAATTGATAGTAGAGGAAGGTCGTACCGCAACGGATATCAGAATGAGAAGCGAGAGAAATGAGATGCTCACATTATGTCATGGAAACAAGCGTGGATAGCCGAGAGTACGAGAAAGTTCATACACCTTTCCCCAGCATGCCACCCGGTGAAGACCGGGAACAAATCGGATAGATGCATGGGCAGGAGACTTTTCTTCTGTTCTGAACAACACTGCACTATTAGCTACGGCGTCGTAGACCAGAAAAAAACGCTCAGAACCAATTAAATCCTGGCCAAAGTCGGATCGTCCTAGTGGTACAACGGCGAAAACAGCTAAATACAAAGAACACGGAAGAGGTTTTGAGGTGTCGAGTCGAGTCTTGTACTAAATGAATTCGCAGTCTCGTCTCGGGATTAGGTAAAATCGAGGCCGACAGTTCATAACTGGTCAATGACTTTGGTAGGGGGTGACTCTGTCGCAAGGGAGGGGCCGTGACCCAGAAACACCCGACCGACGGAACACAGTGTTTCAGGTGATGTGACTAAGGAAATCCCTAAGCATCCCGCGATCCGAATAAGCGGAAACCAATCCTGTTACTTCCGAATACTCTCTCTCTACCTTAGTATCTTCAGATGGAATATAAGAAGGAGTCCAGCTAGGCTTCAGAAACTGGGAGGTTCTTCTCCTGCGCCCTATCCAATTACCGTATCCTCTTCCGGCAGATGTAATAGTTACTAGATGACTAATGCAGGCGCTCTGAACGAAAGGAGTGTTTAGCCCAGTGTCCCTCAAGCGAGTACGATTCACTGGATTACTCTGGCTCACGACAGGGACGGATGGAGATGTTACTGGCGCCCACCCAAGGAAATCGATGACCAACGGGAGGCCAGGTGATACGGGAATGCAGGTAATATGAGTTGTCCCTTTTCAGTAGCATACCGACGTCTCCTGAAATAGGCAGGTATGCGTCACGCCTGACTAAATGTCAATTGCGATTGACTACTAGGAGGGTAACACCATGTCGGAGGTTCAACTCAGGCAAATTCGGGAGGAGTACAGGAATATGCCAGTTCAAGTGGGGCGGGCGATTGGGCAGGGCGTTAGACGATTCGCACTCTTCAAAGAGCAACCTTATGAATAACCCATTAATATTGTGGTTTTTCTGGGTGATGCGTCTTCCAGACAGGTAATATTAGCATTTAAATACTAATAAATCTAAAAAGTTTGCATTAATATTTCGATCCGCCCCAGTGGGAATGACCCATTTGCGAAATGCGTCCACGTGATGGTGAAATCGAAGGAGGAATCATCTTCCGAAAACGGCCACACATTTTCATCTGTCGTACTATCTCATTAGCGCCCATACGAATGCCCTCCCCTAAGTACAAGTTTTGTGACAGTAAAGGGCTAAACCATGAAAAGGGCAGGTTAGTCGCGGTGCTAGCCGTTTAGGTCCCTCGTGTAGGTGATTGTGAACCTCGATCCTGTGAACTTGCACGAGCACCCACCCGGGCCCTGTGTGGCAATGATTTACGGGGCCGTCCGATATCCAAGTCGGTGTTGTTAACCTACACGACAACAACACATCCAAACAAGGGAGTGGGATGCCATCAATCGAATGGGAGGGCTCTGGACTGGCGATGGAGCTCACTTGTCTCGTAGGGAATGCTGATACCTTCGTTAGCATGTTTAGGCTCAGTCACTAACGGCGCCAGTTCGCAGTCGAAAAATTCCCAGGATGGAATCCGCTCAAGAGAATCTAGCCTTTGGAGAAGCATGCCAGACAGCTTCCCGAGGAAGAAAAAACTGAGTGCTTGAGGGAGGACAAGTTTCAAAAGCCATTATGTATGTCCATAACATCCTCAAATGGCTTCGTATTCCCGAATTCAACCCAACGAGTGAAATTTCGAATTTTCAGATCATCTCAGGACCACTTTAATTTTTTCCTTATCATTCTAGTGGATTCTCCAAAATCCCACCAACCTAACTTAGCAGTCAAAAATGAGGTAATAACCATCGAAATAAAGAATGGGTTGTCTGGATAAGAGGCCAACCCGCACAAGTTTCTTCGGAGTTTTACTGGTATCTGTACATTCATGTGGTGTGGTGGAAGTTCGCCCGGCGGTCATATTAGGGTTTTTATCGTCTTGGACTAGTCCTAGGCTGGCTTTTAACAAGATCAATTGGTAAACGAGATTTGTTCCCAGCGAGATGTGATCCCAGAGGCTGATACGGGACTCGGAACAAAAAACGTGACCATTGCTCCCTCAGTAAGCTCAACATTCGATTAGGAGTATTTTGATATGACACCGAAAGGGTTAGTTCTTCCACGAAAAAGACCAAGTGGGAGGGCGCGTTGGTGGAACCGCAAAAGGTTGGTTTCTCGGTTGGGTTCCTTTTGGTGTTCAAGTTTCTTATTTTATTTATTTATTTATTTATTTATTTATGTATTTATTTATTTATTCATGCATTCTATGACGCGCCAGCTACACCAGACGAGACCTATTTATACCTAGTACGGAGAGACATTTCTGAGAAGAAACAATCATGAGGATTCAAGAAAACAGCTAGAACTATAGATTCGCAAATTTCACGCCATAGAAACGATTACAACAGAATAATCGAAGGAAAAAGAAAAGGCTATGGAAATCGCTAACATAAAGAGCTGCGCAGATTGCTGTCACCTCGGCCGGCCCAACAAACAGCAGGACGCCCACTGGTACGAAGGTCAGTGGCGGCTTCACGATGACTCTGCTGAAGACGAACGGCGAGGCCCTTAGTGTGAAATGTGAGGGTGACACATTAGCAGACACTGGTCACTAATGACTGGCAGGGGAAAACGCCACTGATCGCATTCGGGACCATCAATGGAAAACGAAAGTAGCCGGGCATCCCTTTGGATGTCCCGTTTACGGTACACATAGATTAGGTAATGGGCTGTATAAGATAACCCAAACTCTAAAAGTAGGGCAACATTCTGAAGAGGGCCACCAGTCCCATGAAACGACCCGATCACTCTCCCCTAAGAACAGGAATACGGGAGAATTGAAATAAAATGTCTTGAGCGAATTAGATCACATTAGGATAATTAAACTTCTTGAAAAGGCTCTTGTTTTCCCAGTCTCTCCCTGCTGATGTGCTCGAAGTATAGAGAAAGTGGGAGATCTGGGAAAAGAGGCCTAGGCGATACTCGACCCATTCTAAACTGCCTGGCTGAATGGCTTACAAAGGGCTGTGGGGTACAAAGTGGTTTGGAGTAGAAAAGCTCGAAGGCTCGGCCCAAAGAACATACTTCCCAACAACTAATGGCATAAGTAGACGCCAGCTGGGAAAAGAACTTGACTTACCCACTCGAAACGAGAAAATCTGACGCTCGAAAGCCCATCCATTCCGATTATTCTTCCGTTTTTTTTTCACCTAGCGCTATAGTTTTCGCTCAAATCCGAATGGCCCTTTGTCCTACGCTTCCCTCATTGAACAAGATGGGTTCGGGAAAAAATGAATAACTCTGAAGGTAAGATATGTAGGCAAATCATGAAGAAGAAAGAACTGTGGAATGAGTCTCTGATGCTTTGTTCTAACTAATGGCCCGGATGGAGTTGTATTCACCAAGCCGGTTTGTGGGACTCACGAAAAGAGGACATGACAACAGATGAAGAAAGCTTCAAGAAAAGAGGGCGCAATAAGTCTGAAAGCCGAGAAAATCAAAGACAGTTTAGATGAAATGACATGCGAAGATGAATTTTGAAGAGTTACTAGTCCTTCTTTGAGATCATGAAGACGTTCTAATAGGCTCTGTTCCAGAAATATATTCATTAGACTTACCAATCAACCACCTCAGAATGAGAACAACAGATCGTCTGGGAGAGGGAATGTGCATATTGTGGTTCAGGCGCCCTTAGCTTCCACATTACAGAACTGACCGTGCTTACAGCAACTCCAACATTCAACCATAAGAGCCTTACAAAAGAAGATTAGACGATTTTGTAGGAGTGAGGTCGTAAAATGTGGGTAGTGGACCGGAGGTTAGAAAAGCTTTTTTCTATTACATAGCCGAACATATCCTGGCTTTCGATATATGCTCATGTCGGTTTGAAGCTGGATACGTTCATAACTTTATTCTCCACGCTCTAGTTCTCCTACTAAGCACCCAGCACCTAATCGCGTCCCCTTATCAATGATCAAAACGATTAGAAGGGCCAATTTTGACAAGAATTGGTTCAACAGAATGTGAGCCCGTTGCTGATGCAACCGTAGTGATGGTAGCTCGAAGACCTTTAACGCTAACCTCCCGTTTTTCTTTGTCTCCGACTCATTGATCTCTCGTAATGGGACGTGTTCACGGTAGGACGCTTGAATTCCGTATGCCCTAATGTTCACATTTCTCACGTCATTCACTTGGCAACGTAGTCAAGCTCAGCACTGGGCAAATTTCTCAGTTGGAAAAATACATCGATGTCTGACCATCTAAAGGACAAGTACTTTACTACTACTACTACTACTACCCATACTTTTGGTTGAAAATGAACAAAACAGTCGACCCTGGCCAAGCTCATCCGCTCTTGGTACCCGTATGGACTTCTATTTCGAACGTAGAAGCCATCCACTACGCATCGAACTATGGAAGGCATAGTAAGGAACATCCAACTTGAGAGGCAATCACTGTCCTTCCAAGAAAAGTTGACCGAATCTGGAATTCTAAATTGATCTATGGATGGTGTAGGCGGCGGTGGACCCTGTTGTGCCGTAACATACCGCCTACATTAAAGGGCGATGGGGGAGATAAAAGCTGCCCTAGTAGTCTCCGCATTCCACTTTCTTGATCATTGAATTGTCTCTACGAAAGTTTATATTTTTACTTGGGAGACCATCCTTTAAGGAATATAACGCGCATCTCTCTACAGACCAGTCCGGTATCAATTAATCGGCCATAAAAGGGTATAAAAGGGTCAAAGACTTGGATCGGACGAGATGGATCCCGGTGAAGGGTTCAAACAACGGCCTTAGTATGCCAGCTGTACGGCTCTCCACTTTTCTACCCATCTATCTCAATCGTATCGTATCAGCTATGTATGTAACCTTCATTTCCTCCCTTACGAGCTTCTTGCATGCAAAATCGACAATTACCAGTAAAACTAGCATTCAATGGTTCGACTGGAGATAAGCGAGGTAAAGGGGAAATACATGGTGGATTTTTTGGCTAAAAAATGGCATTAAGCATCAAAGAAAATTTTACTGTAGCATTACGTTCCTAAACGAGTCTTGGGTACCCAGTGTTTTACGGAACGGTCCCTATTCGAACCTTGGACATTAGACAATTGGATCCTACATAGGAACTTTGGACATCCAGGGGAGGGAGTACCTTACAGGCTTTCATGGTGACGGTTCAGCTGCGAGGCTTGGGCCTCAATGTTTTGCAATCATTCAGATCTCAGTAGCATCAAGGGGCTCAAGTTTTCTTATCCTCAACCTCTGTCGCTTGGTTAAAACTAAATGGGAACTCCTCTTTCAGAAGCAACTGTTCAAGATAGGAAAGGTATCCTTCGGGGAGCTCCCTTATTCTCATGTTAGCCAAATTCTGAAATGCTTAGGATGTCGCTTCACAGTGACAATGGAAGGGTCGGGTAGTAAGAGCGGTACGGAGCAAACAAAGAAGCAATTATATGTAATTGATCTTATTCATACTCTAGAATAGCGCGACCCGTAAGTTAGAAAAGCAGCATAAAACGTGACGGATTCGCGACCTCACAGGTCCAGTAGTAAGCTACGAAAACGGGTACAGGACTCTCGGTCGGAGAGAAAAAAAGGGCGACGTGGAGCTGCTCTTGTAGTTCCGGTATTGTCTGACCTCATTACTTCGTCAAGACGGACTAACACAGGGGCCTCGTTCCGGCATCAGTTTAGCACTAAATCTGGAGCCTTTCAGAAAACCGTTTATACACTGAGAAATCTCAAAATCGATCTTATGTGTTGGGATAGTTTTCAAGCCCAGTGGACAAACCAGTATCCGGTAGAGCGTTGATTGAAGTTTGCATGTCATAAATCCGTATCTGCCCTGGAAAATAGCTGTTCCCATATATTTCCATACACCGAGGATTGTTTACTCAAAGAGATTAAACCAGTGGGAAATTACAAGTCGAATTCGAAGACCACATTACTACAACAGCCGGAGCAGCACTACATTACTTAAACAGTTCTTTCAGAAAATACTTCATCACGGTTTTGAATGGAAACTGTATGGTCTGGGGTTGATCAGTCAGGGAAGGTAAGGCTGGTACAAAAGCTTTACTGAGAGAGGTTAAGTAGGATAATATAGGTAGGGGCAAGGCCTGAGGTACATTTTTTGGTACGCATCGTTTTCCCTGGTCGAAATCCCCTTCAATCGCATCCTTTCGGGGTGAACGTGCTTGTGAATGGGAATTCTGGATGGGAAACTAAATAGAACGTCGGCCCATTTTGGATCCCCACTTGAAACTGTCCAGGAAGTTGCAGACTTAAATTGAGCATTTCAAAGGGATCAGGTAAACTTTGTGGCAGAAAATAGCAGTGATGGGGGGTCAAAGTGGCTGTACCGTGCACATGGTGCAGGGATCCTTGCAACCCGTCGAGGCCCTCCAGGAATTATATGCCTTCTGGGTTGCTCGGTCGAGGCTACGGAATTCACTGGCCATTGGGAGCTACAAGAACAACTGTACATGCTAAACAGGCCTCCCAGTAAGATTCTAAAAAGGGAACTAAGGGTGTGGTCGCCCTGAAGTTGAGCAATCGACAAGAAAGAACTATTTGTTGTGGTTTTTTTGTTGTTGTTTGTTTAGTTAAAGAGTTTAGCCCCTGTCAGCCATAAGGTTCAGTAAAAGAAACTGTAAAAAAGCGGAACCGAGCCGTGTGGACGCAAAAATTCACTAATTCAACAGGTTTCCAAAGGGCAAAACGCCAAAAAAGTAAGTAAGCTATAGGAAAAATACTCTCTTCATGACTAGTTTATAAAAATTCGTTCAAAATGATCACGGAAGGATGAAAATGGCAGGGACTTCAGTTTTACGGGAACCTTCGTCTTTTTAATGGATTCATCAATCACCTGCCTTGCTATAGGTGTCATGGTCAGTGTAATAAACTAAAACTCTGGGAGCCGAGACGATGTATGACAGGCAAGATTTCCATTTACAAAAACTATTTACACACGAAATTAGCAAAAAGAAATTGTTTCGAGAATTTCAATTACGCAAGCAAAACTGCTAAGAACCCTGGGAACTGTGACACAGTTTTATGGGCAACCTGATGATTTATTTACTCGCTCAAATCACGCCTAGACTGATTGATTCCTATCCTCCTTAATAGCTGGAACACAAATTTTCTGAGAAGAAAGTGACAAAACAATGTACTTTGTTTTGAACCAATAGAATCTGTGGACCTACTGCCTGAGTAGATTTCTATATTTGGAAAGTGAACTTTCAGATGTGACCACAGTAGATCCTCTATGAAAGTCGACTGCGTGGCTCACCTCCAAGGGAAATCGGAATGATTAGCGTCAAGAGCTTTGGATACTCCGTCCCACTTACCTCTATCTGATTGAGTACCTGTACGCGGAGCTCCTGGAAACCCATTGAGTTTCTTAGGACATCAGAGTTAACGACAACATCGTAAAGGAACACTTCCTAGTCGCAGGAGTCGAAAGAAAATCAGTGAAACATAGATAGAATTAGCATCTTGAAGTTGTGCACTGCTGCAAAAGGTGACCGGTAGCCAATATGAAGTCTCGGGTAGGGACCTCGAGCCCCAGGTTTGTATAAAGGGAAATTCCCAAAGGGAGATTTACTTATCGCCTTATTTGGGCCGTGACTCGAATGACGGGTTTTAAGGCATGCGCTGGAGAAAATGAGGAATCGGAGTCGATACATTTGCCGATGATCAGATGTCGGAGACAGTCCAGCGCTTTCTGTATATCAAAGACCAGGCAAGCGGGACAGGGGAGGGATTTGATGCTTCAGCGCCATTTAGAAGATGCCAAGTCGTGGATCGTACTGATTGAGGATCCCATAGTTGTATAACTCGATGGGGATGATGATTTCTCTCCAATGAAGTCAGAACTGCTGTTTCTGTTTCGAAATTTGCAGAAATTGAGGTAAAGATTGAGGTGTTCCTAGAACATGTTTAACTTTTTTACCTTACAGGTTGATGGGACTAGAACATGACTCTGAATAAGCTCTACAGTAAAAGTACCCAAACAAACTTCTCCTCCCTAACACCCGTTTGGAGGAGGGATCGGAAAAAACACAGACAGATCTAGCAGCGATAGGCTTGATTTCACTAAAGATTCGTTTCAGCAAAGCGGAATACTTCCTAAAACTTTTTGATGGGTTAGAATAAACAAATGAACATTCTCAGAGTGCTTCCAAACGTTTTTGCCGAATTCCATGACAGTGCAGTAGAAGTGCAAGAACGGGAGTACTATCGCCCGAGTAGGTAGTAACCTACATAACAAAGCAGTAACGTCTCATTACCTTTAGATCAGTAAAAAAATGCGAAAATGTAAGGTTCACCAGAGAAGATTCCATCTAGCGATCTCGTTTACCGAAACGAAAAGGAAAAGAAACCAATCTGAAGAGCTTTTTTCTAGAGTGAAACTGCTTAGCAATTCATTCTGTCACCTGTCAAGGTCATGGCCGGCTTGACGTACTCGTACAAACAACGGAATGCGTAATTATTTTAGTGACAGCTAAAAATGAGCGGTCTTACTTTTGTATTCCTTACACCTCGATTCGGTAAACTCATGCACGGGTTTCCTCTTACCTTAGTGAATAGGAAAGGATAAAGTCTTGGGGCATCAATCGATCCCGTCTGGGAGATGTGTCCACGCATTCGACTTCCATTCAGAATCTTAGTGGCGTATTGAAGGCGTATGTGGCCTATACAATGACTAGCGGTGGCCAGCCAATGTACAAGTCAGTGTTTTTATCCTCCCAGACGAGTCTGGTATAAATTCACCGACCCCGGAGGAATGGAAGGCTAGTTTGGCCCAGGCGACCGATCCGAGATTCGAACCCGTGTGAGATAATGTGCCACTTACCACTATACCACCTTGGCCCAGTGAATAAGCAGTTAGGTGAAAATGGGGATTTGCTTTCGATTTCCAAATTGACAGCGTACGGGGCAACTTTGGGTTTGTTTCAGAGGCTCCTAACCTTCTGCCAAGTCTGGTTCCCTGCTTTTTCAGTTGAAAGAAAGGAAAGATGAGTTCTCAAGCGGGTAATGTTGAGTTTCGATCAGAAAACCATACATTCAACCCAGATCTCCAGGATTGGGAGGTATTACAGCGCTGACAGTAATGCAGTTTGAGAGAACGTGTTGTCCACGAAAGGTTTCAAATACGGCAAACATCCAGTCAAACGCGATGCAAGATTAAATGCCGAAGGCGCGGCGGATTCCCTACCAAACGCTTACCGACGAGTAGCCTGGTTCCTTAGTCATAAAGTGAAGTGAACGACAAGAAGGGTCTTCCTTGGGAAGGATCCGTAACCAATGGTGGAGAGGCAGGCTTTTCAAAATTTCAGCACTTCCTTCAAGTGCCCCAGAAAAACACCAATATACAGGAACTAGGGAAGCACAGGTTCAGAGCCACCTAATTTGAAGTAATAGCGAGAGCGAGTTCGATGTTCTCATGGGAACATCGAACTCTCGTTATTACTTCAAATTGGGTGGCTCTAGACGAGTTTATAAGAAAGTGACATCAATGAACGAAAGATTGCTTTTGTAAAAACATCACATTAAATCGTTCAAACAGGATGCTAAACCTAATGATTCAGGGAGTCCCGTAGAGATCCTATGGGATTGGACTACCTACCCAGTAGGAACTGGATCCGGACTCAAAATTCCACCGAAAGATTTGAGCTAGAGAACGAGATGGAGAGCAACAACACGATCAGACTTCTGCTTACCTTCTTTCAGGATCTGGTGAGGCTCATTCCAACCAAAGCGAAGGTCTTCCTGGATGAATCTTGGGTTGCACTGCCCCTGAGGAGTTCCCAAAGCTGGTTACCCGTTCCAATCACTCATAAGGGTAGAGAAGTGGATGGGCCAGAAATGTCAATAGAGGAATGAAATGGAATACATTCCAAAATGTGTTTCCATCTATGGCAGATGGTTGAACGTTGTAGTTGACATTTACACTCAGCTGTAGACGATGTTGCCGTGGGACCGGTCTCGTAGCAGCTCAGCCCTCGTCTAGAAGAAAACTCATTCAGAATCATAACGACGTCGCTTTCCTCTTAACGATGTTGAACTAAAACGGGAAGAACTGTAAATCACATCATTCTGATCGTTTGTTTCTGCCAGTTTTTCAGTCGATCATTCATCAGCATCTTCATCTGAAGACGGAGAACATCAGTAGAGGAATCCCACCGCTGGTTCGTCAAGGAACTGACTCCTTCTCATTACAGTTTGTCAGAGTTATCACGGGCATGGAAGTTTATTCCTTTTTGATAAGACCACCGACCAAGACAAGCAATACGACAGAATTCTGTGCAGACCTACCGGTTTGTGCGTCCTTCTGGGAAAAAATATGAGCGCGATTTTGCAAACACGGCGGTGGTAATTCGGGCTATTGGCGTTTTATCAAACGAAGCTATAAAATTGTGGTAATGGGAGAAAATGGTAGTTAACAAGAAAAGGCCGAAAATGAAAAGTTCTATGCTTGGCACGGATACCCAACAGTTCGCAACGAAACCTTTTGAAATCGTGGAATGCACGAACTACTTGGACTGCAGGTTGTGCCCTTCGGTCGGTCAGGCGAAGGCATGGTAAGATCGATGCCTAGTTATTGCCTGACGCCTATTTACCTCACTATCTTAGTTACCGAACCATTTAAAAAAGATTCATGGAGTCTCCCACGGAACGACTTATTTCCCTCTCTTTCGTCTTGGAATCAACGTTGGGAGGCTTTTCGAAAGAGCCACTGTACTTGGGAGATAGAGATTCGAGATGCACTCACTTGAGAGCCTCCAAACCTACGTCTGAAAGAGAGAGTTCTCAGATAATTTGGGTTACCACCTTGGCGAAAACGATTGAAATGACATCGCAGTGAAAGTCATAAGACCGATTACGAGACGGGAAAACTTGTCTGTAACGGCAAAGGGCGAAGCTGAAGGGCCCCACCTTACCCCATTCAACCTTTCACTTAACTGAAAACTCATAGGAAAAATTCATTTGACATCGTTCAATCAATTTCGTTGCCCCAGCTTAAGATGACCTGAAGGGCGGGGGAGTTTTGTTCCCAGGGCGAAGGTACTAGGATAACGTTCCACGCGAAGGAGAGAATTGCCCAAACATGCAGACCCACCGAGTCTATCTCTCTCGCGGCCCTCTTCTCCTTCGCTTAGGTGCTGGTTTCGCCCTACCATCTCAGTTCCATCTCACTTAAGTAGGGTAAAAGCACCAAGACTGTCATGGGTAATACGAGTAACCAGTAACTAGAACAGTTCTAAACCAACTGTACTGTTGACAGAAAATTCGGGGGATGAAGGATGAGTGTGAACCTCATGGACGACCATTCTCCGTATTTGAAGAACAGAAGCTTTATCACCAAATCAAAGGAGTAAATCTTCCCGTGCTATCCTTTCCCTCCTGCAGCGCAAAAGTCCGGATTACCCTCTTCTGAGGACAGAAGTATGAAAGCCGTTTCTGAGGAAGATTTGATCAGACAAGCCAGAGAACGACAGCATATTAGTCATCGTGACATACATTGAAATGGCTATAGAAGTCAAGGAAAACAGGATACGAACCCGAAGAAAACTGGAGTCGTAACCCGTATGGATGGCGAGCACCTTGTACCATCGTCGGTTTTGGGGGGAGAGGGTCGAACACTGAAGTGAATGGGCGCCGACCATCGCTTAGCAGCAATAACTTGCCACTCCTTTCTTAGAGGTGAAAGCGCCAACCTAATGGAAGATGGTAAACGACTCGGAAAAACTCGGTACGATTCTACAATCGCCCAGTCCATCAACAATGAACTCAAGTTTCGCATAAAGGTTTTTTTCCCTCCGACAATACTGATGAGCGGGTAATTGTCTCTGAAAACCTTGAAAAAATGAGGGATAGGGTTATTAGTTTCGAATAAACTGGCCTCGATGCGTCCCGGGTTCGCCGTTCACTTAAAGTCAAGGTGAGACTTCAATGCATACTGGGCTACCTCCTAGACGAATCAAGTGCTGATGCACCAAGCTTGAAAGAACAGGACTTCTTGGAGTCATTAGGATTCCGAAGGAAGTCCCCTTGCCATGTTTCCTCCCACATAGGAAAGCTACACGATCAGTCAGGCTCCATTTCCCCCAGAGGTCTGTCATTTTGAACCAGCCCAAGAGGAAAAGGCACTGACTCGTCACTGGCTACAAGTATGTATGTATGTACGGGTCAACAGTACACCCAAATCACACTGCGTTACTGAAGGAATGTGGGATGCCTGAGCGCATCCCAGAAGGGGCTAAATCCTCCTTGTGAATGGGTCAAGGTACAACCATTAGTTTTCTGGAATTTTTCTCGCTGACTCATAACAAGTATGATTAATGGGAGTAGGCATAGGTAACACCCATTTCGGTAACACCCACCCAAACAGTCCCGCCCTAGTGGAGAACGATGTAACCAACAAAGATTTCCCGAAAACTCAACAGGAAAAGTATTTTGGCTTTCAGAGTTCAAGACTTGTCCGTGAAGATGGAAATAGGCAAGTTTCAGAGAGGAACCTATTGTTTACAAGAACACTCAGTTATGTCAACAAAGTAAATAACAACAAAGAAAGCAGCCGCAACAGTAGGGGCTCAAGTTAGCCGAAGGGAAGGTTGATTTCTTAGAGACTCAATTTCTCCAAATCAAAATCAATGTCAGAATGGCTGTGCCACGGAAACAAGGTTGTCGGGCGAGCCCGAAAAAAAGTACTTGGGTGGTTGAAAAAAATCAACTGAAGCAAAATCGGAAGATACGATAAAGGAGCAATGAACTGGTAATGAATCGCGTTAGAAACTGGTCACGAAGTAATAAAATGTGAAGAATCCAAACGGAAATGTTACGGGAGTACGTGACGGATTTAACTACGCTCGTTTACAAGTGGTCGTACTCATCTAGGAGAAATGTATGGCCGTTAAAAAGCGCTGTTGAGTACGCCATGGAGCCAACAGCGGTGTTAAGAGTTATCGTAACAAATAACAGAGGGATGACTCGTCAACATTAACATGAGTAATTTATACAACAGTAACAGCTCAAAGAGTTTCTCCCCCCTCGAGTACACCCGAAACGGTCAGGCGACGCTGAAGGCCCTGAGTGGAGCCGTAACTACTTCTTTATCTTTGGCACTTGCTATGAACGTAGGAAGATTAAAGTGGATTCCAAAGAGCGCTGTGAACTTGGGACAGAACCCAGCTGACTCCACTCTGGACCGGTGAATATGCAGTTTGGGGAGGGGCAACCGCTCCTTGCCAAAATCAAGCACCAGAGCACTAAGAGGAAGAATAGTCGAGGGTAATTGGGCTTAGAAACGGTTCCTAACCAAAGAAATATAGTTTTTACGTAAGCCTTAAAAGGGGAGGAGCGCCGGGGTGGATGAGATAATTACCCCGTGCAAAAAGTCTGGATGGGGTGAGAATTGACGGTGACTCACCCACCCTGGTGCACCATCCCTCCTAGGCACGATTTAAAAATAATTTTTTCTTGGCTAAGAACCGCTCCTAGGGTCCACAAACTCGTTGGGCCCAGGTTTCCCTTGGCTTACCCCCTACCTAACAGCACAGGAAACGGCCCCTTTTGTATTACTGTACAGGTGCGACTCGAGTAGACCTCTGATTGACTGTAAATACACTTGATGGGTATCCTACATGGAAGTGGGAAGGTGGTACGTGGGAGGATGATATAAGTTCCGCTAGTTTCGCAGCAGTATTTCGCTTCAGTATGATACTTCATGGCCATTGTAGCACTGCTAGAAGTCCGAAGACTCCCCATATCGGCCCTCCTATTACAATAGTCAAATTAAGGACAAATTTTGAAGGAGATAGGCCTACATGTGGGCAAACAGACAGGCACAGATGGAACGATCGGCGAAGAAATAAGAGGTTTGTACCTTCAAGTTGCAGATATGAAGGGTTCTCGTAAAGAAAAACGTCCGAGAAAGGGCACATCAATGACTGAAATTCAATTTAAAACGATTATACCGTCAAGGCCATCATCTGAAATGCGTTTCAAAGGGCCTCCCTCTCGGAAGTGGCATTGCGGGATGTACGATATTGTATTCATGTAACGTCTCGAGAGTGTAAGAAGTAATTAGCCGTGTAACAGCAGAAAACAAAATCGGACTCATTCAATCAGGTTACTGTAGGCAATCAGTTATGCAAACTGCGCAACGTGACGAGAAAACTCGTCCTAGAACTACTCTCCGTCGCTGGAGGGTGGGCGATTGCTTCATCAACGAATTTTCCAGTTGTTGTTAGCTAGTTGCCTCAAAGTTGATAAGCAGCATCGCCCCTTAGACTCTACCCGAAGCAACTGGACAGAGCCGAGAGGGAGGAAACCTCCTTAAGTGGGCAAAGCGGCAAGTATCGTGTTCCGCCCTAAGGTAGTCTCTGTTGCCATGTCCCTGCTTAATGGGAAGAACCGCTACCATGAGAAGGACCCTAATTTTTGGGATTCGCAGGAGTTTTGTGCTGTTGGCCATCGTTGGGTTATTTTGCCCTTTCATTACAGCATCTAATAAATAGACATCAGAATATACCCACAAGACAACCCAAAGATGACCGCTTCAGATCCCTGGTGGGGAAATTGACTTGAAACAGTCCTACAACTCTACCGATCGATACCGGCCCAAGGGCGACTGGTTAGGGTAAGATATCTCGAGATATTCGAGTTAAGTCTATTGAGTTAAAGACTAGGCCATGAACAATGCTGTCAAAAGAAGTTGAAGTGTATGGGAGCCTGAAACTCCCAGAACTATCAAGGAATCCATGTTAACTTACCCAAGATTCGCTCAAAGTGAAGCTGAGAGAGAATGAAGAGAAAGTATAAGCTTCAGCAGGAAGCAGCCAGCTCTGTAGACTGCTTTCCCACTGAAGTCCTCCGATGGATCGGAATAAGAGCATCACTTAACGACCGCTCTGAGGATCGGGGTCTGACTCATAAACGTATGTAAGACATATAGTCAGCGCTGATTTCCAGTTCCCCCCGGCAGAATGAGAACCCACAAACATGCTAATATGCCGGCTTACACACGAGTTTCCACTGTCGTTTATGGTTCTTCTATGGTATGGGATGATGAGAATGTCGGTTAGCTTCCTATGGGAAGCCATAACACTATGGCGACGTCCAAGACCACTTATTGGAACACTAATGTTGACTATGATGCCTCGTAAATGAACTGGCTACGACGATACTTGCATGACTTGGGTATAAACGAGGAAGTCAAAGGATTTTTTAGCTTGTACGAGTCCAACATTAAAATCATAAAGCCATTCGCGTCGGGATTTTATTGCTTTTGGCGAGATCCTGTTCATTACCGGGTTTCCATCAAAGACGACTGCTTGAGGATGATCGGGTAGAAGCGAACAGTTCCTAGGACTTTTGGAAGGAGAAAGCTTCCTTGCAATTCGAATCGATTTCCAGAATCTCTGACATTCTGATGTCCGCAGAAGCGATTAAAAGGGCTCTGAATTGAAAAATTGACTACAGAAAAACAAAAAAAGAGATGCTTCTCACATGGGCACTACCCTACCATGATGAACCTCTTCCCATTTGGGCTTCAAAACTGCAGTGTCCATATGACGGTCGTCCCATTTTTGAGGGCAGTTCAGAAGATCAGCAGAGGGCAGAACATTCGAAGTATGAGATTTTCCGTTTCTCAGGAGGAACTGAAAAACGCAATTCATAGATTATGAAGTTGAGTAGATGGGCCCATCCAATATTCATCCATTTTCCGTTGGTGCAACTTATAGCCATTACTTTTTCTGATCCAAAACCCTCCCAAACTGCTTTTGACAAGGAGCTGCAAGGTAAGTTGCTTCTAGTGAGCGTAAGGAAGGGGAATATGGTCAGTGTTGACTAAAAAAGCATCCAACTGATTGGTACTTCTGGGCAAATTCGTTTGAAGACGTGGGAACATTGGGGCAAACATCTTGTGGGTAATGAGTGTACGCTTTCGAACAAAGTACTTCAAAATTCCTCAGATCTATTGATCTCACTGATCTGTAATTCACTTCTACTTCCGTACGATACACAATCCAGAATGGTATAGGGGTGTAATATCAAGTAGCCCATTATGGAACTCACGGGAAGCTCTGGAACTGGGAAGAAAGTCATAGACCTCCCACAGCTGAGCCACCCGTCACGATTCATTTAGTTTGATGGATGGTGTTTTTTTCAAATTAGCGGTACGATACGAGAACAGAAAAGAACCATGATATTGAAGAAAAAACGAAATCAATAGGAAAGAAGAGAAGAGCAGTTCGGTTATCGGAAGGTTTGCAAGGACGTGTGATGTGTTAAATGGGATAACGCGAGGTGTCCTTCCCATCCTCCACCTCCACCACGGTAATAGTGGTGGGCGACGAGTCTAAGGGGTGTTTGTCCCAGTTATCGGTTCTACGACTGGATCATGAGGGCTGCCGTTTTGGTGAGAGATCACCACTTTGAGGACAGGCTCAGTAGAGGTAAGAAATATCAAAAACAAACAACAACATGAAACAATAAACAAGATCAACAGGTCGTGGGCTCTAGTAGTTAATCTTGTGCAGTTGGGCTAGAAGTCTTCCGCTTGGAGTGAATGCATATGCTATGAGAACAATCTTCACCATGAACTATTACCTGAAAGGGTGTAGTATGGACACTTCTAGAGCCGGATGACGCCCTTCTTAACTTACCCACACCCTATAATTAACTGGTTAAGTGGTGTGAATCGCGATTTACCGACTTCCCCATAGATCCAGTCAACCCGACCTTTTACTTCCTGGGCTTCCTTCTTTCACCTGAGAATTGGGAAGAGGTGTTCGTCTCAGAACTGGAAAAAGGCTAATATCGTAAACTCTCGGAGGGTCAAGTAAGCTTGGAAATACATCCTCTCCCTCATACTGTGAATGAAAATTAACTAGGAGCTGGTCACCCATACTGCGTTGATTCAAGGAACCTGCTTTTTTCCTAAAGTCTTCTTTGGTCACTTCTCCAGATTAGGAGCAATTAACTCATCGTGCTTTAATCGGTTTTTTATCTGTACCAAAAAAGGAAGGATTTCGAAAAAAAAAGCCTCTTTTTAGACCAGAATTCCATGACAAGAACCCAGTTTTTCCTTTGTTGGCATGCTCTGGGTAACTTCAGCCATTGGATCACTTTGGGAGAGGTTGATTAATTAAACAGAAGAGCTCCTGAAAAGATGTGGAGTAGGGATAGCGAATTCCCTTTGCTTGCTTGACCGGAATCTCCCCAAAAAGTCTGTTATCCGGGTGAGCATAAAGAGGAAATGAAGGGACTCGTGTTATGACTGCTACGAGCTCGAGGGCCGACCGAAGGTGGCCACTGGTCTTCAGTTGGCTGCAGATAGCCTCAGAATTACTTGAACATCGAACCAGCCTTTTAAGGCGAATCAGCCTAATTATCAGGATCTCATGCTAATGATGTAGCTCTTCTTGCATAATGAGGGCTATTGATCATTCACAGAGATACAGTAATGCCGTAAGCATTCCTTTTTCATTATTATTTATTGTGTTTAATCGGTCCCTGGCAAGATCTGAAATCTTCATCGCTTCTGGGCATCGTGCTTGAGTGAGGGAACCGCTTTATTTGAAGACGGCTGCAAGTTTGAAGTCAGCCCGATATAAAGCTATTTCCAAGGCCGAACAAGAGTCTCCCTTCGATCTCGTAGGTGACTACCGGGGGTTCCTCAGACAACAGGTGGAATAGGGTGAATCTTTCCAGAGAATCTGCAAATTAGTCGTAAGTCGAGGTTCCTTGAAATTGGGTGAAGACCCTGAAATAAATATTTCAAGGTAAACAGAGTAAATCCGGCACCTATAATCTGGGACATGTTCTCCAAGATAGTGCCAACTTTAACATTTTTGTCTAAGGACGACCGCTACAGACAGTATGACCCTATCAAGCCTACAAATTCGAAGTTGGTCCGAAATGAGCTGTAAAGACGATCTAGATGGAGAGTATGCACAACTTCTTCTGCCGCGTTCGACTTCCTTTCGGAATCGTAGCTATTGGCAGAAAATGAATAACAGTAAACGGTGGCCAGTCAATTGCAGTCAGGTGCTTTTATCATCCCAGATAAGCTTGGTACAAATTACGCGACCCTAGAAACATAGAAGGCTTTGTCGGCCTTAGTGAACATCGATTCGGGAACTGATCCTCGGGCTATGTGTGTGACAGTTCGTCAGTCTACCTCTGAGTTACACCAGCGTCAGCCCTACTGAACTACACCTCCTCCACCCACTGACCCATTCATCGAGCTCTTCTGCAGGTCATCCTGGTTGCAGTTAGTCCCCAACGATCTACGATGAAAGGTAAATGTGAGGCGTCTGAGACAAGAATCTAAATGCTCGTCACATTTTTCATTTTTGTTGCCATCTTTCTCTTTTCCTAGCAAAATACCCCTATGAAGCGACAGTAACCGGTCCGTTGACAAGCCTCAACTGACGCATTTGAAGAAGTTCTAAACGGCAAACTTCGTTCCACCAGCTAGGAGTGACAGCAACAGTCTCACTCATGGATTAGAGGAAAGGAAGAATGTGAAGAATGCTGTTCTAATATGTGTAGTTAGACTTGTTCGGGATGAAGTTGTAGTGACTATTACACACTTGATTGCCTCCCAACTCGTCCATCTTCACATCCCGGCAGTAAGTA
The DNA here is from genome assembly GCA_000469685.2 of Haemonchus contortus. Lineage (NCBI taxonomy): Eukaryota > Metazoa > Nematoda > Chromadorea > Rhabditida > Trichostrongylidae > Haemonchus > Haemonchus contortus. Next base: position 4,410,563 of record LS997563.1, read on the forward strand.
AAACTCATCGCGGGTCAAGAACTTGCAAGGGAATCTCGCGGGGTATAGTGTTCGATTCAGGGGAAAGAGGGATTCATTGTATCACTCAGAAAACAAAGCAACAAATAGTCCATGAAGCTCTCAGCAGCCTTCCCCATGGGCTTTTTTAACATAGTAACTAAAAAAATGAGCCGGTGACTTAGGATTTTGACTTCAATCAAATGGGAACGGAAAACGTTGGTCCGTACTTGAAGACTCTTCCTTCCCAGAAAGCTCACCTTTTTTGCCTTGGTGACATTCCAAGATTAAATTTTATTGGCTAATGCTCTTCACTACCACCTCCCTCTCCGTTTCTGTCAAGAGAACAATCGAAGGCAGTGGGATTGACGAACGGGACCTGCAAAGGAAAATGAAAATTGGGTATTTTGCAAAACGATCGGGTGAAAAGGGTTCTGTAGAGGATCCGCGGTTGATAGTGCAAGTTGTGTTCGGGAGCTATTCCATAATTCTCACTTTCTCCACTCTATCTCCAACTGGGGATATCATCGTGCCAGCGCAGCAGTCACTTGCGCTACTCCACAACTCCCACTTTTCCACTGTACCTTCAAATCGTATCATGGGGTGAGTGCAGCAGCCACCCATTTGGGGTTTGAAATCAATCAGATGGTCCGAAGACGGCCCTCGACAGCTAACAAATTTTGGATGCGACTGTTTGTAACTTACGGGACCACCTGGAGATTCAATAATCTACTGTGGAATGTATCTCACGTAGACTCTCCGCCGCCTTCGTCATCGGTAGGGCGTTGGCTGTTTGGTCGCCCATTTAGTTTTTGACTTGGAAAAGTGGCTTCGAGAACAGTTCACCTTGAGACAATCAAGCAATTTTGAAAAGTGTTATTTCTTGTTTTAGGTGCTTCCTCACTCCCATCCCCATTGATCCTAGTCGGGCCCCTTTCCACCTTGTCCCCACCTTTGTTGGTTCAATATTAATGGATGAGCGCCAATTACTGTGGGAGATTGGCCGCGCGATCAGTCAACAAACAGACACCTGAGAGAGTGCACATATGGTGGGAATTCTGGTAGGCAAACTCGCCCGGACAGGATTATCACTAGATTTTGGGCCATTCCGATACTTCTGAAGAAGCTGAAGAGGTTCAGACCGTTGAACAAATTCGAATTATTTTCTACTGACAATGAGTTCGTTTCTAGTTGGTGAAAGGGGAGGACTAGAAAGCTTCAGAACTTGAAAGTGCGCTTAAAAGGTTGCTGTTCACGTTGGGTCTCGAACTTTTCCTGGCGGCCGTCTTGATGGCCTTACATCATTTGCTGGTTCTATGGAGCTTCAGGATGCCTCAAGATTGCTCATTCGGGAGAATATGTTTGGGAAAGATATCGAACACCGCCTATTCGTGGCTTAGCTTAATATATAACTTTTGAAAGAATGTGAATGACAGAAGGTCAAGTGACCGGCATTTACGAAGCTAATTAACTAAACCGAGCACTTCATGGACTCATTCATTCCTTTGTCACCCCTATGAAAAGGTACCAGATTCAAAACAACAATGGCTAGGGGCACATTGAATGAACACACATTGAATGTATTCCATTGAATGAACCTTGATGTGCAGTTAGTTCTTCCTCAGACTTTGGTCTTCGAAAAGAAAGGCACAAAGATGGCTAGTATGCCGAATGACTCATCTTCGAAAATGGGTACTCGATCTAAACAAAAAGAAGTTTACACCTTTTTTCGTCCCTAGCCATTCCAATGCTACTACGATTACGAAAATTGGAAATTTCTCGTCGCTATGGCTAGTTCTGTCGCCGAGCATACACGGATTTGAGACCACAACTTCATCTTTTCTCGTCTTAATTCCGTTCGCTCCTGTAGACGGAGGTCTGTTTGTGAAACTCATAATAGAAGAATTTCTGACGAACTCCGAATTTTTTTTCAAGAACTCTGGGGTTGAAGTAGGAAGGCGGTATGACAAGGTTACCGAAAAGGATTGAAATTGAGCGACCCCCCCCCCTGAGTGCTTTTCTAGCCCTTGTTGATGTTGTCCGAAAGGTATTCTTGAGAATTCCACCTGCTAACGACCAAACCTACCGTATAACTACGATTTATCTTCTGTGTGACCATACTTGGAGATTTTTTGTTTGGGAAATTACTGAGTTCAGTGATTCGAAGGCAGATTTAGGAGTTCTTACCTACATCACTTCTTTATTACTTCTTCATTAGGAACTTACTGCTGAACGCATAAATTCTCGTTTTAGGAAGACTTTCTGAAGAAAGCATTTTCTTCGTTGGTGTAGCAGAGTTGCGGTGTTTTTGGATTCAATCAAATGGCATGTAGTCTCAAAGGATGCTTCAGTCACCTAATCAGGGTGCACCCACATCGATCAAAAAAGTAACTAAACATATAACATATATGAAAATAAACAAGCAAACAAATAGCTAGTGATTATGGTTCTGGGTATTCAAGCCTCACTGAGATCTCAGGTTCCTGGAAAATAGCTGTAGGAGAACATTGTAGCAGTGTCAGCGCATCCACAGGCCACCATTGTCGCTCCGACTATTTTGCTGTACAGTGAGCTTTGGAATGTCTCTAAACAAATAAATAAACAAGTGCCCGACGTGTGACGCATAACACAAGCTGATCAATCACTGGCTATCTGTTTTGCTTTTTCATTATGTCATATCGGCCGTTTTTCTCATAGTGCTTCCCTGACGTGGACATTTGCCCTTGATGACTAAGTGCGTATTAGTCACTGAATACCATGACCACTACCACTGTGAATCAGCATTTTATGATCGAATCCCCGTAGGGATATAGGGGACACCTGTTCACTCAGTAGCTGTTGTTACACACTGCGGCTTGTTCCTCTTACCTTTACCGCGAACTAGCCAATCCGTTCTCTCATTGACAGCTGCGACAAATCGTTCATCGCTCAGGTAATTGATTGCCCTATCAGTTTTGGGCCATCAATTGCCTTCCCTTTTACTATTCATTTATTCCTTACTTTTCTTTTCAACTTCAACTATTTGCTCGACTTTCCACCCTCACCCGGCGACCCTTCAGAAGTACAGGGGCACTTACAAGTAATTCTGACGTATACGGTAGTGTGGGAAGTCCGGCATTTTTTTGACTTAGCAAATTTATTCCTCTGCAAGTAGTAACTTACCATTGATGAGCTTGTAAGTAGACTTCCTCCATGGAAAGATAAGCCAGGTAGACGAGGTTTGAGCTAGTTGGAGTTTTCGGAGTGTGTAGGAGGTGACGGACCTGAGGGAATCATAGGCGCTGGCAGGTGGCCCCTATGCACCTTCAGTAATTCCTTCGATCAGGTGCATCATTTGTTCGTCTTCAGGTGGGTCTGTGGGAATACCGGGCATAAGGGACTGTGAACCTGAATCTTTCAGAGCTGTGTAGAAATTGGATTTCGAATTCTGTAAAACTCAAGGAAAGGCAAGCTCGATTTCTGATCTGCCTGATTTCCTGGAATCTACCTATTTGCCTTAGGGTATGTGCCAAGAGTCACCCTCGAAGTCGTTGCGCCAGAACTGGATCGTCGTCTGCGGAGGTTCGTCACTAGTAGAGGTGTTCATGAGTCCCACCGTATGTCGTCGCGTGTGCTGACGTAGTTTTGGCGGGGTTACATCAATGAGGAACGATGAGTCCCTTTGCTTTCGGAAGCATCCCTGTCACTTACTGGTCGTCAAGTAAATGATGGATTGTCACCCGAGCAAAGCAAAAGCAGATGTCAGTTGTCTTGTCTAACCTTCAGCGCTGGACTTCCAACAAGGCCTTTCCTACATGGCAATCAAATTCGCATCAATCAGCTGCTGGAATTCCAGCTTCCTAGCGCAATCAAACCGGATTCGTCTCTATTGATGATGAGTCACTGGCCGTCCGCAGCAATGTCGACAGACAGACAGGTCGCGGTATACGCCACTTCTGCGGTCATGCAAAAAACCGTCAACGGCACTCTTGTTCATTTTCGACCAGCAGCTCTCTCGACTTGACAATTTACCTGACGCTTACGATTTTCATCGTTTTTGCTCCGAATTTTCCCACTGAACTTTCACAATTCTTTCAAACGGCAAGCATCAGCAATTAACTCGATTTCCCTCTCAGGTTACTGAGTTGTAGAGTGCAATTTTACTGAGGGATTTCGGACCTGAAAAAACCCTTGAGCTCTTTTTCTGGAAAACCACTGCTTGCCTCAGTTACGTTTTGATCGCTCCAGGTTACTTTGTCGAAGATCTTCTGGTTACTCATTCCTCAAAGTGCGTCTGCCCTTTGGTAAGTCATCTTTCAAGATGTGAACCGTTGTAATAGTTGTGGCAAAAGTGCATGGTTAGCGAATTGATTCGAATAATTGCACTCCAAGGCCTAGAAGTCTTTAAATGTCCTCTATTCGAGCCCTTCACCTCATCTGGTACGATGGAGCATCAGGTTTTCGGGTAACAAAAGTCACCAGAAGACCATGATGTCACTATGTCGACCATTGAGAGAATTTCAATTTCAATTCCATGGGCCTGGAGGAAATCTGTGCTAATGGATTTTTTCTATTTTCGATTTTTCTATTCAAAAATATCTATTCAGCATTCCTGAATGGAGATTTCACGCCAACCAATTCACCTCGTCTGCTTCCTTCTGTGACTATTCACTTTTGGCTCACTACTTTTTTCTTTTTTTTTTGTTGTTTTCTTTTTTTCTGTTGCCTCTCGTAAGTGGGAAGGTCGAAAGTACATATTATCATGTATATACTATTTGAGCCGCTCGATCTGCGAACGCCATCGGCGGATTGCCGTCATCCAGTCGCATTTACTAGTCCAATCCTCCGTTCGTTACACTACACACGCAAAAAAAAATCCCTTTCACTTTTACGTATGACGTCATTTCCCGATAAATAATCGTATTCCCGAGACTTTATCTCCAATTTATTCGTGATTTCTTTTTTTCTCTGATGATTTGGTGAAACAACTTTTTTGTCTACCTGTGATGGAGTCTCATTTTTCATTTTTCAGTTTTCAGAGGGTGGTCAGTCACTGAATATGTCTCATCCCTGAACTGTCCGTCGACATTTACTTGCCCAGTCGCCGGTTGAAGTCGGTGTTGGGATTAACATTTTCTTACAAAATTCTTCAATTCTGTCGAATTTTCAGAAGATAGCGTGAATGGTTTGTAGGTAGGTTCGTCAGCGCGTATTTTCCACATCATAGACCACGCCCACCTTCTAATTCACGCCCATCCATCTCTATTTTTTCGAGTTGCTGGCTACAGTTTTTCTAAGCTTTTCATCTATTGAACATACGCTTTTCAATGTCTACAGAGGAATTTGTTTATGATAGATTTAGCGCTCGTAACCGATATCCATTCTTCATGGCTGAGCTCGAAAAAGATGCATTTTTATGAGCTATATTGGAACCTTATAGGCTCTCAAACAATTCCAAAATGAATTATGTCGAGCGTTCAAAACATCAGCTGTTCCATACATTAGTCATGAAGCATTCCTTTGAATATTTGTATGCAAATTTTTAATTGAAATATTTGAGAGCAGGCTAAATGTCACCTCAGAATAGCAACGTTGAATCAGTGCTCCGTTCCAAGAGTGCTCTGAACATATTCGCATACTTCCCTTCAACCTTAACGTATGCTACCTTCCACGGGCGGAATATATTGGAAAGGTGGATAATTACAGTATCCATGCTCACACCTTGACCTCACTATGATGCAATGTCCCAACCCCTTCTCTATCCACCTCAACAGGATCGATTGCCACAGTTACGGCCTTCCTCCTCAGATTCACGAATAACAAGCTTTCTGTCGTTTTTTCTGTGTTACTGCTTGTTACTCTTTTGTTTGGTTAACTGTTGTTTTCCCCTTGCATTCCCATGCGAAAATCGCCGCAAGATTTCTGAGTCATAGGCAGGATGGTCGACCTTGGGAGAGACTCGAACCTGCGCCCATCTCTTCAGAGCACCGCAATTCTCCATAAAACTAACCTTACACTCATAAAACACCCTACAAATTGTCTTTCGGCTTCTTTCTGGTGCACGGGAAATAGCTACATTTAGTGCCTCTGCTTACGAAGAGGACAGTCAAAAAACTGGAAGAGAGGAGGTTCCTATAGGGTAAGCACGCTGCACGACAAAGTGCTAGTTCAAACCCTTCCGGAGGCCGAACCTTTGCCATACCTAACCAGAGTTCAGGAACCTGGAGCTTTAGATGCAACTTACTCATTAACAAAGCAGTCCATGCCTACAGAAAACTCCTCTTCTGCCTAGGAGCCCTAGTCTGGTTCAACGAAACTACTATTCGATCAGGGCCAGCTAGGCAGCGTTCAAAGGGGTACCGGAGCAGCTCCAAGTTGGCAAGGCCCCTCTATAAATATATGCTGTTTTCCTGATTTTCGAGTAAAACCGGAATACATGGCGCATCCCAAAAGCAATGACTACAAGCATTCACAAGCATTATTTTATGACCGCTTTGTGAACTCCATCATTCTTTATCCCTTTTCTTCAATTTACCATCTTTATTTCAAGTGAATAGTGCATTGGCTCGGTTTTTCTCGATTTCAAAGGTCCGCAGTGCTTTTCAAGTTATTTGCTATCAATGTTGCAATTTCTTTTTTTATTCCCCTTTCAATTCAAGTACTCTGTTTTCTTCTTGACCGTCTAGGAATCCTCTTTCTATTTATATAGCACTCGAAAATCTTATGGGTACATTACCAGTCACTTTACTTTATTGATCTGTTCACGTCCATCTGTCGACCTATGATATCGATCTTATCATTCGCAACCGTTCCAAAAGTTTTGTCGTCATCGCCTACTCTCAACCCTTTTTTTGTCTTTTCTAGGAATTTCACCCATTTAAAATGAAATTAATATTATTATTGGTATTATTCGCTACTGCACATGCTGACTGGTGGGACACGTTCACTGACACAATCGCTAATGGATTTAGCAATGCTGCCATTTGGATAAAGGAAACGGCTAGCCCTGCCATTAGGTTCGTTTTTGTAGCTACTATTAAAGGCTGAAATGTTCGGCGAAAAGAATACATTACTTTTCAGAATGTCTTTCAACAATGCTAAGGAAAAGCTGCAAGATCCAGAGACTCATAAGGTCGTACAAAAGTGGATTTCAGAGGTATATAGTTTCATATTTATCCAGAACAGATACATAGGAAAACAATAATAAACAGTAAACATTACACTAGCCCTTAGAAACTTTTCAAGTATCTTTTTTGATGTTTTGCTCTACAGAAGTAGGCAATTTGACTCTCTTCCTCCCCATGATCGAACAGCTGTAAGTGCTGAGCACCTAAAGTTCACAGCGATCGTTTATTTCATTAGTTCGATTTGCTTTTCATATTTCCTAGATTTTCTTTATTTTTAGATTTTTGGATCGATCCATATACAAGCTATGTGCAATAGAACTAAAAAGTCAATTTTCATCTCCAATGCGTAGCATGAGCCTATTTCCTTTTTTCTGCTTACGCCCATTCATCTCTTGACCTTTGTTTTCAATCTGAGTTATTAAAAATTGTTCCTTAATTAGTCAAATTTGGCAGAAATTTATACAGTGGACCATGTTTGAGGCTCCCCGCCTCTTTCCTTCCGTTTCAAAGATTTAGTGGGTGAGAAATCATCCTCTTTACACTTCTGAGAAATCGTGAAGAGGATCTGAGAAAATCTGAAGGAGAGAAATCAGTTCTCTTCACGATAGTTGAGCGTCATTCAAAGAATGAGTCAGTATCAAGGATTTGCTCGATTTTTACTTACTTTGTCTATATTTTTGACCTAGATGGAATTCGGAGAGTTCCTTCATCATTTTTGTGGGAACAGGGACTTAGGTTTACTACATTCCAAAGATATGTTCAGATATTAGAAGTATCTCGAAATTTCGAGTTTTAATTAACGTCACCCGAGATCTGATTTGTTACTATTACTGACGTTTCAGAAAGCTGGAGATGTAAAGGAATTCGCCGAGAAAGAGGTTGTCCCAGAACTCAAAAAAGTCTACGAAGCAGCAAAAGCAGCGGCGGAAAGCGAAAGCGAAGGCGGTTCTGTGGAAATTCCCGAGAAATAACAGATTCTATAGTTTATGTTGTAATGTATAATAATTATTCTGCCCTTCCTATGTGCCTTGCTTTACTTACCAACTCACGGTTTCCATGATATCAAATAAATGTACTTGTATCTATATAACTATTAACTACAAGGATACCATAGCATTTGAAGGCGCCGTATTGTCCTTGCTGATTAAGTATCGATTTATAACATTGATTTTTGCTCAAAAGTTACTGTTTTTTGTTGTTTAAAAGATAGTCAAAGAGTGCAGGCCGTTCAACCCTGCAGTCACTGCATACTTTAAGATCATTTATGCTAATCTTCGTCCCAGAGTGAAAGTTAAGTGCACGGCGCAATCGGAGCAATGGTTCATACTTCAGTCCTAAGCCACTAAACGGATCAAACGGCGAAAGAAACCATTATTTTCTCGATTTTTTTTCCGAAAGGACCCAAGTGCTAGCTAAGGTGGCGGACAGAAGGATGGCAAGTTTAGAATATGCCTTTTTCACCTTCTCGAACGGGACGAATGCCCAGTAATAGTAAAGAACTGCTACTCGCCAAAACGAACCGACCTGTAACACAGTTTCATGGAAATGAAGAATTTTTCCTGGGCTGGTTCCTATAAGAGTGCAGAAATAAAGGGTAGCGTCTAATTGTGAGGGAAAAGGTTGTAAACAAAGCTAACCACTGGCGAAGAGCAACTTAAAACAGACTGAAATGAATTGAACTTTCCATATTCCACCTCTGAAACCGGAAGAAAAAAAGAAAGTACGGGGATTCTCTTTAACACGCACTTCTTGTAGCATGAAACAGGGGAGTGGGAAATATGTCTACCGTACAACTCAGGAGAGCTTACAGTCTTCTTAACATTCTGAAGAATCGACCAGATCAGTCCACTGAGTCTCCTTTACTTGGTCTCATATTTGGTCAGAACACAAAACCTTTGGACTTGCAAGGCTGACTGGGAGGAAGATGGGGCGAAGGGAAGTTGATACAGGGCTGATAGCCGGCGTCGTCCATATCGAACAAGCTTTTTCGAGGCTGGTTAGTTGGCAACAATTTGGCCTGGGGTACATCTATCTTTGTCGCGGCAGGCTTTACGGACTTACGAAGAGGTGACTCTACCCGTCCTGCAAGTCTTTGAATAGCCATGGGGCCCATACAAGGACTAGAACGACCGATTCTGCAAGTAATTCGATGCAAGGTTGGCGCCTACCTCCCAAACAGCTCCGAGGGAGGTGACACATCCTGGAAAGAACAGAGTAAGCGGATTAACCACATCCTCAAGATCGCTGTGTACATGGCCTACCTCTAATCGCCCAATCAACCCCCTATTTTGAGAAGAGAGTGTTTTCAATGCCATATTCTCAGTTAATTTTTTCTTTTAAAATGAAGATGCCAAGTCTTCTTTGTTAATTATTACTTACCATTTTTGAAGTGCTCTAAGTGCATAGTGATAGATCCCTTCTATACCTTTGTGTGCAGAAGCAGCAATGGTCTGTGGCGCCTTAATCCAAACATCGTCGCCTCTTTATTTGTTCGGCAATGGAGGCAAAACTGTTGCCCGATGTGATTTCAGCAGCTTGGAGTTCACAATTCTAGAAACGCTATCTGTACTGTTAATATTTGCATTGGAAACATCAACAGATAATGAAAAGGCAAACAAATCGGTTCTGACCATTCCACTAGGGATACGCCATGCAACGCGCTTCACCGAAAATTGTGGCACTAGTTGAATGCGAACGCGGCACGATAATCTAAAGAAATCAGAGGTGAAGATGAAAGACTTCTAGGGCGTGATGGAGGCCCGATTCTAACAATAGAACAAAGACCTGGTTATCATAATTCAGTCCCAGCTGTTGGAACCTCAATTTCCTTTGCGCAGACTACTTGCAAAAGCCCTAAATGACCAATAATGAAAAGGGTTGGACAAGCTTTTCCCCCAGCTTTTCCCCCAGACACTCCCTGCTATTAATCGATTCCTTCCTGGTCTACCTCTTCGTCGAAACCCCTCAACTAGTACTTCCGGCAGAATGGAAACTATTCTATGATTCAAGAACGATCTGATTCACTTTACTTGGAATGCCTCCTTTTTGTTATGGGGATGCATCACTCGTTCCCGATCAACGGAACGAGTTCCCTCATGGTAAAACAGGCAGACTGAAAGGTAAAGAATAAGATTCAATTGTTTTCCATAGAATACGCCACAAATTCGTCTTCAAATAGTAATAAAAATAAATCCACCAATGTTTCAAACCACATGACCAGTCAGGCTGAGGGAGCAGCTTTGATACCTTAATGACAATAACTTCTATCTATAATCTGTTACAATATGTGTGTGCGCAATGGAGGGCTTTTAGCTGTTACTACAGTCCCCCATTCATTGGAAGTAGGTGCAATCGACGGCCTTCATAACCCTCTTCTTAATAAAACTGGTCCCTATCGCAAATTGTGAAAAACCTCTAACTTGTTGAGTAACTCATAGTAAAGGAGGTAACTTCAACGCCTTCAAACATTTAACTAGGAGAAGCTTTTATGGACAAGAAGCTCCTTTTCTCACAAAAGAACCCATCATAGATCCATCTGAGGGCAAAGTTGGGCATCATCCCTGCAGGGTTCAAAAGCTGACTTCATCCTCTAACCAACAGTTCCCCTGGTTTTTTAAGCCCCACAGTTCGAGGATGGTGGTTGGAAGAACGAACGAAGCCTATGAAAAAGATAACTTCACCTACATACTCCCCAGAATGAGTTTTTTTTTCTACCAGCATCGAACCTCTCAGTGAGGAGTGATCACGAATGTATAGAGAGTTTTAGACTGCTCTGATCAGTGAAGTTCTTTTTCAAATAACGCCATTCGGTTGGAGCCCGACCGTAAGGAATAGCCTTGGAGCAACTTAGGTCGTCCCTAAGATAAGCGACACCTACTTACCGTTCATGCTCTCCTTATAGGCTTGCGAATGGTGCTGCTTCCACATAAAGGGTCCGCTTTCGGTGCCTCCTGCTCGGTTAAGTCATCATGTAGTTTACCATCAAAAAGTTGATCAGGAAGCGTGCCCAGGCTCGTCTGAAAACCTACCAACGTTGATTCGTATTTATTTATTCATTGCCCCTACTTTTATGTTATTGTCGTGCTCAGTCGATCGGCTCAACGCCTCCTTCCTTCTTCGTCTGGTTATGCCAAACCAAAAGAACGAAAGGATTGCCGAGCTTCGTGTCCCTCGAGCGAGGGCGACTCCGAGGACCACACTAGCTCGAGACAGGGACGATTGGATATGATACTGGCGCCCGCTCGATGATCAACAGGACGAGGTGATTTAGCTGAATGCCAAACCAAAGTGATCAATACCTCCATTGAAAGATGTTGTTGAAAAATCACCTCGCGAAAGATTCATCAAGCAGCATGATGAAGTTTGGGTCCCTCATGGGTTCTCTGGTGCAGGGAGACAGGTTGGATCACTTCATTCCTAGGTGGTGAGTGGTAAACGAGTCATTTTCCTAGGAACACTAGCAATTTATTGCCCATAAGAATTTAACACTGGCTGTGAAGCTCGTAGCGGCAGGAGAGTCGTCGGGTTACTGTCATACTCGCCTGGATTTGTTTCCCAAATTACTACATAGTACCTACCAAAGGCTACACAGTTTTACTGATCTGCAACTCCGAGCAGGTTCGTTTCAGGAAGGTCCGGGAAGAGGAAGAGGAGACAGTCAGCTGTGGCATCATTTGCATTAGGTTTATTGACGTTGATGCTTCTTTCTAATCTTAATGCTCTCTTCCACCTACGATGCAACGATCTGCAAAGTTCTATCAACGAAGTAACCTGAAGTTGTTTACTTTAGCAAAGTAAAGTACAGTAAATTTCTTAGAAAGCCTTTCTATCACATCATTTCTTTAGTGGGGGTGCAAAGCTTTTCATTCTACCATTCCTCTTCTCTTAGTTTGTTTTAGTCTTTTTGGTTCTCCCCGGCTTGAATGGTACTTCATGGTGTGCCCTTGACGTCTGTTAGAAACACCACAGAACCACAGAGGAAAGAATTTCGAATGTTGATTTAGCATATCCTTGGTATACGCCACGCTTATGGGTTCCATCCAAAATGGTGGGGTCATTGAAATATTCTTATCTATAGAAGGGAATTCAACTTGAATTCTACTACGGTAGTGGTCAGAGACAGAGCCTCAGTGTACCTGATGAGTGAAAATTCCATCCAAATACGCTCGGATAACACAAGTACGGGTTCGAGTCCCGTTCGAGGCCGATCTGTCCTGTCCTTTAACGTTGTTCTGTCCATAAGTTGTCAACCTTATGAGACTCCATACAGAGCTCCTCAGCGAACCGAGGGTACCCCCGACAAAGACGAGATCCGACCCTAAATAGTCTATAAAACCTGGAGAACCACTTGATCCACTCTTCGAGCACAGTATGAATAAATCAAGTAATAAACCACGATCTGATCCATATCAGTAAGCACGTGGTGAAGTTTTTGTTAATGGCTAGAACTAGTCGAGAGCTCCCAGTTCTGGCTATAACCACTGCCATAAAATTGTTTATTAGTTGCTAAAAGAAAAGCTGCCATCTCAAACATTCGACTCATCTTTTATATGGGCTCCTGGGAGGTATTCCAGAGTGGGTCCCTAGGAAGAAAGACTTGGCTTTTCTGGATCTTGCAGAATTTACTGTACCATTACCAGGCTCAAAATTTCGAGCTCTTTTTTAAGAGCTCAACAAGTTCCTCTTCAATTACCCCTGTATACATAGCAATACATACCCGCAACTTCTCTTCCGACGTTCTTCACTCGTAGCAATGGATTTGCTGTCGCTATGCGGTCATCGCGGGTGTTATCGCGATACGACCGGATTTAATTGGAGGAGACAAAGTAACTGGGTACACTATCCATCAACAGTACCATTTATTCGGGAAGATCTGGAAAAGGTGATGATGTACCTGAGACTGTGTTGCTTTGGTAAACTCCTAATCACAGGTATTACTGAAACCTCAGTGAGACTTCCCAACCCAACGAGATTTTGAAAGGGATGCTGCGAAAGTCATAGAATAGTAGTAGGGAGCTCTAGCCAGGTGAAGTTCGGTTTCTCCTGAATAAATTCACAGTTTGGGCTTTCGCCTTTCGAATTCTGAAAAAACATTCTAAAGCGTTCTACTGAGTAATAACCTTCTTAACAGATGTCCGATTGAAGAGTGGAGCAAAGAGAGAAGTCCTTAGAAGTTATAGAAAGATCGTTCTGTCACCAATGGCAAGTTTCTGATTGGAAAACGAACGCATGGCGAATCCGAAAAATGATCGACAGTATTTCCTACGCTTTCTCCTACGCTTTCATTCATACTTCAATGAAACGTTGTTCCTCTCTGATTCCGGGTATGAAACGAGACTTCCTGAGGTATCAAATATTTTATAGAGTTTCCGTTGGAAGTGCAAATGGGTGAAGCACCCTGGTGCTAGTAAACATTAGCAGAAAACGATGAAGTACTGGAATGGGCTTTATCGGTTGCATTAAGCCTTATCAGAAGGGTTGGTTCCAGCAGAGCCCACCCTGAATGCAATTAATTTACCTATAAATGGCTATAGAAAAAAGAAAATGTCAGTATCACAGAGTAAAATACTGAATAGCTTTCCTACGAAAAACTTTCTGATTACTTGCTTTCCGAAATTCCTACATTTATTTTCATTGTACATTCCCAAGTAGCATTCCCGATTGAGATTCTCAACAGGGTTCCTGTTTTGAAAAAGGCCTCCCTCCCAAAATGGTTACCAGTCTCTGAAAGATTGCAAGGGTAGTTCCGGCAGGGATATGAGTGTGGTGGGCCATTCGTAAGTGCGCCAGAAATATATCGTTTATCTGTTATCGACTAGAACGGAACGGGGATCGACTACTCGACCCTATCATCCCATTTTTCGCCATCAGCTCATTTTGTTTTCGCCTAGTGGACAAGTGGGTGTAGGTAGGTACGTCCGTACTGCCATCTCTACGCTACCACCAAGTCAACCGCATCCCTGTATGGGGACATGACATCTTCCAGATGTTTCCTACTGATTTCTCCCATATTTATGTTATTTTTCGTTTCTTGTCGAGCAGAAGAGGCTTCGGGATGGATAGAACTTGAGAATGAAGATCCTATTTTCAATGAAATTTCTAGTTCCGGTGAAGAAATCTTGGGTGAGTGTAAAGTTTACTACGACTTCTTCTACGATTACATTGTTGAGCGACAACGTTTTTATCAGATCACAAACAGACCTCATCGTCCTCATACATACTTAAAGAGATACAGAAGAGAAATTGCTATGCTTCCGTCAATGCATTTGTAAACTTCAACGTGGATTTCCACAACTTCTTCGACTTCTAGATTACTTGTAATCCGCTAATTATATTTTTCGGTTACTTCTGGGGAGCATTTCGTTTCTCCAGTTGGTTTCTAAAATAAATAGAAGACTTCTCAAGTCTTAGAAGGTTTTCTTGAAGACCCGGAAAACGGAAATGAGGCAATGTTTGAAAAGGCTCGGAGTGGTCCTGCTCATTGAAGGGGTCACGGATTAAATAGCCCCCCAACTTCAAACTCTCCATTTACCTTTCTGATGTTCGCATTGTTTTCGAATTTTACGTTACTTCTTGTAGGCAGTAGGTAACTGAAGTTAGGTAGCTCTCAGCCCTACTTTGAAATTTTGAAATTTTCGCCTTCCTCGGAATGTTACTCAAGAAAGTTCCCGAAGAGTTTGGTGAAAATACATCTTTTATCGACAAACTTTCTTTAAATTACTGTATAATTTTTATAAGAATTACAAGTCCCTCAAGGGGTCCAAGGTTTGAATGAGAATTGAATGTTTGGCGCATCCTAAGGAAGGGCTCTTCGAAGCTTGGCGATTTTCTCTTTCATCGCCTCCGGAACAGCTTTACTTGAGAAGTATCTCCCGGAAGAAATATTTTTTGTTCAGGAAAACTTGAAAAAACGAATTTCATAGAGTCATTATTTCACTGAAATGGCAAGATTGTAGTTGTCGAGAGTGAGGAAGAGGAATTGTCAGTCATCTCCAAGAACCAAAAATGGACAAAAACAAAAAAAAAAAACGAAGGACCCCAAAGTACAGGTCGTAGCGACGGGTTACAATGACCGTCCACAGGCTCCGCCCACTTTCGAGCAGTTTCAATTGAAACTTCGTGCTGGTCATCGTCGTTGCTTGCTCAAACAGGATGCTGCTGCTGCTGGGGCTGCAGCTTCGGAGAGTCCCGGCGCTCCGCCCCTCGGGAGACAGTTCGCGGCATGCTGCCTTCGCTGTACGCCGCGCTCTCCTTGAGCATCATCTATCGCATTACTATTAATCTGCCCGATCTGTCCTATCCTACAGAACTGCAGAATGTCGGCTCAGAGAGTTTTCTACGAACGTCAGATGAAATTGCTGACGCAGTTAATAGTTTACTAGTTGATTTACCTGGGCATTATAATGCCACCGTATTCCAGTACAGGTATTACTGTAACATTTGGTCCATGACGATATCTGTCTGCCTGTCTCAAACTGTCTCTATCAGGTACCATAAGGACATGGGAACGCTGGCCTATCTTGACATTTACTCGAATGAGATGTTGTCGAAGAAGGTGAAGCAGCGCCTGCGGAAGGCAATCGACGACGGCTTCATCGGTCCCTTCCGCGTCTCCGGCGACGGATTCGAATTTCACGTCATCCAAGGTCTCTTTCTGGACAACCTGAATAATTTCGGGTGTGCCCTTGCCCTGCACGGATGCCTTTGAGTGTCTGAAAGGCTTGCCGTCAAGTGCACCAATGTTTGTAGCGTGTGTGTTCAGGCATTTTCTCTCTCCCCACACTCGATATCTCAAACGTACTTTTACTGATCGATTGATCGGGATTGACCTGTATGACCCCTCCTCTTGGGAGAGTCAAAGAACGACCCACTGTACTTTACTGAAGCTGAATTGATAAGTGATTGTTTACTTGCAGATGCCAACTCAAACTGCCCGCCAACGGAATTTCAGTGTTCCGATGGGAGCTGCATACCAGGAAGTCATCGCTGTAATGGCAACAGTGACTGCCCAGACGGTTCCGATGAACGTTCCGATTTCGGTAAGTTCCTTACGCCTTCATCTTGGTTACCAGCTATTATGGAGAGGCATAACGAAGTCCCACCACTCGCTTTTTCTGGCAGTACTCGCTATTAAAAGTTGCTTTCGATCTCAATCCAGCGTAGGAGGTGGTTTTTAGTTGTAATAGATAACCGCCTCTAAGAAATGGTTGTCTGTATGTGTTTCCAGGAAACCGAACCGCCCGATGGGTTACTATTTGCTGATGAGTAAGAGATTCTTTTTGCGAGAGACTTTTTTTACTTCCTGGAATCGTGAAATCACCAATCGTTTCTCCCAAATGCAACACCCAGTATTTGTTAGGTATCAGACCTTTGATACCATTTTTATGGTTCCGGAAAAAGGGTGGTGCAATGACAAGTGGTCCACTACTATACACTCACGGTAAACGGATCGGATCCAAGATCGATAGTCACCCTGAACAAACAAGCTTTCCACACCCGGGATCTGGTAACTGGTAACATACTCACCTGGGATATAAGGTACCAACTAGTGCATCGGCCGACCACGGGGCGAGTTATGGTGTAGGCCACATACGCATTCAGAACTCGACTACGATTCGGAAGCGGGGCTCATCCTACAAGCAGGACTGAGCCAAAAATTTTTTAAGCCTTAGCCCTTCAGACCTTTTCCCAAACGGTGGACTGGTAAAACACAGTCAGTTTCGAAATTTTTGAAAACTCGCTGAAGAGTGATTACTTGACGAATAGCTTTGACATTTTTTTTGATAGAATCACTTTTTCGTAAAAAAATAGTGAAGTTTTTCTCCTATCTTCAGCTCACTGTGGTCATAGCTCCAAACCGGTGATCTACCAAACCAATCGGGTTGTCTATGCACCATCAGGTGGTGTTGCACTTCTTTCCGCCATCATCGATCAGATCCCAGAGGATCATCAGGTAATTTATGAAATATTGATCTGTTTATTGTTTATTCTTATTGTTTTCTTCCCGGATATGGCTGAGCATGTTTCGAGAAGGTGTAGGTCGATATTTACCACATTTACTATAATATATTCTCAATCGGTAGCTCCCATGTGAGACATAATTCCTAAACTTTTTTGAAACCAGCCCAGCCGTGAATTCTCTTTTGCCAAACTTCCCTATAAGTTAGGACTCTTTGTCGTCTGTACGGAATAAATCGAGCATCTTCGGGTGTTTTCCTAATCGGCTTCCTCCTGATACTGGTTATAAACACCTGGTTGAGCAGTAGTCCCACCCTAATACCCTTCATTCAGGTATTGTGGTCCCGTGGAGGAAAACTCATTGCTGAAGGATCACTGACTACAGCAGATGATAGCAGAATCAGTGCCTATAGAGCATCATCCGAATACTTTTTACGAATCAAGAATGTCTCAGCTGCAGATGAAGGCCGGTACAGGATTACCGTCAGTGGAATGGGCGCTGACGCTACTTTCGAGGTAAGGGAGACTTTTCCCAGCTACTTCCCGAAGGCGGTGAGTAATCCATACCCGTCATCAGTTCGTGGAACATTTTTCTGTCTTGTTTACTGAAGATATAGCTGAATGGGCCCGAAATTTTAAGGGCCAGAATTGAGGTGCCCTATTCTGGGAATTGTTATTGACGGATAAAATCGATATTTCAAGTTCACTTTCCATAGCATTAGTACAATCAATCAATAGCTGCCTACGAATTTGTATCGCCGTAAAATCTTTGGATTCTTTTTCCTATTTCTTGTGTATAATCAAACCTAGTCGGGACCTTTTTCATGTTGATCTTCTGACGTACACATTCTAAGGTCATGGGCGAGATCCTCGCCATTGATAAGGGAAACGATCTATAAACAACCGTAAATATTTCTTCAAAAATCGATTTTTGGAAAGAGCCGGACCGTAGTTCGAATCCATCTGACAATCATAATGGACAATTGAATTCCGAGAGAGTTGTTTGTCTCGATTGCGCAACATATCGGACGTACATAGGAGGTTCCCAAAGGGAATAATGGAACTGCTGAAATTTCGGGGCTTCTTGTCTGTGGGTGAAACTATCCTACTGACAGTTCCCAATCGAAGAACTGTGTTTGGGAACGAATTTATTTTTTTTACTTGAACTTAAGAAAAAAGCAAATAAGAACGCTTTTTTCTTTTTGGTTGGGAAAAGGGCTCTTCAGATGCTACCTCTACCAGTAGCAACTCTCAGGTGCACTACTACAATTTATGAACTCGTTTCAGTGATGAGGAAAAATTCTCCCTCAATTTTCTTTTTTTTTCTTCCAACCAGAGGTTTTGAACTTTTCTCTGCGATTTTATACCACCTTCCGTTTGAGCAAGTGGGCATGCATGTTCATTAAACAGCAGCCTTTTAGGTGTCATCGGTGTCAGAATATCAGAAGTTCATAGTTCGCAAAGTAATAAATTATTGATTTCGTTAAATAAGGATGTCATTGGGTTCGAAATTCATTCAGTTATCGTTGTCGATTGGTGTATGGTCTGAGGAACCATGAACCAATGGCTAGTTACCAGCTACTGACGAAGGTGTACCTACATAGTTAAATTTTCAACCTGAACTGCTTAGTTTCGGCTTTTTAAGAATTTTACCAGTCTTACCAGTTTTTAAGAATTTTTCGGCGAGGCTGAGAAAAGCACTTGGTTTCGAAAATGAATTTCTTTGATCTTTTCTGTGTACGAGAAATTATTTTCAAATTTTTCGGCACTTCCCCCTATTTCATCATTATCACCCAGCTTTTCCTGAATGAGAACTTTGAATGATTGAGCATTTATGATGCCTTTATGCTAATTGCCATCATTTGTTCGCATTTTTCCGAGAGAGTTCTCAAATAGTTCTTTACCCGTTCTGGAGAGTTTCCTGTTCGAATTTAATATATTTTCGTTTGTATGGCCATTGACGGGCTAGTGGCGGTTCATTTCACAGCGTTTGTCCTACCGCGCTTTCCATTCCCCGTACTGCAAGCCACTTTACCTACAAATCACTTTCTCTGGAGTTCCTTGTTTGATATTCAGGCCGGTGGCTTTTGTTGGTTGACAAGCTGAGAGATTCATTCAGTAGCACCTCTGGTCAAGCAGGCATCATAGAACCCATGACGTTCCCATCACCTCTTCCCTTCTATCCCTCCCACATAGTAGAAAACAAAGCAATTATAAGTTACATATATCAATTAGCCAACTGAGCCACCCATCCCTCCGGGGTCGATTAATTGGTACCAGATTCGTCTAGGTAGATAAAAGCACTACTTGTACATGAGCTGGCCATCGCAAGTCAGTGCACGGGCAACAGGCCTATTCAAAACGTCACCACGAATGGAAATCAAATTCAGGGCGCATCCCGAAAATGGATTAATGCTGCAAGACCTTACTTTTTCACTCTTATGGCATTTCCTGTTAATGGTGTGCCAACGACATTATAGCCTCGACTTAGGATACATTATCATTTTACTGTAGTAGTCAGCTGAAATGTTCCCAGACATGGAGGCTTTTAGTTGCTTGGTTAATTGTGATATCAGGCTGGATGTAAACTTTTTGCAATTTTTTCTATCCTTAAGATAAATCACTGTCTTTCACACGATCGTTCAGTTGCATGATTTCTAACAGATGGCATCGACAGGTCAAAAAGAAACTCGCTGACTCGTTTGAGTTTCTGCAGGTTTTCCGATAGTTAGGCTTTCCTTGGTCTGAATTTCCTGAACTTGGTCTCGAGTTTAAAGACCCTTCCTCTAGTCAGATTGCCTTTATCCTTGACTAATGAAAGAAAATGAACGAGCTTTCAGCTGAGGGTGTCGGCAGATTCCGTCAAGAGTGCCAGTAAAAACTGTCCATCTAATGAGAGACTGTGCCGCTCGGGTCACTGCCTTCCAGTATCTCAATTCTGCGATCGAATCGTTCAATGCCCAGATGGAGACGATGAAGAGCACTGTACCCGTAAGTAGCTTGCACTTTACTATTTTGTCTTTTTCCTTTTTTGTTTTCCTTGTCAATGAAATGTGTAGCAATTCTGTTGCCATAATAAGCTCCCATTTATTATAAGCAATCTTCGTCACTCTATGTTCCGATCGTGACACATTTCCGCAGTGAAGGAATGTTCACAATGCCGACTGAATTTTTGTAGGATGCAACATTTTTGACTGACTTAATGGGTTTTTGAACAATTCAGCGGTCATCTGTTCGTCAACGGAGTTTCGTTGTGAATCCAGCAATTCATGTGTTCCATCGGTGGTGAGATGTGACGGATGGAGGGATTGTCACGATGGAACTGATGAAATGGTAAGTCATTGTTGCTTCCAACGGAAAGAAAAAGCCCTAGGAAGGAGCAAATGAGTAGAAAGGGAGAAAGTACGTCAGAATTATGACTTTTAGGTAGTTTTGATGCCTCGTATTCCTGAGGACTGCCGTACCGGCATTACAATGAACCAGATATTTCGACTGAGCTTCCTGACTCTTGAATTTCTGTTACAGCCCCAGATTTAAATAGATTTCTCATTCAAGTGCTCAAGATTAATTTCATGAGAAGACTCTCATGGGAAAGGTCTCTTGAGCCACACCGAACGTTTCTGAATAACACTTTGACACTCTTTTTTGTATACGAGGCTATAGATCGACTTATACCTTTCACCTGTCGTTGTACCGTTTCGATTCGTTCCTCTGTTCATTCTAACTGGACCTTTCCAGAACTGCACCACAGCCGGAGCAGCATCTCAACAGCAAAATCATCACGTTCATCATAACAACCACCACCACCACCGGAAATTCTCTCGACTTACAGTTACCTGTGCCGATGGATCTCCTCCAGAATACAGTCTGTGAGTATTCCAATAACCCTATGGATATGGTCATTCCTCACTTTCATTCATTATTTTCTCACTCAGGCAACTGACACTGACTAGAGTAATCTTTATAAATCGAACTTGGGAAAGTCTATAATGGTCCTCTCCATAAAATTCGAAATCGAATAATTTGGTGTCTTTACTGTGAAAGAAGAAATATGGGAGTGTTTATAAGCTTCATGTGGGACCTGACCTTCCCTTTTTAGATGGTCGAACCTTTTAGACCTTTTAGGCAGAAAAGGTCGGAACTAGCCCGGAACCCAAGCAACGATGTATCTATCCTAGAAGAAAGAGGCTATAGGTCTAGAAATAGTGGCTACCCACCATTTTTTATACAGTCCGGACCGGGTTTTCTCGATTAAACAACCCAACACTTTGTCACCCGATAGCCTGTACAGAACCGGAAAAACGCAAGTCACTACGGACCACTTCTTAGGGTTTGGCAGTTTATAACACCGTTAACCAGAGCTGACTTCCCATTCCAGAAGAAAATAGTCGCGTACGTGAATCGGGGCAAGGTAAACATGATGGGGTTTGTTTGGATACGATAACTATAACAAACCATTGAAAACATCAACAATCAATGGAAAACTTGTGTTTGGGAAGTTTTTCGGGGATACTATTCGAGTAGGCCACCCAGCTTCTGAAGGTGAAAGCCTTTTATGGCCTCAAAACCTCTAGTGTTGCTGCTCTACATTTCGTAACCGATTTCCAACTTTCCAGACTCCTTTGAAGAGCTGCAGCTCATCCCCTATGAAGTCTAGGGTTCGGGTGAGATGGGTTCCCAATGTGGCCTGTTATTCTCGTAGGGAAGTTTCAAGCTTCTATCCCAAGTGGCTACGTTGCTCGTAGTGGTGTGGTTATAGTTTGTCCTTCGATCATTTCAACAGGCGGTCACGAATGTTTGCCGTCCCGACACTCCGGCTTTCACCTAATTGCAACGGCTTCTCGTCGGCAAAGAGGGGGATGACGCGGGATGAGACCCACCCGAGAATTCGATAGTGTTTCAGATGGAATTTCATCCTAGATATACTAGATTCAGTGGCCTTCTTTTCAGACACGGTTCTACATACTGCTGGTCCGATGCGGTCTGCCCTACTGGTAATTCCTGCATTCAGGGACTCTGTTGCCGTACTGGAAGTGAGTTCTTCTTTTTTTTTGTTTTTTTCCTCAACCATCTGAGACTTCTACCCTTTGCTTACCCGTATGCTTTGCCTTCTACCTACCGCTTTTGTAGCGAATTTTTCGATCTGTTAATCCTAACACCGTTCCAAATATTTTGTTTCTATTTGCGGAACGAAGCGGATGATACAGTCTCCTTGGTCAAATATGGCAAACCATGGCAGTTAAGAATAACATGGCAGTTACTGCACATAGATCACGGAAAGTTCCCCATAAGAAGTTGTGCTGTTACTTGGCAGGAGCGGAGCGGTAGGGGTAAGGTGAGAAGGCACAGTTAGGGCTAGCTATGTAACCGGGACCATGGCGGTGTGCTATCTATAATTGTAAATTGAATCGCATCATCCGATTTCTGGATTTTTTCTGGCTTAAAAACTGAAAATAATTGTTTGCTTGGAACTCATCCCTGTGCTGCTCATTCCTTGGGCTAGAGCTTTGGTAAGAAACAGCCCTAGCCTTATCCTGGAATTCCCATGGAGTATGAACGGATAGGGACTTTTTGTTTTTGTATCATCTTCATTTTGGATGATATAGTTGTCTACCAATGTGAAAAATGTAGAATCACTCGCCTAATCCTAACAGATTGACCATTTCATGGAAATTCCATTTACTCTGGTCAATTCTGTGATCCAGCCATACAAACCTGTGCTGCTCATTCTCTGTGCAGGTTAGGGCTCTTACAGGAATCAACTCTAGCCTTCACCTAGAGTTCCCATAAAGTAAAAGTAAATTGAAGCTTTTTTGTATTCAAATTATTTCATTTTGGATGATAAGTCTACCAATGTAGCAGCTAGACCTTAAAGGGTTGAACCTTCTCTCGAAACTTTATTTCCACTGGCCAGTCCTTTGACTTTACTATGCCGTCCCGGAACACCACCTATTATCTGCGGTGAACTCCGTGAAATGAAAGGGCCACAGGATTCACCATTACTGGTTACTCCATGGAACATCAACTCGTCTCAAAATAAGGAAATAACCTCCTCTTTTTCTCATTCTGTCCTAGTTCTTGGTCAGAGCAAGATGCATACCAGAATCTGACCGAATGATTCCAAAATAACCTCTCACTTCCCCGGTTTTCCACTGATTCCATTGGAAAGTGAACCATTGAAGTAGAGTCTTGATGTCTACCTGAAATATCGGCAAATTCCTCAACGGAGGATTCCCACCGTGCAAAATTTCTGATCATCGCGTACAGTGCAAACACATTCCAGTCGTACGTTTTCATCGTAAATTCCCCACTCTCTAGAAGTTCACCCTCACCCTGTGATGTTTGTCGTCTGAGTGGCGAATTGCTTTTTACCAATTCTCGGTTAGCAATTTGGCGGATATCTGACTTTGATCGAGCTTTTTGACTTACTGCACTCAACTATTTACATAAACTAAACGGAGAACTAAAAGAATCGGTTGAAAAAATGTTTGGCCTCACTCTAACCGCTGACACCACGTCCACCAGCGGGATGCGCTCATTCCATCAGCTCAAAGACAAAGAGAAGTCAAATGCTTCGAGAGTTGGAGAAATTTAGTAAATGCACGTCGAAAGGGCAAATTTCTTTGTAATGAGGATATTATTATTAGTCATTTCTCTTGGAGGAGAGTTTCTTCTTTTCGCTGTCCTTCTTCCGTCGAAGTTCATTCCATCGATCAACCTCCATGGAGACGTTCGCATTGAACCATCCAAGCGTGAACAACATAAGTACGAACCCTCTGAAAAAGATGATTTTGGAGCATATATTTACTTTTGCAGTGGCTCGGCAGTAACCCTGGCAGTTTCCAAATCGTATCTTTCTCGGCCAACCGCCTTTCGTTTTCTGAGTGAAGATCGTTTGACTACCCTGGACAAAAAGCTCGGATAGGCAAAAAATAGTGCCATTCTAGTAGTTATGGTTGAGCTGGATTCATACCCATATCCACGGAGCATGAATCCCCTCATGATGCATCCCAAAAGGGTCAAATGCGACTGGTTGATCCCACTTTGCTCGTAGAAGATCACTCTACAAGCTCCTTAACTCTTAGACAAAGGGAAGTACAAGGAAGGTTAGCCGTCCTTCGCAGAATTCTCTGAAGTGGAACTAGTTTGGTCTTGTGAGAAGGGGATTTAGGATGAGATGGACTGAGCTGTATTGGGAACTAGCTCGAATAGCTCTGTTCAGATTTCTAAAGTCCTCTTTTTTCACCACCTCTGACCCACTCTACTTCCTCTTCCTTTGTCGGCGCTTTTTTGGATATTCGGGTTGTTTGCTGGCGTGCATAAGCTCTTGAGATCTGTTTTCAGCCGTTTTATGAGCATACCCATCCTCCTTATCTTTCACCGCCTTCCTATTCCTTTTCTTTTGTTGGAGCTTTTTTAGAAAAGTGGATAGTTTGCGGGCGTGGACGTATTGTGGTCACAGGTAGAAATGCAGCGGGGTCTTTTTAAAGACCATAATGATTCGGGGTCGATTTGAATAGGCTTTGTAACCTGGGATTCAGAATTAAAACATCTTGGCATGAACAAGCACCACTGTATCTAAATTCAAGCGTGGCACCGTGAAAAAGACTCCGTTGTCAGCATAACCTCCTGGATTTTCCACTTGAGTACGTTCCCTGCCCTTCCCACTCTCGACTCTCCCATCTATTCGAGCTTCAAAAGGGTATCGGTGTAGATCGGAGAGGGAGCAAGGGAGGGTGTGGAGGGAGGGATATCATGAAATCTCACAGAAACAACATGATCTGCCTCCGTAATCTACTTCGGACTGACTGTAACTTTTGAAAAATGAAAGTTAAGCTTACCTTAGAGGAATGGTCTCCTCGTCGAAGATACGTTTGACAAATAACGCCCCTACTTCGGATCCACCCAGAAAGTAGATGTTCGAATAGAGTCCGAATGCAAAAGGTACAATTTGAAAAAGAGCGAGAACTCGTCGGAAGTTCACGTCGCTGATCACTTTTTCTCGCCAAAGTCGGAACGACTCCACTCCGTATAGCGCCTTGGAGCTCATCTCTAACAGTAAGGATATGATGTTTAGAATAATCCAGACCTGAAAATATTATGTGCGATTATAGTTATGAAGTATCGTAACGGAACAACTGATTCGAAAGCGAATTCATGAATTGTAACGGTCAGGAGGCAATGGGTCTCTCAAGAAGTTACGGCACTGCACAGATGTAGGCTTCAACGGACGAAGAACGAAAATGTTACGGAGGCTTGAAGACCTTCTCAAGTGTGTTTCGACGAGGGCTACAGATGAATCGATCCATTAAAAGAATAGTTGTCACTAGACTTTTTGATGTGTCTATTAAAATGTTAGTGCATCGTTCTCCTGTGGCGGAAGTGGGGTAGTGCGATTTGTCTGCTGCATCTTTAGGTACAGCCTAGGGTTTAAATCAAGATTCGACAGTTGCTCGGGCCAATCAAGCTCTTAATTCATCTGAGCTGAATACTGACAGGTTCGCCCAAAAGAATTAAAGTGTTACATTTAAGTTAGATATGCCTATGATATGAGATTCCTGCGAATGGATCAGCAGTTAGAGCGTTAAAACTCATGTGCGACCCTGGCGTAGCTGATAGAAGCGTGGGCTCATAAGTGAGGTGATAAGTTGGTATTTTTGATGCTTTTAATCTTCATCCATTTCCATTAACTTTCTGTCTAATACTTTTAAGATCCTCACTTACTGCTGCAATCCTTACTCTCCCACAGAACGATTTTCTTGGAGTTCCATATCCACATCGACTGATGGGGATGTGCTTCTATCGCTTCTATCCCAGCAATTGTTATGAAATAGAATTTTCGACTGTCTTATGCCCATTGAATTGAAGGGACTCGAGCTATTCATCTGATCGTGCTCTGTTGAAAAAATTCAGACCTGACCTTTGGGCCGAACTGCTTTTGTACGACTGGACTGCGACTATGTTCGGCAAATGCTGGTGTAATAGTGAATGAGAGCACTTTTTAAACTCAAATGGTACTTCAATCACAATCAGAATTGTCTTCAGCAAGGGAAATTCCTTACATTGCGAACAAATCTTAAAAAAAAAACCCTGTCGTGTTTCCGCCCGGATGAAATGAGAAATAATACGGTAAGAAGGTCAAGGTGGTTCAAGTTGAGTGATGACGATCTCCCTCAGTCCCATTGGAATCCCGTGGACGACATCAGGTGGTGATGGAGCAAAGCTTGCTCTTGATGATTGAATTCATTAGACCTTTTCCCTGTACTCAAAAAATAAAAGATGTCGGTCTGTACATCGGTACTATGGAAGTGAAGCTCATGAACTGTAATACAAAGTTGAAGGTCATTTTGTCTTTCGAAATCCCGATTCGCATTCTATAGCGATGAAAAGGCACGGTACTGGAGATGTGCTGCTACAGACGTCGTCACTGCCATCAGAAGACCATTGAAAATTATCGACTATCGACTACTACCGAATCGTTTCGTACAGCGTCAGTAGCGATCCTTCCCGTGGTACGGAAGTGATGCGTTTCATTACTATTCGATCCAGAAAGTAGTAAGATCACCCGCAGAATCAACGGTTTCTAGCGCTTGGCCACGATCACCAACTCTGCCCGTGTTCGTTGAAGGAATTTTGTTCCTGCAACAGTGTGTGAACTCCAACAAGGAAGTGCAAGGAGTCCTCCGATCCTTCCTGAGCCAATTTGGAGTATTCAGTAATTCCGCGGTACTCGATTGAAAGCAAGTTTCTCTTGGAGTGAGGAGATGTAGGAACGGAAACACCTCCGGAACAATGTTTCCAGGATCGTCCCGCAGATTTAGAACGCAGATTCGAGGTCAGCGTAGAAAACGCACACGACGGTATATGTCTCATATAGGATGGAGGCCGTAGCGTAAGAAATTCCCTCTAGAATGTAAATTTAGGCGAAACTCTGGCTTATCCTAGACCTTTCTACAACGAAAGGTTTCTCGTGGGTGTTCACTTGAAAAGTCTATACCTCTGCTTTCAGACTGATCTGGGGAGAGAGTAACCACCGGGATGGCTTGCGCAAGAAAAAGTCTCCTTAGTGCTCATTTACTCCTTACAATGGTAGACTTTCTTCAACTTGTCCCTCAATTGACAAATCTCTTGCGTGCCCACTTGTGCTAGTTATACAGGTAATTATAAAACGGGTAGTACAAACACGAAAAACTAACTCCTGTTGAAGGTGGTCAACAAGAGGCCAAAGTGGGTGAAGGATGTGCCAGGTAATGAAAAAAGAATGAGGTTAAGAGTAAAGAATAACTTACTATGTTGTGATGGTAGAAACCATGCCAGAGCAGAACGAACGAATACGAGACGAATACACCGAAAATCTTCCGTGGTAACGAAAAGGTAGGGGCACAAATTGGCACGAATATGTACGTTTTGAAGAACTGGTAGAGACCACGGTCAAACTCGCGCCAGACCTGTAATCGAAAGCTTGTAGAGTGATAACCCAACCCTACAGAGTCAATTCTTACTAACAACTCTTTATATGAACTATTTTCCTAGCATTTATGAAACTATCGAGCTCTACGAAAACTTCATACAATCCGAAGCAGCGATATTTTGATTTCTAGTCCTTCCAATTTCATATGGTTTTTTAAAAAGAATGACATGGTCATAAATACCTTGGAGAAGAGCATTACTCGTGAGATACAAATTGGTCCTGGTTGAGGGTCCATGTTGTCGAATCGGGCAAATACTGATGGCAAGCCAAATATAATCACATATTTCAAGTGGAAAAAGATTCCTGAAATTCTTACGTCAGACCACGCAGTGCCTGTCTCTTCTTACATCTCGTATTAAAGGATTGTACTAAGCAGATTGGGGTTCTTTAAAGCGCGTAGGTCTCAACCTATTCCCTTTACTACCCTAGTAATAGTGGAGATCCCGTGAAGAGGTAAAGGATCCTAAATTATAATTTGCCAAGGGCTATATTGGATTATTTGCTAGCAGAACCTACAATTGCATTTATCACAGGTTAAAAATAGTGGAAGCATTACTCGACTGCGAGGGCCCACTACGATTGATGCAGTTCTAGACTCTTTAACTGTTTTATTATCTTTATACACTTGCCAAGTGATTAGGAATAAGCACCAAAAAAGGTTGTATGTCGAATCCTCTGCTCCGTCAATGCTATAGGGGGAAAATTATGTAGTGGTCGACTAGTGAAAGGGCCCAATGCACCTAAAAATCTACCTCCACCTAGCTCGAGAAATGCATTAAAACGAAGGATCAGTACGGCACGTTGGTCTTACAGTAATCTCGACTATGGGCCCTTACCCGAACCAGTATGCATGATGCAACTCTACCCCGGTTCGTTACCCCTCACCCAGCCTGTCCTTGCCGAAGGTCCCTTTTCGAGAGGGAACGGATCATTCACCCAATTCCGGCTGGACGCGGTGAAATTCATGTTGATTTAAATGACTCTGTCGCTTATCATTGGGTCATAAGTTCGAAGTAGGGTAGTTAAGTAGAATCAGCTGGCTCTACTTATCCAATCTACCTAAAACTTGTGCCCCAGTGCTAGGCCATCTTTTAAATCACCTCCAATTCATGCGCCGGTCCAGAATAAGGTTTATGTATTTATGTACCCATACCTCTTTTCGGGCATCTTATATGTGGCAAGTGATGATTTGTGTATCCAAGTAGTGTTATGCCGTGAAAAAAGATGGCTCGTTTGTGGAATTCTGCGTTCAATACATTTTATTATAGTTTACACAAAATTTTTGTGGGACGAAGGGGTTGTACGGATTTTTCGTTCCTGTTAAAAATCGAGAATGGCATAACTCGTTTCTCTTATCAAACTTCCCTTCAATAATTATTGTACTTCCAGACTGTCAAGAATAGAATCGGCCTTGGTAGTTGCGTGAATGTCAATTGGGACGTGACAGTGAATTTCGCGTGAAGGGAAAGTCATTTTTCTCGAAAAAATCTCTTGAAACCCTTGCAAAGGGTTAGGTGGAAAGTTTTTATGCCATTAACATTTTCCATCACTTTCAATGATTCGAGAGATGCTAAATCGCAAAGTAGAGGTATGGAAGAAGCTACGCGTAAAGTGCAAGATGTCTGCAGAACCAGTTCAGTAGTCCACTAGCAAGAAAAAAACGATTCTCTCCTTAAACGTCATGAACAGGAACCCAGTTGTAATAGACTGAGTGGTGACGTATTGTTCCGGTGAATTTATTATTGTACTCAATTAAAACCATGCCAAGATTCATTGAGAATCGGACTTGGGTGCTTGTTTCGGTATATTCATCACTTCGAGCCCTTTTGCGATCCTAATTAAGAAAGAATGTAAAGCCAAATTCAAGCGGCTGCGAAAAACGCCCTAACGCGCTTACAGTTCTCCTGAGTCTGTGACCCGTCACTGATGACCGACGTGGGCCGGCCCCTTGCTTGGGGAAGACGAAAGTTGCTGACTTGGGAATCGACGTTACAGCCCGTTACAGTTTATGGCTCATGTAGAGAATGCATAATGCCATGTGGAACTACCATTGTAGCACCCTGGGTAAATAATACCCATGGATTACTCAGATGAGGGCAAGCGTGGGTTTGATATCGAACAAAAATCATCTCAAAATAAAACAAACTTTTCGAAAAACTCACCCAGAGTCAGTCCCAATGCGAAGTAGGTATCCTTCGAAAGTGCTTCAGAATATTCAATATTTCGGAGAATGGTTTCATGATACATAAAATGCACGGCCAGTTCCAGAACACCCCACCAAAAGGCGATCCTCAAAGCGAACCAGAGGCTTCCCAGTAGATCTCTGGGCTTTTGCTTCCGTTCGGCAATCTGCCGCTCAAAATCCGAATAGAGTACGATCAGGGAGAATAGATATGGTTGATAGAATGTATAGAACAACATTCGGAGATATCGTTTTGCCACAGTGTTGTCCTCTTTCCTCACAGGCTTTTCGATAGTATCCATACAGTAGGAGACGTAACTCAGCATACTGTATGATACAAAAGTGTATATGAGGAAGGGATTGTCGGCAAGCATCAGTGAGTGATGCATTATTATGTGAAGAAGAGGTAGCGATGCAAGCCATATGAATACTTTCTTCCTGAAATTGGATATTATCTTGAGAAAAAAAGTTTCGTCCGGTTCATTTCCGCTTGACATTGAAAGATAACAATCTTTGAATTGGCTGACAGTCAAGGCGCAGTGGTTTTGTACGATATAGCCCCAATCTCCCTTTACATCGGATTCCGTTGGAACCAATGGGGCCTGTGTTTGGACTAGTTGGCTTATTAGGCTCTTTAGGCTCAGGCTTATTAGGGCTTTGAAGTTCAGTTTATTGGATTTGAAATGGTGTAGGACAGCAAAACGATGGTGTTAATGTCAATAGAATTTAGCGGCCATCATCAGGATAAGCTAGACATTCAGCGGTTTCCAGTTTCTTGATTGAGTGCGGATACGTGGCTCCACCCAGAAAGTTTTGAATTCTGATTTTTCAATCCTCGAACATGGACTACTCTCCCTGTAGACTAATCGTGATGCCTTCGCCGATATAATAAAAAGTCGTCATCAAGTGGCACACTATGGAATTGGGTCGCTTCCTCTAGTGGCACTTATCCTTTGGCGTCAAGTACTGTCAAAGTCAGTTCATTTTGTAAACTAGTGGTATCAGCAGGGCCGTAACTAGTAGTAAAGCTGAGTCCAGTTCCTTCTATTTCTATGCGGTTCTGCTTTCTAGAAATTTCCCCTTCAAGGGTACAGATCCTTAGCCAGGTCTTACTTAGGGGTAATCGTTAAAAGAGTTCAGGGATTTTTGTGGAAGCGGCTGCAGTTGAGGGCACAGCTCATGATAAAAAATATTTCTATATCTCCCACTAAGATGGGTCTCTTTCCTCCACGTGTGAAATGAGGGACATTGTTGGGTCAAAAAACTGGTATGTAGGAGGCAGTAAAGGTTCAATGTCCGGTTTTAACGGCCTTGGAGAGCTGTACCATTCACAATGGCGCATACATGTTGGAAACTCAAACAGTTTGTCGTGACTTATAGCGAAAGTACTGCGGAATTTCTGGTATCATGTCTACTGTGGGTAACTCTTGCCGCAAATGCACACGACTAAAATCTCGTCCCAAACCCCCTTCGTCGTCTCGTACAACCTCCAATTATCATTGATTTTGAAGAGGCTGAAACTTTAAATTCTGCTAATTTCGTCATTTTCTTCGACACAAATGCTCAATTTCCCACTTACTTCTGTTCTTTAACTCTTAAAAGGTAGCTCGAGGTAATCGTGAACTTTACTTTCAAATAAGATAGGTCGGGTGAGGCTGAACGCTTTTAGACCGCCGGTCGGTTTTTTATTGCAAACTGTCATTGAACATGATTAAAATACCATTTTGCATAGTTGAAAGTAGAAAATAAAATGGTTGAAAATAGAAAATAAAAATTTAACGTACGAAAATTTAAGAAATATAATTTGAGTAAGAAAGGCTTACTTGAAATATTGAGATGCAGCAAACATCAGAGTGCCTTCAAACAGAGAAAGGGCCACCAATGTTGGTGTGAAATAGTAGACGCATGTTGCTGCGCTTAGCAAAGTATAACCTATAGTGAAAGGCAAATCGGGAAGGAATTTTGATCCCAAGTTGAAGACCACGGTATGGGCGATGAATACCGGCAAATATTGCCATGCAAATGGTGAATAGTTGTTCCATTCCCAGCTGCTGACATCCTGAAACAGACTTGAACAGGGAACAAGGCAGAAAAAACAACTGATATTACCAACCTTCATGACGGGTCCGAAGAAGGGTAGCTCAACAAGTACTCCATAGTCACCCATAATCCATACATAGTTACGACTAGCTTCAAGGACTTTATACAAACCATAGGCCAAAGTGACGGCGACAACTGCGAAACAGAATTTGATTTCAGGTAGGGGCGGATAGTTGAAGGTGATCCGCTCAACTCGATTGACGACTGTGGTAGCTCCCATGCCTGGGGTCGACAACGGGGATTTGAAACGTTCCCTTGCACTGGAGCGGTGGAAATGTGGGTCGACGGTCGCGCGGAAAGTGAAATCCCCTTACGAGTTGGAGGCGTTCCTTTGAAAAGAATCCATGACACCGGCGCGGGCGCGGGGATATGTCCTCAGCGAGGAAGGCGTTTAGTGCCCCGATGAGGGTTATCTCCCAGTTTGGTGTAGGAACTTTGAGTAGGCGGTTTTCATGACGGAAGTTATGATTGTTTCAAGGATTCGTACTCGTTACCAACTTTGTCATTCGTTTAGAAACCGGAAAACGATCGATATCACACTGTGGCGATGGCAAGTACGAATGTGACAACGGCCAATGTATCGATAAGGTACAGAACTACAAAAAAGAGTGCACTTTGGGGAAAAAATCACCGGAACTGTCTTCAGGGTGACCAGATTTGCCTAGAATTCATGGGGGTTCTGTGAGCACCCTTCGATCAGGACAGAGATTATTACTGTACGGCATTGGAGCGAGCAATCTTTCCCTGAACTGCATCTCTACTGGGAGATCTCACATCGAAATTCCTACCCCGAAACCTGATTTTTTTACTAAAGAGTGCTCATAATGTGGATTTGTACAAGTCTTCTAGTGGTATCTTCACGGAATTTTATTTGGGAATAAGTTTTTGTTTGGGTGGGGGCCTTCCAGATACTGTAATACTACTTTGTAAGCATAAACTGTCAGCCCTTTGTCGCACGATTCAAGCTATTGTTTCTAGGAGAATCACTGCGACAGAAAATACGACTGCACTGATGGATCAGATGAAATGAAATGCGGTCAGTTCGGAAGAATAAACTCGTTTTCACATTCTATAAAAACGCGTCAAAAGTATTGATGTGAGGGTTGGTTCACAAACGAGCCAATTCCAAGGAGGAAATTGAAAAAAATTGTCCAAAGGCGTTTTTTGAGGGCAATTCAGCTCTCATTCGATTATTAGGGTCTTAAAACCCGGTCGTTCTTCCCAGAAGATTTCTGGTGCAACTCCCATTTGAAATTCTCGTTTATTTAGACCAGTTCGGACACTTACTATTCCATGTTAGCTTTTTGAGTACCTCGTGAAATCATTTTACACTCATTTACGTCATTCTGAACGATCCACGAGTCTGTCCAGCGAACAAGTCGCTGTCACTAACTTTGGTAATGCACGCGAAAACTACGTACGATACCAAATGCAGTGGGACCGCCTGGGTTGCTTAGCAAGCTTGTGGATGGTTCAGACTGACGTAAGTGGCTGGAAAGGGATTGACTAAGAGCTAAAATGTGCCCCTTGTAGGCTTAGAATATCCTCATGATAAGCCTCAGCCCAAGCTATTGGCTTTCCCCTAGTCCTCAGCAGGTGTCCCCCCCCCTTCCCACTATACTTGATTTTCTTAGACGAATTAGCGAATTCTAGTCGGTCCTTTTTTCTGAGCTATGACGAGACTTCCGATTTGCGTACACATTAGGCCTGCGTCGTGAATCACCCTTGATTCATACCTGCAGTTTAGGTTGACAATGGGAATAGAAGTTAACAATCTTGGCGTATACCTTAGTTTACCAAAGCAGTCGAATAAATTGGCTACCAGTAAGACCGAAGGTAGATGCATATCACTGTTCGAGGAAGGGATGATGTAATAGCCGAAAGGTCCAGTGGAATTGCTAGATCTGTCAGATTGTGGGGGCGCATGCATACTTGGCTCTTGGATGTCGGATAGTGCAGTGCGGCTAGAGGTAACAAGGCTTCCCTTCCTTCAGAGACAGATAATTGGCCCAGACTTTCGAATTGGCGTGAGTTTTGGAGCTAATATTTTTTGATAGGGTCTTGCCTGTTATTAAAGTCCGCCCTCAATGTGACTTATAGGAAAGGTTCTCCCCTTGTGAGTTAAAACAAGGGTATTCCTGAAACGCTCGCACATACGGGCTTAACGCATGCACACCGTCAGAACAAAGTGCACATGGAGAAGAACTGAAAAATCGCACTCTGTGGCTTTACGATTTGTGAAGCGCTTTCATCGTTTTCGGGGGAGATTCCAGAATTTTGTACTGCGCGTCAGGGAGAGGGAACCCCGGCTTGTTCAGGCTTGCACGCAGCAAACAAGGCGTGACGTTGTTATCATTGAGGCGTGCTTTTACGGGAACGAAACTACACCCGAATACTTCTCGTAGCTTTTCGCTCAGGAACTTGTGGAAAGTCGGAAAGATGGGGGGAGGGAACGAAGTCGGTACAGCTAAGTGATTGAAGCCTGCTCTACCGCTAACTCATGCTCCAATAATAAACGCCGCGCGCAGTTCGCCGCTCGAAAGCATAGGCGGATCAACAGCTCGGATCATGCACACGACTTTCTTCAAGATTCGTGCAAGCATTTGGCTTTATAACCCGGCAGATCTGCACGATCCACGATCTTGACGTGGAACTTTTCTTGAGAACACAATTCATGAGGAAGATGTTCTGCGATGTTTCCCTATGGGAAGGATGCATTTGGAGCGATGTAGTGTAAAAAATGGTCAAGATATGTAGAATGAGAAAAAGCTCTAAAGCTGACACCTTCGACGGCCACACCCAGAAACGGACGTGCTGGTATGCCTTGTGAAGGTTGCGCTGTTTACACTGGAGAGCATGTTTTGGAAACTCAAGTAAGGAGGGAATTTTTGCAATGAGTGAATTATAGTCAACTCTCATTACAACTGAACCCACTATTGAATGGCGGAATTCGCCTGCCTTTCAGATATCAGGAGGTTTTGAGGTAACCGTTCCGGAAGTATCGACACACTTTGTTGCACTTTTAAGTTTGTTCATCACTATCCTCAGTTGCACATGTGCATTTTAAGTTGCTTGCTTAAAAATTATTTGGTTAGCAGGCAGCTTCGATCAGGCTTCTGCCATAGCCAATTACGTATTATATATTTATTATACATTGCACAAAATCGCACCGTTTGTTAACTGGTGGTGACGCCCAAGGCTGAAATGTTGTGGCGTTGATCCAAGTGGGCACCATTATACGGAACCAAGTCAAAGATCCCAAAGGAAGATCACGTCTTTCGTCTTGATTCTAATGATGAGTATTTTTAAGAAGTTAGGTTGTTCTTGGGAAGTCGCCCTCCTGGGTTTTTATTGAATTGGACTGAAAACTGACCTATTCCGCTTCCAGAGCCGGGGTCTATGGGTCCACGCCATCTGTATGTTCTCCTAATTCCATAAAAGTCGACGATTCATCGTGCAAACATAAACCGCTGATTGCTTCCTGAGAAACGTTGAATAAACAATTGAAATGGGGTGATTCCTGTTGGAAAGGGGGTAAACTTATGAAAAATTTCTAAGAAGTGGTTGAAGATTTCATACTTTTTATGTTCGACGCATTTTCGCTATCAATATTGAACATCGTGTCCGCTTCCTTCAATGGGTATGGCAGTTAACGGAAAAGAACAACCTTCTTTGATGGGTAACCTGATATTAAACTTCGTCGTAAGGGCCCATTTTAGGGGCAATACAGCGATTTATGGGGTTTACAGAAATCTGCAGCACAAACACAATGAAAAGTTTACGTACCTGGGTGAGGAAGCAATGAGAGAACATTGGTTGATGGGAAGTCTCCCCATGGGGGCGCACTAGGGGCTCGGGGTAGGGAGCGTAGGGTTCGCCTTTAGACGGGAGGTTCAATGGAACATAACTGAACCGGTCATAGTGGGACGATGACAGGGGCAAACAGGTCAGGTTACGGGATTTTACTGGATCAACAGGTATTAACTCGTCCAGACATGTAGCTCTCCTTATTTTCCTCGTAAACAAGTCAAAATCGATAGCATATTTGGGTGGCCCATTTCGAAGCTTCTGGAAGGTCCCTTCGCTTCCAGTTTTCGTAATCAACCGAATTTTCTTGCCATCTCACTGCTCTTGTTAGAAGAATAATTTCAAAATTCAATTTTTTAATTTTTGGCATTCCAGACCGCTTCGTTTTTGCATTGCACCTTTTAGGTGTTGTGTTTGTTTAGATTATTTTCTGGCAGCTTTACGACAACGAGAAGAGCAACAACAGGAGCAGCAGCCACAGCAGCAACATCAAGAAACTATCATTCATTATCAGGAGCACGAACTAACCCAAAGTCACGACGAAAGTTCTTTGCACGGTAGATCACGCTTAATAATCCATGCTACTTCTTTGTTTTCTGTCGCTTTCGTTTGGTGTTGTTTTTTCTCGAACCTTGGTTTTGTCTTTCTCTTTAATTTGAGAAATCTAGAAGACCAGGTAGAAATTTACAGTGAAAAATATAGAGGACCAGATAGAAAGCGTTGGAAAATCCATTTTCGCCTACAAGGTCTCAATATTAGCTTAAAATAAGGCCAGAATTGGCGTAACAAGGCGAGCTCTAAAATTTGGACAGCGTCAGACCTTATTTGGCTTCATCAGTTAGTAGTTTCGCCACGATGTATGAGCCGGTGAGGCGAGTGTAGTATCCATTCGAACCTTATGGTCCATTCCTTACCCAACTAAACCTACTGCAAAGCCGTGAATCTCAGCAGGCGGAATTCTGGTTGTTGTTTTGATTTTTCTAAATTGGCTAGACAATGTAATCTTACGATTCTCATGCGGCACATTCTAAGTCTAGCGCGAAGAAGCAAAGCAAATTTGAAATCTCCACGTCTTCGATGTGATATTTTGTGCATTACAGCGGTTTAGCAGGGTTAAAGGCACCGTTCACAAAAAAGTTAGGGTACCCTTTTTTGACGGGAATTGATAGAACTACTCTAGAATAAAGCGATAACAACGAAAAAAGTGCAAAAAACGATGAACAAAAAGAATTACAAAGGGTCAAAAAAGAGCTGGAAAGGGGGGTTGGACGAGTTTCACACTGAAATAACGGCGATTAGGGAGTGTTCGAGCGAGAATGCATGAAGGCGACGCAATGTCTGCAATACAGACAACACACCCAAACAGCTGATTTAGACTACAGTCTTCAACCTGGCAATTTGCCAACCAGCTTATCGATTTTTCACCAACTTCGCGCCAGTGCGAATGTGGTGAAGGACAATTAGAACTCGTAGTCAGCCCAGCGAGGGGCGGAGACCTCCCGTCCCCCACTGTTCCTGCCCTTATCGTGCCCTATCCAGCCGTTTTCCGACCTCATTCCTGCATAAATGGTATCAGAGGGGGCTTCGAATTCAAACCAGTGCAAATCTCCGAAACCATTTTTTCGTGAACAGTGCCTTTAAATGCATCATAGGGTCGGAGAGAGCAAAACCTCTGTTAACAGGACTATTCAAAGTGTTATCGAGCTACGAATTCTGACAGTCATATCCGGTCGTGAATCCATAGAGAAATTCAAATAACTAGAATTAATCCAACTAGCCAAACTCGTGGGTGTGTGTACGTTTCTACACATCCTGCTATCGTAAATCGGGTCGGCTTTATCCGGATAACTTTTCAGTGTGAGCAGTTCTCATGCTTACGTCAAGGAAACTTGAATGGTTTTTGTAAAAAAATCCAGCAAGCTTGCTAGTTTACATTGTGATAAATCGATTTTTCAGAGGAAATCCGTCAAGATCACGTTACCGTCGAAGAATATGAGGATGAATTGGAAGGGGATGATGGGGAATGCACAGATCAGGAGTTCCGGTGAGTCTCTGTACAATCACATGAATCGCGCTACTAAAAAATGAATCTTTCCAGATGCCCTTATCTCACTGAGACCAGATGTTTCCATTATGACAAGCTATGCGATGGAGTTGACGATTGTGGTGACGGCAGTGATGAGGTACTTAACTTCTTTCTCACTTTGAATGGCTTGGAAGCTTTCAAATCGGTGTAGAAAAAAAAGAAGTGCCTCCTAGCTCATGGCAAACATATGGCTTCACTGAGCTTTCGTCCAGTCTTTTTTTCTTTTCGGAGGAGCTGGAGGAAGGTCACAGTAAAAGATATTGAACTGTCCGAGTTCTCCCTACTTCAGTATTAGTTCAAGACCTAAGGTCGAAGCGTCACGGTGTAGACTCCATTCATTATGTCCCCATGCATCCACATGGAATTTGTGAAGCTTCAGATAACTTCGATTACTGAGGTTACCAGTTACAATCATACGATGCTCCTTTTCCAATCAAAAAGTCTGTGTTCTTAGTATTTTCCTGTTCGTTTTGTTTTTTCTCTAGTAAATTCGATGATTCTTTTGATTTTTCATTTTTACTCCGATCTGATAGAGTTTGAACCTGCCAAGTTAACCAGTCGTACATTTATTTTACCTCGTGGAGTACGAGTTCCATTTCAATTTTCAGGCGAATTGTGAGTCGGGCAGTCAGGAAGACCGCGAATATAATGGTGCACCGGAAACCTCGATCTCTTCTGGACCTATGGTCAGACACCCTTACAATCATTTTTTTACTAGACGGAATACATTTTCTTCCTGTATTGTAAGGAATAACCTTAAAAGTACAGGCTTTTTTCATATGACTTATGGGTTTGGTTTCTTACTTCCTTAAGGCACGTATGGCCGATCCTCAGCCATTTGATCATCTACACCTGAACACCTGCCCCATGTATCGTCAAGATTGTGACGGCTTCCTTGCTTTCACCTGAGTCTTCTATCTCCTCCCTTTCGTTCATAAGCTTAAGCAGAAGGAACTGAAGTTCATATCTCTCGCAAAATGGCGCAGTAGTTTTTAAAGCTGTTTCTCTTACACCACATGCAGCGTAAATCCCATTTACGGGCGTGGTGCAGTAGGACCGAATTTGTCGCGTCGTGGCGAGAGGAACGCCGCGCGCGAAGGAATAGGGCAGAACGCAGCAGGTAAGAAGTACAGGAACAAAGGAACTAACAGTGGAATCATGCCTTGAATAAGGATCCCAGATTGATTGAGCTGTATGAAGAACGCTAGAGCTGTAATACTGGCGAACAAATGGTCCGCGACCACCGCGTGCGGCGAATCGATTACCCAGAATCATTCCTACTGCCCGTCCACCCCATTTACAACTTCAAATTTTCCATATAGATATGGGTGGTAGTTAAGTTCCGGAAGATAGGAGAATGTCTGCTCCACTTAGGACGGAAAATTTTTTTTCTCGCTTATCTCATTCTTTCCTGTAACAATCCCTAGATAAAAATTTGTCGTTTCAGGGCCATCATTGTTCTCCGCTCGAGTTCGCATGTGGTGATGGAGCATGCATAGATAAATCGCTTGAATGTGATAGGAAATACGATTGTTCAGACGGTACTGATGAAACGGAGTGCGGTGAGTAGATAAGTTACCCTGCTTCGGTAGGTAAGGTCGCAAAGCGGTACGGATGGTGGGGGTGGTGTTGGTGAAAGAATTTTCGCACCTGTTTGCCGACAGGCACGCAATGTCGCCCTGCGATCCCACACTTAATTATTTTGAGGAAAATCTTTCATGGCGCCACCTCCACCCGACAACCAACGCTACGGCTAAACCGTGATGCAAATTGTGAGATACTCGGTAATTTTTTCTTTTTCAGCTTATTTCAAAGAGGCCATGTCTCGCCGACGTCAAGAAGAGCATCGGGAAGAGCAAACCACCCGGGCGGATGAAAATGGAAGAGACGACGAAGAAGCGAGACGGCGAGCGGAAGAGCTCCGGCGGCGGGAAGAACAGGAACGTCGTCGGGAGGAAGAAGAGAGGAGACGTGAGGAGGAGGAACGCAGACGAGTCATGATGGAGCGGAGAAGAGAGGAAGAGGAGCGTAGACGTGAGGAAGAGGAACGACCGCGAAGTTCAGAGCATCGACATCGGGAAGAAGAACTACGAAGACGTGAAGAAGAGGAAAGACGGCGAAGTGAAGAAGAACGTCATCGTGAAGAAGTGTTCCGAAGACGTGAGGAAGAAGAAAGACGACGAGGTGGAGAAGGACAATACCAAGAAGAAGAAGTGCGACGACGTGAAGAAGAGGAGCGCAGACGTGAACACGAAGAGCGGCTTCGAGAAGCGGAAGAACGAAGACGTGAAGAAGAAGAGCGGAGGAGAGAGATGATGGAGCGGAGAAGAGAAGAGGAGGAGCGTAGACGCGAGGAGCAGGAACGGCCTCAGAGTGCAGAGCAGCGTCATCGGGAAGAGGAGCTTCGAAGACGAGAAGAAGAGGAAAGGCGGCGAAGTGGCGAAGAACGTCATCGTGAAGAAGAGTTGCGAAGACGTGAGGAAGAAGAAAGGCGGCGAATCGAAGAAGAACGTTACCGTGAAGAGGAGATGCGAAGACGAGAGGAAGAAGAAAGGCGACGTGGTGGAGATGATCGCTATCGTGAGGAGGAAATGCGAAGACGGGAAGAAGAGGAAAGGCGACGAGGTGGAGAGGATCGTTACCGTGAAGAGGAGTTGAGAAGACGCGAAGAGGAAGAACGTAGACGAGCTGAGGAGGAACGTCGTCGAGAAGAGGAACAAGCTGGAAGAGAAGAGGTGAGCGCTTTACATCTTTGACCATTTCCAGGTACGCCCTTTCTATTTCCAGCTGGTCCAAAATTCAAGCAAGTTCGGAAAAAGTATTGCGGTACATCTGATCCAGCTTATGATCGGACCTACAGTACTCAAAAGACTATGGTCAGATAGTTTAAAAGGCTGAAATAAAATCTAAATTCTTGTAAAGTGACAAACAGGCCAGGAAATTGTAAAGGCATGCCAAAGTTTTTCATAACTTACCTTACCATTCGGTGAAGGCGTTCCACGCTGAAGCTGTACTTCTGTAGGAAATGGCGCGTCGAGAAGAAGCTCAACGAAGAGAGGAACACGAACGACGTCTGCAACTGGAAGCGAGACGACAAGAGGAAGAACGAAGACGCGAAGAAGAAAGACGCAGATATGAGGTAATTCCTTCTAGCATATTGGGTCGAGATTTGAGCCAAAAATTACTCTTATACGGAGGCTTACTGTAGTTCTGGTCATCTGGGAGCAGCTAGAACGAAATCGTTCTTTTTTACCTGATCAGCAATTCATAATATTGTAACTAGATGATTTGATATATCGCTATTGATCCTTGAAGCTCCGTGAGCAGGCTCAGAGGCACAGTTCACGATAAGAATACTTTTGAGATTCCTTTACAGTATGAGTTCGAGGCTCCCCCTTATACCATACCTGTCGCTAAAAGGGCGAAAAAGTTCCTGAATAGAGCACAAAATAAGGAATCTGAGATTGTACCGTGTGAATGCCACACTCTCAGTGGACGAGTTTCAAAGGCTCGTAGAGGCTGCATCATTCATAAGAGAACCAATGTAAGAAGTTCAAACAATATTTCAAGACCCATAGCGACAATGAAAGGTAATTCTGGTGAGTTATGGTTTATGTAATCAGCTGTTTGCACGATGGGAACAAGTTTAATCTCGTCCAAAAGCCCATTACATCCCATTCCAGTCGCAGTGATCTCGTACAACCTCCACTTCCACTTCTTTTAAAAAGCTTGAAGTAGGCGGATTTTCTCGCTTTCGTAACCACCGATGCACTCCTCTACATCAACATTTCCGCTTTTCAATCTAAGAAGGGTACCCTCAAATTTATCGTGGACTGTGCTTTTAAGTCCCGCAGAGACTGCTTGACTGGTGAGACTACCAGGAGCGCTGCCAGACACTGAGTTCGCGGTCATTTTTCTTGAAACGTTTTCCTTTTTTATCCTCTCCCCTTCCATGCCTTCCTTGGCTGCGATTTTTTGGGAAATTTCTTGCAAACAGCCCCCAGAGCATTTTGCAGAGACTGTAGTAGATGAATGGGGATCTCCAGAGACCCGTGCTCCGTCATTCAAGGCTCACATCCTTCATCGCTCCCCCTTTTTGCGCCCAACGTCTCACACATTGCGAGTGCCGTTTTTGAAGATGGATGGTAACGGAGTGAGAAATGGTGAATCGGGAAAAACTTCTGGCTAGTGGTGAAATAAAAAGGCGGTACTCGGTCATCGCATGTTTTTGGCAAAGGATTCTTTTCAAAGCTTTACAAACAATACTGTAAAATATCTAACGTAAAGTGTATAACTCTATTGTACAAATGATAATTTATCCCGTCAATCCTGTCAGGATGGAATCACCCTGGGAGTTGGAAAAAGGCCAAAGTTTTTTTTTGTCTAAGTGATTTTGCAAATCATTGGTTTCGTGCTCTTTTCCAATCACATTTTGCGGGCTGTAAATGGTGAAGGTATCGTCAAAACTTGAAGTAGTTATTTCAGTAAAAAATATTTTTCAAAAGTATCATTCATAGCTATTACAAGTCAGTGAAGGGCGGGGATGGTGCAATGGCAATTTGCGCACTATCACACGAACGGTCATGGGTTCAAATCTTGGATCGATATCGCCTAGGCCAA
Source organism: Haemonchus contortus (assembly GCA_000469685.2). Classification (NCBI taxonomy): domain Eukaryota; kingdom Metazoa; phylum Nematoda; class Chromadorea; order Rhabditida; family Trichostrongylidae; genus Haemonchus; species Haemonchus contortus. The sequence continues at coordinate 4,452,889 of LS997563.1, forward strand.
CCAAGCCTTCCATCTCTCGGGGATCGTTGATTGGAATCTGACTCGTCTGTGAGGATGAAAGCAATGATTTGCTGGCTCCCCCCGAATCATTGTATTGGCCAAATACGCCTTCAAAACACCACTAGGATTTGAAGGGAAGTTGAATGTGGGGACGCATCCCTCAGACGGCATTGATCAATACCCATAGACTTTATCCTTTACCATTTTATTACACGCCAGTAGTTTCTCCTCTCTTTCGAGGTTTCTTGAAGATTCTCGAACACGTGTTCCATTCAAAGGACAGAAAAAGTTAAGTTAGAAAAAGTTTAATGGCTTTGAGAAAACCCGTTTGGGGATACACCCGCACATAGGTCTTCTATTCAAGTCGAAAGTTGTGAATTTATTTGTGATTAATTTATACAATGATTCAGTCAGCCCATATAAAAGTTTCTGCTTGAAACGTTCCGGGCTAGCCAAGTTGCAACCAAGTGCGCCAGGAGCTATAAAATTTTGAGTTAACCTGGACGGGAATCGGTCCAAACTTCGTTATCCAGACCATAGAAATGATTTGCTCCTCTTGGCCCTGGTCCTGTTTGAAAAAAAATTCACAAAAGCGACCTGAAACAACGGCCTCACGCTGGATTGTCACAATCAAGTGTTTCATTCTGTGCACCTGCTATTTCTTCATAAAATCATGAGCTTTCAAAGGAAGGGCTGGCTTGGTTCAACTTGTGTCTTCATTAATGGGTGGTGGTGTAGTGGCAAACGGCGCACTATCTCACATGCACGGCCCTGGTTTGAATCCCGGATCAATAGGCCAGCCAAGCCTCTCATCCCTCCGAGGTCGGCTAATTGGTGCCGAACTTGTCTGGGAGGATAAAAGCACTGACTTGTACATCGGCTGGCCACCGCAAGTAATTGTTTGGGCTCCACACTCTTTCCATTTACCACTACGATTCTGAAAGGAATTCGAATGCGTGGGCGCATCCCTCAGACGGGATTGATTAAAGCCTCAAGATTTTATCATTTATTTATAACTTTACTGTGAAGTCTAAGCCACATAGTTAACGTCATTGTAATACAATCAATTGTTAGTCATATGTTCCTGTCATGTTTTCCAGCTGACTCAATGGGTGACGTTTTTTCGCTGGGAATTCTTGCAAGCATGCTGATATCTTGTCAAAAAGACACCGCTATCAGTCAATGAAATGTGTTTGAAAAAAAAATCACCAGCAGGTTGCTGAATCGATTTCGTCCGCGTTTTGATCGAACTGATCTTGAAGCATGAATGAGATGGACGAAGTCCCGGAGGCAGCACAACCCTGTTCGTGGGCTCGTTGGGCATTTGAGGTCGAGGAATAGTAGGAGCGATCTCGGCCAGAAAGTCGAAGGAGACGACCTTGTGCCCACTTCAGACCTTTGACGGACTCTCATAGCTGGAAAACAGTACTTTATTTAGTAGGCGGAAGAAAAATGACTGTGACCGGTCCAACGGGATCATCCAGCTGGGCCAGAAAGAAAAATGACGCTCAGGTGAAAGACGTGATCATCATAGGCGTCGTTCATCATGTTTTCTGATCCTGTTTCATCATGAATAATTTTAGAAACGTCGGTTTGCAGGCAGTCATTCCTTTTTCTTTTTTTATTATTTTAAACAGTCGCTCCATCAAAGGCAAAATTATTTGCTCCAAACGATAATTTTATGGAAGTTTTTTTTCGAAGAAATGTACTCAAGTACTGTTTGATGTACCAGTTTCATCGCTATCCGAGTCAGCCCTTTTGAAACTTGTTTCTGAGTAATTTATTGTGAAATTCTTGTTAAATTTAGGATGCTGCAATGGATGATTCATTCAAAAACGTTAATTTTTCCTGACATCTTTTACATTACCTGCCTGACGTCTACATCCTGATTTTTTTGGAACCTGAGCTCACCTTTATTCGATAAAAAATCGTTGAAAGTAAATAAAATGGGTGAGGTCCGGAAAACCTTCTGTGGGTGCGTAAAGTATTTTGGTTGATTAGTCACGGGCTCCTTCCTTTATTTGTTTTTTCTTTTGATTTTTTGTAAGTAAGAAAAAATGGTTTTATCGCGTAGTCATGATGTCGAGATCTTGGTAGAAAAGAATTTGCAAAGCATTCACACCGCCATCAAAAAAGCTCCCAAATGGGGAAAAAAAATTTGAAAAAAAGTGACACGTCAATGTCATGTTGTCACCAGAACTCGTCCAGAACAAGAACTGGGAGTAATGAAGCCTGGCCTGAGTAGCCCCTTGCTGCTAGCAGAACGTGTTCGTTCCCCTGTGCCCCTTATCACTTTTTTTCGATTTCCCTTCAATGTTGACTTGAACACAGGTGTCCGAATAAACAAAAACATGATGTTATTTGTGACAACAAAGCGGGTCCATTAAAGAGACCCAATTGATTTTTGTTTCGTACTTTCGGCTCAGAGACTGTTAAGTAGCACCTGGAGTCAAAGTCGGCTACATTACGAAACACATTTTCAAGTTTGCGTCTTTATTCTGAATAAAAACAGAGTGTGTTGATTGTTGATACCATGTGGTAATGCATGGTATTTGGAAGTGGTATGATTTATTTATAAGGGGTTTTAATGTGAATACATATTTCTTAAAAGGTTTTAAGTTTAAGTAATTTATAGCTGTTAAACCCACCTCAGCTGTTCAACTCAGAAATACCAGATACTCAGCAGTTAGGCAGTTTTACCTAAAAGCCAGATGTATGTAGCTGACCTTGAAATTCATGAATTTCACCATTCTTTATCACAATCTATCGATAATTCAGCGTATCGATACTGAAATTGAATACTTTCAATGAATCGCTACAAAGTTCCCAACTTCACTGTTGTACTGGAACTAGCTGATGACAAAACTTACCTGGAGCTCTTACGTATTGTTTTCAGGCTCAGACGGAAGTGCCGGTACAGTTCAGAGAAGACTATGATGAAGAACTTCCTTGTTTGGATCATGAATTCCAATGTCACTCTGGAGAATGCATCGATAAGTGAGTTCGCCAGGCAATTTTCGTTTTTCGAGCAATCTTTCCCCTGTTTACTGTTTACTAGTCAACTACAGTAATTGCAATAAAGAACGTCTAATCAATTTCGCTAATAGAACAAGTCATTAATCAGAAGTGTTCCCGTGTAAGTGTTCTGGCATGGAAACCAATTACGAAGCTGTTTTTCAGACGTCGTCTGTGCGATGCCCGTGTAGACTGTACCGATGGATCCGATGAATCTCATTGCCCTGGGCGTCATCAGGTTCAACCGCTTACGCCACCAGGTCCACCACCGCCACCACCGTCAACCTCCCGGGGTGAGTGGGTTTATGTTGTCGTCAAGGTCATATTCCATGTGATTTGGTGTGAGATATCACACCTGATGAAGCAGTCATGCATGCTACATAATTCTATCGAACTAGGGGAAATATTCAGAGGGTCAGGGAACAGAGGCTCAGGGAAGGTTCATTGAGCAGTACCTCTTCATCAATCTGATCTCTTCTTCTTCTGAAACAACAGCACATGGACTATTGTAAAAGTCGTTTGTCATTTTGCCGGCTCGTCGCTCTTTCCCAGCGGCTCTTCAGGTTCTCCTTCCCCTTTTCTCTCAATCTTTTCGTCTCCATGACTCAGAGACTTGGGCGTGGTCTCTCGCCAGTTCTCACTTTTCTCGTTCCTATCTACAATCAGCGACATTGCTATCGGGTTTCGTTCTCGATCACTAATACCATATCTTATCAACTTTTATCAGTTAAGCTTATTAAGCATTTCTATTACTGGTTAGCTTTTTTTCGCAGAAACTCGTTCATCTCGCCAATGTCTCACTGTACATCTGATCTGATTGTCAGAATTGATAAGGAGGTCGATTCCAAGGGCCATTCCTCCCACAAAATTAAGTTTTCTTGTCCACATGTGGCACATGCACCCTCAGTGGTTTGTGTACATTTGAGGAGACACCTGTTAGTTGTTCTGCCTGATGCCCAGATTACACTGCAAACAGTCAACATTTGGAAGCGTTCTCTCGTTTCCTTACGTCCATCCCCGTTCGTCCGTTGCCACCACTCTCACTCTCTGCCAGCCAAGTGCCAGCAACCCCAGTCAATTCCTACAATAGCAATTAACCATCTCAGTGGTTTTCCTCTCGTCTATGGCGCTCATGGCCCTTTTCTTTATCGCTATCACCTATCACATTCCGGAGGTCTTGTTCTGATTTCTGTGTTGCCCTTTCTCTATGATCATGCTTGCCATCTGCATCACCATCAGCGCCGCCGCCGACGCTACCGCCACCGCCACCGCCCACGACGGCAATTAGACAATGTTGTCCGGTTTGAGATGATCTGATCACTTTGGTTAATGATAGTTTGTCGCCTCTAGAATGCCCTACCTCCTCCGCTGGGCTGCCCGTGTGGGCGCACCCTCACAAGCTTCCCGTCCTCGTAGTAACTGACACACCACCACTCACTTGTCTGCCGATGTGAGCATGCTCACATGAGATCCGAACATGTGTTTTGATGGTCGATCTGGTTTCCCTAACGCCACTGCTTTTTGTTCTTTGCCTTCCCATTGCCATGAAACACCTCCTAACTAATCAGTACCCCTCTAGCTTGGGAGAAATCAAGCCAGCCGGCCGTCTTAGCATCGGATGGCAATTGCACCTTTTCTCACGTATCAGGTCTTCCCGTGCCCTCGAGCGATCTGCTGGCTGGCAGAGCTATTCAATCAGCATTGCCACCTTCTTATCTTGAAGCTGACCGAAAGCCTCCTTGCCAACAGCCGCCCTCAACGTTTTCTCGAATTTTCGTTGGCAAAAATACTAATTTTTATTGAACATGTGGGTAGTCATGGGCTGGTTTTATGGGATTTCTCTGATTTTTAATATTCCTATTTTTCTGTATTAGTCAGCTCGATTCTTCATAAACAGTTCCGTCACCTTTTTGAAACTTCAATTTATTTTTCGCAGTTTATCATTGACCTGCCTCTCAAGTCCCATCTCTTCTTCCGTTTCGATTTTCCACGGTAATTTTGCTTTGTATTTGCTAATAATTCAAGCTTGAACATCCTACTCCCGTTGTATAAAGTTTTATCGACATTAAATGCCTAAGAAGTATACGATGTGACAGGAATTTGCACTCCAATTCATCAAACGCCTAAGCTGAGAACATGTTCCTACACACTTTGCTTTACACCCACCCATGTCACCTCGTTGTCATACTAGTCGCCTTTGCATTTGTGTTTGAGCTGATTCTCGTTCTCTGTTCTTTCCAACATTACCCGAAATCCTTGACGTCTTGTGGTTGAGCTCACCTAGGTGGATTCAGGATGCTTGGGAGGCAGTTTCGGCTGCTGTGGTGGTTAGCCATATTGGCGACTGCCTCTGCTACGAAACGAAAGCATCGTCAAACATGTGAGTTTCTTCTCGTATGGGAACACTAGCAGTTTTTCAATCATCTATTCACAGTACACACCAACCAACCAACCAAAACCACACCCCAAACTCGCTTGAAATTTCCATTTCCTTTCTTACAACGTGTTTTTCCATCTATCGCGGCATTGAGTATGTGAAACTGAGAGTCGTAATGTTCAGGTAGTACAGTCCGTTAACGTAGGAATTCGATGTTTGCACAGCCTTTTCATGGTGTAGCCTTTAGTGGTCAAATCTATCGTTTACGATGCTGACTAATTCTAGCCATACAATGACCGTACACAACTGTAATTTAGTCCCTAACTAACTGGAACACTATTGACAGCCAAAAGTAAAGTAATAGGTATGATTGCGGCTGCGGCGGTGACATTAGCGGTGGCCATTGCGCGATGACCCGGTATGCGACCGAACCGGGTTATCATCACCTCCGATCAGCGGGAGCAACATCGGGAGCCCTAAGGTCGTTCCCAAACCCAGTTAAAAGGGAACCATTGCGTTTCTTGAGCGGAGCTCACCCCACGTCGCCCATGCCGCGTACAAGGGGGAGCTGTTGTGCCCATGGCGATGCGAGCATCAGTCCCGTTTTGTTGTGAGTTTCGACGGAAGGAATTCATGCGCGTAGGAGCGTTATCAAGGTTATTCGCAGTGGAATTTCCCCCCGGTGCGGTATGAGTGATTAGACAGAGAGGTGGCTGTGATTAGGCGACTGTCGTCGTCGTCGTCACTGCGCGATTCCGCGCCACCACCGACGCCAGCGCTCACCAATGCGCCATCACCTCGGCGGCGCTCATGAAACTGCTGCGTGAAATGCACATATCAGCGTGCCCTCGTAAACTTCGGCAAAATGTGACACGCGTAGCCGATTACGAGCATTCAGATTAGCCAGTGACAGAGTAAACAAATGATGTGCTGAGCTCAGCGATTTACTATCACTCACCAATGATTTATGATGTATTTGTTTCAGATCAAGACATCGACAACGAAGGCGCTGATGGTAAGTGACCGTTTTATTCATTCATGAACATTGAACGCTTTTCATAAGTATCGATTCAAAGAATACGACCACTGTTCTCTCGTAAACCTGTTGATTGATGGCCACCAACACACCGGCGACTTCGACCCGGCCGGTCGCAGCGAAGAAGGCGACGTGCAACAATGGCGACGGCGTCCTTAACGAAGGGCTCCAAGTTATGATTGAAGAGAATAGAAATTAATTGTCACCTTGACGAACTTCCCTAACCTCGACGGCATTTTAGACCGTCTCCGTCCAGGGGCTCTTCGAGGATCGTTCCCAAACCATGCCCGTACATCAGAGTGTCTTCCGTGGTCTTTCAGCCCACGTTTTCCCTCTAACCCCTCGGTAATGGGTATATTTCCGAGGCATGGGGCAAAAAGTCACAAATGTTCCGGAAGTTTCTGAAGGTCTCATCATATGTATCGATAGAGTGAGACGGCAGCCACAGGGGAGCTGAACATTTGGCGCCATTTTGTCCTGTCGAATAAATTTGATGATGAAGCATAATGGACATAATTGACCATCGGTAGCCCTTATCCGGTCTCAGGCACATCAGCACGGAAAACTGATAAAGTAGCATGGTTTTTGCTCGGTTGTGTTTAAGGAATTCCATGAAAAACGGAAATCAATGAGCGTCAAGACAGGAATGGGACGATGTTGGAATGTCATCATGAATATCCATACAGGACCAACGGGGGATTTCGACATCCCCTTGATTTATAGCCAAATTCGGCCAAACTGATGGAACTTCATGATGTCATAGGAATAGACTTCAAATCAGTCGTGTCAGTTCAAGGCTTTGAGCTACATTCAGTAAGGGACCGTTGGGAAGGTTGTGGCTCAGACTCATGGCCCCTAGGCTGCCGTTATTTTTTAGAGGTGGCGGTTATTCGGAACCTTTCAAGAAACTGTCTGAAAGTCGAGGACATGGCGCGTTCTCGGAAAGCCCATCAGTGCCAAGGTCCTCAAGCATTTCCGCTCTTTTGAAGCCATAAAAGTAATACCTTTACTTGTTATCCTTTCGGTCCCCGTCAACAGTTCGTGTTCTTTCAGTTTCGTTGGGTGAAAAGATTTTTTGACTGCTAACCTTCCGGTGTGTATCGACATTTGACGGTTCATTTCACTCAATATTCAGAGCATCCCCATTCTGTCTCCGATAACTTTTTCTACGGGATCCATTGTGGGTGTGTGTGACCGTTTCGAGCCAAGTGTCATTAGCACACATCACTCAAGTAATGGCAGTTTTCTGTAACAATCTGCCGGTAGTTGAATGACATCTTTTTATTGTCGAAATATTTGTGGCCAATCGCAGCAAAAGTAGCTCCTCAGCTGGCTGGCCGCTGTTCGATGGTTGCCTGGAGGGGTGATGGATCTTCCGTGATGGATCGAGCAATGTTGAACATATGGATGCTAGGCTAGCTCTGCATATGCCTCAGATTTCTTGGGCAATCTTAAAGTGGCACCGAAGTAGCTTCATTAGTGTTCATACCACTTTGAAGGGTAAAAAAGTTGGTCGAACTCGTCCAAACTGTAGAGGGCGGAACAGGGCAGTAGCCTGTGGTGGCGCTTATCACTTGTTTTTTTGATGGGATTAATTCGGGACTGATTCGTAATGCCATACGTCCTTCTTCTGATAGCTGCAATACCATGTCTACTGCCCAAACAATAATTAATAAGAACGAAATTCGTGGCGGATCCTCATCAGAGAGCAGATAATCGAGCCTCAATGAGTGTCGATTTTGATGATTGGTTTGTGGCCCAACGAGGCACTTCTGCCCCGGGAATTCCTGGTACCTGGATGTGTTTCTTCGTGGGAAATGGTTGTTCGCTTCTTGGCGTGTATCCCTCTAATCCACTCTGTAAATAATGTGTTACGGAAAATCAGCGTGCAAATAAACTCGCGTGGTCTCTATGATTCTAGTAGGTAGGGGAATCTGAAACTCAGAGTGAGCACTAAGATTTTTAAGGAATTTTTTTTACAATAGAAGTAAAATTTTAACAATTTAGAAGTGCAAATATCAGTGTATCCGACGGAAGCACAAGTACGAGAAGGTCGAGAGGTAGTATTTGACTGCCGTGCTCGAACAGCCGACAATTCCTTCTATCCGCCTACAAGGTTGAGGTTTTTTCAGAATTTTTTGGTATTCTTACTCTTATCAGAACTTTTCGATTTACTTTATAAATTGACCTGTCAAAGTGCATGCAATGGTGTTCCGCACTTTGAAGGGCAACAGACAACTTTGATGAGAAGTAAAATTTATAACTTTTTTCCCCAGAAAAGTTGCAAAGTTATTTTTGAAGAGGAGTTTCTGTTAAAACAAAGAGTTTACACGGGTTCTCTTTGGAGTTCTCCTACTGGGCATAAGCCTAGAAAAGTTTTTCCGTGAGTTCTGTTTGTAATCGTCTGATCCTTTGCGTGATATAAAGTGAGTTTGTTGAAGAGCTAAGCTTTATCTGTGTAATCTGATGGTACGGTCATTTTTCTCCTCCAGTGGTGTAATCGAAATATGAAAAAGTAAAAGATTGATTGATCTTGGTAATCATTCTCGAAGGCTGGGCTATGGATCTGGACTGAATGGCTCGAGATCTGGGCTATGACAGAGATTACTGAGTGGGAGTACCAGGCCAACTTTAATGGGACCATTACTTTGACTTTAAAACGCACCAGTAGGGTTGTCGTTAATCAATTAAAGACGAGTTCTGCTCCGATTGATTAAGCCTTGTCCTTCATCAAAAAGGAGGTTCCTTGCTCGCCATGTGACATTGAGTAGGTCCATTACAGTTTAAAGTTCCCATCCAGTACAGGGAACTATCCTGAGCTCATTTCTTCCCAAGGATTACTTGCTTACTGTAGCCGTACCCTCTTGGGATATGGCTTTTATGAAAAAGTGAAGTTTCTCCAAGATATCATTGTCCTAATTGATAGATTCAATCGAAAATTCATCGAATTAAGTTGTTCGGCAACTTTCATTTGAGTACTAGTAAAGAATCCTAGGTCTTGTCAGTTACTTCTTATAGCCGTTTGCTGGACTCACTTGCCACTTACCGGATTGAGAGCCTTTCTTTAGTTAAATACGATTTTCAAGTATACCTGTTCTAGTAATGAAGGTAGACGGGAATGAGCCTCTCCGTCTGTTACCCATTTTTGTGTCTAAAGAGGTGCAAAGTGGAAATTTGAGGATCGCAATTATTTGTAACTTTAGAAGAACCCACAAATAGAATTGCTCCCACTTATTTTGTTCTTTTCGAATTCATCGTTGAAATCGCTTTAAAATTTCTTTTATTTCTGGAGCTCAATCGATCAATATTCATTCAAACAATGCACAAAATCTTACTTCACCCTATCCTTTTCATTATACTATGTTACCTTTTTTTCAGATGGACAAGGATAGGCGGAGCGCTGCCTCCACACGCACGCGAATCAAACGGACGATTGACTATAAACCCGGTGTCATTGTCAGACGCTGGCCAATATGTCTGTGTTGCCTCGCATGGCGGAAGGACCGTAGAAGCACAAGCGATGCTGCATGTGAACTCCTGTGAGTCGGACTCTCCCGTTTAAAGGCATCTCACAAAGCCACTACGTACGATCATCAATGACCTTCGTAGCATAAAGAAACATTTTTTCTGAGCCGTTCATTGGCGACTTTAAACTGCGCCATGCTGTCAGCGCTATCCCCTCGTTTCCCGAATGAAAAAACAGCTCACTCTCGGGGTTTTTGTTTGAAGATTTGTACAACAAAAGCACTTTTACTACGAAATAGTTTTTGATCGAAAACTTGGATATCGATTAGGAAGCACCTCAAATCGTAGGAGGGCGATTTCTCTTTCACAAACATGAGCCCAGGCTTCCATTTTCATACAAATTCGAAAAAAATTCAGATCATGCTGGGTTGTCGGCGGCATTGGAGTAACCAGAACATTCCCTAGTTTTTTCCCAGTCAAAAAATGTTCACTCAGTAATCACCTACTTAAAAAATTATTAAGAAACTTCGTGGCTCATAAGCGGATAAGTAATAAAACACTGAAGATTATGTTTATTCAATTTCGATCAGATTTCGATCAATTTCGATCAATTTATCAGTGCCCTTTTATGTTTTGTAGGCGAACTGGGCAGAACTGAGAAAATCCTTTCTGGAAAAAACAATCCCCTCCGGCCTTCTGTTGCCACCGAGTTCTTGTTTTCATGCTTGCTTCTTCCTCTCCGTTGTGACCTTTACAAACTGATCTGATCCAGCCCATTTTCCTGTCAGCGACACCCTTTCCGGCAATAGAAACTAAGCTTGAAGTCGCATTATTCAAAATTCAAAAAACTATGGGCATTTTATCTGATTTTGAAAGAACCACTCTGGGATTGAGACATTTTCAGATGGACCACAAGAGATGCAGAGTTTGCTGCCAGCATCCGGTCAATGTATGGCTGATGAAAGAGCATGTGGAAATAACGAGTGCGTGAAGGCGGACTACATTTGCGACGGTGAGCCAGACTGTCGGGATCGTTCAGACGAGATGAACTGTCCAGCTCTCCGACAATGCGAACCGAACGAGTTCAAGTGAGTCGCTATGTCTATTTCGGAGGGTTACTATATGTTTAATCAGATTAGGAGTGTGGATATTTATCTATTTATACGGCTCATGGGACAAAGTTTCCAAAAAATAAGATAAAATAAATAAAAATCCACTGCACCTAGTTACGCCGTAATCTTTTCAAAGTCAGGTCGTAATCACCCAACTGTGCCTGAATTGAGGTTTTTCATCTCGCACCAACTTTACTCTCAATCCTGATGAGCTGTTCAGATTTTTGTGTGTAATCTTACTCTACAGTTGGTTAAATCGACCTTTTTTTCACTGTTCTCAAACATACTGTAGCGGTAAGTTCTAGGTGACTTGTGCAATGGACGAGTATACCCCCGTGACCCACGCGGGTCTATTCTTTGAACAGTATCTCCTACAATCATCTTCTTCATGTTTCTGAATGTGTACCCACGTGCCCAGAAAGCGCAAAGCGAGTCAGGCTCTTAATAGCTTAACAATTTTCGGCCTGAATGATTCCGATCTTCATGTATATTTGCTTTCTCTTCTTCTCTGATTGCGATTCTGTTCTGCAAACTTCATTTCTCGACTTTGTTTCAAGTTTTTCACCCAAAAAACTCCTGTGAACATGATAAGTTTTCGATGAAAAACTTGTTCTTTCCTTTGAACACTCTGTTCACGAGTGCAGCTGCTGAATTTCTGTCATAAAGCCCTTGCACCCTTGCAAGATTGCTGCAGTTGCTCTATGGGTCTAGGAGATTCAGCCTTTCTTTCGAAGGGAGCGGCTTTGTTGGCTATTTCAGAGGAATGGGGGGGGGGGGGGCTAGGGTGGAGTTGCCACCTACTTGCATATTTGCATGAAACCTTTTAGAACATTTTTTATCTCTTTTGTCGAGATATTTTTAGGTCCTTTTTTCTGAATATCCCTGAGGTCCGCACTATTAGTAGCAACCACCTCGTTACTTATTCGCACCTAGCATGGCATGCCCATCGTCCCCTTTGTAATTATGTACGCTGTTGGGTTAAAATCCAGTGGATCCGGTAAATACGACATGAGCATGTAGAGACCATATGAGGAATCAGAAGGCTGCACGTTCGTGGAAGAAGATGTTGCCTATTATTTGGGCGACAAAAGGTGAACTAAAAGGGGCGTGGCAACAGGCCAAATTACAGAGATCACTTCCGTGCCAAACGAACGCCTCTCATCAAAGTATCAACGTCACAATAGTTTACTGCTGAATGTGATATGATGAGCCCGAAACTGCAATAGTGATAGTAAGATTGATAGGAGAAAACAGATGATAACATTGTTATTGGTATGAAATTAACGGGCGAGAGCTTATCTTTATGCACCGGTCGAATTACGTTTTTCTTCCACACTGGAATTGTCGGATCCTTTCATGATGTGGTTCAAGGTGAAAACGTGGTCAAAGCTGTAACAAGTAGCAATCTTACTTTGGCATGGGTCGCAGTTAGTTAAAATTGCATAAACCCTCTCAGCTATCTTGTTGGGGCTATTTAAAATCAGGCACAATTTTTGTTAGCCAGCGCTGTAGTTTATAAAACCTGTACAGTCTAGGCTTAGCAGTAGTGTTTCCATCATAACTTATCTACAGGCTGGGTGGTAGAACTGTTGAGTCAACATACACCTTGAAGTCTACAATAATAGATAAACTGAATGCGTATGATACCTGAATTTTTACCGTTTGTTTGTTGAGAAGTTGCAAGCTACCTGATTTTTTCTTGAATTGCCTCTGGTGATTAAATCTCGTCCAAACAGGGCGATCTCTCCATTGCCGAAACCTACAATTTGATTGGAGACATTTTCGTTGGATTACGCCTCGTATGCCTCGTATTTGACTTTCACTGAAAACCGATAAGGTGTATCCCGCCTATGGAATGGTTCCGAGAGCCTCCTCCTGTTTATTTCAATACTTTTATGATTCTAATCAGTTCTGGTCGGATCCGATCTGCTGGTCTGTGTAAGATCCTCCGAAAAAAATCAAATTCCAACCTGTCTGAAAAAGGATCGGATTTAAAGAATTGATGGATGTTACATTTCAGATGCCAGAACCAACGATGTGTTCAGAAGATGTGGCTCTGCGATGGAGATGACGATTGTGGGGATAACTCCGATGAACAGAACTGCGGTAAGGCTGATTTTCGAACCGATAGCATGATTGTTACTAGCTTCTGGAGAGTATCTAGAGCCTCCAAAGGTGTTTAGCTCTCTGATCACTGAAAGAGAATTCCTAAATGTCCTAATTTTTCAAGGGAATCTTCTTTTTTTTTTGTAGCTTCGTCATTGAAATGCATCGATGAACAAACCTGATGTTTTATCTGATAGCGATAATTTAAGGCGAGAGAAATCGCGACATTTCATGAATGATTAGCCAGCCAACAAGATTCGGTCGCCAATATCGTTGTCATCGCGCTATCACACATCGAGGGGAAAAGGAAAATTTGACGAATATATATGAAAAGAAGTCCTTTCCAGGAGTCCAAGAAGCAGGAGAAATGTGCAAAAAGACAGAATTCCAATGTCGTGATCAACGGCAATGTGTACCATCTTCGTTCCATTGCGACGGAACCAATGATTGTCGTGATGGCAGTGATGAGGCTGGTATTCCTACAGTAACTACCTACAGTTTCTCATTAAACGAAGTCGTCGGTTTAGGTCGGCTGTGTCCAACCGACGGTCGTCGAACCACCAGAGACCAATAAACAAGTCGCTCAGGGATCAACATTCCAACTCTCATGCAGGGTACATACTACTTTTGACGCTCCTGGAAGTAGAACCTCCCGAGTAACTTCCTATTTCAGGCTGTCGCCGTCCCTGAAGCTTATATTAACTGGCGTCTTAACTGGGGCCCTGTTTGCGAGCCACCCCGTTGTATTCAAGCTTCTGAAGGCGGTTACGGAACACTCACTGTCACCAACGCTCAGTACGTTTTGCTCTGTTTTTTTGGAATTTTTTACAAATTTCATCGATTTTTCAACTATTTCGCACTTTTCCTTACCCACACAGTCCTATGTGAATCGGAATGGGGAAACTTATCCGTTAATTGGGTCATAACTGGCGCCATTGACTGATGCCTAGTAATCTCCGACATCGGAGGAGTAGGTGGCGCGATTGGTCTGCACAAACAAGGGAGCGTCTAGCTGGCCATAATAATGACCTAGCCGATTGGTCCCTATTGTCAGACCATGTTGGTGGCGGCATTTAAAAGTTACTTGTTGCAAGTGGCCTCTCAGGGACCATAAAAATTTTCCCCAATATTCCCCTTGGATGCTATATTTGAGGGTGGGTGGACGGTGAGTGAGAGCAGTTCAGGGGACCGGTTCAGATCACCCACCGCCATCATCATCATCATTGTCGCCTGCAATGGTATGCAGTCGATTGGTGGTCTGTCATGTTGGCTGCACAGCAGATATGGAAGTGGGTGGGAGAACTGAGAGAAGCAAGAAATTCATGAAACGCCGCTGCGCAATCACCCACTCTCTGCAAGAACTATCCCCATCGATAAGGAATATCGGCGATAATGAAGAAATCCCTTCGCACGTACGGCGGTGTCGACGACCGTGGTGGAGCTCCCTGACCGAATATCAAATCTTCATGGGTGCGCTGAAAACGATTTTTCACTCCGATTCGATTGATTCAAGGGCTATTACGGGAAGACTTATTGGGCCGAAAGGCAGGGGTAAACGTTACCCAGAATTCCCCCTTCCATGTTTGAGGGGAAAGGTTTTAGTTCAAATGGGTGTTTTTTGATGGAACGGTAACCGATAGTATTGGAAAGTGCACTTGATCACATCCTCTTCATACTCTTTCGAAACTTTCTGGTAGACTATTCTATGAATCTGAAGTGATCCGCTCAAGAAGAGGATTAGAGTTCTGCCCCTACATGATTATTCGGCCCTGGATGAATTGAACGGGTACCTGGGAATAGAAGTTGAGTATGGGGTGCATCGTGGGTCACATTAAACCAGTTGATTACCCTCTTCCTCTGTTCTGCGGCAAGAACTTCGGATAGGGAACAGAGTTTGATCTCCTTGGCTCTGGGTAGATTGACCATATTTCCCTTCCCGAGTGACAAACCTGTTTTCAGATTCCCTTTCCCTTTCTGATCATTCAGAAAAGTCTGTACAGGCGGCCTTTTCCTTCTGTAATTCGGAAAAATTGCTAGGGAGAATTGCTGGAAACTTTCTCAGCGCAGTGGAGGGTTCCATGGGAAGTTCCCATTCATGTAAAAGCCCCGCCGATTCCGTTCTCCTTTGTAGATTGGGTGTATTGGTAATGGGCACGGAAAGACCAAAACAGAAGAAGCTCACGAGAAAGGCAGAGCAGGGGCGAAAGGGCATTCAGTTACTTCTTCATGGGATAAGTGGTATTAGTGAAGTTCGTACTCCTCTCAATTTCGAGGTCTTTGGTGTATAGGAGGTTCACACCTGCTTTTATCGGAACGTATTAATCAAGAAATCTTATCAGGTGCCAACTGTTCAGACATAAGCCGATGGACGCCGTCATTAGTGGTTTTTTACGAGCCTTCACCTGAGCCTGACCTGACGATGAGTCACAACTGCACCTCGGGGCATTCGATTTTCTATGGGACTGATTATCTTCCGTTAGGGAGTTAGGACAGAGTTCCGATGGCTCCTGATAGTGTCCAGTCCTGATGGCTTCGATCCTCTTGGGAGGAACGTTTAAGCTGGTCTAAAGCGACGACCTGGCAAGGTGAACAGGGAAAGAAGGATAGCCCTTTCTTCTAATAAAGGGATCACTGGAGCCATGGTCATCAAGCTGATCACCATCAACTTCTTGTCCGAGTGTGCTAAGCAAACAGTACCGCCGAGTCATAGGTGCGATTGCCTTTGCTAAACCACCAGTTTACGCCGTGCCTATTACCTATAGAGCGGTTTGTGCTGTCTCTGGGAATAGCTAGGAGTTGAATCTCCTCGTGTTTGGTAGTGCGTGGGTTTGTGGAAGGGACACACTGCCTTAAGATCAGAATACGGACGGTCTTCTACTAACTTCTCTAAACCGGACCGAACCGAATCATGAGAGAGCTCAGATGGCTCCTCATGGTATCCAGTTCTGTTAACGGCTCTGATTCTCCTTGGAGTAATCTTGAAGCTGGTCCGAACCAGACTGAACAAAGCTCAAAAGTGGACCTGCCGTATCAGTCATATAAGGTATGTCAGTATCAACAGTATCGAGTAGGGGTTGGAAGCGTAGCGTATGACATAGTTATTGATTAATGATATGTCTCCAGGCCATTTTCATTTCATTTATAACCCATACAACGTCTATATGGTGCCCGGCTTTGCAAGGTCGTCACGTCTGAGACCAGTTAGCATTCATTCATCCCCTCATCGTGACCGACGATTTGTCGCCCAGTCATCATAACGAGAGATATTAATTCATTGGCCACGGCCAGTCATTCAACCTGTTCGCAATCACATGATGATAGCAAAAGATATGAATATAAAAGGCAATCAATAATGGTAACATGTAAAATTTATTACTGGTTTTTCTGTGAGCAGTTGATGAGGTCACAGTAACTGGAACACCTGGAGTGGTTATTATAGGACTAAAGGGCTGAAGATTTGAAGTAAGGTAGAAGTGGTAGTCTAGGTAGTCTGGAGGTACCATACAGATTTCCATGGGAGTGTCCATTGGATTGAAGGTGTCGAGTCTACTGGGAAGGAGAGATAAAGTGTCTTGGATATGAACGATCTTGCCCATCAGTATGTCACACGGTATGCCATCTACCGTCGATCATCTACCTTTGGGTGCAACTTGAATGCGTGGCGCAACCCGCAACTGAGTGACACCGAGGACTTTTCCAGTTTTTTCATGGCAATATTAGGCATCTGACATGCGATTGCCAATACTGGCCGAGTATTTATCATCAAGTGCATTACCCATTTTTAATAGAGGGTCTTTTTGAATAGGTATGAGGCTTAGGAAGACTTGCTCATCTTCTTGGAGCTCAGAGCCTTTGAATAAAAAATTCTGGCCAATCTTCACAAATTAAATTTGTAAAGATCGTATCGATTTCCAATACGTTGGTGCTGACGTTACAGTCATCACACTTTCGATTCCATCCAAAGAAAGTGGTCATGATCAGAAGGTTTTGATGGGAGGCCTCATTAATCAGTAGGATAGATGAGCTTGACAAATGGTGACGGTCGATGTGTCCCACAAGACTCGATCTTCCTTTTCAGACCGATCGATCAAGGAGCTTACACTTGTGAAGCGATAAACGTGAAAGGTCGTGTGTTGGCTACACCTGACTGCATTGTCCGTATTGTGAACATCCCAGCACCGGAACCGCCACGTCCACAGATCAGATGCGATCCTCATGGATCCGTGTCTCCATACCCAGATCAGACCCAAACATGTACTTGCAAGGTAAGTGCTCACCCAGTTGTCCCAAATGGGACCTCTTGTCCCATAGGAAATAACCTCTACCCTCATATTTTAGCAACTTGTCACTGGACCCACATGCAGTGAATGCCGTCCAGGTTCATACCATTTGAACGAAAAATCACCTCAAGGATGTCTAAAATGTTTCTGCTTCGGTATTACCGACAACTGCCATTCCAGCAGTCACTACAGGACCCCGGTTTGAAAATTTTACTTAATTACTTTTACTTGTCTGATGAATTTTTTATGTCTCTTTTATGTTTGCTTACAATTACTGTTAGAAACTAAGCTGCCGCTGTGTTCTACCACTTATTTCCTCTATCTGAGCCTGCCTGCGAACCTACTTTGAACATTTCTAGTGCGTGCGTGCATTATGGGATGGGTATCGATTTTGCGTACGCGTAATCGATACTCCTTTTCGCATAGCTGCCTTTGTTTCTACTTAATAGAGGGCATAAGTACGAGTTCAGGGGGTTGTATCGAATGCTCATGATCCTGCTGGATCACCTTCGCCTTCTCAAAGTAAACTTGGCAGCTATAAGTGATTTATTGCAACTAACATGTAGTGAACGCCCAAATGCTAAGGTAGATTTTATACCCATGCTCTCCTCCATTGGTAGATCCAACTTTTGCGTATTCATTAATATATTTGATTTTTCCTGGTCATTCATTAGTATTTATAGAGACCTATGTGTTGTACGTCGTTTTCAAATGAGAATTCTGCTCAGTGTCTCTATTTCATTTCAGGATGTCGTCTGTGTAAGTGTCGTCTTGTTCCAGTCCTCAATGTCTACGTGCTATCGTTTTGTACTTAAAAATCCCTGACTCTCCTATCCTAAGCGTTTTCTTGAGGCTGTTTTCACATTTCGATCAAATCCACTTGTGCCTGCACTTTAGGATAGGTATTGATTTTACGCGTGCAGGTAGTTGTGGCGCTGAAATGAGATTAAGTGAGAAAACAGCTTCATTTGTGTATCTCCTATCAATACCTAACATTACTCCTCTTCAAATGTAAACAGTATGTCGCAATGTACCTAACAATCAATCCTGCAAGAACTAACAAATTCTTGCCCGTCGAAATTTCAATAAACCTAAAACCCTTCATTTGAGGAACATCTCGAGTTCACTGGCAGCTCTGAAGGAGTTGTGTTGTCGGACATTGAAGAAAGGGATATCGATCGATCGAATGATTTCGACTATTCTAAATCTGGATACCTTACCTATACATCGCAACCAGTTGGAACGAAATATTGGAGACTGCCTCAGACGTTCCTCGGAAATAAAGTGAGTTTTTCTTATTCTGCACTTTGAAACTACCTGGGCTATACAAATTCGACGTCGTTCAGGTAACTGCATATGGAGGAAAAATGGAAATTGAAATCGAGTTCAGTGGAAGTGGTCAGATGAGTCGTGAGCCCATGTTGGTCCTCAAGGTACAGCACCGGTCGCTTCTGAAGAATCCCCTTCAAAACCTGTTGATGTCGCGTTTTTAGGGCAACCAAATCGTCCTTGCTCATCATGTTCGGGACCAGGAACGGATTTTGCGTCCAGACCGACCAAATACCGTCACCTTAGAAATCTACGAAGTTGGCTGGACTTCTCTGTAACCCTACAGCCTTTTAACTGAATTTTCCCTATTTAGACGAACTTTGTCCAAATGAATGGAGCTCCAGCCAGCCGTGAAGATTTGATGATGGTTCTTGCTGATCTTGATTCTGTTCTTATCAGAGCCAGCCATATGGACCAGCAGTACTCGACCAGGTAAGGCTTTATGACTACCCAGAGCTGCTGATAGGGGAAGCTCGAAACGACTGGATTCCTGATTTCTCTTCTTTTCCATGCCTCCGCAGTACTTTTCCCTCCAGATGTTGGGAAAATATGTTTTGGTTATTTCTCTTGGTTTGTTTTTGTTTATTTTTGCTGCTTATGGATGATCAAGGTGATCTCAAAGGTCCACAAATCCGAAAAAGGGACCACAACCCTTTCTGGTTGACCATAAATTTTTAAATTCTACGTGACTAAAATAGCTCCGGTTCAACTCAGACTTATATCAGTGTTCTCATGTTACACAACTTGGTTTACACTGTAACCAGATTCAATGATTAGAAACAGCTGGTAAATACTTTTGTAATTTGCCCAATGTTTTATTGTAACTGGTTCCCCTTCACTCTTAGCATAGGTTTTTCCTCAGACTTCAAGTGTTCTCATGAAATTACCTAGAGCATGGGAGTTATGGAAGCGATAAGTAGGCTGATCACTTTTCAGAACTTGGTCTCGAATCGCCTAAGTAGAATCACCCCACAACCACATGGCAACTGAGAAACTGGGAAGTAATTTATAGCTACTTCTCAGCTTCCCAGTAAATGTACTTTGATCATTGTAAACTAATGGGTTAGATGAAGTGCCATTATAGACAATATTCAATAAATCTTGCGAAATAGACAAATAAAATAAATTTAAACTATCGGCTTGCAAATCCAGACCTCTCCAAAAAGAGAACTGAGAACGGCTATTTTATACTAAGGGCGTGGCTAAAGTACAAGTTGAACAGACAAAGTTTGGACATGTTGGTAGATAGCGGGTTAATCTCTTTTTTTCTACATAATTCCATTCAATCAGAGCAATACCGTCCTACTCGACAGAATGTTCCCCAAGTGAGTTGCTGAACTACCAAGTGCGAACTTTCGACTATTCTCTAGAAACTTCTAGGACTTTTCCTGGGAGCAAGGCCATTTACCCTTCTTTCCGTTGTTTTCTTTTTATCTGAATATGGCGGGTTGTAAGAAAAAATGTGTTCAAGTTTCATTTCGATCAGCAGAGCCTTGATACAAAATTAATGCTTACAAAGCTAATTATTAGGTGAATTCCTACTAGTTTGGATTTTTTCTGATGAAAGTAGCTATTCCGACCTAGCTATATTGACCAAAGCATAAATGGTGACATTAAATCCGGATATCTCCAGCTAAATTTAGCGGAGTATGGTTGTCGTAAGCAATAAATTTATTTCGAAAGTGAGACATTCAAAGTAATTGAGAAAGAAATTAATCTGTTCAGAATATCTGGGACACATTTGCTTAATGAACTGCTGTCAGGTTAAGGCGCGGATAAATCGGATCGGATAGTCACCTCGGAAATAATCTTGTCCTGATACAGGAGCTGACGTCGACGATGATTATACAGAAAGCCTGTTGGCATTAGATGCTAAGCAGACTGAGATGAGCTCTCAGTTTCCTCGATCCCCTCCTCTTTCCGGATTCGAAGTGCTATATTCGATGAGATGATGCAATAAGGCGAATATGAAGTGCTTCCAAATGATCACTCGCATTTCACGTTCATGCACGTCCTCTAGCTCAAGGTTCACCGAGTACTGTTCGATCAGGCTTTCCGCTAAGCCAAACCATGTGCCACGGATTTTTTGCTGCCCACTTGGTAACCATGTGACTCGCTGCTTTCGACCACCGCTCTTTCGAGCAAATACCAACAGATGTTCCTGGAACACATAACCTTTTACAATGTAAGAATCTCTGGAATTTAATGATCTGACTACCATAAGACCAGGAGAACCAAAAACCTTTTCTGAGATGGGGGTTGGTTTTCTTGAGAATGAATGCAATGGTCGGGTTTTTCGGGAAAGGTAGATATTCTACTCCGTTTTGTCGTTCTTTACCAGGAAAACGCTACTCTGTTCAAAAGCAAAGTGAATTTTGATTTCAAATCTGTAGGTCAATTTAAGTAAACTAGGAATAGGCAAAAATGGACTGGATTTATAGTCAGAGAGTTGTCGGTTTTTGTTCCTTTTCAACCCGCTCACTGAAAATTCGACTTTCATCGTTTCACAACTACCGGTGTTGTCCGCTTCATTTACGTTTGACCCCTGATTTTTCCCAATCACAAAAATGCACCTGGAATGGGGTAGACCGTTTCAAATCGGCTAACGAGATTCAAGAGCTGCCCGTCATGGTGCTTGGAACAGAACGACTTTTTCCCAAGCTTTGAAATTGCGTTCAAAAAGGACACTGAGAAAAAGCATATTATGGAAAGCTATCCGTGGTTTCCGAACATCGTAATAGTCAGGGGACTGAAAATTGCATGGAGTTTCTGATCTGATTCTGATTCTCAAGCTTTTTCATCAAACCGGTCTCGAGATGGATTCGAAGCTCCGCTACTGTACTCTCGAACGTGTATTGTCTAGGAAGAATAACAGTCCTAAGGCCCGTCATACCTCCCCTAGCTGGAATGGGCTAAAAAACTCTCCAGCTTAAAAAATTTTAAAGTCATCTCACCTTATTCTCGGTAATCTGTGCTCGTCGCTTCATTCCATCTATCAAACCGTCAAGCATCTCTTCGAGACGTAGGGCTTCTTTTTGTACCAAATCATAATCAGTACCTTCTAAATTGGTGTGATAATTGAAGGGTTGCTTTCACCTCTTCTAATAGCGAAAATGAATTTAACGAAGTTCTTTATACACAATTTTGAAATATTACTCGTCTAGAGCACTTAGGAGCTACATATATCCTAAGTAGACCGAGGTTAAGATCGACGCAGTACCCCAGAGATATGGTGTCTTGAAGGTAGAAAGGGGTAGCGCTTGTACTCCTACTGGACAGATACCAGCTTAACGAAGAAACTTTTTGGTGCAATATAAACTCAGTAGTGGATCAGATTTACTTTAGAATTACCCAGGCCCCTGAAAGGCTTGCGATCGTCACGGGTCGAGGGTCCACTAAGTTTCTCGATGCAGTCAATTTTTCAGTTTATTATACGTTGATTCCTTGTGTAAAACTTTAATATAGGGAGATTAGTCTAGAGCAGATTAGTCTGATATAGGCGTGTTACTCCGGAGTACAACCAATTTTATGAGAAATCATCAATTCGATGTATTCTGCGTTGAGATTCTCGTTTTGAGGATAAACAACTGAGAACATACAAAGGCCGCTGTGGGATAGACGTTTCGCATCTCCTCTGTAAAATCTGAGAATATCGAGGTCTTATGAAGGATGAAGTTTTTGACGCTGATCAATCTCGTCTATTAGTGCGTCCTAGCTTTCGAATCCATTCAGAATCGTAGTGGCGTTCGATTGCGTACGTGGCCTATACCATGAGTAGTCGGTATTCAGGTTATGCTTTTGTCGTCCTGGACGAGAATGGCATCAATAAGCAGCCCTAAAGTGATGGTTGGCATAGTTGGCCTGGGCGGTTTCGAGCAGGCTTTCGAACGTCGGGCTGGGCACGTGTTAGAGTGCTTCACATGCCATTACCCTTTTCCGTCCAGAACGTCGAAGTAGGGTTTGGAAAACAGGAACGCACGCCTTCATAGGTAGGCCCGGCCCAAATGGGTCTGTTATCTAGTCTGTAAAAGAAAGCGCTCCTCAGACACGGTATATTTTCGTCCACCCCAATTCTAGAATTATGTTATTTGCCCTTTATGCTGAGGTAGACTATTGATACACTTCACTAATTCCAACAGGTCTTCTGCATCGATGTACACAACTGATTTGGTTCAGAATCTCAAAGTTCTCAGAGAAAGTCACACAAAAAATACCTAGTTAGAAAAATTCATTGTAATACTGCAGTAGTTTCTGTAACTAGGGGTCCCGGTAGGGGTGACCCAGTTCCCGCTGATGAAAATGAATCGGCTTTGTCAACGGAACCTGTACCTGCTGCCGACTTGCCTTTGCCTGTAGGGCCCAAACCGACGCCCTCGCCCACGTACAGAGGGTACTTATCACAAAAACAGTTGGTAAATCGCCTTGTATCGAGTTCTCCCTCCTTCGCCAAACCCCTCTTCTTTAACATTTTCACTCGATACCTCATAGAATGACTGGAGCACGCTTTCGCTCATAAGTATTCAGGTCCCAGGGGATGACTGCCTGGTTATAGGCACGTTCGTCGGGTGAAAACTAATTCAGTCATCTCATCATCTTTGCAGCTTCTCTCAGAAGCCACGAATATTCTTAATAAGCATTTACTGCATTAACGCTTTGCAAAAAGTTTCATTAAGGTTCCATTTCCAGTCTAAAATTGCAATTCAGTAACCAGGTTGGCAAGAAATAGCATGGCTATTGCTTCTTTGAGCCATGGTTCATCATTTGACTACCTTACTGCCTTAGACCAGCTCGAATGAAAAAAGGGATTGGAAGGGGATTCCTGTAGAAGGGCGTTCATTGAGCTGTGGGACATAAATGGTGTCTAGTCTGAGAAGGCGTGCTTCTGTATTCAATTCAGTGTTTACTTTGCAGTAGCTGTCTGGTAGCAGTTAGTACACCGGGGCCACAGTGGGCCCAAGGAGATGGATAGGACCCAGTCTAGGATCTTTTACTTGATCGGTGTAGCTGCTTCGCTCTCTTACGGACCTCATTGTCTGCCGGGTTATGTATACCATCTCCCAAGCATATTGTTTCGCTTTTCACACAAAAATGATTTTTTGGAAACACCTATTTTACTGGCAGCTAGATTCGTTGACGATTCTGATGAAGACCTACCAAGTTTGGACATTCCGCCGCCAGTGAGTACCATCGTCCGCTTCGACCGATTCAGCCAGCTATGACATACATGTTCACAAAAATGTGCATTTTTGAAAAGTACATTTCGCCAGAGCAAAGGCAAAATGTCGAGTTCGTATGCACTCATTATCTGCAAAAATAATTATAAGTTAAAGTTGTTGACTTGAGACAATTCCCTAGAGATGCGCCATGTGAGTTCCTCTACACTGGGTCATAGAATCTATTGAATGTGCATCTTGTCTATATACTTGTCAGGCTTATAAAAGTTGGATTGTAGATTGATGTATTACGTCCGGCCAACATTTAGCGGAGGATAATCCAACTATTCCCCGAACCTGTGGAAGCCCGATATAGCAAATTTGGTTTTCCATTCGCGTTTCTTCAATATCCTATTTCTTTTAACTCTGGAGGGTGCGCATAGATCTCTAAGCTTTCACATACAGTACATTTGTGAACAGCCAAAAACATGTCAATCCATGAAACAAAAATATATAAAATAAAAGCGTATAAAATAGGAAAATATATACATTATATTATAATGTAGTGTATCAAGGTAAAAAATATGTGCAAATCGAGATGGCCTCGGTAGTGTAAGGGATGAAGAGCACGGTGCCCAGAAAGCTTCAGTACGGGTTCGAGTCCCAGTCAAAGAAGAAGTTTTGTCCAAAACTTGCCAGCCTTGTGAGAACTTCGCATCGCTTACTGCAGCAAATGACAGTCGTTGAGAAGAACATCATGTCAAAACAATTTATATTAAAGTATTTATAATAAAAAAAGAAAACTTATTCAAAAAAATCTTTTCCTATCTTTCTTTTCTATCTATGTCTCGATTTCCTCAATTTCAAATTCGTTTGAGAATTATTGCGCTGAATAAAAGGAGGTTGTTTTGGGAATTACTCTTAGAAATCTGACTAGTTGAGGTCTAATACCCGTTCAAATAGATTTTTAAAATTTCTCTACTGTTACTTACTGTTATTATTACTGAGAAAAATTGAAATCCAAGGACGCCGTATTGATATTTCTGTCATATACAGGGATCTGCAAAGAATCTTTTCGTATGGTTAAGCTATTTCTCTTTTTTTGTGGTGCAACGCTGAAAACAAACCTTCAGGGGATAATGGCAAAAGGAAATCCTGTATGTATCCATGCATAATGCATAAACCTCCTCTGATAGATCTCTTTTGTACTTCAATCTTGTTTGAGATTAAGCCGGTCCAAAACAATCCAGAAGCTTTTCAAATTGTTTCAGATTTCGGTCAAATGTCAATAATAAATTAGTTGACGTCAAACTATTGGGTTGTAACATAAGTTCGTAGAGTTTTTTTCACAAAGATTATTTGAACCAAAAAATAATAATTATAATAATAAATTAACCAATGATGTATTCTCCGTTACTGCTCGCGACCTCCTCCCATCTCTCGACCAATTTGTTGATGCCGATTCGCCAAAAATCGGCCGTTGTGGTGTCGAAGAATTCGTTGATCCAGTTTTCAAGATCCCCTTTGCCATCAAAGGTAACAACCCCTATTTGGTTTACCATAGAGCGCAAAAGGTGATAGTCAGCAGGTGCAAGATCCGGAGAGTGCTGTGGATGCTGAAGAACCTCCCATTCAAGCTCTTGGAGTGCCGTTTTGACGACTTGAGCAATATGTGACCTGATGTTCTCGTGGAGCAAAATGGCTTGACCTCGTCCATAAGGTCTTTTCAGCCGAATGGCCTTATTTACAGTGTTCAGATGAACAATGTAGACCTCCTTGTTGACAGTGGCGTTTCGTCCGAGCAGTTTCCCAGTGCACCATGCCTACCCAGTCCCACCAAACGCAGATCATGACTTTTTTTTGGGTGAAGATCTTGCTTGACCCTCGGCTTTGGCGCCTTTCCTGGGGCCACCCACACCTTCCAGTAGACACACCTAAGACACCTTCCCCGTGCACACTGCATATGTCCCGAGCGGTTTCGGCTGCTTTTTTGACCTCAACGAAAAGCAAAGAAAAGCAGTTGTCGAAAGTGCTAATTTTTTCATCCTAGATATCCCATTTCTGAGCCAGAAAAAAGAGGAACAGTCAAATTATCCCGGAAACAAGTAAGACTGTTTTGTAGAGGAGAAAGAGCTCTTTCAAATGAATGTACACACTTTGCTAAAAAAAACAAAATAAGTCGTTGTAAAATAACTCTAACGCAAAACTCTACGAACTTATGTTACAACCCAATATTTACTAAAGCCCATTCATATCGTCACAAAGCTGGAAACCCTTGTTCTACAACTGGAAACGCCTACACTTTTTGAGTGCATAAGGAAAGAGAAAAGAAATTATGCGTGTCTACAATGTTCGTTTGGCATGCGCCAGGCATTCGGGATTCATCCAGAACTAACGTTTGAATGGTGGTGATGTGTCGCTGATGGCTGTTGGTGATGATGGCTCACAGAAGCAAAGGCTATTCTTCGAGTCACTGTCCTTGGCTTGGAGTCCAGCTTGATTGCCCTAAATGGGGCTTGATCCACGGGACAATTTAGATAATAGTAGCGTCCTATCAGTACGTCTTCTCTATCCGATCCGCGATAACTTTTCCCTGGGAAACGATGGGTGCAGTTTGAACGATCGAGAAAGCGAACGATCGGGTTTGAACGAGTTCGTCATTAATGTCGCAACTTGCATAGATTTAGGGTGATTATAAGGTAAATTACTCGATATAAGTGCGTTTTAAGTCATGGTATATCAAACTTTGGAGCTAAGGTAGTTTCTTTTTTCATGACAGGTTACTATCAGGTTATAAAGCTTGATTAAACTTTAACCATTTCAAGCAGTAATTAGAGCAATGTGACTGGGAAATTAGTAATTAGTTCGATCTTGATTTTATAATGATTTCCCACTGACATTTGCTTAGCGTCGTGCTTGAAAAGTGTTCCTCGGCTTCCCCTTTTGGCAGTAACTCGACTGAGTTCCAAGTAGAGAACTCCGAACTAGAAAGTCTGTTACTCAAATCTCTTAGAGTTGCCTGGAATACACAGGGCAGTAGATGTTGTGTGAGGTGGTAATTGGGGGCTTAGCCTGAATCCCGAGGTCTATTTCGCTGCTGCAACTGTTGGCTAAATTAGAGTAGGTTTTCATAGGTTTAATTTACAAAACCCATCCATCAGAATGAGTTTTTATGACGTCCCGCTTTCCTTTTCATCAATTTGCACCTTCAAACGAAAACCAATTCTCTGCAGGATTCAGAAGGGGCATTAATTAGCTAGCATTTGCAATTTTTCCATAGGTGATTAGCTGGCTTCAACCCAACATTATTCATCGGTTGCCCTTGATCAGTCTGTTTCCAAGGATGCTAAGGATGATTCTACAGGCTGCGAGAACAGGATAGCTAAAAAATAAATAATTTTGTTGAAATTTTGGATATCTTAATGACTTGAAGGTTTTTCTCTAAGTTTGCTTAATTACTGCGGAATTTCTGTTCTAGTAGATTTGTGTCAGTATGATCCAGGCCTATTCCAATGGGAATGATAGAGACTAAGAGAATGAGGACTTGCAGAGACTGTAGGAGAACGCGCGGAAGCGGTAAGCGGATAACGAGGAAATAAGGTCAATTAGGCGGTAGTAAGAAAGTTGAAAATTTGACGTATCTTCAGTATATTGAAAAAATTGAGTTTGAAATTTCAGAAACTTTTAAATTTTTTTGAGGTGAACTATTTAGCTTCCCTAGATGGCGATGGTAATTGCAGATTCAAAGGATCGGCATTTTTGGGTGGTTTATAAAGTCTCGTTTTGAAATTACAAGCCAGTACTTTTGTTTGAAAGTCTAACTAAAGTAGTTCCTTACCTTTCTACTCGAGTCTATCCAAAGTAACCACTCAAGCCTAGCCAAAGTAACCAGTATCAGGAATATCTGACCATGGTTTGTGTCAACATTTTATGGAGGCGCTATCATCGCTAGAATTCTACTAAGCGTGGTCTATAGGAAAAATATGATCTAGTGAAAATAACTATGTGTTCTGTATTGAAGCGGAAAGAAATTTCTGGAATTTTAGCAAGCGCAGGTAGGCGAAATCATTAATTTGCAGCATTTTTTAGAAGTTCTTTCAAAATATTTTTGAAATTAATTAGCAAATAGCACCCACTTTGAGTTTGTCTTTCATCTTCTCGTTGTGAAGATTGCGATGCCAATAGGTTGAAAGGCAGATGAAGCAGCAGCCGCCGTGCTGGCTGCTCATCCGGAAGAGTAGTGGACGACGTAGCTTCGATTCTTCGGCCAGAGCACGATCTAATCCGAAGGCTCAGCTTCTCGTCGTCACCCCAGCCCCTGGCGCTCCTCCCACCAATATGCCATAATCAGCAGGCTACACCTCAATTTGTGCGCTACAATTTTGTGGAAAAAAGCTTTTCAGCGAAATTACTACTTAATAAATCTACATCTTCCTGAAACGTTAAATAAAAACAATTCATTCAGAGAGATGAAGTGTTATTGCAGTTGATAAACGAGGCCTTTCCTTGAACCAGCTTCAAAAACCTCGTATCCAAGGCGACACTGTCGTAGAGAATCAAGTTCGGTTGAGGGACCCCTTTCCGTTGCCTATAGCGGCACCCGGTTGGGCGAATCTCAGACCATCTTTAGGAAGAGGTGAAGGACTTCGGAAAGTACAGACAAACCCGTGTTGATACCCTACTCAAGTCAATCGAGTCATCTATCCATCCCCCCTGATCCGGTTGCTTGCGCCGAAGTCGTACATCTCTTGGTCTCGGCAGGTCGAAGACTAGGCCACAGTTCGATGGGCTGCACACTCAAATGTTATTGTGTTTTTTGACGGGATTACGGGAGCTCGTTTTTGAATTCTTGAACGGGAGTAGGGAATTGGAGCATGGGGGCATTTCTAAGCGGAATTAATCAACTACAAAATACCTCTTTTTTCTTCTTCTTCACTTTCAAACATATACTGCTCAGAGAGACCTTCAGAACCGTTCAGCACCATGCCAAGATGCGCCGTTACAAGTGGGCTCAAGAAAAAGCTCTGGCCCTTTTCTTTTGGTTTTTGCGGGATTGGCCTTGCCTCGGCTTATTTTTAGACATATTTCCTGACCTCCGAAAACTGGTGGACGTGTCTAGCATCCGCTCCTGAATCCCTTTATGGGTTTAGTAAGGAGGCGACAGGCGAGAGGGCTTTCAGGACATTTTGGACATCCTTGAGACAAGGATACTAACGGTCTAAATGAAAAAAACGAGAGTTTGTGAAAAGAAAATGTTGGAAACACTATAAAGAGATTTTCAAAGTGTAAATGGAATGAAATTTCATAGGTATTTTGTTTCAGCCTTGGTCACGTTTCATGGGATATCGCCATTGATCGCCCTACACCCGATGGTCTTGCTCTTGAGGTGAACTTCCTTTTAGTTCCTTCCATGTTCCAGCTAAAAATGTACGGATTCAGGTGGAACAGTGTGTATGTCCTCCTGGATATATAGGAACGTCGTGTGAGGACTGCGCTCCTGGATACGAGCGATCCGGCCAAGGACCTTACCTCGGCACTTGTGTACCCATTCAGGTAAATTCTTTTTACACTTGGTTTCCTATCACGTAGTGCCTGAGCACATCAAGTAACTTCTTCTTCAGCAAAGACAACCCCAATGCACTGGACCTGGAGTTGTTTCTCCCTACCCTGGCCATGATGGACGATGTACCTGCAAAACCTACGCCCAAGGTAAGTAATTTTTCTTGTTTGCAGAAAAAAGCTTTCAATTCGGAAATATAGGTCCGAACTGTGATCAATGCCCACCAAACACATTCTACATGTCGTCTGGTAACCCACAAGGATGTATCCCGTGCTTCTGCTCCGGTGTTACCCAACAATGCCAGTCATCCAGTTATCGACGACAACTGGTTTGTGTTTCATGGAGGTTTTTCTTTTTCTCCTGGACAATCAGCGATGAGTTAACGATCGAAAATTGACTGTATTTGAGCAGGTTACACGCATATGAAAAATGATAGGAATCACAGATTGAAAACAGTAGGGGTTGGTGGCCTCCATTGTCAGATAGAACTTGAAAAGGGCGAAGTTCAATATGAATTTCTCCCACAGATGACAGAAATGAAATTCTTTGGCCTGGACAGTGGTGTGGACCTGAAAGGAGAGATATCCACCTTACGCGTAGAGCCAGAGTGGATGATCTCTACTTGACCTTGGTTATGGTGTAAAAAGCGTTGTGCTGTCCCTGCAAGTGTGGTGCTGTAGCTACTCAACAGTTGGTATTTCCTCTCCCGTACAGCTGAATGGTAAAAAAACAGAATTGCATAATTGCTTAAATTACTGCATTCCTACCTTTCCTGGCCTCTCCTCCAAACCCCTTCTTTGAAAGTTTTCCTAATGTTAAGGGTGACTCCGCAGATTTATTTATTTATTTATTTATTTATTTATGCGTACTGAACGCGCTACACCATGACAGTAATAAGCTGGAGAGGTTGACCTAGTAAGGTGATTTAAGAATTAAGAAACAACAAAGAAACAACAAAGGAAAGCTGGTAATAGAAATCCAATAATGAGTAAATCATGACTAAACGACGCCCGAGTAGGTCGAGAAGATGAAATAGAGTGCCACAAAGGTCGCAAATTTGCCAATCAGGCGGACCGGTGACTGCTTCAAGAAAGTGTAGCACTTAGAGATAAGCGGGAGACCTTCGCTGCATTGAAGTAACGTGGTGAAACGTTTCGACTCAACTCAAGAAGTATACGCAATGAGTTATGCAGCTAACACCAGACACGTCTGAAGCCAGAAGCTACCCATAGCACCAACCTGCATCTGTCGGCAATGATGCCCGCTCGCCACATGCGGGGTCATAGGTACTTGCCGTAACTTCGGAACACGGGTATACCGACCACCCTCGTGGAAACGGCAAGCAAGGCGGATGCAAGGGTAGACCACTAGTAGACGTGAACAGAAATAAGCCGCGTACTCAGCTCTCGTAAGCTTATGACAGACAAAAAACCAAAGGTGGGTAATCAGCACGAAGGTTGCCCAAAAAATCTGGTAAGCAAGGAGAGCCGCTCGACCGACAAATTCATGACCAACAGAATTACATCAAGATACATCAGAGATACCAAGTAATTCCAAGAGGTTGACTTTTTGAATCGCTGATTTGAATAGCTTTGAGCTGTTCAATGCCAGAAAATGCGGTGGGAGAGACTCCAGCCATTTAGTTGTGCGAATGATGAAGCAGTTCGCTCTCAACGTGCGATGCCACTTGCCCATTCTATGATTGAAAGTGTGAAACGGTCCTCTACGTCCATGCGTTGGTCGAAAAGTCCAATATCTGGATGGCTTCATGCGTAGCTCACACTTGAGAATCTTAAAAGCCAAAATCAAATCAGACTGCACTCGTCTATAGAACAAGCTCTTAAGATTCAGCCTCTTAAGCCTAGATTGGTATGGCGGCAGTGCTTGTGGATAATTATTGTCGGGAAAAGCCCTGTAAAACAAAATTCTCGTAAATACTTTCTGAACGTTCTCAATTTTTTGGACATCCTTGACCAAAGAGGGGCTCCACACTGAGCTGCAATACTCAACTACAGGGAGAATATAGGTCTTATAGAGCTTTATCCACAAAGCAACGTCCGAACTATGGATGTTACGGAACAAAATATGCATTACCTTTAGAGCTTTACGTGAGACAGCGTCAATATGTAGAGCCCATTTCATATCTCTAGAAAGATTAACACCTAAATCATTAACATGTTGATGTCGCTGTATGGGGGTGTTGTCCGGGAAGTGTATTTCTAAGGAAGAGGATCCTATAGAAAATAAATGGGTCTTCGTGGGATTGATCTTTAACCCCCAATCAGTGCACCATTGAAGCATGTTGTTGACAGAAGAATTCAGGAGTCTTTCAGCATGATCCTGTTCTCTGTCTTCATATGCAACCGAGACTTTAATGTCATCAGCGTATGCTGCAACATTAAGTCTGCTGTCGCATTTAACGCAATTAAGAAGATCGCTGGTATAAATAAGAAATAGGAGAGGTGAGAGAGTTCCGCCTTGAGGGACTCCCGATGGACAATCTCTCACAGTAGAAATGTAGTCAGAGAACCGCACACTCATTTTCCAGTCAGTAAGATACGAGCTAAACCATCTCAAGACATCACCTCGAACACCGACGCTCTCAAGCCTGGTCAAAAGGCTAGTTCGGCACACTGTGTCAAAAGCTTTGCTTAAATCAAAATAGACCACATCGACCTTTTTACCGAGATTGAGAGCCTCTATCCACTTATGTGTGCAATCGATCAGTTGGGTGCATGTGGAAGCACCTGGTAGGAAACCAAACTGTTCGAGGGGGATTAATTGTAATTTAATCACCCAATCCAGCAGATTCTCATTTACGATTTTTTCCATCACTTTAAGTGGTGTGGGGAGGATACTTATAGGCCTAAAATTGGTTAACGAGTTGGATTCGCTTTTCTTGGGAATGGGCGTCACTATTGCATGCTTCCAAATGGAAGGAACCTGACCCAAAATCAGAGAAATATTAAATATGTGAGCAAGAGGATTGGCCAGCTCATTTGCAAACTGTTTGAAGAAGAATTGCGGTATCCCATCGGAGGTCATTGAAAAAGAAGGTTTCAAAGAAAGAAGGTGCTTCAGCACCATTCGTTGGGTGATTACAGGTAGTTGGAAACACTTGTCGGTAACAGAGGTAACTGCCACCTGTCGTTCTGTGGGGCGCACAAAAACGCTTTCAAAATAGTCAGCCAAGGCTTCACCTTTCTCTTTATTTGTTGAGTACTTTTCACCGCTTACTCCTTCAAGAACATGCTTCACTGGTGCATGATTGAGGAATTTCTTCACATGAGCAGCAAGACATTTCACATTACCGATGAGTGCCAGCTTTTTTACTCTATATGCTAAGAAACGCTTCAAATGATAATCTAATTTCTTGCTGACTTCCTGATAAACAGCGGACTTAGTAGGGTTGATCATTTGGAAAAACAACCTTTCACGTTGTTGAATCAAATTTAGTATATGGACCGGGTACCTCAATGTATGCCTTATATTTTCTTTCCAAGGAACGAAGCGATCGATTAGGCTATAGATAATATTGCAATAGCGATCATATATATCGTCAATGCTCTGGTAGTGGTCAAAAACCTTCAGCCAGTCAATGCGAGACAGGCAGTGAGCGATTGCTTCTTTATCTGCATGTCGGAAATCCCTAAAGAGGGCTGGACGCTCGTCTCTAGTGATTTCGGGCATGGCAAAGCCAACGATGGCGTGATCCGAAGAGGAGAGGGGAGGCATGGCCCAAACGCGGGGGATACTATCCTTTGCAGAGAGTACAACATCGAGTGTCCTATTATCACGCGTAGGAAAATCCACGAATTGCCAGAAAGATAAAGAATCAAAAAGCGATAAGAATTTGCATGCAGACTGCGAAAGTCCTAACCGGTGGTGCCAATCGATATTGAGATTCAGGTCGCCTAAAACGGTAGTGGATATGGGTGCCGATGCCAGGTCAGAAATTATTGATAGCAGGAGATCATCTTGGCTGGTTGTTGAGCCAGGCGGACGGTATACAAGTAAGAAACGATGCTTACAGCCAGACGGGAGAAAAACATCAAAACAGATCAAATCGGCAGCCAAACTCTTACAGCTAAAAGAGACTTTCTCGAATACTAGCAAATCATGGATGAACACGCACACGCCTCCTCCCCTTCGGGCCACTCGATCTTTCCTTAGGATACTATAGGGCAGATCAGAACAAATCTCGGAATCGGAAATCTTGCAGTTTAACCATGATTCAGTGACAAAAACCATGAGTGGCTTTTTTGTGTTCAGAAAATAATGCAAATGAGGAATCTTGTTGGCTAGGCTCCTAGCGTTCAGCAGCGCGCAAGTAGGTGTCAACGAGTGGTTGACAGGGGAAGCATAGGAAAAACCGAGCTAGGGGTGGAAGAACTATTTTTGATAGAAGGAATATCAGACACTTTTGTGAGCACGCCTCTGTACACGACATAAATACGCTCACCATGATATTCGTTTTGATTCTTCTCCCGAGCCTGCCTACGCAGATCCTTTTCCTTTGCGCGCTCTTCTCTAGTCATTGATTTTCTGATGAAGACGCCCTTGTACTGTGGAACCATACGCAGACTCCTCGCTTTCGACAGGACTTCGAAGAAAGTCCGGCGAGAAGAAAATAGACACTTCACAAGTCTAGGTTTCCCCTCGACTTTTTTCCCCCTTCTGTGAATCTCGACAGGACGGGTTTCAACGTCAAGGGTGTCAAGTATACCACGAACATGGGCTTCTAAATGCTCCTGACGCAGAGAAGCCGAAAGATTTTCCTCTGGTTCAGGAACACCGTAAAGAATGACAGATCGCTGACGCTTGTCAGCTTCAACGATCTCATTAGAGAGAAGCGGCAACTTACCTAGAAACTGTTCCAACAAAGGTATGGCTTCCGGCGCTTTTTCAGCGAGAATATCATGAACCCTCTCCAGTAGCTGAATACAGTCGTCGGGAATAAGTGGTGAATTTGAGGCTTTGGTGGCCAAGGGCGACGCGACTTTCCTCTTTTTTGGAAGATTTTGAGCCGCCGGGGACAGCATCGATCAGAACCGACCGCACACTGCGGCCGCGCAAACCAAAACTGGATAAGAGATAAGAGAGATAGAGATAAGGAGGATAAGAGAAAGGATACGCTGATTGTTCGCCCTGTGCTTTTACAGTATCCTTACCACTCTTTTTTGAAAATCTCGGAGAACTCCGAAAACTCTTACAGCAGTTCTTCAATGACAAATCAGCTTATATTTGGGAAGCATTCAAAGATCTGAAGGGCAACGAGGTCCACACGGCTCGTTTTCAACCCCAGATTTCTTTTATCAACTCGGTAATTCTATTAGTTTTGTTGGCGGAAACCTTATGATTATACCTCCTTCCCTACTCCTTCCCTAATCTCTCGTACTTCAGAAATTTGAACGCTCAGTTCAGGAAAAATGGCATACGAAAAATTTCCTCCGGGATGAGTTTATGGCGCCTCGTATACCATATGTGGCACTGTCAGGTCGGAAAACGGCGCTAGGGCGTTAGGAAGGCTTAAAGATTGTCCCATGTGTATGCACGGACGATTTTCAACAGCATTGTAGAGGCTGCACCATGCAGAAGGAAGCCCATGTACGAAGTTCAAACAATTTGTCATGACCCATAACCAGTGAAAAGCAGTTCTGTTCAGCTCTGGCTTGAAGTGGTCTGCTCTCCGCGCAGTTGCAATTACTGGAATCTCGTCTGAATACCCCTTCCATGTTATTTCCGTCGTGATAAACTCGTACAACCTATATTTTCACCACTTATAGAGAGCCTTATTTTTTGCAAAATCGGAGAATTTTCTCGCTTCCTTCCCTCGATGCGCTACTCCCAACTGGTACTTCCGTTTCTATACCTAAAAAGGGTATTTTAAAATGATCGAGAACTGTGCCAACAAGGCTCTGTTGGCTAGTTTGGGTTCCTTTTGAACCATTATTCTTTGTCTTTGAATCACTGGTCAGAGAGTGGTACTCGTTGTTAACATTACTGACGCTCATGGCCTTTTTCAATAGATCAGAGACTTCTCGTGTCATGTTATGGGCCCATTTGGAATATATAGCGCGAAGAACTTGAGGTCAATCCTACTGTGGGATTTTGGAGGTCTTTAAGATCTACTGCAGCGCTAAATTTGACATTTCAGGTGGAAATCAACTATCCAAGAGGAGATCGTGATCAACTGTTGCTTACAACCTCGGACATTCGCCAACCGTACCATCCACCTACACCGCCTTATCTCAGTGGACGGGCGATCGAGTTTGTAGACTTCAGCGAGGTGTGTTTCTTGGACCTCTAATCTTTGGATTCATAAATCGCACTTAATGACGTTATTCCCCTTCGAGATATCTAAATGGCCTCAAAGTTCATTTCACACCACCATTCGGGTAAATTATTGGTGGCAGTTTGCTTCATTTATTGAGTTGACAGTTTATGATTTACCTCTACTTTCCAATTTTCATTTCCCAGTTATGAAGTTAGCTGGGTACCATTTAGGGAGAGACGCCGGGCGGTTGTAGGAACCGAGAGAACGAAAAGAAAGTCTGATGGAAGGGGATGTTCCTACGTTCGAATTTACATGAAGTAGTAAACTAGCTCCTCCACGAAAAGATACAAATTTTCAAAATTTCGTAGTAGACAATTTTTTTCAACTGTAATTCATTCATTAATGAAAGACGAATGACATTAGCCCCGCCCGAAGTTCGACTTTTCTTGGCGACTTTTTTTCAAGTAGTAATTTTTTGTACCTTTCTGACATTTTGTGATCGTGGCAACAATGAAGAATGAGAATGAGCGAATGGTTCATTCATCAGAATTCACAAATGAAACGATGGAGGTAATACCATCGAATAACTCACCGTGTAGGCGCTTCTTCTAGGACGGGGATGGTGTAGTGGAAAGTGGAGCACTATCACGCACGCATAGTCACGAGTGCGAATCCCGTTTTTGAACGATATCCGCCTAGGCTGACCAAGCCTTCCATCCCTCCGCGGTCGGCTGAATGGTACCAGACTCGTCTGGGAGGGAAGCCCTGACTAGTACATCAGCTGGCTACCGCAAGTCATTGCATAGGCCACATACGCATTCAACATGCCACTACGATTCTGAATGGAAGTTGAATGCATAGGCGCATCCCTCAGACGGGAGTGATTGACGTCCCAAGACTTAATCCTCTCAGACTTTTCAGACTTCTCGGACTCTTCTTTATCTGATGCAAAAAAAAAACTCCCAAATGAAACTTCCCGTAGTTGCGATGGACCTGTGATTGTTCTTCAGGCTGATTCATAGTTCTTATGCATAGGTCACTTCCAAAAGTGGCTACCCAAAGCAAAGTTGCGCTGGAAAATGATCGAGCCCTTTTCAACGTTCAGATTGTGCTTACACATACACAAGTTTTGCAGAACAGTTTCACCAATTGGATTTCCACGCTCATACATTTCAATACAGTAACTGTGGCTACGTTTCCTGGCTGGAATGTCTGAATAAATCGTAGCATGTTTTTTTAAGCGCAGTATCCCTTCGGCTTGCGTTTTAGCAGCACCCCTTCAGTTTGCATTTTACAATTACTCGTACGCCATGTATGTAACGGATGTTCTCGGAGATCGACTAAATTTTATTCTACCTGTATGTTTGGTGACTGTATTGTTAAGTCCTTGGGTGGGGGTATTATTATTCCGCCAAGACTTTGACCCGAAAATGGTCTTTCGCAGCAGAAATAATCCCAAAAGCAGCAGGTAGTACTGACCCCTGGGAATGCGTTGTCTGCTTTGAGAAGAAAGAAAAGTCCATAGCTTGGCTCGATTGCGCTTGTCCGGTGATGGGAGTTTTTTCGGGTAAGGACATCTGTTGACATCTTTGTCAGTTCCCTTTCAGGATTTTACTGGTTTTTCTAGTTATGGGAGCTAGTGAGATCTCACTCCTTCAACGAGCACAATAGTGAGTAAAAATGTATGGTGGATGAGTATGACATCTGGTGTGCAAAATGAAAGTCGCATAACAAAAACCATTTTTCCATGAATTTCGACATTACTGCTCAAGTAAAATGTCGAGTAATACTGCAGAAGTGCTTTTCCCTTTACTTTAAACTAAATACCAGGTAATAGTAAAATGAAATCGATATTATGAGAGACGATCGCATCGATTTCAAACCAGTGAATGGGTGTTCCTTTCTGCAGAAAAATTAGATGAATTCTTCAGTTGAGACGCCCTTTGGTTGTAAACCAGTGGCATCCACATCTGTTATGATCAAATAAAGTAAAAAGTTGCAGGTTATTTCGGTTCGTGCCACATCTGAAAGAATATATTAAAGTGTAATATTATATAGTGTAATATGGTGGCCAAGTAATATGTAACCAAGTGTAAAGTCTCAGAGGTTTTTCTGGCGAATTCATGGAAACTTTGTTTTCTCTGCTATATTCTATTACTAGTAACTTTCCTAATTCGACCCTATCATCGAGCTTCTCCACCTTAGAAGAGAGGCATGTGGGCGAGGTAAATTTCAGTAGTTATTTCTAGTAGCACCTCAGAGAACTCAGAATCAGAGCAGCACCTTCCAAAAACAATCTGAGCTTATCATTGCCCACCTGCATTAAGTCCAAAGGGTAAACTGTATAATTGTGGTAATGAAGTTACTAATGCAACATAAAAACAAAAATTTTTAAAAAACTGAAAAAAGTTAGGCAAAATTCTAAGCGGAATCAAAAAAGTAAGCATCCTGCAAAGGGGACTCTCAGGGGTCCATTAATGCACAGAATGGTCTATCTTACGAATAACTTTTCGTAAGATTCTTCTAAAGGTTCACGAAAAGGATAGAAGTAAATAGGTATTCGTGCAAATTTTGATTTTTTAAGAAAGAATTTTAATCATACAGATAGAAACTTTCCAGCTGAGGAAGGTCTCGATGGCAGTGGTCAAATAATGGGTACAGTATGGCTAGTTTTTGTATCAAATCCAGCCCAAGACTGAGCAATGTTCCCATGACACTGAGTCTCCGGGATAAATAATCATTTTGGCTTTAAAAATTTTTTTCAGGCAGTTGGCCAGGTTCTGTACTGGAAAATGCCAGCGAAATTCCTTGGAAACAAAGTGACCGCATACGGAGGAACCTTGAAGTTCACGTTCACGTTCTCTGGCCAAGGAAGAATGAATCAAGATCCTGATGTTATTATTAGAGTAAGGGATTTGATTACTGTTTTTTTTTGTTTACTAGAAAATTTCCATTTTTTATGCCCTTTTAAAGAGGCTATCACATGACAATGAAATTATTTGGGTTTTTAGGGAAATGATATTACGCTACAATACAAACATCGCATTCCAATTTATCCTGACAGAGAAAATACTATTGAGCTGAAAATATTCGAGGACAGGTAACTTTTTGAAAAAGAATTACTAGCCCGATAAATTGACGAGGAAGATTTGCTTCAGGTGGCAACGAGTTGATGGACAACAAGGAACTCGTGAGCATCTTCTCATGGCTCTTGCTGATCTCGATGATCTTTTGATCAAGGTAGTATTGCAAATCGTGTGAAGCTTTATTTACTGAAAAGTGTCCTGAATTATTTGTATAGGACTGTAGAACAGTCTAGAAGCATTCCTTAGAAGCTGTGGCTACTTGCTGAAGCAGTACGGATATCTAAGGGGCACATCCCGCAGTTGCCTGTAGCCATTCAGTGATTGGGAGATCGGTCTTCGACTAGATCCGACGAGTTTTTGGTTTGGTTAGCTAGAGTTGTGGCTAGGGACGGTAACCAGGTACGGAACCCTTCAACACTGAGGCCTTTGCGGAACGAATACATACAGTAGCGCTCAAAAGTCTTCGGTGAAATGCTTTGACGCTTTTTCGTCCATAACTTTTTTCTTTGTAGACCAAATCGCGCGAAATTTGGATATGTCTAACTAGAGCACATTTCGCCCTACCCAACCCTATTTGACTGCAAAGCTGCAGTATCCACCGATAGAGCAAGGTGTTTGTTGCGGTAGCAGATTTTGCTAGAAGTAAAGTTGTTGACGTCTACACTTATTCGCACCTTATGTGTGTTTTTCTCATCTATTGTGTTCGGCATTAGTGCTCGTACACTTTAGACATGACGAAAAGAAAATAGATTCTAGAAAGACCATCGTCTATATTTTCAGTCGATTTTGAGTTCATGCTCTTTGGAATATCTGGAACATGATCGGACTGCAGGTTAATAGTGATAAATATTCACAATACATCCACGCTCCGAATATAGAAATTTTGCTTGATTAGATCCAGTAGGAAAGAAGTTACGACTGAAAAGTACGGCTGAAGAGCCATTTCACCGAAGACTTTTGAGCGCTACTGTAGTTACTTGCAGTTGAGACATACAGAAAAGAAATTAAGGTTTCAATTCCTTCCGATCCCTTGAGGGCATTGAATCTTAAGACTCTCGCTTCATATATAGATAAATCTAAGGCAAGAGCATTCAGAAAACTTCCATTTCTGCGCATTCAGTCTACAGGAAATTCTAGACCATTTCTGTCAGCCGCTGGCGATTTGTTATTCAATACAAAGTATTATATCATTTAATGAGCAATTTAGGCGACATACATGGAAGAATGCTCTCAAACTTCCCTCATCAGCGTATCACTCGAGTACGCTGAACCACACGGAACAGGGCTAACAGCTTATGAGGCAAGTGGATTGCTTTCATAATATTTTTTGATTCCATCGGAATTTAGCTCAAAAACTCAATTTTAGCTATACTAGTGTTGAAACAAAGTGATGGTAAAGCCTTTGCTTCAGGTTGAACAGTGCCAGTGTCCTCCCGGATATATTGGAACGTCGTGTGAAGACTGTGCTCCGGGATACTCGAGGACCGGAGGTAATTTCATTGCTATGATGTGATATGAAGGACCGTATTAGTGCCAAGTGTGGTGGTTAGGTTATGTTGGGATTAGAGGACATACGGAGTCGATAGAAGCAGTAGAACCCAGCCTTCCAGTCTTCTGAAGTCGGTAGATTGGAGTCAGATCCAGCAGTGAAGATGGGAAACTGTCTTTCGCGATGTTTCCCTCGCAATTCACTGTATAGATCAAACATGCATTCGAGCCTTACCGTGTAGTTGTCAAATGAAGCCTCATCCTGAAGCGGGGTTGATCAACGCTAAAACCTCCACCCCTTTGACATGATGTTGAATCAGGACGAGTTTGAATTCGACTTTTCAGGAGGTCTGTATCTCGGACTTTGCGAACGCTGTGAGTGCCACGGACACGCAAGTCAGTGTGACAAGGTGAGATTTCCTACTGGTCCTGCAGCTCCCCCCGTAGCTGAACTTTGTTGGTCATTCTCCTCTTCGAGTGATGCCTTTCCTAGCTGAGATCGAACTTTTCAGGAGTACGGCTTCTGTGTGGACTGCCAACACAACACCGAAGGAGATCAGTGTGAACGATGCAAGCCTGGTTTCATCGGAGACGCTCGTCGAGGTACACCTCATGACTGTCAACCAGCCGCCACCCGTCCTCCATGCCACTGCAACAACCACTCTCCAAGAGGCTGTGATTCCTTTGGAAGATGCCTGGTCCGTCATTTTCTCAAGCATAGTTTTCTATAGATCCATTCCCCTCAATTTTCTAGCTTTGCGAGCACAACACTGAAGGAACGCACTGTGAACGGTGTAAGAAGGGATTCTATGGAGATGCCACGAAAGGAACCCCCTACGACTGTACTCCTTGCCCTTGCCCGTGAGTGTTTTTCCTCGTCCTGGTGGGCTTCCTACAATCCTCCATGTCATAAACTGAATTTCAGAGGAGCTGCTGATTGCTATTTGGACTCGCAAGGTCAAGTTGCATGTAGGAACTGCCCAGCAGGTCTTGCCGGTCGACTATGTGATGAGTAAGTCGTGGCTGTGACCCACTGTTACGGTATATTCCCATTTGATGATCCTCACTTTCCAGATGTGCCCCTGGCTACACTCGATCGCACAAGATCGCCGGACGTCCCTGTGAACCGATTGGACATGTTGGAGATCGTGACCGAACCTATGTACCACCAGCACCTCCACACGAAGGTGAACCACTCCGTCGCAATCGGCATCGTAGACGTCGTATCCGCGTACGATCGCGATTCTATCATCACTGATCGCGTTACCAGTCAGTCAGCAGCTCGTCACACTCTCGGCAGCTCCGTGAGCGTAACGTGCTCGACTGTGTCGTGCTTGGTGTGATGCTTGTTGTAATCGCCAATTTATGTGCCTTACACTTAGTTAGTGTTCATTCTTACTCATAATCTTGCTCTTTTTCAATGTGCGCTCGGAAAAGCAAAACGCGTCTTTGTCGTAAAGTGAAGTGTAGCCCTTCTGTGGTCCGTTTACACTACCAGCACTGATCCCTCATAAGCATCTGCCCACGTCAAAACTGCCCTATGTCGTATCCTTCATCATCATCATCATCATCATCATCTTCATCATCATCACTCTAGGCGTTTCTCTCTTTGTGTCACGTTTTAATTCTGTTTTGTGTTTGTGCACCAAAGCATCATGACGTACTCTGGTTGTTCGCACTTACACACACACACCACACACACACATACACACATATTTCTGTTCGTTTTAATAAACTATGTTCGCTTTGTCCGATTCATGTGTTTGTCAGTGGACCACTATGCGCCCATACGTCCTTGCCGCTATGCCGGCAGCCGTCTGCGTCGTCGTCCTCATCGTCGTCGTATTCGTCTTGTCTCGTCAGTCAGTGACATAATCCGGTGTAGTGCCAATTGTGGTTGGTATCCGAGTGTGTTTGCTCTAATAACGGCCTTCAGCGCTTCGAGTACGGATTCTGGAGCCAAAGCACCAAGCGGTAGCGAATGGCAGCAACGTCCAGTGGATCTGTCAGATCACCGGGCCTCTGGTACGCTATGATATATGTGCTTTTCCTAAGTTTTAATAACATTGTATTTGGTAATTCATTAACACCGCCGAGACTATTACTGAAGCTATGACTCTGAAGCCATGATCACATTGTATGCGAAGCTTTTGTTCAACTGCTACTTATTGGGGGACTGGGTTAAGAAGTTGTTGGTGTGGGTTACTCATATTTCGAGCACCGTACCTTCCGGTGTAGTTCAACGCAGTGTTACGGGTATCTGTTTGGTAGTAAGTTGTCAACACTTTTACTTCCCTGTGGTTGACACTGGCACTGAGGTATTTCCTGTAGGATAACTGGGAACCTGCTGCCTTCTTCACTGCTATGATAGGCTTACTAGTCTCCCTTGGCATGCATAAGCGTGAATTAAGATAAATCAACCGCCCTGGGTAAATTCGGAATCCCTGGTGAACTGAAAACTGTCCTAAATCAATCACCAGTACAACCGTACTACTTCTTTGATCCTGGTATCGCCAGTGCTGTCAGCTCTAACTGGGCGTACTGCCCAACGTCTGGGAAACAGCTGTCAATGTGATCGATTCGGTAGGCCTGTCTGAATGGGCAAAATCTCAGCACATGCATGGCAGAAGAAGCCGTTTCGTCCCTTTTTCTTCAACGTAGCCCTCATTAAACAGCTTAAGTTAAAACTGCTCTTTCGAAAGCGCTGGAATTGGTCACTGTTTTTTGTAAACTGCTCATGATCCCAGACATTCCCTCAGGGTTATTCGTCTGCTTTGTCAATTCAAGATAGGGGGTGAATGAACGTAGAACCTTTCAAAGATTCCAAGACCATTGAATATGTAATCTTCTTAAGATCCGACTGAATTTGGTCGAGAGGCCCATGTAGGGAAGAGGAGATGATTCTGAAAATAACTAGAAACCTTTCCGAGATCACTAGTACCCCTTTGCATATCTGTTAGTCCACCTGGTCCTTAGCGCCGTTCTGCTTGGTGCTTTCAATCGCTTTTGTAGAGGAGTACTGCAAGCGCTGGATCCGAACTTTAATCGGCGTCGACTCAGTGTCCATGATTTCTTTTGGAACCAGTAAAAGCAGTAGAGTACCTGTATCTATGGTAGCAAGACTGGGTATCAGGCGATTACCATTCGGAGTGCAGCTCCTACAATTACTCGGGGAATTGTTCAGTTAAATAGGAGAAATGGTTTTAGTGAGCTCTAGAAAGCTGCTTCCAAAATCAAATTTCCAAAATGATGTCGAGAACAGAATGACCCCTCAGGTCCAACCACATATCACTATACCCCGTATTTTCCTGTATTTTCAACAAATCACTAGGTGGCGATACTTTACCTTTCCTATTGGTTACTTCAAGTTCAAGCAACGAAGCAGCCCGAGGCTTTTCTGGTTTTCTTCATGCTATTTTGTACTTACTTTTTTGAGGCCCAAAGGTTCTGTACTGACTTAAAAACTCGAGCTGGTGGCATGTTTTTGAGGATTAAGGATATTCCAAGACTTTTAAAATGATCGTGTTGATAGCTCGGTGATAGGATCGGCGGTGAACCAAGGAATCCATTGCTGTCAAATACCGTGGCGGTTGCTGGCATCAAGGGATTCTATTTTTGTTTATGCTTGTTTTTGAGTTCAGCTTAGGGTTTTTTG
Organism: Haemonchus contortus; assembly: GCA_000469685.2. Classification (NCBI taxonomy): domain Eukaryota; kingdom Metazoa; phylum Nematoda; class Chromadorea; order Rhabditida; family Trichostrongylidae; genus Haemonchus; species Haemonchus contortus. The sequence goes on from LS997563.1 coordinate 4,496,828, forward strand.
TTTGCATAATTAAGTTGCTTTCTAACTCCGTCTTCATCCAGCGCAGCTATGTACACCTCGAATGGACCCGTGTTGGGTATCCATCGTTGCCGGAAAAAGCGAACGTCAGTATCGACGACGACGCGATCTTGACATTGATGGACGTCAACGAAGGAGATGCAGGACAGTATCGTTGTACGGCGACCACCATCAATTCAATCGCTACAGACGATGCGACTCTAACAATCAGCCATTCATCTAGTCAGTATCTGCTTACTAACCACTTTTAACTCGCTTTTATTAATTGAGTGCTTTCAGCTAGAGCTAATCGAAAGCCATCGCGGCGCTACTTACTTTTTGGTTTTTTTTCGAGTTTCTTGTTCTTATTTGGAGCGGAGTTATTTGTAATGCTCTAGCTGCGGATTTAGCGGAGCTGAGCTATTTCAATTTTTCGGAAATTTCACTCTTCTCAGAGCGCTTCAACTATGTATATTACACCAGAAGAAATCGAAACGAATAATAGTTAAAGCCAGAGTTAACGATAATTGTGAAGTGCTTTTTCAAACTGAGAAGGAAAAGGTGTTCATGGGAGATAGCGCAAAAGATAAGGGGTATGTGGGAGATAGTGCATCTGTGACAAAGAAAGTGAAAAAGTGCCTCGAGTTCGTAAAAAGGCCTCCCAGAGAAGTAGAAATCGAGAATCTGCGAGATCATGGAAATGGCGTGAACGGGTGGTTGGAACAGACTTTGGACGAGATTTCAGTTGTTGCAATAGCGTTGGATAACTCAGAGACGATTTTTATCATGAACGGTGCCATTCAACATCTCGGCGGTTACGATTTCCCTGACATTTCTGAAAAAGAAGAAGTTAGTCAACGGGAGAGCAGTATAAGATCTGTAGTCCTCTAAAACTGGCGTTGAGTCATACGCCGATAGTCACCTTCTTCATGAAGGCTAGTTCGCTCAGAATTTCTGAATCCGGTCCGAAGGAGAGCAGCGTGCATCTCCCGTTCTGCTAGTAGAGTGGTTTGAGCCAGAGCCTCAAAAAAAAGTAGAAGTGGTTCTTTGTTGGTTCCGAGACGAAAAGATCTCCTTCTGCTCGATAAGTACTCGCTCACAACGGAGTTGAAGTATACTAAAGGCTGGAAGGAATCAGCGAGGGAAGGGATTCGCGGCCGCCGATTACGCTCATCATGGAACCATTCGACGGTTTTTTACTGTTGTCTCTCAGATTCTTTTGGCAGAAATTATGGTGGCTCCTCATACTTCCTTGGAAGCCTACCTACGAACGTCAAAGGCATACGGATTAAGAAAGATGGTAATTTGCCACGAACAAAGGGAAAGTACAATATGTAATCCAAACCCGTCCCTGTGTCCATCCGGAGGTAGAAATGCAGTGTGTCGCTATTTCGTGAACGCATGCTAATCGCCTGCCCACTCGGAGAATTTATTATGCGGAAGTATCTGCACCTAAAAGGCAGTGATCCCAACAAGAAGTCTGGAATGGGATTTTAGCCAATTTAAATAATTACTCCTACATATAGCTGACAGTATATGTAGGTGTGTGCGGAGGTAGTGTAGAGGCAAGTGGCGCAGTATCATACGTGGAAGTCGGGGGGTTCGATTCCCGGATCTATATCCGACTAAGCCAACTAAGTCTTCCTTCCCTCCGGGATCAGTTAATTGGTACCAGCCCGTCTAGGAAAATGAAAGGATTTGTACATCGGCTTCTCTCCACAAGTCACTGTATGTATAGGCCACATACGCATTCAATACGCCACAACGATTCTGAATAGAAGTCGGAGCGGGAGCGCATCCGTCAGATGGGATTAATTAAGGTTGATAAACTTGATTAGGAGTCAATTATTATACAAATATACATATTTGAAAGGTCAGTCTAAAGCATAATAAGAAGCAGTAAACAGGAATTGTATCGACCCATTATCCACCTTGGCCTATGTGTTGGCTTTCATTTGCAGAACGATACCGTGCCTGAGGCATTTTCTTTCCCTGAAACGCTTCTGAAGAGAGGAGTGTTGTGAAGTTGAAGGGAGTCTGAAATCTGAAAAATGTACTGCTCGACCTTCCTCTTGTAATTAGTGGCATGGGTGGAAAAATTACGAAAATCGAATTATCAGGCATTGGCTGACAATTTAGCTAGTTTTGAAAGAACAGAAAAATCTTCGTTCAAAAAAAAAAAGAAGCTAATTAGTAATTGGCAATGAATATTCACCAAGTTATTATAATGGTTTAAAGTAACTGTTATTGAACTGTTATTTATGACAAAAGGTGGTGTATGTACAGGTGCTACCACATAGAGATTCAAGATAGGTAAACTGGGAGGTTTAGCCATAAGGGATCAGATTTGATATGATTTTTCTTTTCTTTTTACTTTTCCTCTTCGATTTCTATACAGTTAATCTCATAGCAATCGATTTGAACCCTTTCTATTAACATGGTTGACCTGGCGATCGATTGCGATCGGTCCTGATCGGGACCGTTTGCCCCTGATCAGGACCGTTTGCCAGTTGTTTTCCACCGATTATAACAGCACATCACATAGAGGGAGAGGCAGACCTTGCCTGATTTCTTCTTCATTTGTAAATGCCTTTTAATCATCGAAACTTGAACCAATACGATAAGTTTTAGCTGTCGGAAGGCCACCTCAGCCAGTTGTTGACCCTCTCCATTTGACGGTCAATGAAAATGAACCTGCAGCATATCGTTGTTGGGTACCGGGAATTCCTGACTGCCAGATTACTTGGCATAAGGTGAGAGCTGCCATTTTTATTTCGAATATTAATCCTTCTATAGGTCTTTAGCATACTGCTTCGTAAAACAGATGTACAGTACTGATTCCAATTTTTAGGAGCGTATCGGTGGTGCTTTACCCCATGGAGTCTATCAAACGGGCAATGCTTTGAAGGTAACCAAGAAATTCCAATCCGTCTGGCGTTCCTGTATATTCTCCCAAGCGCCATCTTTTTAGATACCGAGAGCTCAACTTCATGATGCAGGAAACTACGTCTGCACAGCAGTGAACGATTTTGGTATTGGGCAGTCCCCACCTGCACGACTGGATGTCGTTAGACGTAAGTCCAATCCGGCCCCCTGGACCTGTCCAGTACTGTCTCTCGCCTACCATCTCACGGTGTTCCTTTCAGCAGCTCAACGCCCAAAAATTGATCCAGTCGAACAGACAGTGAACGATGGAGAACCAGCCAGATTCAGATGTTGGGTTCCGGGCAATCCAGAAGCTGAACTGAAATGGCATCGTATAGGACATCAACCTCTACCAGCGTCTGTACAAGAACATCAGGGTATTCTGCATATCCCACGAGCTTCCCAGCACGTAAGTAGCCTACGTTTCAGTCTGAACTCAATTCACGAAGTTGATTCTATCTGTCTGATTACGTCATAATTGGTCCGGAGGAAGCTGTTTTCCACTCCCTCGAGCATCAAGTATATACGGCTTATTTCGTGGGTACTCGGCGTGCGGTCGCGTAGCATACGCGGTAATTGCGACGAAGACCTTTTAGACATTTAGCTGGCAAGGCTTTCAGTATTGTAAGCGCCGGGACGACTTGGGCTGAAGGTAGCTCTCCCCCTCTAAACCTTGAAGCCACGGGGCCCGGAGATGGTGCGTTCTTGCGAGGTGTGACGATTGATTGAGGTGTTACCACAGCTTCTAAAACCGGCCAGAGCTACTCTTACGCCCTAGACTTGTCCCCAGGTCTTTGATTCCTCTGGAAACTCTCAAAACTACATGGGGAAGATTATAGAATTCCTTTGTTATTCACTCAATGATCATAATTTCAGGAAGCCGGTCAGTATGTATGTACTGCTACCGACCCAAGAGATAGAAGGCCCCAAGACTCGGACCCTGCCACACTTCATGTTCGCGAGCCGGAAGGTACGTTCCGGCAATCGTTGAAAATTTCATTCCACTATATGACGAAGGTACTTTAGCACCCACAGCGCCACAGGTCGATCCTGTAGACCAGACCGTCAACGAAGGAGACCCGGCGCAGTTCCGCTGTTGGGTACCAGGCAATCCGCAAGCTGTAATCCGATGGAGAAAGAAGGATGGAGGACGTAAGTCTTCTTCTCGAAAATCGCTCACCCCTGAAACGCTTCAGAGTTGCGTAGTCAAAAATGTTTAGCGCTTCCTGCTGGAACACTGGATCGAGATGGTTTCCTCCGATTTACCAATACGAAGAAGACCGACGCAGGAGAATACGTCTGCACAGCTACTGATCCTCGAGGAGGACCACCAACTGAAGCACCACCAGCACGTCTTAATGTGAACCCGAGTAAGTTCCGGTGCTCGAACTACTATTTTTATTCCTTTACTCAGGGTCTTCACTGAGGACTTCTGTCATTTTCTTTTCCTCTGGTGAGCCTCATCAAACAGGAACTTTTCACACAACTTCCTCCTGGAGGTCCTGAAAGCATTCTGGATCCCACTGACGTCATAATCGTACTGATTGAAGGCACAGTTCTTAAAAATAATAATTTTACATACCTTTTCAGTAAAAATCGGCTGTCCTGGTGGTGGTAGTAGTAGATGAAGCAAGGAAATTCGCTGAGTAAGTAGAGGATTCCGGAAGTAGTTTACTTCCAGATCTGGGAGAATAACAACGAAAGGGGTGGTTTTTTGCTGCAGAGCAACGTGTTCAATTGCGTAAAGAGTCGGATACAGTATACCCGCTGCCGAAAGTTTCCGCACCAATATGGGCCGAGAGTGGATGCTTTCATAACTGCGTACTGCCGCGTCTTTTATACTGCTATACTCTGCTACTCATCATTTTTTTCTTTGCCACCCACATACCGAGGGTGTACCACATTGTGAAGTCGTTGAAGAAGGTGCCTGGGCCGATCAGCTGATTGCATTTTTCATAAATATGCTCCATTGTGAATAGTGTGGGTGTACAGATGTCGCTGTTTCAAGGCCATTGAAAACTTCCATTTTTGGGTGTGGCTACCAGCGCTACCGGTTTTAGCCCTTATTGCGCCTGATCTAAACTGTTTTTCGACATGACAACGCCCCGGATGACAAAACTAGGGGCCACAGAATAGCCTCAATAAGACTAAAAGACCATCCTTTCCGGAAACTGACTGTAATTCTTTTTTTAGTTTCAGACTGGTTGTAACCTTTTATACTGTGTACCTTAGCTAAACAATCCTTGAACAAAAAAAGCAATGATTTCTCCTGTCATAGAATTCGCTTATCAATTCTTGGATTGGGCAATTATTTATTTCATTTATTTCATTCATTTATTTATTATTATTTATTTATTTCATTTTATTTATTATTTATTATTATTATTTCTTTCATTTATTTATTTATTTATTTAATCATAAGATGATTTCATCATATTAAAGTCGATGAGCTGTTGGAATTTCCAACAAGTATGCTCCATTTTCAATGGTGCAGCCTCTGCAAGGGCCTTACAACACGGCCGCTCAAGCTCAAGGGTGCTCACACCACGGGAGAATCTTGGAGCTCTAACTGCGCCCTACCTAGACAGTTTCTAATGCGACAGCGCTTGTCGTCTATCCCTGGGGGGCACGGATTCATCTCTGTGAAAAATCATAGGGACCCTTTCTTAGTGAGCTGCGCCTTCTAGTCAAATTTCCTCTTACGGTTAAGCTCCAGGGCATTCTGAGTTGTCAGACTTATTGCACCCTATTAGGTGGCTACTAGAGAAATCTCCTACCTCTGAGAAAAAGGTACCTCCTGCAGGTTGAAGTCGTTAACCGAAGTTGAAAAGAAAGGATGGTGGATGCTTTTTATCGAGAATGCTCGTTTTTCTTGGAACATCCCAACAGCCTAAGTAGCATATTTATTGAATTAAGGAAACTGTCTCAAAATGGTAAATCCAAAAGCGTCTGAAGTATTTCAGTACATATATCTTAGTAGGCCATGTGGCGCTATGTCGGATGATGGAATGGGACTAATCCATAGGCTTTCCATTTTTTCGGAGCAAAAAATCAATACACGGGGCAAGCGATAAGTTTATGAAACAGGAAGAACAGGCATGGCGCAGTTTTTGATGGTTGCCAATCACCAAGCCATTGTATTGGCCAGTTCTTCTGGCTCGTTGTTGTTGAGACATCAGCCTCAAACATTGGTTTCCACTGAGTGTCCCTTCCAAGCCAACATAGCGCTCGATGTTCCGTTTTCTCATTCACGCTGATAGTGTTGATTTCATTGCAGCACCTTTCCAACCACAAGTAGAACCACCGGAACGTACCGTCAGAGAAGGAGAACCAGCGGAATTCCGATGCTGGGTGCCCGGCTACCCTCATGCTGTTCTTCAGTGGAGCGCGCGACGGGGAGAGCGTGGGCCTTTTCTCCACTCTCATCATACTGCTTCGATGTTCTTTGCAAATGACAAAGACATTTTAGCTCTTCCCGAAGGGGCTTCTGTAAGAGACGGCTTCCTTCGTTTTGCAAGTGCAAAAATGTCCGACGATGGATATTATACCTGCACAGCATCTGATCCAACGGATCCTAAGGGAGCACCGCCTCGCGAGGCACCACCCGCACGGCTTCGTGTAAGACCACGTAGGTTTTCTCTGTAAATGTAATCGGTAAAAAAAATTAGTTGAAGTAACAACTCATTCTAGAAATTATACGGCAGCAATTACAGCAGGTCATGGACCGCAAGTAGATCCACCAGAACAAACTGTCAATGAAGGAGACCCTGCGCAGTTCCGTTGCTGGGTTCCCGGAAATCCACGCGCTGATATCCGTTGGAGCGGAAGAGACGGAGAGCGTAGGGCTTTTCTTGAGCCATCACTCTGCTTCAGTGATCTTCGAAAATGATCAGAGCGATTCAGCGCTTCCTCAAGGAGCATGGAGTAGAGGCGGAATCCTCCGCTTCGATAGGACCAGGACGTCGGACGAAGGGGCCTACATTTGCACCGCTTCCGATCCTACAGACCCCGAAGAAGGTCCTAAGGAGGCTCCACCCGCACAACTTCATGTAAAGCCGAGTAGGTTTCCCTAACCAGAGGAAGGGCAATGGAAGATTCAAAAAATTTTGTGACATTTTCCATTCATTCGAAGGTTTTTATTTAATTATAGAGCCATTCGAACCACAAGTAGAGCCTCCAGAGCAGACCGTCAACGAAGGGCATCCTGCTCAGTTCCGTTGCTGGGTGCCTGGTCACCCACGTGCTGTTCTGGAGTGGAGCAGGCAGCACGGTGAACGTGGGAGCTTTTTTGTGGTCAAGGCTTGCATGGTTTTCTTCGGGAATGACAAAAACTTTCAGCGATTTCTCGAGAGGCTTCGGTTATAGATGGTTACCTTCGTTTTAACAGTGCCACTCTATCCGACGACGGGTACTATACCTGCACAGCCTCTGATCCTACAGATCCCGAGAGACCATCTCGTGATGCACCACCGGCACGGCTTCGTGTAAACCCCTGTGGGTTTTTCTGGTCGTTTAAGGCTTAGGGAAGGTGGTCAATGTTCTAACCCAGTTTCAGTTTCATTTCGATACACTCGAATTATTACAGCACCCTTTGAGCCGCAAGTAGAACCACAGGAACAGACCGTCAACGAGGGAGACCCGGTTCAGTTCCGTTGCTGGGTGCCAGGAAATCCACAAGCCACCCTTCGATGGAGCAAACAAAATGGAGAGCGTGAGGCTTTTCCCTGACCTGGTCGACCTCTCTGATCCTTTTCATGGACGAGTGGAAAGTTCAGCACTTCCAACTGACACGATGGAAAGGGACGGCTACCTTCGATTCTACAATGCCAGGGCTTCTGATGCAGGAACATATATTTGCACGGCTACTAAACCCGGAGGAGGGGCACCTAAAGAAGCCCCACCTGCACGGCTTAATGTCAAGACTCGTGGGTTCCACAGAGCTTTTGCTTCTGGCTGCTTCAGCTAGTGCTTATGAGCATTTATTTGGAGTTGTGTGCTATATTTGGGAGTGCAGTGGGCTTCGACAAATAAATGCATGGGGCTTTATCAAGCGCTGTATCCAACGGATGGATATCTTTTCAATTTCTCAGTGACACTTTTTCAGCGCCTACAGCTCCTCAGGTCGATCCTCCATCGCAAACTGTTGACGAAGGCCAACCAGCAAGCATTCGATGCTGGGTACCAGGAAATCCAAGAGCTCAACTTAGATGGACCAAGCACGTAAGTTACCTTAACCCACTTTCATATTCCAAAGGTCGAAACCATTCCGTAACAACTGCTGGGTTCATTTTGTACCCGAATAAGATACCCAGCGGTGCCGAACACGTATCACCTCATTCCCCAACGTTGTTGCAGGGAAGGTATCATGTAATGGGACGGTCCTGTGTGGGGCACCCTGTTACATAGTAGCTCGGGTGTATGTCGTTTGGCGCGGCTGAGCTGGACAACTCGTCCAGGTAACTCAAACTCGCGACCATGCTAATCGATGCAAATAGAGTATAAGTAGGTCCGCTACTGGGTGTATAATAATAGTGGCGTCATCGATCGGGCGTATATCAGCTGGATGGGCATGGGTTGGCCAATTAGAATGGTCGGGGTGAATCAACTGGACGAGTTGTACAGCTCAGAAACCACGTCGAATGGGCGGCGCGATGCGAGGTGCTGCGTCAAACGACCAGCTCCCAGTTCCCCCTTTGTAACAACATTGGGGAATTAAGTGATATGTGTGTGCATGGTAAGAGTTCAACGTTTGGACCAGTATCTATCTAAATCGGCTCCGCTCCCGTTCCTATGGTGGTCCACAAGTGGGTACCACCGCCGTTGGTGTGACGCTGACTTAAACGTCGGCTCCTCTAAGTCAATGCATGTCTCTCCACGATTCTGAAGAGAGTCGGATGCGCGAGCGAAAGGATATATAGAATATGCTCAATATAGAGTCCCATGACTTCGACCCTTGAAGGGGTGGTTTCACAGAAGCCCAAGGGTAAATGAGTCATACCAGGTTGCCGAAATATGTACTCTTATAGATAGAAATGCCCTTTCACAGCCTGAAAATATTCCATTTCAAATTCGTTAGCAACTATGACTTCAGGGACGACAGCCACTCCCTCCTCATGCTCATGAGAGGGACGGAGTTCTAACAATTCCTCAAACAAGCAAGTCCGATGAGGGTCATTATGTCTGTACCGCTTTTGATCCTGAAACCAGAGTCCCAACAGATGCACCTCCAGCTCACATTGGTGTTCGACAACGTACGTTTATTTTACATTTTTCCTCATCCTAATTGTCATTATACTCGGTTTCAGCAACGAAGCTTCAACCACAAGTTGATCCCATTGAACAGTCTATCCCTGAAGGATCTCCATTCCGCATCCGTTGTTGGGTTCCTGGTAACCCTCATGTAGATCTGTCGTGGAGACGGCCTCAAGGTGAAATCAACGACGATTCCACCCAGGATCGCGGCATTTTGACAGTCAATCGTGCTGAACTCACTGATGATGGTGAATATCTCTGTACGGCTGAAGATCCGCGAACGGGACAGAAGGCAGAGGCTCCTCCAGCTACTGTTCACGTTACGCAACCTACAAGAGTTCCCGATGTTGGAGACAGTGAGTTTTTCTTTGGAGCATTTCTCTGTAGCTCAACTGCTAGACACCGTTCTTTCAGTTCAACGAAAGCCAGAGATAACTCCACCTCAACAGACGGTACCTGAAGGCGATCCGGCAAGTATTCGTTGCTGGGTTGAAGGTGATCCACAAGCCCGTCTCTCTTTCAAACGAGCTGATGGTGCACCAATACCGTTTGGTGCTTCCGATTTGGATGGAGTATTGGCCATCAGCAGCACGTTGAAGAGTGATGAAGGCGATTATATCTGTACGTACCATCCCGCAGATGGAAGCACCCCCAAGGACTCTACGCCAAGTAAACTCATCGTCGAAACACGTGGGTGTATCGTTTATTAACTTCTAATTTGGTAATGTAGTATATTTGATTGTATTCAGCTGGTGAACCACCTCGACCGGTTGCCACACCACCGGTGCTTACCGTGAAACGAGGTCATACTGCACAATTCCATTGTGAAGCCAATTCACCGACTCCTGCTCAAATCAAGTGGGGTCATGGGGACGCCGATTCTGAGCTCCCAGATGGCGCAAACCATGAACTCGATGATATCATGATTGACTCCGCTGACGACCATCACGTAGGAGAATACGTCTGCTCGGCAACCAACGAGTTCGGTACCGGAGTGGCAGAACCTGTTCAGCTCATCGTCGTCGATGGTAGGCGTATTTCGTTACCCTACAGAAGTAGAACCCTCCTCTTGTCTAGAACTTCCCTAAAGTCCGATATTCTGGCAGCGGAAAGCGGAGTCCCTGTCCAAATTTTATAAACCGCTTCCCATTTCAGATGAACAGCCTCCAACGGCAAGAGTCGAACCGAGGGTCTGGAATGGAAAGCCAGGAGATAAGCACCAATTCAAATGTCACGTCACGGGAGTACCCACTCCAAAAGTTTGTTTCAGCAATGGAATTCGGGTCAGATTCTAAAGATGGGGAATATTACTGTAACGTCTTCAGGTAACCTGGTCTGGACCCAACAACTCACCTCTACCTCATGATGTGACAGAGCTAGAGGGCAATATTCTCGACTTCTCAAATGGACGCACGGAACTCAATGGAGATTATACTTGTACAGCTACTAACCCTGTTGGAGAGGTAACCCCCGAAGTTCTTGACGATATCTCCTGAGCAAAACCATGCTTTTTACTTTAGGCTACCGACTACGGATCGGTCAACATTGGGCCTTCACTAACAGTAAAAACCACCCCGGCTGGTCCACGACTCATTCTCACTGTGGGTGAACCTCTATCAGTCAAATGTGAAGCATTTGGAGAGCCTGAACCTGAGGTAAGTATTGACGGGTAGCAAAGCTGATTACAATTGTTTACAACTTTTTATCACCTGCTACAGGTGGAATGGTTGTATGATCCTGGACCAGAACGAGGTGACCTTCCCGATGACTACAAGCCAGTTACGATCGCAGAACAATTCATTAAACATCCTGCCATTGGCCTCGGCAATGCTGGAGCTTACACATGCAAGGGATCCAACAGTCATGCTACTGCCACAAAGAACATTTACGTCGAGGGTAAGTAAAACTTCCGTCTTGGTTTGAGTCACCTGGGAATGCTCGGTTTATGTCAAATCATTTTTTCGCTCGTTGTCGTAAGCATAGAACCGATACTTACAGTTGTCGAGCCATCTCGTGTCGCTACGGTGTCGATTCTGGGCGGATCCTCCCAATGGTTTGAGCAGGGCGAGTCATCCGAGCTCATCTGCACAGCTACTGGCAGTTCTCTCGTCGACAGGCTTGAATGGGTCAAGGTAATGGCTCTGGGAGATTTAATGGTTTCTTACTCTCTAATTGCATCGCATTCAGGTGGACGACCAGCTTCCAACCGACGTAGAGGAGCACAACGAACCCGGACTTCTGCATTTCCCCAACTTCAAGGTCAGTTATTTTCTTGGTACTGCAAAATGGTCGAATGAGAATAATCGGCCCATAAGAGGTGTGAAAGAAGGTCTGTTGAGAGGGAGTGGGATGAATCTATTGGTCAGGATAGCGCCACGCTCTCAGCTTTATCAGAGCCATCCGCGTATGATTACAGCTGCTAAGTAATGATGAAAGGAGCAAGAAGCTGTTGAACGGATAGTGCGGTACGGTAGGGTGCCCATGCCGTAGGGTGCCCATGCCGGTAGGGTGCCTTTGACGTAACGCCCAGAAAACATCTATGACGTCCTTACCTGATCGATTCTTCCGTAAAGCCTTAGTTCAGACTAGTAGAGCAGGACTGCGAACTGAAACAGGGCCCACGGAATAGGGCCCGCAGAATATTGGCCCCCTGAATCTCTGTGTGGTTACAGAACTCATATGCTGGCGAATACGAATGTCGCGGTTACCGTAACAACGAGCTGATTGCATCGAGTTCCGTCCAAGTGTACTCGTCCACTGATGACACTGAAGATGTGAAGGTAATTGATTTGTTCCGATTTTTATTGATTAGATTTGAAGATTCCGATCCTTTATTGATTAGATCCTAAGGTTTCACATTAGGTGTGACATTCAGGTCGAGATTGAACCACCACGTGTACGAATTGTCTCCCAAGGCGAAAATATTGTACTCAAATGTACTGTCCAAGGTAAGTACCCATGGGATTATCATGTTCAGTCCGTTTCGTCATCACTAACCTCAGTGGGTGTGCCGTCCTAACAGCGTTAACCGTTGCTTCAGATCCAAATAGACGAGTTGTTTGGTGGCGAGCTGATAATCTCACCGATGCTTTGATGGTTGGATCATCACAGTTCCTTCACCTTCATAACGTCGATGTGTGTGATCGTGGAATATACTACTGTACAAATGACGACGAATACTTCAGCTATCCTCACTCAGTTAACACTCTCATCGTTCTACAACACTCACCATTCGGTTCTGTTTCTTTGTAAGCCTATCTAACACTGGTCACGCTTTGAGTGACCCTCGCTCTCGCCCAAGCGGCAGGGTCGATCATTGCGATGGGACTATGCCCATACAGCGAAGAGAGCGGAAGTGTTCGTTGTTGGGCGGCTGTGGTGCGCCCGATGGAACTGTTTCTACCGGCTTCGATCGGCTATTTTCAGCTGAAATTAACTATCTGCTAGTAACACTGAACTCGTAGCTCCAAATTTAAGAGGGCCGATTTGCTTTAGTTGAATAGACCCCGTTTTGGTGCATTACGATGCTTTTCCGACCGTTGGCCTTCCATGAAGTAAGTAAGAAAGAGCCAACTCTGCAGAAAAGTTATCAGAAGTTGACTTCATCATAGCTCTATTAATTTTGAAGCTCACTTACTCTAAAGTCAGTACCATAAAGAACAAACTAGTAACGATCGGTAGCAAAAGGATGGCAAGCCGATGGCACAGCAATTTCATCCGTACCCGTCCCAACCGCGAACACGTCCGCCTCTTCGCGACATTTAGTTCTAACAAAATCAATGTCAGTGTGTCCCGTGAAGTGTGGAGACTAACTGTGTCATAGTAACTAACAAACTGGGAAAGTACCAGCTGAGTACTGAGTAATGTATATGTTATAGCCCTATCACTAACAAATTGACTCGTTAGTAAGCGTTATTCAAGCCTGGCTTGAAAAACCAACTGAATAACCCAATGCTCCAAGAAGAGCCCAAAATGCCTTAGAATGCAGGGGATTTCCGGACCAAAACCCAGTTTTATGGCCATTCTTTCTTAAGTAGGAGCCGAAGACTGGGGAAGGGGGTTTTTGATTCATACTGAAGTGGATATGGTCCTACCTAAAAAGGGTCCTGATATTTGCAGCACCGTACATTTCAAGCCAAACTTGTCGGGAATAGAGAAAGTATCGCATTTTTACTTGAATGCGATGGTTTTCTTCTCCAAGTCAACAAATATAACCAGCTCAGCCCCTTCACACCGTACGAACTTGTCCCTGAGCTTGCCAAGGACCTGTTGCACTACATGCCACCGAGAGAAGTATCAAGGGAAAGGATCCTCATATGGGTTAGACCCGCTCGGGATACTCCTTAACCATGCCCTAATCATGGGATGTCTCTCCTGCTTTTAACAGTGGATTTAAGTGCTTCAAATAACATTCTAACGCACAGTGTCCAATTCTCACTAATCAGTTAGTAATTCTGGTTCCTTTCCAACAGCACCTTGCTCCGACACTTCGCTTCTGTTGTCCAACTAACCAATCTCTGTTAGGTATCCATTCTGTCGCAGTCGACCTTTAACCCGATTTAGGTGCCAAGAATGGCCAACACTTTGAATGGGCTCTGTTACGAGGTGGAAACATTGTACGGAAATTGGGCAACGAAGCAACACTTGAAGTAAAAGGCGCCGATCCAACAAATGATTACGGAGTGTACAGGTGTAACGTCGAAGACGACAATGGCGTCGTCATCGGAAGTGCCTACACCGCCGTCAGCGTCGGCTACAGTGATCGAAGCAGTAGGCTATAGATCTTTCAGCAATCCACTCACGGTCACAAGTCAAAAAACTTTCTTTCATTTCCTAGGGACTCATTACGGTAATTAATCTCCCTCGAACATCTAATGTTCATGAATGTTCATGAAGGACTCACGAATCAACATTTTCTCTTAGGGCTTCTAATTGAGAATCTTAGAATTGAAGGATTTCATCTTATTTTTCATTTCCTTCCCCTTTTGCCTATTTGGACCTTACCATCCTGTTTCTCGTTTGGTCCAGCAGTTTAAAGCTGCTTCAAATTTTAATCCATTCCGATACTTTTCGATATCAACCCCTCACAACCAGTAAGCTTTCCGCAAGTCATTCGACACATTGACATTTTGGCCTAAAACTTGTTGCCTAGCTGAAAATGAAGTTTTGTGTTATTCAGATGCTCAAGTGGTCAAGTTTGATGAGAAATCCGACGCAGTTTTCACCTGCCCAATCTATTCCGTTCCTGGATCCAAGGTAGCTTAAACCTGTCCCTCCCTATAGTAATACCCAGTAATACCCACAAAACGCAGCTCATTATAGGTCGAATGGTCTCGAGTGGATGGTGATCTTCCTCCTGGTGCTCTTCCTAATGGAAACAGACTCGAGTAAGTTTTACTGAAAAGCTGAAACTGACTTCGAGTTGTCCTTAGCGGTAGTAGTCATTTTAACTGATAAGGTCTGGGGACGGATTTCAGCCACTCTGATGCTCCCTAGGAGGAGGTTGTGACTTCTTCCGCTGTATAATGATAGGTATGGGTAGATTCTTACCTCATGGACAAACTATGTAGCTTGCCGAAGCGGCAATCTGGAGTAGAACGAGGAAATGTTTCAGCTTTGAAGCGAAAGTTCTGGAAATCAACCTCTTTCCATTCTACAGAACCCTCCCCCTCCATTCCTTACCCTTATAGAGCCCTCATGTCACCAGTTCTGAGCTCGAGCTTGCCCCTGTCTTCAGATCCCGCCCGAAGCCTCTAGAAATTCAGAAAACATCAGATAAAACTAACTTCTCATTCAACTTATTGTTTGCCTTTTTCAGAATCAAAGATTTCGATGATGCTGCGGCCGGTATGTACAAGTGCACGGTGACCTTCGACAACCACGTCGTGGAAGGATTCGTCGATGCTCAAATTTTTGGTCAGTACCCAAGACTTCATGCTTTAAAATTGTCTTAAATGTCTCCTTTTTAGTTCCGGACACAATCATCCAAGTTCTTCTCGATGTTTCCTCGGAATCAGTCAATGTCGGTGATCGAGCGTGGTTCGATTGCAAGGTCAGTGGTCTAATTCTACAGCGGGAGAGTTCAGCTGGAATTTCATTCTGTAAGGTTCTGGCTTATTTCAGGTAACTGGAGATCCATCAGCTGTCATTAGTTGGTCTAAGGAAGGAGCTGATGAGTTGCCGGACAACTCTCAGGTTAGCAACTTCTGTCCAGTTTGTGATTCTCATGAAGTGATGGTTGATGCTCTGGGGAACCTTCCGGCCATTACCTCTCCACGTCAGGTAGCATCTCCAATCTCAGTTAGCTGTGGGGAGACCAGGTTGCAAAATATTCTGTGGGTCTAGAAGTAGTAGGGAGGAAAGTCCAGCGAATTCTCATCCAAAGTGATGCAATCGTTGAACCATCGTTCAAAAGCTTCGAAGGCAATTTTCAGGCCAAATGTATAAGAAGGGACACCTGGCCCTTTATTAGGAAGTGTCGCAGATCCACCACGGTTGCGGTTTTTTCGGGGCAGGAAGAAGGGGAGCGGGAGGGGATGAGGTCAATGTAGTAGGTAATTTTGGAGGCCATTAACCAAGTCCCTAGTCAACAAAGGATCTAAAGTTGAAACATTCGAGGGTACCTTCCTCGTGAGATTCCGTCAAGCACTCTCAAGTAGCAGGAGTAGCTGCCTCTGAATCCTTCTCACGCAATGAAAAGGGGTGGGCGGAGGGTCAGTCGATGTGCATATTTACACCTTCCTATTCGGGGGCGGGTCTGGTACCAGTCGGTCGGCTCAAGAGGGTTTGGGAGTCTCACATGGCCTACACTGGTATGATCCAGGCCATCGTACGTGTCTTTATCGCAACCGTTCGATAGAGGCTTCACGTGGCGTAGGCTCACCCCGTCCTTTTTCCAGTAGATTTAATTCATTATTTTTATTTTTCACATTATTTTTATTTGTTATTATCATCGAATTCAAGGTGACTGGAGGTCGATTACTGTTCAACGAGGTGACCGAGGATAATGCTGGAGTGTACAAGTGCCGAGCAAAGACGAAAGCCGGACCACTGGAGACGCGGACCGTGCTGAACATCGGCTCAGCAAAACGCAAGCGCAAGCATGTTCGCGGTCGCCACGCCCGACGGAATCATCGACGGCGTGCTGCGACGACTGCATCACGACAGCATAAGAGAAGGCTTTCGTTGATGCATTCGACGTTCGGCTCGTGGTTCTCAACCGCTCATTAGCCGTCGTCGTGTTCATCGTCGTAGCCGTCGTAGCCGTTGTAGCCATCACCCCGTCAATGTACTGCCTTTTATTAACATCTAAACACAAATAGTCTACAATTTATACTCACTGCCAGTCCGTACGCCATCTGTGCCGTGCGGCCGAAAACAAAGACTGCTGCTGCCCCCGATGCTGCTGCTGATGCTGTTGTTGTTCAGATCGCATGAATATCATTCACTCTTAACCCCGTGTTTCTTTTTTTCTTTTCTTTTTTGTTCTCCAATTCATTTCTCTTCATTCTTTCTTCGTGCCTCTTCTCTTCTGTAGCTGTTGAATAGAGGGACTGCTGAATTCGCTGCTTTTTGCTGACTTCCTTCGGAATCGCTGCCTTGGTGCTGTGCATATTTACATTTGAGTTTGTAATGATTTAACATAGTGCGATTGTTTGGATTTTTTTGAATAAATGTTTTATTGATTGAAGTGATCTCATCGCATGAAACTGTCCGGTCCAAAACCCTTCTATCGCCCCAATGAAAGATTTCCTTCCTGTATTTTTTTTAGTTCTTAGTCTTTCGACCAGGCCATCCAGAATGATTTTCTATAGAAGTAGGTTTGTTTTTGGTAGTTCGGGGCTAATCTTCGACCCCTTTCATGCCTCAAATCAATTTTTCAGTACATCCGAGTGGATAGGTAGGCTTCGGATACGGTCGTATCGTAGGACTATCTGAGACAAACCCCATTAAATTTGATAAGGGTACTTGTGTACAGCTATTCCCAGTAGAAATTGCATTCGAGGGAGAGGAGGCCGGGGCGGAAGGGCGGGGAGAGTGAGGGGGATAGGGTGGGGAGAGTGGAGGAGGGGAAGGTGGTCAGGTAGTTCCGCCCACATTATCCCTTTTTAGCCCCTCTTTTGGTTCTAATACTGTATGCTGTGATGACGGGAGGCACGTCCAAGCGGCGTTAGCTAACATATTGTGGGCGTGGCGATCGCTTTGTGAAAGTTCGAGTGGCTTTTGATTGTGCACTCTAATGCACAGATTTCAGGTGAATCTGAACCCCTACCGGTTGTGAAATCAGTTGGCGAAGAGGTGAGTTTTGCAACAGAAGGCATTCATCAAGAGAATCTATGGTTCTGAGAAGGTCACATGGGCATTGTCCGGTTGGATAGCAGCCTTTACGAGACGTAGTAGGGGTTCGAAAGTCTATCCCAATGGTCACTGCCGCTTATTAAGGCCAAAAAATGTGTACAGGTGCATCGCTATAACTGACTGAGATCATTCCAATTGGAGCACGTTTGTGGTGACTAGCAGTAGCACGCGTTGACTAGCATCTGCAGTGACTGAAAACTCGTCCCAATGCCCATTAGCCTCCGGAGAATCCGTCCAACTTTGGGCACGACTTTTCCTAAACATGTTCCGAAACTTTCAATTTTTTGGGTTCGAGTTTGCCGGGATTGAAACAGATATGGTTGAGTCCTCGAAGTGGGTGGAGCTGGCATAGGAAAGCGGGGGTAGGACCGAAAATTCATCTCTTCAGAATTTTTCTAGAACGCGGAGAAAATGGTGCAGTTGAAAGAAGGTGGTCAAGTTTTTATAGTGGGAAAGGTCTGCACTGAGGAAGACGGAGCTATGATCAACCACCAATAATTGTATCTTATTCCGATAATCCAACATTTCGCTGAATGACTCCATCGTAGATAAGGTGCCGTCGAGATATAATTCAAGCGTTAGCGTGCATAGCCCAACTGGTAAAAATATATGGAGCTCGCTGTGTCTTCAAATTAAAAGAGAGCCGAGGCTGTATGTTGCTCTGGAAATTTTCAGCTTCCCTGAAATGACCCTGTGATCATTCAGGCTTTCCTTTCATGTGGATCTACTCTGGAAGATGCTACAGTTGCACGATGGGAAAAGTTAGATGGCAATCTGCCAAAGAATGCTGTCACAGATCGAGGAGTTCTCAGGCTGCCATCGCTCGACAGAGAAGCTGAGGGATTGTTAGTCTGATAATCATAAGCTTTTCATGAAACTTCAACCTGCTCCTATCATTAGATTTTCAGGTATCAGTGCACTGCGGTAGACAATGACACATCCACAAAGTCCGTTATTGAACTTCAAGTGGATGGTGAGTAGCAATTTGGTACACTTCGATAGGAGGGGGAGGAAGAGGAGGATAAGCGGGGGGAAGAGGAGGGGAGGGGGGTAGGTGGGAAGGGGATGTCTATCAGCTTTAGGTTACCTTAAGTTTAATTCTAAAAAAACGTCTTCTTCTTCAAGCCACGAGCTTATTACGCTATTTGAACACACCCGAAACACACTGAAAATCGTTTGTCTCCTTCTGAACATCGTTTGTCCCCTTCTTGGGCCGTTACCCATGGCGCGGTATAGTTTTCATATGCATGGGATTATTTCTATTTCTTTACCAACCTTATTGGCTCAGTCCTTGCGTTCGTATTTGGAGTCCGAATGATACAAAGCCCTACTCAACGAGCTCCAACGAAAGTTATAAAAATGGCAAGTCCCTGTAAAGCTCTTAAAGCCACGCTCACGACAATGGGAATGGCTTGCTGTAGAGTAAGGCGCTGATTCCGCTGATCAGAATGGAATGCAGGTTCTGAAAGGGGTGAAGGAGCTTCAGTATTTCTAGATTCCAAGTTCCTGCTCGTTTTAGACCTATGTACCTTCTAATACGGGTCACATCCAGTCCGCAAGCTTTAGGACTTTAAAAGGCGACTAGATTCTCTCCTCCACTCAGTTGAATATCCCATGTTTTATTTTATACATAATCCGCGGCCATTCGCAACTAACTCATGGGTAAACCAAGGCATTTTTAGGGCGATGCCTCCTGAGTGTTTCCAAATTCCTTTGTTTTTATCAAATCACAACTCCAGTAAAACTTACCTTTCAGATTTCGTACCAACATTTTTTGGTCGAGAATCCCTGGTTTTCCCTCCAATGACTGACGAACAGATCAGGAACATTGAGGTGGTGCTTGCCGTCAACCCACGCGGCGAAGACGGTAGGTTTACTGTGACCTAAAATCTACTGACCTCGGAAAAGCGATCGGTGATTTATGACATTTTGAAGAGATCCTTGCAGGAGTGATCTTCGAGACAACCCGTCGTCCTTCACTAGCAGGTGAAGATCCAGCAACAATCACTAGACCACCAAATATTGAGCATCGAGCTCGAATTGACCATGGAGTTGTGGTATATGAGTATAACGTTGGTTACGGTAAAGGTACGGTCATTTCAACCTTGTTTGCTGTTATTTACGAATACTACGATACCTCCTTCTCCTATAGAATCCCTTACATCGCCGAACGCCGTACTCCCACACGAGTGGAACACAATTCGACTGATCAACAACGATACAAAAGGTGTGTTAGACTCTAAATCAGCTTCAGGGCGGTGCTGAAGTCTGGGCGTTTTAGCCGTTCTACAGCTCAACTCTGGTCCTCCAATAATAAAGCCACATCACCCTACCAGATTTGAGCAAGGTGCAAATGGACCGGTTTATCTCGGAGGACATGTCGAGCCTACGGATCCCGACCACACCCACCAAGGATTCAAAGGTGACAGTTTTTCTTCTCATCACTCTCCAGATCGGATCCTCATGAAACTATGGCAACCTACGGAGCAATTAGTTGAGGCTTTTTTTTTCAGGAGTGATAAGCTCAATGACTGTGTCAGGAAAGCCCGTAGATCTCGGAAGTGTGGTACGATCGCCTCATATGGTGTCCCATGACTCCTGTGCCCACGTCCTTTGCCTACATTCATCTCGTTGTAGGAATGCCAACATTCCTAAGGTACGAAATATCAATGATTATCTTTATTGTCATTTACTTCGTTAGTTCATAGTTTGGAGTTGATTTTTTTTAACTGCTGACATGTCCAGAATAAAGGAATACTATGGGATATAAGAGTTACAGATGTCAAAAAGCTATGTCAAAAAGAAAAATAGCCAGTGAGCTCGAACCAGAACCCATGCATCGGTGTTCTAGTTTCTGAAGGGACGCAAAAGTCTGCCTGTAGACGATATCCAGAGCCTGTAGTTGGAGAAAGACTGCTGTAGGTATCATGGTAGTATCTGGCCTTGATTGCTTCAAATGGGAGTCGATCGAATGACCCCTCTAGAGGTCGCTCTTAGTGATCCAGTATAAGCAATATCAACAGGAGCAGCTCTAGAGTGTCAGGGGTATCCGAGACCATTTCTGAATATAGTGCTGCATATTCTTCGTAGAGTCTCGAATTTAGATTAGATAGAGAGCATCGTGAATATGGCAGATTCAGTCTGAATTATTTCAGGGTTATGAGTGTATCTGCCCCCTAGAGTACACTGGTGAGCACTGTGAAAGAAGGTCTGCTTTCTGCCGAGACGGTAAGAGATGGTCCTTTTCTTAGAAAGTATTCTACTGATAGTGATTCCGTTTAGCGATTACGCAGAGTATAGTCGATATTTCAGAAGACTGTAACTCTGGCGTTTGTGAAGAGGTGGGCGACACATGGCAGTGCGTGTGTCCCCTGAATGCCACCGGGCTACGGTATTTGAGCTACAGCTTGAAGGTTTGTCGTAACCAAATTTCGATCTCGATTCCAGATGTGAAGTACCTGTGCACACTCCACTCGATGGTGGTCTGGGTTTCGGAGCCGAAACTTCTTTCATGACGATGCCAAGACCAAAAGACTTGGATCATTTTCAGGTAGACTTCAAGGTTGTACTGGTCAAGTTGACTTATCGTCTGGGATGATCTCTGTTCTCCTCAGGTTTCCATGAGTCTCAAACCGCAAGACGTGGAACTGGATCATATGCTGCTGTACGTAGGAGCCGATTATGATCCTGACTCAAAAACGCATATGAGCGTTTCTGTCACGGACGGCTCTATTGTCTATTCTTATAATGACGGAGAAGGCAAGTGAAGAAGTCTCATTCTGACTTGAGGTTTTGTTAATTGCTGTTATTTCGCCGAAGAGCGCGTTCCAAAAGTCTCTTAAGGCGGCGATTTATGGACAAAACTTCAGTCTCGGACGGGACTCGAACCCGTACTTGGGCTATTCGCGCACCGTGCTCCATCTCTTATATTTGTATCCCTTACAAGCACGGGTTCGAATCCCGTCCGAAGCTGAAGTTTTGTCCATTAATTGCCAACCTTGCAAAGAACCTTATTCTGGTTCTGTTTCATTAGGAAGAAGATGCCTTCAGCAGATGACAATATTGGTACTAAGCTTTTTTCTCCATGTTATAGGATAGAAAAAAAGGATCTTCCTGCTTTATAAATGGCAGGTTTAGTTGAACCGCCGAAGGTATTGATCCCAAATAAGATCTCAGAAGTATGCATAGCGCACCATTTGGCTCTACACCGCTTCTTTCCTCTTCTTGATACGCCCTGATGATCGTTTTTTCTTCGTTACCGAGTTCGAGGACTTCTCTTAATTCACTGGCGGATGGCCCTTCTTCTCACTTCCGTAATGTCTTTTACTTTCAGATTCCTTGTCTTTCTTTCCTTTCTTCTTTCTTCTTCTTTCTCCTTCCAGCATGTCTAGTGTATCAATCTTCCAGTTAGCCTTTCTTAGGTCGTGAGGAATTACGAAGCGTGCCGATTGAACCTGGTGTCGAGTATACCGTGGTGTTGTCCCGCAACGATTCTACAACGTCTTTAATTGTAAATGGGCAGATGTTCGAACGGGAGGTTAGTTTCAAATTGGCTTTTTCAAATGAATCATCATGAAGTTAATGAATCATGGCGTACGCCACTATGGTATGTTTAGAACGAACTGAAGACATTCGAACCAGGGACCGATCTTTTCGTAGGCGGCCTACCTCCTGGACTCGACATTCCTGATGACGTTCCTGCCACTTCATTCTTTGGATGCATCAATAAGGTTTGTTCACCAAATTTCGCCAGAAGAAGTAGTCTCGCCCTCCAAACTCCCTACTGAGCTCCCGAGCCTACTAATCAGGATAGAATAGATAAGTGAGTCCTTGCCGAATAGAGGGGCCACTTTAGCTAATCCTAGCTGGAGCTCTCTATACTGGAAAATCTGATTAGAGAGTTCTCTTTCCCGGTAACTTACTCTATTCCCGCACTGAAGCTGGTCCTTCTAGCTTATGGGGGATATCCCCTTTCTCTATGACTACCAACGCGAGGCCATGCCATTCTTTCTGTAGAGCCGACTACCGACTCTCCTAGGCCTAGAGATTGCAGCCTTCTGATTGTTCCTGTGATTATGCGCGAAGTCTGTGCCTACTTGATTGTATCATAACATATCAATTGCTGTTATCAAATGTGGTTCAGATAAATGTTGATGGAGTGGAGCTGGACATAAACAATCAGTCAGCGTTCTCTTCTGGCGACATTTCGCAGTGCGTGATGGTTGAGCAAGTATTCCCTACAAAGACCTTCACCCCAGAGGTTCCTGAAAGTTAGTTTGGAGAAGTTTCAAGCAGATTTTGAACTTTGAAAAATGGGCTCAAACACATTTCAATGGCTTTCATAAAATCGTGTATCGATTTTACGCGCCCATAATCGATGGCGGTATGTCGATAGTGCACATTGAGCGGGTGATTGGAAGTATAAAAGCACCTCGTTAGATGACTATATATAAGTAGTTTTTCACTCTGCAGCTCCATCCCCGACGGAAGCGACTACGACGGAAGAACCGGTCCACGTCTACGAAACTGACAAAGACTCGGATGCTCCTGAACCTATAATACCCAAAGTGGATGAATTTGAAGAACAAGAAGTAAAAGAAGAAGTAGTAGAAATAGTAGAAGGTAAATGCGAGAAGTTTCGCCTATTCAGCGACAACTTTCACGATTAAAACCCTTCCAGAACTGGTGACCGGAGTTCCACTATGGGTAAATACCACCGAAGAAGTGATCCTTGAGTTATCACCAGAGCTAATGCCTACCGTTCAGCTCTCTACAGATGATCCATGTACATCAGATGGGATAGGTACTTTTCAGTATCCAGTAATGTACATATAAGTTACGAATCTCCAAAAATCGTCCTTTCAGGGGAGGCATGTCTATCGAAGGTGTGCATTGACCATGGATGCGGTCCGAACGGTGAATGTATCGCAGTGAATCAGACCTACTACAGATGCCAGTGCAAATTGTACTACGACGGTCCTCGTTGCGATTTGTGTACGTTCATACTCCACTTAGTAATTTATTTTGGTGATTCGAAATCCCTTGAAGTCACTAGAACGGGTGAGAAGATGAGTTTTTTGACGTTCAGCGGGGTTAGCGTTTGGGACACGCCCTCGCCTCTGACTTCTACTCAAAATCGTAGTGTCGTTTTGAATGCACATGTATCCTATACAATGGCTTACGGGTGACCAGTCGATGTAAGTCAGTGCCTTTATCCTCTCAAGCAAAATGATTCTGACTAATCGATCCCGAGAATATGGGGATTCAGTTGGCCAATCCGGAATTCGATCTCCGGACCATGTGCGTGAAGTCACGACACCACTCCTCTCCCTCTCTCTCCCCCCCCCCCCCTTCCTCCCCCACACCAACACTAAAGTTATCATAAACCAAATCAAAATGTGCTCAAAATATAGAGGTCCACAAAGCAGACATCTTGTTCTTAAAGCAGTCCAGAAGGTTCCCTTTCTAATTAGTCCATTCTCAATGGTATTTTTGCTATCGATTTCCAACCTGACCATCCAGTAGTTGAATGGAGTTGGTTCATTTAGAGAGCTACTTTTTCTGTTAGAGAGAAAGGTTATTTAATGACCTTCCGAGACATTAAAAGACTCCTCAATTCTATAGCAGTGCCCTATGAAATTAAGATGTGATATAAAAGAGGAAGGCTTGCGAACATTGCAATCAAACCGCTAGGAAGAATGAAGCGGTCAGCCACTGGATTACTACTCCAGAACGTCGTATGCAAATCCAGTCGGTCGAGTATTGGAAAAAAGGGGAGTAGCTTGCTGGTTGGCTTTTCAGCTCATTCCCTTTAGTGGACCCCTGACCACGGAAAGTGTTTTCCTGGTAATCCGACGACTCGCTCAACAAACCATCGAGCACCTCCGTCCGTAGCGAGATCGCAGGTGACCCCATGCACAAGCTCTACACAAAGCAAACTTGGCCTACCAATGCTGTAAATTCAGAACAAAAACCATTTTAGCAGCCGAAATGGACTCGCACTTTAGGCCACACTGGCAACTGCTGCTTGACATCTGCAAGGGGAGAATCGTATATTAACCATGATTCCCAGTATCATTACTTCATACCAATTGGAAGAAACTGCAAAAATATTTGATTCCCTTATTTGCGAGGGATTTTTCAAGCTGCTCTGAATCGTCCAAAAACTTGCTCCGTCGCTCCCCCTCCCTCCTCTTCCTTCCTCTCTCCGTTCTCTAAAATTGGAGGGGTACTTCTTAGAAAGCGTCACTTCCTGGACTCTGGGCCTAATTGCGGCGTTCGCAAACTTTCTTTCGCCGCCATAACGCCACTTTACGGAAAGTGGGAAGAACCTCTTTGATAAGGGACTTCCAAACCTGCACATTAGCGGTTCGAAAAGTGGAGATCGGTTCAGAACTAGGGTATAGGTAGAAAAATTACCTTTCTATCGCCCAGGAACTTTACCTAGTATGTTGTCGGGAAAGCCATGTGAATGAAATGAATTTCAATGGATCTGGGTAAGGGGTCTACCACGGAACTGGTAGTAGGGAAAGCTGCTCCGGCACATCACCTCATTCCTCTTTGTTTCTTTTGACCTAATGATATGTAGGTTGCACCATCGTACCAATCAGCTTTTTTATGCACCGGTACTACTTTATTTATTTATTTCATACACTGAAAGGTGTGCCTTACTTAGGGGACAGAGGTCTCAAACCATGAAAAATTGACTGAAAAAACCTGTACTTGTTCAACCTAAATGTAAAAAGTTCCTCGAGCTCATTCAACATGAAGTAATCTCTATTCAGTCAAACCAATTGAACGAGCTGCAAAATTCGATGGAAACGCTTTCTTGGAAATCTCCGCGGACGATTTCCCTCACTTGACCTCTGAAAAGCTAGAAACTGTTGACCTCAAATTCAAGACAACGGAATCTGAAGGGGTACGTCCTTAACGATCAATCTTCTCTTCTGTATATTTTGATTTTCAGGTGATCTTCTGGCAAGGACAACAACCAGGTACATCCGTTGTTGGAGAAGATTACTTCTCGGTCGGATTGTCAAATGGACATCTGCATTTCTCGTTGGTACATTATTACACCTGAACCCGTGTCCTCTTTTTTCATTTCATCCGATCATCTCTCTCTCTCTTCTACTTTCGACTGCATTTCTCCATTTTTCACCAATTTCCTTTCCTTCCACGAGTTTGTTCCTTAAACCACAAAAATCATTGGGCTCCCTCATGCTCCGCTATTTTTTGCTGTGGTCGGAGTTCGCTCTATCTCTAGTTGCTCTTGTAGGTATGAACTAGGAGGAGGAGCGGCGTACATGGTCTCTGAGTCCAGAGTCGACGATAACAAAGAGCATCACATTCGTCTCGAAAGGTGGGAAATTCCATCTTAGCTCTCTCTGCTTAATCCTGGCTGGGTCTCCCATGGACTCTAAGCATTTCCAGACAGGGCCGTCGTGGAGTCTTGAAAGTTGACAACCAGGTCGAGCGGAGTGGAGTCAGCAGTGGTATTCTAGCAATGCTAAACGCTGATGGAAATATTTTCATAGGTAATCATTGAAAAATGTTGAATTTTCTGACAGATTCGAAGATATCTACAAGGACATGAGTTTAGGAGGAGTACGCGACGTCTACAGGGATACAGGTGGACTTCATTCTAAAAACTTCATCGGATGTATTGCCGATGTAGCGTTGAATGGCGAAATAATTGATCTTATGGGTAATGCTATTGATGGAAAGAATGTAAAACCATGCGATGAATGGATTTCTCCTAGAAGGCGGTGGTTCAAGGGCCGAAGGTACGGAACTTTGTGTAGCTGACTGCATAGATATCAAAAGTTTTAAGCTCGTCTTCCTACAGTAATAAGTGAGAATTACGAGGTCACTCTAAATCGTTCCCACAGACCCTCCTCGACAAAGGTTTTCTAGAGTACCGACATTCTGCAGGGGTAACCCAGAGGTTGCCTCTAGCAACTATCTGCATTTGTTTGCCTTCAAATGCTTTTTCTGAGGCAACAGCGGATATAAAAGGTAGAAAAAGTAGATCCCCTTTTTAAACTAGGGAGTGGGTGCAGTGTGACTTCAAAGAAAGCACTTTGCGTGGGTATTAGAACTGAATGGTACGAAGGGAACAGTTGTGAAGGGAGGGCCGGAAGACAGAGCGCCTAAATGAGAGAGACCCAGGCTGTTACGAACGAGTACGGAACATGCGCCATCGTCTTTTTTTCTTTTTTATTTTAAAGAAATCATCTCTCCATTATTGACCTAGAGTTAGTTATGATAGAAACAAGACTCGAGACCTTTGGTTGCGAAAAAGAAATTTCAAACCAAGCATTCCCTCTGCCTTTCTTCGCTCTGGCCGCCGGTAGGGTGTGTGAAGGATTAGCATGGTCTCGATTTCACTGCAGACTCTCTGTATTAAAAAATATTAATTCTTGCATTTTACTTCAAAAACCTTACCTAATAATAAGAAATGCAAGGATTGGTCAACTGAGTAGACTGCAAATTGCTAGTGTCTGCTAGTGTTGAACAGCTCCAGCTCCTGCACAGTTCGGGGGGTTGAAAACATTCAAAGTGCTAAAACTAGGCCCCTAGCACATGTGCGCTGCCATCGAGTATCAGAGGCCGTCATCTTCTGATCTCGTCTGGAAGAGCTTGGACAGAATAACCTGTTTCGCGTCAGAGTACTCCTGAAGGCAACGCCGGCATTTTAGCTTGATACCTTCCAATCCTGGTGTACCGCCACCCTCGACCATGGAATTCAGAAGAGCAGGCGTACGTGGTTCTGTACAACCTTCACATGTAGGGATAATTAGCTCAGAAAGGTGCATTCGATTATATGGTTATTGCTAATATGAACAGCTTGTCAGTTCATCCCCAAGATAAAGTAAAGGTAAAGTTTCTTTGGCGTTGATCAATCCCGTCTGAGGGATGCGCCACCGCACTCGACTTCCATACAGAATCGTAGTGGCGTAATGAGTGCGTATATGGCCTATACAATGACTTGCGGTGGCCAGCCAATGTACAAGTCAGTGCTTTTATCCTCCCAGACAAGTCTGGTACCAATTCACCGAACCCGGAGGGATGGAAGGCTTGATTGGCCTAGGCGGGCATCGATCCGGGATTCGAACCCCTGACCGTGCGTGTGATATAGTGCGCCACCTGCCACTACCAAGGTTACACTAAAAGAACTGAACAACAATGTTCTACCACATATTTAGGAGTGAGAAGAAAGTAATACGATAGATTTTAGGCGACTCCGAAGTTGGACGATCCTTTGAGCTGTTTGCTGCTTTCCGGATCTGTGCCTCATTCATGATCTATCCAGCTTGATGTGATTTTGAAGCTGAGAATTCGCCGAATGCTTTCAGTTCAAAGCGTACCGACGCTTTGAAAAGTGTCACAAATTTGAACTGCCATATTTCTCATGTACACCATCCAATTGATGGAACTGATTTGCCTTGCAATTTCCTCAGATTACAAGTGATTTCAATTGAATTGTTTATTTTTACTATAGTAATACATGGTATGATTGGGATCATGAACGCTATTGCTTCATATGGCTTGTTATCTTCTTTTCCATATATTGTTGTGTTTCACAAAATCTTCAGAAATTGTCATTTTGTTTTGCCGTAAATATGCTTAAATATTGCTATTAAGTGAAGAATAGACCTGTACTTCAAGTCCATTCTATCAGATACCTGTATTACCTGTCTTCCTTCTAAGTATCGAGTACTCTCAACGGTAACGCCTATATTCGTCCTTAATCCGAGCCAGAGTAGTTCAGTGGATCGTCCTTGCTCGAGAGACAGGTGGCATAGCTTTTCTTGGATAAGAGCTCTTGTGGAAAATTCTGGCAATCGTGCTGGAGGCTGTCCTGAATTCCGTGCACCAGGAGGGTTCCAGTAAGAAACCGTTCTGGTCCTCCTGCCGTCGCTGCAGACTCGCATATCGGGTAGGTCCCCCCGGCTCTCTGATTCCTTGGCGTAAGCAACAGGGTCCCTCATCCCCTTTCTGTCCATATTCATCTGAAAATCCGAATTGGCTACTGTTTGTTCCGGGTAGCGGTTATGTTCCCCTGCCCTGTACGTGATTACCAGTACGTCCTCCCCATATAACCAGCCAGCCGCAATGTCAACGCCTGGTAAACTGGTTATGAGTGTACTACGTGTATTTTACATAGTAGATGATTACAATCGAAATTGTAATATCGCATTAGACTGGCACCGCAGGATGGGTTACCCCTTTTTTTATTCCCTCGAAGGTAGTGTAGGGAAAATTGGTGAAGTCGTGAAAGAAAAAGGAAGTGTTGGTAATCAGAAACCAAGCGATCATGTCTGCCTGAAAAAAAGTGGTTCCCTCTAAAAGTTTTATTTACAGCTGGGCGTACAGCTTTGTTTTCTGGCCAACACCACCGCAATTTTTTCAAAACACATCAAACCAGTCAGTCTACCACTTAGACTACTGGTATCCCTCCCAGTCCATTCATGTCTTCTTTTTCCTTTTGTTCATTTAATAGACATTGATATGGGTCTGATGGAGACCACTTCTGACAGCAGGATTTGACAAACTGAAAAATTATGGAAAACTAACGTGGTGAGGTCCGTTTCCCGCACGTCCTGGGACTAGAAAAGCTCGCTGAGCCTATCCCTCGATAAGCTACCACTTACTGATATTACTTTATGAGTAGTGATATCACCTACATTCCCCGATGAACCTCCCTGTTATCTCATCCGATTAGTCGCAACTCCCATATGCAAACCCAATGTATGTTTTCAAAAACGGAGGTCTCACACCGACAGCGTGGTCCAACATTTACCTCATCCATTTTTACCCATCAAGCAGTTCCAGAACATCTCTTTAACCACTCAAACTCTCTTTCCACCTTACCTTCCCTTACTACAAGTGCTAAAAAACTCGAACACGGACCTACATAAGCGGATCATTTGCTTAAACGCTTAGTTTTTTACAGTCTGTTCCTCCTACCGGCTTTTACATTAGAACCAGTGATTAACGGGACAAACTGGTTGACCGACAAACTGTCACAGCAAGTAATTGGTTTAAATAACAGAGTGTTAGGGGTTTAAATAAATGGAACCGGAATCGGCTAGAGTCAGGATGTTTCCCTTAATAAAAACCGACTGCAGTAGGCGCTACAAGAACTCCTCTGCCTGAAAATTGCGGTTCCACTAACGGATTATCAAAGTGAAAGAAATGATCCGGTATGACAGCAAACAGCTACTACCCCAGCCAGTTCAACGGTGTAGCTCCTAATAGAACCCTACTGAGCAGCTGAAATGAAAAGGCAGACTTAGTGGCTTGCAGAGGGACCTTATGGGAGAACTTATAGTCTGAGCTGTATATCATCTTGTCAGGCATGAAGCAGTCAATTCCCAGGATTGATCAGAGGCATTCTGGAGAGCAGCCACGCATTCAACCTTAATCTGGAATCGTAGAGACCTTGGAATGCCTATTCAGTATACATCACTCCTACTAGGGACCATGGTTACTCTGTGGCCCTCCTATTTTCTTAGTCCTCTGCGTCCTATTATTTTCCTGAAGCGAAAGACAACCCTCCAAGAGGGAATATTCCCCCATTGCTACGGTTCAGATCACTACAGTACCCCTTCTTACGAGTGTTCTCACCAAAATGGTGCAAGAAACACCAACGGAAGTCCAGTGGGCGTTTAAATCAACACTACAACCGTACAATAGCTCAATATACTTGCAGGATGGTCAAAACTCACTTCCTACCTCTCAGGATGTCGGGTGTTTGAGGACCGTTCAGGTGTCAAAGTGCAGTCATTAAAGGGACCAGCCCCGAAGCAATCGCGCTCTAATCGTTATTCCTGTATCACGGGGAGTGTCGTGTGACATTGCTTCCCATCGCGGCGTGATCGATTCATTCTTAGGCTCTTTTTTCTGCAGGAGCATGCCCTAGGTCTGATTTTTTTTATTTGTGAAGTAGGCTCAAGGTCGATATCGATTTCCTGATTTCCCATCCTTTTCGTATGTATTGAATTCTCCTCATTATTAAATATGTTTTAGTCGATTCGTGAAATCGTTTGCTTGGTTTCAGGTCGTACAATTATGGGTGATAGGTGGAATTACCAGCCAAACCGTGCGCCCTACCAAGATCCCTCTCGCAAGGGTTAGTATTTTTCATGTTTGGTAACAAACAATGAAAGTAAACTACTTTTCTCTCAATTTATGAATACACATCCAAGCTACTGAATGACATTTAACCATTACTGATCTCTTTTAACAGACATTATCTGGAACTTTGTACGTATCTCTTCGAATTTCCACTTAAACTTTCGTGCTTAGGCTTTTTTTTTGAAGATTTAGATTTAATAAAAATTTTCATTAGTCCCATGAAATGTTGGGGGTATGCTCGTTCTTTCAATCTTTATGTCCCGTACGTATATTTATGGTCCAATAATATCAAATTAAAATATGCGTATAACAAAGGATAAAGGACTAGGATATGGAAAAGTCGTGTAGGATGGACTGTTACCACCTGAGACAGCAAGTGTGAAAATGCTCACGGCTGCTGCATTCAGCAAGAATTCCCTTTCGTTTATGATAGAAGCAAGCCCGAAGATAGCACAGAAGTGGGAAATGGGTGATCATCATGTTCCCGAAGTTGAGGGGTATGAGACCGGAGAGTTGACGATTCATAGTTCTGGAGCCCCTAGTTCTGAAAACTTCATTAAACCTCCACCAGGACAACAGAATCAATCCGGAGGAAAACAAAGTTTCCCAATCGGACTATCCACTTATTGCAAAGGATATCACAAGGAAGTTCAATGATACCGTATTAGGCATTTCTGTCCGTTTTCAATCAAATTGAGATCGTTTAGCTTACCCTGTTTGCATTTTACTAAAGTTGTGTATGATGCACCCGTCTCATTTTCCTTTGTTCATCATGCGCTTTGTGGAATTCCAAGGTTTAGTTACAACCTTTAGAAATGGATACTTCTCAAATAAGTTTCGTAGAGCAGTGAACGGTTGTAACAACAGCCGTAGGATCACTTCACATTAATACTGTAGGATCGATTAGTTTTTCAGTTTTCAGCTGTCGGTTTAGCTTATCAGTTCCTTTATCACACCTGCTAATTTGGTTGCGGACAGACAGCCCGGCAGACAAACCAGTTCATTAAAGGAGTTATAGGGGTGATATATTTTTAATCATGGTCTTCTGCAAGCTTCTTCTGAGCAACTGTTTCAGATTGGTCATCTGTGATTCCTCATTACCTTATTGCCTTAATGAAAACCAACACTAATGAAAAATAAAAGCCTTAGAAAAATAGGTAACCATTTTGTGTTGCACTATCAGTTCCACTGATGTGGCATTATTATCGCGATTCTCCCACTCCACAGAGGGTGGAGGTGATGTAGTCCCGTGTTATGCCGCCACACTGTTTACAAATCAGCGTCAACACACATTCAAAAACTGCTATGATTCTCCATAAAGGCGAAGCGTGGGTGCATTCCAAGCCGAGATTGATCATCGCCAACTCTCTACCCTTACCTCTCACGACTAAATTTTTATTTAAACTAAATAGATAGGCCTAGCGGCCCTCGGTAAATTGGGGTCGGGTTAATTATCGGTATAATGCTTATATATAATTGCATATATATGTATATATATACGATATAATAGTTAAAAGCAAATACCGTTTGCGACCTGTTCAAATAACTTGTATACGTCCTTATATGATGAAAGTAAAATAAAGTCTTATGCAAAATTGTTAAGGTGCCTGTCATGTAAAAATATAGCTTAGTCGACTAGTTCACTTATAATCCGAGCCTTCAAAGTCTGTCACATAGTAGTGTCATTATGGCAAATTTCCAAAAAGAAAAAAACTAAAATAAATAAAAAAAGGGGGAAAATATGAGCCATAGCGATGCCATCGGGCGTAACTTTGAGATTTCCGCGTAGTAACTGCCTTCCAAAAAAAAATCCCTGTTGTAAAGAAGTCCAAGGCAAGTTTTTTTTTCGAAGGGGATTAGTGATAATCTGAGACATTTGAGGTGGATCTTTCCAGACCTCTTCTCAAATTGGGGTAAATGGATCCGCATTTTGATTACTTATACTGATGAGGCAGCTATAAAAGCAATAAGGAATCCAACCGCTCTATAAAGCAGATTTTTCTTATTTGGAGTTCATTTACACTTGGATTTTATAGCTCGCAAACCGCGTCCACTTTGGGTCCTTCAATGGTAAGTGCACTCGCGGGTTACCGTCGTACATTTCTACTCCCTATACTTTTCACAGGCTCCGCCCACTTGCTCCGCTGCGGTATTTAAGCTCTGTGAACTTACTC
Organism: Haemonchus contortus; assembly: GCA_000469685.2. Classification (NCBI taxonomy): domain Eukaryota; kingdom Metazoa; phylum Nematoda; class Chromadorea; order Rhabditida; family Trichostrongylidae; genus Haemonchus; species Haemonchus contortus. Next base: position 4,529,674 of record LS997563.1, read on the forward strand.
TAATCGTTATTCCTGTATCACGGCAAACGGTATCAAGCAAATTAATTGCTAGTAGGAATTTTTCACATATTTGGCAGGATTTAAGAGCGAAATCCTCAGAAGCAATTACAACGAGTAGAACTAATTATCCATGCGTCAGTTCACATGGATAATAAGTTTCTCATTAAATTATATTCATCGATCTGCCATAGCTGTGCTGGTGCTGTGCAACATTGGAATCATTACAAGCCTCCTTTTTGAAAGCAATTAATCCGGTGTGATTCCAAATCGTTAGTACATATATAAATGTTTTCTAAATGATGTTAGTAGTCATATATTATTAGTAAAACATATTCCACTAATTTATTACCTCTTCTTGTGTTAATGATGTATTTATAGATTGGAGCTACAACGGCTACCAACCACAAACACGTGCCCCTGATTATTTCAATCACAACAACTTCGGTGTTCCTATGCAATATGGAAATAGAGGGGTTCCAAATCATTGCGGTACATGCACATATTTACAACTTTGACTCGATTTCGCGTGAACGTGTTCTTTTTTCTAGATCGCACCAAATTCGCCCCAGTACAGCAGCAGTGCTCAGGACCGATGCCTACCTTCCCTCTTAATCCTAATGCAGCGGCCTTTGTTCCGAGAAATTATCATCAGCAGAATGTAAGTGATATAATATTTACATCAAGTACTGTTGTGTGTTAGAAAAGCTTAATGATCTGTAGTGTTTATGAATAATCCTGCGTCATCATAAAAAGATGAATCCCTTTAAAGGATAACCTATTATCACTCAGGAAAACTGAAGAAGCGCATATTTTTTCCAAAACAATGAATGCGGCTGAATCAACGCGTATCTACTTCTTTCACAATTTCTCCATCCCCCAATCCCCATTCATGAATTCAACCCTTCTGAAGTTGGCTCATCACTGACTCTAACCCCGACTTTGTACTTCGCGAACTACCGCGTTCTCCTATGGGGCACTGTTTATATTGTTAGAGTCGTGTATTTTATCATCGAAATGGAATACGTTTTTGTTGGATGGCACAGTGTTTTATCGCAGCCACGTGACTTCACGATTCTGCCAAACGGTGAGTTTTCGGTGCTGTAAGCGGATTCTACGGTCAAACAACCCTTCAAATCGAGACAGTGCCTTACAAATAGTGTTATGAATGCAGGGATATGAACGACACGTATTGCTTAGCAGTCTTAACACTTTGTTTAACTGCTATTTCTTCGTTAAAAGTGCAGTCAACGACAGTTTTTTGAGTTGTTCTTTTGTTGGTGGAAAATGGTGCATCGCAGGGGAAGAAAGCGAGAAAATCCTAAAATTCAAGAAGTGTAAGGGTTCTTGTGAAATATAAAATAGGGGGTTGTACGGGGTCCTCATGTGGAAAATGGCATGAAATGAATGCGTACCAATGAACCAGCCTCTAAAACATTCTGACAACTCGTCCGCCTTTGAGTGTGAACGTAGGTGAAGCCAATGAGGGTTGAGGTGACGTAGTGGCAAATGGAACTCTGTCATATGCACGGTATGGGGATCGAGCCCCAGATCGATATCCGCTTGGGCCAGCCAAGATTTCCTCCGGGGTCGGTTAGCACCAGACTTGTGTGGGTGGATAAAAACACTGACCTGTATCTCGGTTTGCTAACGCTGTGAAAATCTAGTTCGAGGAGGGGGCATCGCTGTGTTAGTCTACCAAAAATAAACACGGTGCTACGTGACGTGATGTTATACTAGCATTATATTAGGGACGGAGGAGAGGATGGGCACCGAACATCTGTTGGGGTTTTGGCCTCGTGGATAGATGTTTAGCTAAGTCTCATTATGGTAGGAAGAACGGAGTGTGTGAGATGATTATCTCGTGCGAAAAACTGGGAACTCGTCCTTCCCGGTGCTCCTTCCTTCCAAGGCTTATTTGAAAAGAGGCAAGTCCCTAGAGTAACACGGAATAGCGTACTATTTTTTACTCCTTGGTATACTAACACTGTTGTGTGCACCTCCCTCCCTCCGCCCCCCCCCCCCCCATCCCCCTCTCTCACTACATTTTCCCCGCCGACGCAAGTCACGGCAAAGGCCACAGTGCGGGCAGGGCAAATGCCCACTATTATTCTAATTGGAAAATTTGAGGTCTAATGCGGGAGCGCGTCCAAGACACGGGGATTTGTTGACTCCATTTTTTATCTCTTTTTGCATTATTTTTCAGATGTCTAGGACCATTTCTGACGCTTTCTGAAATCGAAATTTCATATGTGTGCGTCTATGGTGTTAAACTCTCTTTTATATTGGAATGGCGTAGACAAGATGGATTTCAAAGTCCCGTGAACGTGTTACATAGTAACCCGAAGACAATTCAGTTGCCTCCAAACACCCGTCACATATACGACGCAACAAAAAGGTACCTTGGGTGAAGCCCACGGGGAGAACGTCCGTTGCGCGTGTCCGTCAAAAGTAGGTCACCCCGCCCACTTCGCGCGCGGCGCATCACACTGAGGTATCGAGATGGCATTACAGCACTACCAAGTGTCATTGGGGCGAATGATTTGCATTTGTCTGTGTTATCTTCTCCCTGAACTCACTGCCGTGGACCAAACGCAAAGGGTATGCCCCACTGACAATTGCGACGTCTGTCAAATATCGCGGGCCGACTCGCTGCTTGCGACGACTGCGGCGTGACCTAGTTTCGACGGACACGCGCAACGAAGCGCACCCAAGCCCACGGACCTGGTGGCGGTGCATAAGTAGATTTCTGTGTCACACGTTCACCACGGGATACTTAAGTCCCTCTGCCATGATGTATAAGCCGTCTTTATCCCACTCTGCTACTCTTTAAAATAGATGCTGACTCACCGTAAATAGTTCTAAAGTGAAAAAGCTCATATCCTGTATATTGAGCTTAGCAAACCGTCTGGGCCAAATTTCTGAAGCACGGAGGTGCTGTGGGCATGGAAATGAGGGGGTAGCAGTTAAGCTTTTGGGAATTCGATAACACGTGGTTTTGATAGGTAACAGTTCTTAACGTGTTGTGTCAGATATTACAAAGTTGTAGACTTGTATATACAAGTTAAAACCATGTTATCGTCAACATGTGTTTGTTGTTGTTGTTTTCGAAAAATCTACTACTCTATATGACACAACCATGTTTGTAAACAACACTTATGTCGAGTTAAATATGGTGAAGGTTAAAAGGGAACCCATGGAATCTACTGGAGTGGTAGGAATATCGATATGGTTGTGTTCAGGTACCGTTACAAACATCTAACAGTATTAGAATGTCAAATTTGATTTGCTTGTTTCGAGTTCCCTACTTTAACATTTGAATTTGGTCTATGTTTACATGAATTTTGACCTCTAAATTGATAAGCACTGCTTACTTCCGTGGCAAGGGACCGTACAAATGAGCAGCCGTTCAATTATTGCTTTTTTGTGTGGTAAAAGAATTGGAATATCGTGACCTAGACGTAAACAAGTCGCCGAGAGGCTTTTATTGCCTAATACACAGTTTTTTTTTACCCTCTTTATGTGTCCCTTTCGACGGTGCTAATACGAATTCGACATTGTTCTCTGCTGAATGGGCATTTGACGGAATTTGTCCATGTGTAGTTGCTAATGTGTATCTTGAACTATCTCGAATCTTTCACAGATTTAGCTGCTTTAGAGAAGCCCACTTTTTGAAACAAATTTCTATTCATTACATTTAGGTGAACTGCACTTTCATAGTGCATGCTGTGCCATGTACGACCATCTTGTCATTTTTTCCTTTCTATGGTGATGTTTGAGCTCGACAGCCTCGATTCGGGAAAAAATTCCCTATTCGCTACGAAGTGGACCCGTGACCGGTTATCAAGGCGTTTAATTAGTTTTAAGCAAAGGATCCAGATCTCGTAGGGGCTTTCTAACCGGTTGAAGGCGGAGACGATTTGTTCGTCAGTCATTTTAGATTGAAGGCTTCGTCATTAAATTCAGCCCTACCTCTAGGTACTGTGTTCTATTTTCCCCTTGTATCTGCACACTCAACCATTTAACCCAAACTAATAATGTTTTCAGTTAAACTTGTTAGTTAGCTCAGCACTGGCCTATCCCTTTGATCCTTTCTGGTCACGCACGATTCCCTTTCCCGAATTCCTTACATCTAGAATCTTTCCTTTCTTGTGAGAAGTTTTGACTTCCATGTGATGAATTTCTTATAATTATAGATATCCTCTGAAACAGAACCAGTAAAGTCCCAATATGTGACACTTTTTTTTTCAGAGACGAGGGTTCTATTGAACCGACGTTTACTCGCGAACTTTTCTAAAACTTTACATTCTCTAATAGCAAGGTTTTTTCTCTGAAATGTCAGTTAAGCACTCTCCTCAGTCCGTTCGTGATCAGTGCTTCATATACCAATGTTATGAAATAGTAATAGTCGATAATTTTTGGTGTTTTGACTTCGAGTATACGTTTTGATTGGGGGAATTCAGTCGAGCTGAATGGTGACAATGAAGTCTGCGTGCTGGCTGTGAGGCTTGCACGATCCCGTTTGTATAGGATCGGCGTTCCGACGAGGCGTCGACGAACTCGCTAATATTGATCGTCATGAATCGTCGACTCGTCCGATCGCAAATACCCTGTTCCATTCTCTACCATTCAGCCACATTGACTGTTCACCGGCACTCTCTGTTCGACACCCACATTTGTCATTGGCAGCCAAAAATTCGCCAAAAAAGGAAATTGTTCTGAGTTAGATTTCTTCCTTCGCTGACATTTTTTTTTGAATCCTAGTTGAATTTAAATCCAAAAGCCTATTCATAGTTAAGCGTCAACACTTCCCTGGCTCCTTTGAATTACCCCAGTAAAAAATACTCTCGTGCTGCGATCAATCGTGTGAACACCACCTGTTTCTTGGTGAATCTCCACCTTCTTTTCTATGAGTGTTACAGTGGTACTTTGGTAGTAACGATGAAACAAGTGGCATAATGTCAAGTTTTCGGAGTTGCATTTTTACTTTCCGAAATTTAATTGAAGCTCATAAAGAACATTTTTATACTTTGAGGCGTGTTCCGCTACACATATCGTTTTGACGGCTAAACCTGGTGTACTTTGACTGCTCCATCAATATTTTGTTTTAGCCATCCGGACCGGCCATGTCATACTATGGTGAGGATGCCGATGTACGTGCCTATGAAGCTATGTACAATCAATTCCCCAATGGTGCTGTGCTAGAAGAGTAAGTTTTATGATTTGGTTTTCTCCCTATAAACTGCGCGATCATTTGGGTTTCAGGTATATTCCTTCGCAGGAGTTGCATCATGACATGGTTCAAAGTGATAATGTCGTTTCCCTTCAAGAGGTACCCTGTTAATTTGAATTCACCTCATCCTCATCCCAACTTCTCTGCTTTGTTAGATCCAAGTTGGTTTGGAGCAAATACTGAGCGACACTGATGACTTTGACTCGTGGGCTGGGGCCATCCGTGATAGGATGCTCGAGAAGCGTATGTCACCTCCGACTCGAGCTGTTGCTGTGCATATGATTTTTGAAATGGTAACTTTTCTCAGAAGTGATGTATGATTGCACTTAATGTTTTTTCATTTCTCAGGCCATCTCTGTAGCACCTCGTCCGTTGTCTGGGAACAACCCGCAACACACACTTGCTCGGCTGTTGAATTTCTTGTGTTTGGAGGTATTGAATGAGATGAATGAAATCGGGGCCGAAATCCCATTATGAAGTCATTTGATGGTCGTTTTTCTTCCAGATTCCGTCCTTACTACGTGACTCCGTGCTGAAATTGCTTGGCGATTTCCACGGGAAACGCCTCACTTTTCATCCAGAGCACAGGATTAATTTGTGTATTTTCTTCGCCGAGATCTATGAGAAGATGGAGATGGTACTTATTTTCATATTCCATTTATGCTTCAAGGTTCACATCATTAGAAAATTCGCTTTTAAGTAAAAGATATACCAAGAGGAATTGAAGGGTAGAAAGTCTGTCCCATATTCTTTTGGAAGTTGTCTTATTCATGGATTTACCCGACCTAGTAATGCAACTGTTCTTGATAGATACATACATCAACTCATGCATTATTACCGTTTGGAAGGGCAGAGTTTTGCCGAGCGTTTGAAGTGCAATGTTTGCCCTTTATTGCATTGGCCCATGGGCAGCAATGTTAGTTCAAATTGAATTTTTTGAAATATTAATGTTTTTTTGCTACCCACGTGTTATTCGAGAGGCGTTCATTTTATATACAGGGTATTGGTTTCTGTTTTGTTTTCGTGGTTTTTTAGAATGGATATCAGGCTTTCATAGTAAGTGAGTTGTCAGCGCCCCCATATGATTTTTTGGCATGAATTCATTGCACCATAATCCGCACGGTACCCTATGCTATTGAGGCTACTACTATGATGTTACGGTTAGTCCCTAGAGAAAAAAAGCTTGATTGGAAAACTTTGTCGATTTGGTGCTCTATCTAGTGGTTTCCGATTTTCAGCTTAGAATTGTTGCATTTGGTCAAGGTACCCGGGTTGCTGAACTTTTGTACGATTCCTGCTTTGTAAGGGTTGAATCCGACCAAACCACCCGACCGAAAGGAACTTGGCCGTTCAGATCAATTTCGGCAGTGTTTCTGGACCAGTGGCCATTTTTGGTCGCTGGTTTTTGATTCTAGCATAAATGCCATAAGCGATTAGTTATCGGCGCTGGAATGCTGACGAAAAAGTAGATGTTGGGGTCGAACTGGACCACTCGCTATGCAAATCTTTAGTCTGTTCTAGATCATAATGGAAGTGGAACTGAGCCATGCAATTTTAAGAGGAAACGACTAATTCTCTAACGGTGTTTTACTTAATGAAAACCTCATGAGTTTAGAGGGGAATTCAAATTCAAAATTAAAATTCCATTTCAAAATATTTATATTGGCAATGGAACAAATGTTCGCATTTACTCGTTGAAAGCAAGCAATAATGATAGGTTGCATTGGATTGTTTTAAAGGTTTTCATATTCGGCTGTAACATGTAATGCAGGCTTATAAAACTGTCAGACCAAGTGCCACACTTTATGAATCACGAAACAGCGTACCAACTGTCGATTCCTCTAACATTTGCCATTTTTGTTACATTAGATCTAAATCTGCAATAATCGACTTCAGTCAAATTGATATCAGCGCATTTCAGTTAATCCTTCGAAAAAAAAAAATGAAATGGGTCCCTGAAGCTCATTTACTTCTTGAAATTCTTTTAGTGAAATTCCTAAGAGCGAAACACCGAAAACAAGTATCAGAGACTCTTTGGAATTTCTTTTCGATTATTCTTTTGAAGTACGTTGGGAATTTTGAAGTCGAACGTTTCAGATGTGAAACTGGATATATTAGGAAAGGCATGTATAAAAGGAACTGACATTAGTATTCAGTTTTGTGACCCGTTTTGGTGCTTCCTGTTCATGAACTGGAACTTTAGACAGTCATGCCCTCAATTTTCCTTAGAATTCTTTGATTTTCCTTCTGTTTTATGTCTAGTACATCTTTTTGCGTCTGAGATATACGCCATCTCAGCCTTTCAGTGCTTAATTTTCAATTAACATATTCTTAGGACAACGAAGGCCGTATAGACAAAGTTGGAGAAGCTTTGTTGGAACAGCTCGATGACTTATTGAAGCTAGAGATGAGCGACGGCCTCATGAAAACCGTCATTCAGCTTGTGAAGGTATGTTTGGTGCTTTTTACGTTTGTGCTATTTCATTTTCACTAATTTGTCCGTTTGATATTCCACTTTTTTCTCTCAATTTACTTTTTAGTTATGTGGGCGGCACTTGGATGCTTCAACCGTGACGGAACCGCAGATGAACCAACTGCTTACGAAAATGGTAGCGTTTGCGAAAGGGCATCCGCAGCTTAGCGAGTGAGTCATCTGTTTGTTGGTCTTCTCATCCATTTAGAAGGTGTAATTGATCGCTTGTTTTTTCAGAATGGTCAAATCTCAAATCATGAGTGTGGTTGAAATGCGAAAAAACGCATGGGGATTGAATATGCGTGGAAATGGCCATTCTGAATCGGTTCCATCTTCGTCTTCGCGACCTGTATCACACGTCGATAGCGGTGTCATTATTGGTGAAGATGGTGCCGCACTAGAACTCAATGAAGAAGAGCGCTCGTTCCTGGAATCGCAGTTCAACGCAATGGACGGTATGCAATCTAGTAGGAGAATGATCTTTTTTATATATACTTTCGATGTATAGGTTTGGACGAGGTTGATCAAGACCAGTCATTTGACGAACAAGAAGTTCTCAAGGACTTCGGGGACTTCGTCAAGGAAGAAGAGGTATAGGCTTTTACTTGAATTTTATCGTTCGAGTTTCGACATTTGGTGCTGCTAACTTGCTTTGTATGTCTCCGGTCAGGGGCATAATGTGGGAGTAGGAATGTCTTCCATGAAAAGGAGTGGGTTGCCAATAGGGGGCGGTAGCTTCAAACTAGTGGTGTCCTTTTTCACTCCTCATGATCATATCCTCTTTGCCATACAGGAACGCTAAATTTTGCTAACTCTGGAAATCACAGTCTGAATGCGCTGGAAAGGCTCCATTGATTAGTCTACTTCGAGGGTTTTTTCACATGATATTGATAATTAACTACGTAATTGGATGAAATCGGGCTTTACAAGACATTCTTAAAAACTAGGTATCGCCGGATATCAACTGTGTACGGCACTTTGATTTTAAGTTGATACTTTCCATTTACAGTAATAAGCTAATACTTCAGATTTATTCATATCTATATCTATAGACCTTTTCTCTTTATCATTCTCGATTGCGCTCGGGCTCGCTTGCTCCCTGTTTCAGTTTCTGCTCAGTTCTACAGCCACACTTTTCATAACTTCGGGCACACTTCACTGGCATATAGACCTTATTTAATAACTATGTAAGTGTACGAGTCACGAAGATAACTTGGCCCATAGTAACTTCGCTACTGGCTTGCTTTGTTAACGTCGCCTCACCCATCGGGCCACCCTCGTCGCGTTTTAACGATGCGCAAAGCATTTGGTGTTCCGTTCGTCTTTATGCACCCGAATGAGGTTGTGTATTCATGAGATTGAAGTTCAATCATTTAGTTCATTTCATTGGATGATGTCTAAAGTTTCAAGGCTCGTTAAGAGCTTTTATTTGTATGATCTTGTTCTATTTTTCTGCTTTCAAGTGCTACGTTACTCAAGAACTTTCTTGCTAGTTAAAGATTTAGTACTTTTTGTTTGGGAGAAACTTTTTATCCGGATTAGCTCTCTGAACTGTAACCTATTTCCTAATGCATGATTTGACTTATTATTGTGTTCGTTCATTGTCATTAATGTTTATGTTTTCAGGAACGTAAGACGACCTCAATGATGGAAAAGCTGAAAGTGTGCGAAAATGAGAATGAGAATGAGAAGAAGGAGAAGGATAACTAAAAAGCGGAGGCCTCTACCTCGCCAAAATCACTATTAGTCTATACTAAAACGTCTTCTAATGTTTTCAATTGACCTTCATCATCCGTTTCCAAGTCTAGTTGTTCATGTCGTCTACCTTAGTTACACTGTTATATCACCACGACACCCACATCACTCGATATATATTGGACGTGTAAACAAATGATCTTGAGGTCGTCGTGATTATATCTACCAGCTTGATAGGCTATTTACGCCCGACGAGTCATCCTTATAGTCGTGTAAATGTTTTCCTATGTTTTATCTCGTTTTCATTTCTGACCGGAACATGTACTTGGATGACAAGAGGGCAGAAGAGTCACTTGGGACGAGTACTGCCTTCTGATGAATAAGGACCTTAGAGCTTCTCGAGGTTCCAAGAAAAAGCATCATATGAAAAGATTAGTGCTGCGTGGGTCAGTAGGGGTGGTACTTTCTACCCGACCGGCGTGCCGTGCTCGCAGTCCTCTGACAGATGGAGAAATCTCTGCAAGTTTATTAGGATCTTTGGGTACAGATTTTGCTCACAGTTTGAGTAGCGGTCGCTGAAAGTCCTTACGCGAAATCCTCAAAATTAATTATTAAGCTTTTTGTGACTTTGTCAAAAGCGATTCATTAATAATCGTTTCGTATGGGATCAAAAAGTGACTCAGCGGATGTTTATGGAATTCCTTCAACTGGTGGAATGACAAGTGATGGTACAAGAGGGAACAAATCAGCGGCAAATGGTTGAAAAGTGATTGTAAGGGCGGATGGAGTTCTGCCTAAACTTGAATTTTCAAACTTCAGGTGTTTCTGTAAGTACAATGTGTTCAAAGTAAGTACATGCATAACGGTAGTTCAGAATGGTGGAGCCGTTTTACCACCCGTTGTACTACTCTACGAGTGGTTGCAAAGGTAAATAGTGTTTTCACCCAGAAAGCCTGAAAACGAATCTGAAAGAATCTGAGGCTTTAAAATTCCACATAAAAGTATCAACTCTTGCCAGCACAGCTACGTAAAGGTGTCTCATGACGACGAGTTGGAGTGTTTTTGAGTTTTAAATACTGAATTATTTGGCTTCCTCTTCAACGTTTTCCTTCTGGAGCGTTTTCATCTTCTTTCGTTTTCAATTTTTTGTATACATTTATACCAATATTTTCACCAGTTTTGAAGGGACTCCTGATATCGATATTAGGGATTAAGTTGACGTGATTTCTGCTATAGGAAATGATCCTTACCTTGCGCACTTGCGTAGCTGCTCAGGCACGAGGATGAATTCCCCACATGAGATTGGGCGAATTCAATTTAGTTCCGATTGAGCTAAGAACTAGTAGAATTCCATATTGGTGCAGACAGCCTGATTCTGGGATGGTTACACCATTCTGTTGCTTCTTCCTACTGTTTGAACTTGGAGACGTAATCCACCCATCCGCATCCTTCTATCCCTCCACAGTTGCAGGATTCAGGTTTACCCGATCATGATCTTTCCTATTGGACCCTTCATTCTTTGTTGAAGCTCCCAATGATTGTTCGTATTCGAAATTTGCTGGCAATGGTTACTGAGAGTCCGTTTGCTGTAAATTCGTCCCCTTTTTGTGCAACTGGTTCGAAGGAGTACCTTCAACAGCCGGTTGTGCTTAGTGTTTGGATAAACTCTCGAGTGTAGCCAAGTCGAACCTGATTTCCTCGAATTTACTACTAGAATTTTTCACCTATCTATCACATCCAAACCATCTTACCACCTCTTAGTTACGCTACCATTCTGAATCTAGTGGTATATCAGAGGTAGTTCAACTTAATGCTCGACACTAGATACCCAGACGTGGACGTGGTTATTGAAAGTGTTCTTCTATGAATCAAGATAAAAAAGAGCAGTACCGAACAAGCAGGACTTCTTGAACGAAGATGAGATTTTGTTGAAGCCAGCTCGGTTGTTTTTTCATGACCTCATCTTAGGTCGATATGTATTCATGCAGCCTGTGAATTCCAAAATAAACAGAAACTGGAGGTCAGATGATAAGTAGAGAGGCTTATCAGCATATTTGAATTGTAAGATTGCAGAATTTCTAGTTCATGTAGTTGGACAGCCAATAGTTCTTCTCACCTGTTCCCTTTGTGTCCGTTAGACAACCGAAATCCTAAAACATCTCACTGTGAACGAAAAGTTCTCTCTGTATTCATTTGTGTTAAAGCTAAGTGGTACAGATACACGGCGCATATCGTTCGTGACGTGACTGTCGCTTTGTTGTCAGCCTGGTCTGTAAACATAGTAAAGTCATGAAAGTTGTAAAAAAAATCAAAGAAAAAATAAAGGAAATAAGAGCTGGGAAAAAGTTAAGGGAATTACTGCAGTGTGCATGAAACAAACACAAGGAAACAAAACTGATAAGGAATGCATAAACACAGACGAGAAAGTGTTCACGACACAGTCGACCGAAATCAGTCACTGCGCTCTAGAGCAAGCAGAGCGCCCAACAGCACTCTCTGGCTACTTTCATACTTCGACGTGCGTGCCGGCACGCAGGTGGAAACGGACGTATATGCGAGCGGCGTGCGAGCGGCTATGCGACGGCGGCGCTATCCAAGTGTGTGACAGCAGTCATCCTCGATTTCCGGTATCGATCGGTACCCGCTGCTGTCACACGCTTGCGTGCCGGCACGGGTGCTAAGTGGGTTGGGGGGACCACGCGTCGCGGCAGGCGGCGCGGCACCCTGCCGAAACGGTGTTTAGGGACGTTTCATAGTTTTTTATGTTGTAACTGTGTATTTTTCACCTAATTTTAGGAAGGGGGGGGGGGGGCTCCGGGGTGGGTGAGCCAATTGGACGTCCAACTTTTATCTCATCTCAGCTTTTTACACGAGACAACCATCTCACCCACCCCCGGAGCCCCTCCCCTTACTAAAAAATAGGTTTTATCGGCTCAGAAGAAGTGTATCCATAATGTGCAAGCATATTGTTTGTTCTGAATCACGAAACACATCAGTACAACCTTACCATTCCTTCCCAGACTCAGGCCCTCTACCACATTGCTGGAAAGCGCAGGGTGCCGCGCCGCAGCCGCGCCGAGTGGTCCCCCCCCAACCCACTTAGCACCCCGGCACGCACGTCGATGTATGGAAGCAGCCTCTCCGTTGAGCGCGTTCATACTTAGCGGCGTTGTGCTCTTTTCTGCTTCTCTGTTGATGTTGATGCCAGTCGCCGTCCGGTATCGCAGAATAGTCCGATTTCTCACCCTTGAACACCCTACAAGGAAAAGTGAGTCCTTTGATTCCATCGGCTGCTTTCAGACCTCGACGTTCGTCCGTCGCGTGCGTGCTGCGACGGATGGACGGGCGGTCGTTGGAGCCTGAAAGCAACCATTCGCGAACGTCGAATTATTTACCTTTACCGAAATTCTTTGAAGAAATCCGATTCTCTCAATGTAACGTTCATTCTTTTTTGATGTATTCTCAAATATTATTGTCTTTGTAAATCAGATGCGGTGATGTGAAAATTTTACAAACTTGAACTGGGTACATTCACTCTATTCTTGATGGGTGCGGCAACCTGCGCGGCGAAATTCGCGGTGATTTAATCGACTCTAGCGCCTAGTATTGGAGCACAGGTTTCAAGTAGACTGGATAAGTAAGACCAGCTTATGCTACTTACCTATCCCACTTCAAATTTGTGCCCCAAGCATAAGCGCCAGAGTCGTTTGAATCATCCCGAATTTCGCCGCGCGGTTTGCCGCGTCAATCCAGATTTGGGTGGATGTTGCGTCTCTCGGTTTTCTCGCTTTCGTTTTCATGAATGCCTTGACTTTGATGGCTCCCCGTCATAATTAAGTCATCTCAAGCTGTTTTAGGTTGTCATCTACGTATTAAAAGTCTTTTTTTTTGTAGCTATCAAAGTTCCACTGGTGAAGTGGGTGAAAGTTTGACTTTCCTAGAAATTCGTTGTTCAGGTCAATGACGTGAATATTGGAAATGGCTATGATTCAATGTAGAAGATGAATGAGTTGTCGCGACGAATTAATCACCGTTTGGCAAAGCGAGTTTTCAGATGATTTGTTAGAATATACTTGAAAAAGTTGTTGTTTGACCCTTTTTAGGTAGGCAGGTGGGATAAATTGCGGTACCAGATTCATTGCTTTCACGGAGTTCTCTGTAAGTTGTGATACCTGAGTTTTCAGAGAGAAGGAACCGGCATCAGTGTGCAATATAGATGCTACAACACACAGGACCAATAGTAAGTACTTCATTATTCAGCTTACCTAATACTACTGAATGCCTAGAAATTTCTGACATTTCATCACATCGAGAAGCGCGGGATGAATGTGCAGTGTTTACAATTAGCCTAATTCATTGGCTCCACGTACCGCTTTCCATAAACCTCGGCATAATTGTATTACTGAGTTTACTGTTTTCTTGAACTCTTCGAGAGGTTTGTAAATATGTTTTTTGGTAGAAGTTTCAGCGGAATCGCCTTCTTTAGAGCTTGAAAGGATCATAACAATCCGTGACTATCCGATGAAACGGATCCACCAACATCTAGAACCTTTCATTGTACTTTAGGGATTCTTCGAAACCACCCAGAAAGTGCTGGTACTAACCGGCCATTGTCAGCTGGCGTATCTCATCATTCCTAGTCTCCTTACAATCACCTGCGTGTCTGGGGATCTCGTACTTCGGTGAAGTGGTGAAGACGTTTGATCGCATAGCCACAGTTTGTTGTGATCCTTTCAGGCTCTGAAGAGGCGGTTCTGCCGAAACGTAGTAACAAAAACAGTCAGTAACTTCAAAACAGTAAACTCAGTAATATAATTCACTGAAAATTGAAAAATCTTTTTTATTGTGTAAGAATTCATGCTTTTTTTTCTTGAAACCAGATTATGATTCATTTCAAGAATGCTCGCTCTCGCTGTCCAGGCAATGAAACTATTGTTGATATCGCTGATGCATCAATTCCAATTCACATCTAACTTACAGGCATTCAAAGGTGGGCACAAAAAATGATTGCTAAGAAGGTGATGAGCTTTAAAACGGGTAATGGCAGTCTCAAGAGAGCGGACGTTTCTGAGGAAAGGCTGCTAAGTGAAAACTGGAGCTATGTCCGCTCTCTCGCCCCTTTCATTTTCTCTTCGCCAAGTTCATTTGCGAGGTGTTTACTTTCTTGAATTTTTGCGGCAGTAGGATCAAGTGTAATTAAACAAAGTCAACTAACCAATCGTAAGCGTATCAGCAAATCGTAGTGTTCGCAAGGTGTTGTTCCAGCTGTATGGCTACAGCCTGCTACCACTTTCCTCATCAAGTACGGCCCATCTCGGCTCACAGTTCAGTTATTAGCAGTCGCTGTCGATGTCACTCGCTCTTTGCTCCACCTTCAGATCGGTTTGGCTGTTTTTCTTGTGCTGTGTCACAGTGCCGCTATTTGCAGTGTGTCAAGCGGTCAATGGAGCTGGTCGTTTGCCATCTACTGATCACTGCTCTCGCTTTCACATCTGCATTCCAAACTAAGGTAAATTTATTCTTCTTTTTTGATTTTTTGATTAATACTTCGGCGTTCCTATAATTGTGCATTTTGGAATGGTTTTCGCTAAAATAACGTTGGTGTCGTTACTTTTGACGTTGCTCGTTTACTTTCTTCTCCCAAATATATGCCATCATAGTGGGTGTAAACATAATTGTTGATCATCGAGGTAAAAGAAAACGGAATTGCTACTGACGTTTCTTTTTTCCGGTTCTCTATTTTTAGTTTTTTCGATACTTTTATACGTTTGCATCATTTCGTATACGTTAGGCCAGAAGCGAGGAAGTTGCAATATACCAGTAGAAGCCTGCGGATCTTTCCAGAACCTTCTTCACCATGGTGTCACCTTTTACCGATTATCCCATTACCGAGTTGAGTCAAAATTTTATCGTCATGGGGTAGCCCCACAATTAATTTATCCCTATAAACCATTACCTACACGTTTTCAGAGGTAGACTAAAAATTGGCATGTTTTATTGATCAAAAAAGTTAATATTCCACCATCATTCACCTATCGAGTATCCATGGGTTTGTAAAAGTAGCAGGAGTTTGAAGCATCCAATTCCTCATTCAGCTGAGGCTCTGAGAACATCATATAATTTATGAACTTAAGTGCTTTCCTCTTTTAGTTGATAGCAACTTCCAAAGTCCTCCTCGACGAGATTATCAATGGACACGACGATTCTTTGAAATGGTTGGCTGAGTTATGTGATGACTTCGGACCACGAAAAACGGGTTCCGACTCCTTGGAAAAGTGAGTCTTCATGTATACAAGAGCCAAAGAGACTTTTACTACTGAATCAGGGAATATTTTGTTGTTTGACACAACGTTTTCATTTGAAGTTTAATATTGTTAGAAGGTGTTAAATCTTTGATTCAGTGCAATCGATTGGGTAATGGAATCATTGCGAGCAAGTGGTTTTGAAGTCCATTCCGAGCCCGTTCCTGGATTGCCCAATTGGATCCGTGGTGACGACTCGGCATATATCATAGGTTATTTCTTCGTTCCCCTTCTTTTTTGTAAGTTCTCTGAAAGAAAAACCTTGTAATCATAGTTATAGCCACTAAGTTGTGTTGAAATGAAAAGAGTTTATAAATTGTGGCTCTGGTCATTCAAGGCAGCTCATGTAAGAACCCATAACGGATGAATACCTCTCAAAGAAATAGTAACATTTCAATCTGTTTATTACCTCCTCTGTTTTGATCAGCTCCTTTTTCCGAGGGAGAACACTCTCTTTACCCGTAAATTCTGGAAGGATTTCGAATTACGTCCTATCAGCAGAAAAGGGTTCTCCCTGAATCATTTTGATGCTTGACCGGTGGAATTTCGACGTCCATTCAAAGTTGGGCTCTACTGCGTGAGATTATGGTCAACTTATCTTCATAATCCCACATCACACAATCCTCATAATCGTTTGTTTGGTTAGCATGTCTGTTTTGGACTTCAGAAAAATCTAGCTGTCATGATATGTAGTTGTACGATGACTGCTAAGCTACCTAGGCCTCGAATCATGTGGAATTTAGGCTACTTACCTAATGTTTTGCCAAATTCACAGGCGAGTTCAAGCATTTTCACCACATCGTTTCTGAAGCACTGTATCGAAAATTGAACTGTTTCATTGAGATCCTCTTGAACAACATATAGAGCATAGAACTTTCCTACTGAAAATATTTGGTAAGTTAGTGAATCATTTTTGCATCGAATAGGCTAGTGTTGTGCTGCGATACCACCGCTTATCGGTTCGCTTTCCTTCGTGCAACGTCGTCGTTTCGAATCGATTTCAAGTGGTACTCATTAAGAATCTGTTCTCCGAGAATGTTTTTCGAAATTCATGTGAAGTAGCTGGGAAATTCGCGAGTAAACGTTTTTTTCTAAATATGCGGATTTGTCAACTTGAACGAGTTGTCCCAGGAAAGTCCCATTTGTGGAAACTCTTTGCACTTTTTTCTTTGCCAGATGTAAGCTATTCAGAGAAAATGGGTAGATTTCAACAAATACATTGAAAAAAAGATCTTTCTGATGTAGACTTCTTCTACACCTCATTTATTTCACCCTCATCACCCCCAGGAAGCCGACTGACGCGCGCACATGATGAGCCTGGTGCCAGTTAACTCACTTCGCCAAGTATGAACAACTGGCTGGCTCCTGCGATTTGACGCATGGATCATGGATTCAAACATGACAAAAATTCCTTTTGCACGGCTTTCGTTAAGGAATCTCCTATATTTCAATTATGCTGACACAGGACATAACTGAATTCTTTTGCAAATTTACAGATTTTTTTTTTGAAATGAACTTCTTTAGAGCCACGGCAGCACAAACTCAACATATTAGCCATTGATGGGTCTCCTCCAGGTCTAGTTGAAGGTCAAGTTGTTGTTATACGGGAAATAGAAGAGTTGAAGGTAATTTCTAATTTGTATTGTTACCAAAAGTCGTGCGAATCTTTTACAGAACAAAAAAGTCAAAGGGAAGATCGTCGTTACTGCCCAGAATTGGACCACCTATGGCAATGCAGTGAAATACCGACAGCTTGCCAAAGAGGTAGCGAAGCGAGGAGGGCTGGCATTACTGGCGAAGTCGGCTGCACCGATGTCTCTCTACACAGCTCATACGGGAGCAGGAGCTCGGGGTGTGTGTTTTTCTTGTACCTTTTTTGCAGTCTCGTTGGTAGAGACTGCAAAGCGCATCTTGCTGGACTCTCACCCCTTCTCAGTTCGTCTGCTACTTCCCTCGTCCCCAGCTTCATCATCTTGCTTCACATTGAATGAGAGGAATTGTTTTCTTAATGTTGAGTGATCTATTGAGCAGACTGTTGTGGGTTCCCGTAGGCTCGTAGGACGTCAAAGATTTCTTTCCCGTTACTGATGCAGGCAGATGGCACTATGAGAAACACTTTTCACGACAATGGCGAGCCCTCAACTCAGTACTCTATTTTATTGCTCTCTAATCGGAAACGAAAAAGGCTCGACATCGCTCGAGGAGCACCACCTACATTTTATATCTCTATAACAGAGTTCTCCACAAAATAGTTCTTCACTGGAACAGTCTCAATTGCTAGCTACGTAGCCTGAGCAGTCCCATTTGGGAATTGTGGAGACAACACACCCGTAAAAGGATTGAAAGCATAAAGTTTTTGATTATGAATAGAGTTCAAATTCACTTGTTCTTTTTAGGCTCTCCCATTCCGGCAGCATGTTTGACCAGTGAAGAAGCAGAAATGATTTCGAGGTGGTATGATAGGAAAAAGAAAGTGATAGTCAGGCTAAATATCACATCCGCCGAGTCTCCCGAAAAAGTCATTAGCCGAAATGTCGTTTTCGAAATTAAAGGTTGATTCTTATGCTAGATCTGAGCTTTCATAACAGCAACCGACATTTCTTCTCTGTAGGCTCTACCAATCCTGATGAAATCGTGCTCTTGTCGGCTCATATTGACTCCTGGGATGTTGGTCAGGGTGCTCTGGATGACGGCGGTGGCATGGCAGCCATGAGAGCTGCAATGTTGGCCATAAAACGGCTTTCCGAAGTCAATCCTGATTTCAAACCGAAAAGGTGAGTTCATTTGTTTACAAGTGCGACAGTTATTAGCTGTTTATATGAGAGCAAGCATCGTCGCAGTTCCATTAGATTCAGTTCGTTCCATAACTAATGCTTAGCTGGGGAACTGGTCTATCTTATTACTTACTTCAACCCAAAAGACCAAAACCAATTATTGGCGGGCAACATACTTGATCTCAGGGGTTTCAAAGTACATTGCAAAAAGATTGCCCTTACTGTTGCAGGTATTCGGTCCTCTTTTTGTTGTGTCAAGTGTTCTTCCGTAATTAATGCTATCGTAGGAGCTAGTTTCAGAACTATACGTGGGATATTCTGGACGGCCGAGGAACAAGGAACTCTTGGATCCTCCCACTACTTTCATGACCATTCAAACAGAAATGAACGTTTTGTATTCGCATCGGAGAGCGATCAAGGAGCATTTCGACCATGTAATTATCGATCCAGATTACGGTATCAAGGCGACAGACGACATGTGCGTAATTTCTGAAACCCATCTTTTTCAGCTAAGTGAAATTGTGTTGTTGCTTTCAGAAATCGCTGATTGAGCAAATAGTGCTGTTGATGAATGCAAACGGAGTCCCGTTACGAGTTCAGAATAGCAGTGATCAGGTGAGTGCGAAATCAGGTTCCTTTTATATGCTGGTGGTGATGTGCTACTGTATCCCGTACAGCTTTTTCGCCTTCTATTTTCGTTGGCTTTTCTTAACTAAAACAGATATTAATACACTTCTCAGCAAAAACAAGAGTAGTGGCAAAGGTAGACTTGTACGGGTGACGATTATTCTTCCATAGGTACTGGGAAATGTGGTGAACGGTATCACAACAGCTTGGAATTATTAATTCAAAAATGGCTTATTTCTACACTCAACAAAATTTACTTACTGAAATTTACCTACAGGTTGACATAACATACTTTGCTAATGCTGGAATCCCTTCAGTGAACTACGAGTCCGATAAAGGTAAGCTTTAACGAATTGTCTACAGTGATCTTCTTTAGTGATTTTCTTCATAAAATCCACAAACTCAGCCAGTAATTTTTATTGTTAATCCTCCACGAAAAATCTGTGGGAAAGCAATGCATAGCGCTGCCAGATACCCCGCGAAAGAGTAGAGTTCAGTCCATATGTTTGGTGATTTGAACTAGAAATTGTATATGCAAAGAAGGAATGGGTTATGTTGGATGGTAATTTGAGGATTTGAAGAAATCACTGTGATTTATCCTGTTTTGTTTTTTCTATTTCCTCTAATTCTCCTTGAAATTCATCCGAGAACTGCCCAAGAAATTTTCTTACCAAATTGTAGGGCTTCCAGTGGATGCGCTGTGAAACATGTGACCATTTTGCTGGAACAGTATTGGTAACCACTTCTGAGTGTCTTGTCCTTCCCTAATAATGTGGGCCCTGAAGTATTAGATGTAGGCTGCCCGGTCATCGGGTTTTGAGACCTGATGAAGCTTTCATGAAGTTTTCTAGCGATAATCGTGCAAGATCGCCGATTCCCCGTCTGGGTGGAAGTTTGTCTGTTCAACTACTATTCAGGAAACGACTACTATTTCAACTTTCACCACTCCAATGCAGATTACGTGTCAATATTCAAAGAAGATGATATCAAGTACACGGCTGCCATATTCGCCGTCTTAGCCCACAACATTGCCAATATGGAAGAATGGTAGGAGCGTAGTATGCACCCGATTCGAGTTCATACCACTATGATCTGAGTCCCTATCGCTGTGTGTCAGTCCAATGCTTTCATTGAGCTCAGATTTTTCTATCGAATGGAGCTGATGCTTTAAAATGTATCTATAACAAGTTGGTGTAGTGTAGAAAGTTCTTCGTTTTAAATTTATCAGTGATATTGTCTTCTTTTCAATGGGTCTACCGGTGCTTACTGTTGTTGGCTGATGGTAACATCGTTATCAGAAGTCGTTGTTTATGAAACTTCAACCCCTACTTTTTTATGAATATGGTCATTGGTTGGGATTTTCGATTAACTGGTGGTCGGATTAAAGGCACAGTTCACGATAAAAATGGTTTCTGAGTTCTCCCCCTAGGAATACGCTGTGGCCCCCAAGGGTAACAGGAAGAACGCTGTCGAGTCCCAAAACTCAACAGCTGGAGCATAGTGGGAGCCCCATTACCGGATCGCCCACACTTCCCGCCCCTCAGTCGATGTCGCGTTAGTCGAGTGTCGAGGCGATACAGATTGCAATATTCGTTTTAGGATCCACACACACTATTAGCAGATCGCCGTGTGATGAGGCGATGTTTTCCCCCCATTCCTTTATTCTCTGTTATTCTTTTTGGTGCTGCGATTCCTTATTTAATTTTCTACACCAAGAGGCTAAAAAAGCTGGGCTGTTTTTGCTGTTACTAGGGTTTTTTGTTAACTTTGCTTATGAGTGAATAAATTTTTGCTTACCGTAATCGTCTGTTCGGACCATGACCCACACCTACGCACTGACACACATTGTATCCGTCCAAATCTCGTCCAAACGCCCCAATCTTCTTCATTCTTCTGATCTCATTCGTCCAGTCCCCTTTTAACGATTTCTCGGAGCCTTTTTCATTTTGAAAACACCGATCCATGCAGTTTCTTCACCTTCATCGTACTGTTTTCCTTCTTGTCTTCCATTTTTCGTCATAATCAGAACTACCCAAAGTTGCTGAAGTAGCCTGCCGTCGTCTGATAGTAACAGGAATAAAACACATTTTATTGCGCTTAAATGGAAGTGATTTCAATAAGTCTATGTTGCTGCTATTGCCACTTTTGTCAAGCTACGCTACCATACCTTATCATCATGGGAAACTTATTGAAGAGTCAAGGCTAATCGTGAATACAAAAGATGGATAGGAATAAAACGCTATTGACTCATAAAGTCCTTTATCAGCCTTCACTAGCTGGTCATTTTCTGTCATGTCCTATCTGACCCAGTCATAACCTTCATCAAACACAATCTAGTCTATGTAATATCGACATAATCTCCTAGGAACAGCTTACATGACTTAGCGACTTGGTGTGGTCTACTGTAAACAACTGTTGATTGCTTTTTCAATATCCGGCAGAAAAACCTATTTTCCTTAGAGTACTAGAAAATTCGCTTCTACAGAATGGTAGAAAGGCTAGTTGGAGAATTGACCGCTAGCTTAGAAAGGATCCTTATGAAGAATTTTACCTTAGGGAACGAGGAACTGTCCATAGCCATCAGGAGCAGTAGCCAGACCGAGTCTAAATGGTGTGTGATCTGTAGACGAAATCTAGTCAGTAAACAGTATATGATAGAGGATTGCTCTATATCACTGAGAAGATTCACCTGGTAGCCTTCATTTAACAGCTTCTACTCACCTCGAATGGTTTGCACATATTATCCTTCAATTCTACTCGGTCAATACCTATTTATAAAAGCCGTACCAAGAGATGCTTTCGTAAGTCCGCTCATGTGACATCGCTATTTTTCTGTCAAATTATATTTTTTACAGGAATGTCGAAGCTTTAGAGCGAAGGCCTTTGAAAAACTGAAATACCGGGTAAGAATCTGGCTTGTAGATAAGTCGATCACATCACCTGTTTGAAGGGGTTTCGGTATTCAAAGAAACGGGAATCGTCTCCCTTCTCGATCCTGAATGACACTTTGTATATTTGGATATACCGAGATAGGGCGGGTGTTGTGAAGGGAAGAGTGACGCCGCGCTATCCGGCACCGTCATTCGGTCCGTCCATGCCAATCAAGCCAACTCTCCCTTTGGGGTCGGTTAATTGGTACCAAACTCGTCTGGGAGGATGAAAGGATTGACTTGTACATTAGCTAGGCACCGTAATTCATTGCATAGGGCACAGACTCTTTCAAACCAGCGCTAGAATTCTGAACAGAAGTCGAATACAGGGGAGCCATCCCAGAAACCAGGCCAACTATCGTCAAAAAACTTTATCTTCTATCCTTTTATTGCGGTAGTTCATTATTCCGGGGCCTAGATCACCTTATTCACGACACTGATTGTTGTTGTATGTTGTTGTTGCCATTGTTTATTGCTAGAAAGATTTGATTTCAGCAAGATCACAGATACCTTTCATGTTTTTGGTCAGGAATATCGTTATTAATAGAAGAAGTGATCAAGTAGAACCAAAAAGTACTCGGCTAACTACTACATGTCTCTATGAGACATTCCTTTGATTTGTCATCGGTCGCATTGACAATAAACGATTCAATCGCTATACATGCGAATATCTCATTGAAAGGTCCAAAGGTGCCATGTCGATGAGTAAGATATGTGGTTCAGCTCCGGAAATCATCTATAATCACCGTTTTTGCAAATTTACGGTGTGCTGTTTTGTTCGGACGCATTCAAACGCTACAGTATTCAGGAAAAAGGGAATCTTGCGGAAAATCTTTAACAATTACATACTTCCTCTCTGCAATGGGATTCTCAATCTCACTGAACTCCCACTCACAAGCGGGTCATGCAAAGAGCTAATCAGCACATCTCTGAAGTTGCCAGGCTTAGTCATTGCACATGTCTCTATCTTCCGTGTTCTCCATATCCTCAACGGTTCATCAGTTTTTCGTTCTCCAGACAGTTCTATGAGGAGTAATCGTTTTAGGATGAGTAGGGTGGGGTCTTGTCGAGAGATTCTTGGACTTTAACCTCGATTTTCATGCTAAATGCATCAATGAATATATCTTTTATTTCCTTTCACTTCAATGTTATTTATATGCAAATATGACATCTAGTATGTGTAATGGCGATGTTAGAATTTTTCAAATTTTCTGTGTTGTGTAGTTCTGTATTGCTTCCTTACCATGTTTGGCCCATCTTGTAATCAAAATAAATACATAATTAAGTCAATAATCCTTCTTATATATAAAGCAGTAACTTGGTTTGTCGGTTTGTCGGTATGTCTGTATGTCGGTATGTCGGTATGTCGGTCTGTCCGTCCGGGTTACTTTGTGATTATGATAAAGGTAGTGATATGGAAAACTTATTCTTCTTATACATATAAAAAGCAGTCACTTTGTGGGTAGGCTAATGGAGTAAAGTGAGCACTGCGGAGTGAAGTGAGAAATATGAAGTGAGGTGGATGATTCAAATTGTGATCTCTACTGTACTGTAATGGCAGTGCTTCGACACTGGTAAATAAATAATGAAAGCTCTTACGTACCAGTGACAGTGGTTAAAATTACTGTACTGTATACTGGCGAAAGTAGGCGTTCAAAACGGTGGTGCACCCGACCGACTTTCTATTAATTGGATGGAATACATATGGAACCAGAACTCTCCTGTGTAACTCTTCTCTTGGCAATAGCAACACTTCCTTGTGCGTTAGCTTCGGTATCACTTATATGCCCTCATTTCCACACAAACCCTTCGGCCTTCGACTTATTCAGGAGGAGGTACGCTTAGGAACTTGACAAATGGTAGCAAAGATTTCTACCATTCCTTAACCTTCCTTTTGACCTATGGCTCTTTACTGCTCTTTGACCTAAAACTACTCAATAGGAAGATGTTCACCCTACACTGTTATTTCACTAGTTATATCCTAACAAACTCAGAAGGGGTTCTTTCTTATGACTTTCAAGCAAATTTCCTATTTGATGTCTTTTATAGACTTATCGGTCCTTTTCATCAGTTTTTATCGAGTTCCTGTATCAACTGCAATGACTTCTTCCTTATTAAGTTTTCATCGATAGAACTGGATTGACCATAATTTCTTCTCGAAGTTGGAAGTAAGTGGGAGTTTCTGTTCATTTTCGAAAATATCTCTCTTATTATAAAGCAGAAACTTGGTGTGTCGGTTTGTCGGTATGTCGGTATGTCTGTTTGTCGGTGTGTCCGTCCGCAAACTTTATGATTACGATAAAGGCAGTGATATGGATAACCCAGCTATATTCTACATTCCTCTACATTTCTTCATTTAACTGGGGTAAATGGTGGGGGGGGGGGAGGCACACTTCTAACTGCCTGCTTAATAAATGTAAGGAATGAGGGCCCGCGCAAACCGGGCGAAGCAACTGGTTACCAAATATCCTAGAATAGGGTCGAACGTACATTTCCAAATTTTCCATCCCATAGTACATAGGCATTAGAGTCGTTTCACCAATGAGGTGCTGTGTAATCTGTTTGTCTCAGTTGCCTGAATCTTCGATTACTCGATAACAAAGTTATCATAACTAATTCTGACTGAACGGGCCGAATAAGATCAACGGGGGCGGGTTCAGGCGAAAACTTAGTAGGTACAAAGAAGGACCGCGTGGGGGTTTTCATCTCGTCCGAGGTAGCCATCTCACCCACCCCGGTACATCAGGGTGTCCCAATCGGTGAAAATAGTACTCCAGCTCTAGCTACAGCCTAGCTCTTGCCCTTTCATGAACGGTACGTCCCGGCTCACAGTGCAATCATTAGCAGTCTCTATCAGTATCATTTGCTCTTCATCCCTTCTTTTGACCGGTTTAGTTTTCATCTTGTATGCCACAGAATCACTATTTTCAGTGTGTCAAGCGGTGGATGGAGTCGAGTGTTTGCTATCTGGTGATCATTGCTCTCGCTTTCACATCTGCATTACGAAATAAGGTGAATCTTGATCTAATTTTTGATCTAAAAAATTAACGTTTTAAATGTACCCTTTACAGACCAAAAATAAATTGTATCATACTTTGACGTTTTCGTTTACTTCCTTCTCTTAAATGTGGGCTGTCATGATGGGAAAGGTCAAAGTTGTTGGTAACGAAAGGGGAAGGAAACCGAATTTAACAGATTTCCCTCTTACTCCTTACTTAGTTCGAATCATTTTGGTTTTTTGATGCGTGTAATCATAGTATGATTGTATACCTTTGATCAGGAATGAGGAAGGTGCTGTATACGGGTAGGGAAGTGCGGATGCGCAGCCTTCTTCATCTCCCTACAGTGACGCCTTCTTTAACTTTTCGGTGAAAATGTAGTTGGGGGGGGGGGGGGGGGGGGGGGGGCACCCATCCGAAGGTCAATATACAAGAAATGACGTCAATGAAACGCGTTATGTCGGGTTATATCACCGACATCCCAGTTTTCAACTGAGGGCTTTCGTATTGAAGGAGCACCTCGGTGGGCAAGTTTTCTTTATTTTTTTCTTTTTTTTTGCAGGAGGTGACCATCCCAGCCGCCCAGGTGCTCCTACCCTACCAAGGCTTATTTGGAAAACTAAATTTCCTTGGCCGAAACCGCCTAAAAGAGAACAGGTGGTTCCATCATCCTCTACGCATCTGACACAGTGCTAATACAACAAGGACTAACACGTTAGACTGAGTTCATTTCTTGATACACTGACCTTCGGGTGGGTGCCCGCCCCCCCCCCCCCCAACTACATTTTCACCCTTAGCCATTGTCAGTAATTCTTGGAGTGTGGCTAGAAAACTGGATTGTAGTCTTGGTAAGAAAGCTTGATACTTCTTCACCTCAGTACCTATCAAGTAGTGGTGTGTTTTGTAAATAATACAGATGCTAAAAGCTTTCAATTTCACATTTGGTAAAAGCCTTCAGCAACATTGCATAACTTATGAGCTTGAACGCTGTTCACCTTCAGTCAATAGCAACATCCGAAATTCTCCTCAACGAGATTATCAGTGGACAAGACGATTCTTTAAAGTGGTTGGCTGAGCTATGCGATGATTTTGGACCACGAAAAACGGGATCTATATCCCTGGAAAAGTCAGTTTTATTGCGTATAATCGTCCACCAAGATCTTAAGAACTAAACCCGAGAATTTTCTGCTACCTGACACAGCCTTTTTAACATCGTACATACAGTTCCCATTGAAATGCTAACGGGTTTGAAAATAGCGCTTATATCGATGACAAGGTGTCAAACGTACGTGATTTAGAGCAATCGATTGGGTGATGGAATCATTACGAGCAAGTGGTTTTAAAGTCCATTCTGAGCCTGTTCCTGGATTGCCCAATTGGATCCGCGGCGACGACACGGCATATATTACAGGTTACCTCGATGTTCCCTATTCTTTTTTTTTGTCAAATTCTTGGAGAAAAGGGTATGTAGGCAGAAGTGTAATTTTTTGTGTGAAAATATTCAGATTTTGTTTCGACTTTATGTTTTGTAATTGCTGTTGTTTCGCCGCAGCACGCGTTTAAAAGTCTCGCAAGGTTGGCGTTTTATGGACCTTCTGTCTCGGACAGTACTCGAACCCGTACTTGTGCTTTCCGGGCACCGTGCTCTATACCTTACACTACCGAGACCCCGCTTGCCCTTGCCTTCTGACCAACACATGCTACTTGTCACAGAAGTTTTTTGATTTTCATCTTTATTGAAAGTTTTTAAGAACCACGGCAGCACAAACTCAACATATTGGCCATAGATGGGTCTCCTCCAGGTCTAGTTGATGGTGAAGTTATTGTAATACGGGACAAAGAAGAATTACAGGTAATTCCTAGTTCGTACTGTTACCAGAAGCCCTGAGAATCCTTTACAGAATAAAACTGTCGAAGGGAAGATCGTCGTCACTGCTCAGAATTGGACTGACTATCCCAATGCAGTGAAGTACCGACGCCTTGCAAAAGAGGTGGCAAAGCGAGGAGGGCTAGCGTTACTGGCAAAGTCGGCTGCACCGATGTCTCTCTACACAGCTCATACGGGAGCAGGAGCACGAGGTGTGTTTTCTCGTACCTCTGCTAATTATACTGGGCAACTTATGTCTGTGCATTTTCATAATATTGGCATCAACTCATTTTGCATTCGGGTTGGGCCTTGTTAGTAGATGGAAGTTGGCTATTTGAACTATTTTTCGAAGCTTTTGAACGGAACTGCCTTCGCAACTTTAGCAATTGCTTATACCCCTCCCATCGTATAAACCTACGAGAAGATGGCAGGGGTGTCAGACCTGCTGCTGGACTCTTAGCTGCCTTCTTAGCTTGGTCTGCTCCTAGCTCCTGATCTTCACCATCGTTCTTGGTAGCAAATGCAGGGGATTTGTTATAATAATATTGAGGTGACCTATTAAACACAATTTTATGCAATGAGCTAGTATTCGTAGGCTTATGGGACGTCTGTGAGTCAATAGAAGTGCTTTCTCATTACGTGCAGGCAGGTGGCGCTAACGCTTTTCGCGACAATAACGAGCTGTGGCTGAAACATCCCTCAGCCTCAGTTTTCTACTTTACTCCTCTCTACTCGGACATGAAAAGGTTTGACTTTGCTCAAGGAACGCCACCTCCATTTTATCTGCCTATAACAGAGCAGGGTTCTTTACAGAAAAGTTTCTAGCAGGACAGACTGAGCATTCACATTTGGAAGTTAAGGTTAACTATACCTATCGTGCTCATTATAGTGCTTGAAAATGTTTAGGCTCTCCCATTCCGGCCGCTTGTTTGACCAGTGAAGAAGCAGAAATGATTTCAAGGTGGTATGATAGGAAAAAGAAAGTCAGAGTCAGGCTAAATATGACATCCGCCGAGTCTCCCGAAAAAGTCATTAGCCGAAATGTCGTTTTCGAAATTAAAGGTTGATCCTTCTGCTAGATCTGAGCTTTCAGAACAGCACACTAACGGTTTTTCTTTGAAGGTTCTACTCATCCTGATGAAATCGTGCTCTTATCGGCTCATATTGATTCCTGGGATGTTGGTCAGGGTGCTCTGGATGACGGTGGTGGCATGGCAGCCGTGAGGGCCGCAATGTTAGCCATCAAACGGCTTTCCGAAGTCAATCCTGATTTCCAACCGGAAAGGTGATTTCCTCCTTTTTGTACCTGCGCCAGTAATTGGCTGTTGATAAGAGAGTAAGCATTACAATTTCATTGGAATTTGTGTTCTTTCGGCATCTGCAGAGCAGGCAACTGTAATTGTCGTGAAGTAGAAATATCCTCATCCTTTCCTTACTATATATAAAGCGCTCGCGCCTGTCTGTTTACCGGATTCATAACTCTTGTCCTTGTGGACCTAGAGCATTAAACTTAGGTAGAAATACAAGGGGCAGGATAGGAACACTCATGGTGGGTGGCTGAACCCCACAGGGGGAAGAGTTTGCGCCAAAATTGTCACTTTAGCCCTAGGACGTTCAAAGTTGGCAGGAGTATAGGCGACAGGATGGGAACACTTATGGTAGGTGGGAGGACCGGACCATGCCTATAGGAAGCGGGATGTGCGCGAAAGTTTTCAATTTGGCTGTAGGGCGTACGAACGTGATAGGAGGGTAGGCGGCAGTATGGGTATGGGAACACTTATCGTGGGTAATAGGGTCGGACCCCGCCCACAGGGGGCGGGGATCTCATGGATTTGGAGAGCAAAATCAATAGGAGAAGAGGGGGCAAGATGGGTCACTTTCAGTGTCACTCAGAAATTAGCTGGGCAGGCATATATTTTCGGGGGAATTGTTCTGCCTGGCTTCTTCGCTCAATGTAAGAGAAGAAAGCGAACCATTCGGTGTTATAGATAACATATTTATTTATTTATTTACTTATTTATTTATCAAACTTCGTAAAATACACAATACATTATAGAAAGTACAACTTTCATTACTATGGAATGGTGATCAAATGCTATCGAAGGTTGTTTTAGAACTATACGAGCGGTATTCTGGACAGCCGAGGAACAAGGAACTCTAGGATCTTCCCACTATTTTCATAAACATTCAAACACAAGTGAACGTTTCGTGTTCGCATCGGAGTGTGATCTAGGAGCATTTCGACCATGTGATTATCGAGCTAGATTGCGGTATCAAGGCGACAGACGACATGTGGGTAGGATGTATAATACTCTTTTTGGATTGTGAAATTACAAAATCGCTTTCAGAAGTTGTTGATTGAGCAGATGGTTCTGTTGATGAATGCCAACGGAATTCCGTTACGAGTTCAAAATCACAAAGATCAGGTGAGGGCGAAATCGGGTCCCTTCTGTACTGCTGCTAGCGCTGGGCTACTGTATCTTGGTCAGCTTTTTTGCGTTCTATTTTATCCTTAATAGTCAAATTGGCAAAACTGTCAGCAAACATAGAAGTAGTGACGAGAGTAGACCTGTACGTGCTGATGATTATTTTCCTATAACGACTTGGAAATGTGGTATTGCGGTCCTTTACCAATTTTGGAATAATTAGCTTTGACATAGCTTTATTCTCATACTCAACAATAACTACTCACAGAAATTCATTTTCAGATTGACGTAACCGTCTTTGCAAATGCCGGGATTCCGACAGTGAATTATGAGTCCGACAAAGGTAAGACTTCGGGAGTTCCATATAGTAATCTTTAAATGTTTTCATAATGCCTGACAGTAATCCTTAATTGTTTCTCCATTGTCTACTGGCCCGCGGAAGGATACAGGAACACGCTTGTTCGGTGATTCGTAGGGTAGTGCATACCTAGAACAGGATGGACGTTACATGATAAGGGAAGGGGAGTGGGTAGTACCAAAGGGATCTTTGTCGCGAACCAACGCTGCGTGACTGTCGTTGCGGAGATGCGGAAATCTGCGCTGTACTTGCTCATTTACATGCCACACGGTGTTGCGAACCCTGATGACCCCGCGCCCAACGCGTGTAAAACTGGCCACTAATGGAATGATGAATGACGCGGCAAAACTGGTGACAGTAGGAATATACTCTATGCCAAGGGGCCAGAGCCAGGGCGATGAGTCGACGGGCAGTCAGCGCACGATTTAAGGGCACAGTTCACGATAGTTTCTGGTAATCCAGATCAAGACCAAAAATGGAAGATAAGATGGGAAGTAGTGCGATGAAGGCGAAGAAAGTGTGTCAGTCGGTGTTTCCAAAGTGAAAAAAGACTTCGAGAAACCGTTAAAAAGGGAGCTGGACGAGAATGACACTAGAAGGATCAAGAGGAATGGAGCGTTTGGTCGAGCTATACAGTAAGTGCCATTGTGTACGTGTGGGTCCTGGTGCGAATAGATGAATACGGTAAGCAAAAATTCATTCACTCGTATGCATAGGTTAACAAAACACCCTAGTACCAGCAAAAGTAGCCCACCTTTTTTGGGCTTCTCGAGGTAGAAAATTAAATAAGGGGTCGCGGCAGCAAAAAGAATAATAGAGGAAGAAAGAATGGGAGAAAAACATTGCCTCATCAGCTGATTGTGCGGGTCCTAGAGCGGATGTTGCAATCTGTATCGCCTCGACATTCGTCTGACGTGACATCGATCGAGGGGCGGGAAGTCCGGGCGATCCGGCGCGGCGTTACTAATTATTCATAAGTGCTTGTGCTTTTCGAATACAGTAGGTTCCGAATTGATAGTGTAGGGCATTCTGCAAGACAAACGGTACGCTCTGTTGAAGCGCTCTGATCCCGATGTACACGTATGATGGAACCTTCCAGGAGCTGTTTTTGCCCACATTAGGCTGAAAGTCCATTGTTAGCGTTGGCACCGAAGTGGGGGCAATTCAGTATGAAGCTAATGTAGGCGAGGGCATTCTCTGTCTGCTGGCTGAGCTGGAGCTTGCCTACCGCGACTTTCTATTTAGGGAGCGACTACTATTTCAACTTTCACCACTCCAATGCTGATTACGTGTCAATATTTAAAGAAGATGATATCAAATACACAGCTGCCATATTCGCCGTCCTAGCCCACAATATCGCCAATATGGAAGAATGGTAGAACGTAGGATGGAAGCCGATCCTAGTGCATCCAAATGTTCTGACCTTATTCGTTATCGCTGAAGAACGTGTCAATCCGATTTTTCGGCGATCTCATATTTTTCCATCTTGAAGCTTTAAAATTTAATTGTTTCAGCCGTTTGACTAGTGTAGAGAGTTTGTCGTTCTGAACTTATAGGGATAAAACTATTGTTACTGATATATAAACTTGTTCGAACCCTTCAGAAGGATTTCATCAAAAAGCACTTCCGAACTGTGCAGTATCGATCATATGTTGTCAACAAGGCGCAAAAATTGTCAGCGGCGCAGGCGCCACCGCAACTTGGACGCTCTTCGCTCAACGCACAACGCTGTACTCTGAAGGCTCCCATCCATTCCAGGTCCGAACGCTCTAGAACCAAATGGAACAGGTGTTATGAACTCCCGGTTAACCACACGTATCGATACACTAACTGAGCGAATTATGCATGTGTAGTAGGGTTATGGCAGCGGGCACTTATGAGAATCTCGTTTTTGGCTACAAAGCTCAGGGCTTGCTTTCTAATTTTAACTAGTTGTCTCAAAACTAACCACCAGTTGTTCTTCCTACTCGAAATAGCAGCTCTACGTCCCTAACTTTATAACATTGTTTTTGCAAAAGGGCTCAGATGAGAAAATGGAAGTGAGCGCTAGGTAAGCGTTAGATTTAATGCGCATCGCTACGCTTGAAGGTACCATTTGATACCTCTTAACGACTCCGGTTTTTCTAAGGACCAAGTAAGATTCTAACTTTCTGAATGAACGAATGCTCTCCGTGACTGATTTGATGCCAGTAGTGATTGTAGTGATTTCGAATTGCTGGGAAGTCAAAATTCGAAACTTTCACTTTCTCGGGCTCAACGTAAATGGTCCCTTGCAAGTGCTACTTTACAAAATCGGTGTGCTAGTGCACTAGACTATTTGACTTTAGAGGAATAAGTAACAAAAACTTGATGCGTCCACTTGGAAATCGGCAGAGCAACCTACAGAAACTTCTGTGGCTTAGCGAAAGTTTTCTCGAATGTTTTCATGTGCTAGAATTTTCGCCACCGCAGATTTGCCTAGGAAACAGTTTACGAGAGCTGGGAAGATATCTGACGAGAGATTTCTGTTTAGGGAGTAAGGAAGTGCTCCCGGGCAGTAGCCGGACCCTATCGGAATGGGGTATACGGTAACCTGTAGACAAAATCTAGTGTGTTGGTAAGCAGTATATGATAGAGGAGCTTTTTATCACTTATGAGATTCATATGGGCTTTCATTTAACCGCTTCTACTCACCTCGAATGGTTTGCGCTTATTACCCTCCAATTCTACTCGGTCAATACCTTTTTATAAAAATCGTACCAAGAGATGCCTTTGTAAGTTTGCTCATGTTATCTCACTGTTTTACAGTTGAATAATATTTTTTTACAGGAATGTCGAACTTTGAGAGCGAAGGCCTTCGAAAAATTGAAATACCGGGTAAGGATGTACCTTTGTAGATAAGTCGATCACGTCACTTAGTGGAAAGGACTCTACCAGCTTTGTCTTGGAAATCGTCTTGTTTCTTAATCCTTGCCGGCCATGCCCACTGGGTCTTCCATCGCTACGGGGCCTGTTATTGTTGTTGTCGTCTTCTGGGAGGATAAAAGCTCTATCTTGTACAATGGCTGGCCACCGCAAGTCATAGTGTAGGTCACATACGCATTCAATTTTGTTTACCCGGCTGAAGAGAAGTCGAATGCAGTAGGCATCAGAAAACCGGATTGATTCACCCGGAGGCTTCATCTTTATCCTTTGTTGATCTTATTTGTTGTTGTTGTTGTTGTTGTTGTTGTTGTTTGTTCTAACGATTTTCTTTCAGCAAGATCACAGATACCTTTCATGTTTTTGGTCAGGAATATCGCTATTAATAGAAGAAGTGATCAAGTAGAACCAAAAAATACTCGGTTAACTACAAGTCTCTACGAGACATTCTTTCGATTTGTCATCGGTCGCATTGACAATAAACGATTTGATCGCTATAGATGTAAAGATTTCATTGATAGGTCTGAATATGCCACATCAATGAGAAATATTTGTGGACCAGCTCCGGTAATCATATATAATGCCGGTTTTTTTTTTTACAATTTCTCGAATTGCTGTCGTGTTCGGGCACATTTATGGGCCACTTTATTCCGGAATAAGAGAAGGGTGTTTTCTCGAAACGCCCTGAGCAACTAGAAACTTCCCCATCGCTTTGGGAGGCTCAGTCTCACTGAGCGTCACTGTCAGGAGAGTCATACCCAGCGCTAAGCAGCACATACCGAAAGTTGCTAGGTTTGTCCACTGAACAATGCGGTTCTCCTTCAAGCTCTCCATATCCTCTGAGGACCATCAATTTTCGTTCTTCAAACAGTTCGAGGTGGAGAAATCGTGGGATGAATAGAATGGATATATTGTCGAGAGATTCTTGGATTTAGCTTTGTGTTTTTATGCTGGAGCTCTTATGGGACGATGAGAGGGGTTCAAAGTAATGGGGCTCCGGAATTTCATAAGTTGAGTTCAGGAACGCTTTTAGTGTTGTGATCTTCCGAAATCAGGTGCTCAGAATGGTCAGACTATTTTGAACGGTCTCTAATGAAGCGAATGGAAAAAGCAAGAGCAAGGCCCCCTTTCTCTCTCCCTGAACCCTTTTTTCATGGCAACAGCATAAGGCATTACGTTTGGTAACGTGTGGTTGCCATCTGCTTCACACGGACACGTCCGATTCTTTACTGATGGGAGAAAGAAATTCCGGGATACCGACTAGTCACCGATTTCTACCGATCATTATTTCTCTTACTGACCTACTGTTCGCTAGTACTTTTTGACCTAAATAAACTCGATAAGCAGGTGTCTGCTCTCCGCCGTCGTTTCCCTTCTGATATTCTATTGAACTCCACTCAAGACTTTTTTTATGACCTTTATGCAAATTTCTTATGTGAACAAGTCCCTCTTTAGGCTTTATCGGTCCGCCTTATCAGTATTCATCGGTCTCTGTATCAACCGCGTTTCTGTTTTCCGTTTTTTCGCTCCTGTATTGAATTGATCTGCGGTTTTTCTTTAAAAGCAAATGGCCGCCAATTCTTACTCACTTTCTAGGTGGACTGAAATATTTCTTTTCAGGTGGTCCTAAATATTCCACAGTATTGATATATTGAAGCTTTCCTTTCATGGATGCTTTAGTAATTAGAGCTGTTTCACCAGTTGAGTTGGTATAACAGTTTGTAATAGTTGCTTGATCCTTCACTAACTCAGTAACCAAGTATTAATGAAGGATTCGGAGAGCACTGTTGCAATTTAATTTCTATACTTACTCCTTACTAACTTTGTATACTATAATGAGAAGTTTACCATGTCTCTGCCCGACCTTCACATAAGCCACATCTTGAAATGAGCCAAAATTCTGCTGTACAAGGGCTTACGCGGTTACCAGCTCATAAATTAACATAAGTAAAACTTTAGTGACTACAGGGAAGGTTTTCCTCTCCCTAATTATCCTTCCTCTTCTTATCACATTTCTTTATCCAGAACACCAATCTTCAGCTCAAATTTTCGATATTACCATACCCCTTCGCTGTTCCCATTTTGTCATACAGCTTAAGCGGCTAAGCATTTTAATGGGTTTATGTGCCTACGACTTTTGTTAGAGCTGGTCGTAACCGTCGTTACTCGATTGCTTTCTTTTAAGTCAAAACCTAGCTCGGAAACAAGATAAGTGTTAGTTTCGACGATCGTGTAGAATGAGTGGAAGCACGATTGAAGTGGGATGTTGACGCAAGGTTAACAAAACCACCAAAAAGGAGACGAATCTTTGCAACTGTCCCAAATCCGAATCCCCAAGTAGGATAGCCATCACAAGGTAGAATAACGAACGTTGCGAACCAATGCAGTAAGGTTTTGGATTGATATGATTGTATAATGATAGGCTAGGCCTCCTCACTATTCGCCTCGAATCACATCTAGTACATAGATGTCCCACTGCGTCACATGCCGCTTGTGAAAGTGTTCCTGAGTTTCTTTGAAGTAGTTGGAAAATGGGCAAATTCAATGCTCCTCGTCTCCAACATATACATTTATAGTCGTTTTTGTACTTGTCATCATGAGCCTTTCTTCTTTATTAATAGCTTCGCCTAATTGTATATGTATTGCAGAACAAGTTGATTCAATGACTGTCATCTGAATGAGTTCCTTTGGAGGGAAAATGCACTTGTGAAAAAAGGATGAGTGAGGTAGTGCTCAGTATGTATGAGAGAGTGAGTCGTGAAGGGTCCATTACCATGAGTTTATTTCTTAATTGAAACCCTTTGAAATTCATCAATTAACTTTTCTGTCTTTTATACCCTCAACCACCTTCCCGAATACCGATCACAGCCTTCTATCTTTACGTGTGCTCTCCTGAAGCGGAGGAGGCTACTAGTAATTGCAGTACTACGCCATGTTCGAGTGGTCGAGGGTTCAGAATTCGGAGCGATTTTCGCATAAGCTCTCAAGCCATCAGTCAGTAATTGTAATTGTAAACAAAAACTCATTCGAAAAATTCTCGGCTCCCCACTGTTTTTCGTGACTTTTTATCGGGAACCTACCCAGTTTTTAAGGAGCGTTGACTAGGCGGAGAGGGGGAGGGGAGGGATCATAGGATGTGTGCAACTTGTATAGGTCAGATCAAAAATCCGAAATCAAATCAGACCAAAAATCATCAAAATCTTTGAATTCTCCTTGCAATTGTCCCATCTAGGGGAACAAGTAGGAACCATCTTGACAGCGGATCCGGGACAATCTTATGGTCATACATTACTGGCTTCATTTTACTATATTTTGAGGAGCTCAGCAAGTCCGTGAGCTGGAAAGTTGTATTTACCGTATCTCATGAGTGATGAGATGGGCGTAGAGCACATTGTGCATATATAACCTACTACTATTACTACCCTACCTATCCGGACGGCTTCACCTGACCGTAGCCGTTAGTGAGGCTCTTTACTAATCTTTCTATTTCTTTGAGGAGTTCTCCACTTCTTGGGCATATAGATCAGGGCAGAAAACGTTCCATAACGATGAACAAGTCCGACTGTCTGGATCACAGTTTGTTAGGCGATTATCTCAAGGGAAAAGACTCAGCGAGTTACTGCAAGGTAATTTCTGGAGTCCTTTTTTCAAAGTTGGTTTCCTCAATCAGTTTCTTGGATTCGTCCACTAACTTAGTGAGTTTCTTCCATTTCTATCGATTTTCCATTTTCTGACACAACTCACGTCTGAATTTCTTCCCTTTTCTGTGGGACTGAGGCCTCGAGCACTGAATTTTACTTTTGTTCCGTGTTACTACCTACTAATACATACAAGAGACCATGTGCATGTTGCTACATACTCTCTTTTCTTGAAGTTGATCCTCCTTGTCAGGTCCATCGGTGAAGTCCTATTTACATTCTCTATCACCAGTGAAAAAACCCACTAAGGAACCAATTTATTCTCAAATGTCCGGATTATTGATTGGCTCTTTACTTCTAATCGCCTTATTTCTTCTCAGAAATGAAAGTAGTTCTTTGGATCTTCTCTTTACTTGGAGTCGGGGACATCCCAGATATCTTAAACTAACCTTTCACTGACTCTCTCTCTGCCTTTGGATCTTCATAGTTATGTTCACCATAAAGTTTTCAAAGCTCGGAAACCAGCCAATGCTTCTAAGGAGAGCCCCCTTTGTGGAACCTCAAGAGGCGAACCTAAAACTCTGAAGCACCATGAATTTTCTCAGCTAGCCTTTTTTTGCCTAATTTTACCTATGAGATCAAAAAGTATGGTCCGATTAAAAGTGGGTAACGGGCAATACTTTTTTTATGGGAATATCCTAAACGTGCATTCTACTAATAGGAGTTGGCAGAAATTATTTCTCCCCCCAAACTAGCCTACTCCCAGTGTTCCTCGCATATTCCTAGTATGGTGTTCTTTCTCTTTTCATCTATTCTTCCTTCTTCTGTTATAGGACCTCCATACGTCTGTTATAGAACCGCTTGAATAAAAAGGAACAACTAGGTGAATAAATATTAAAAAACAAAATAAACAGCTAGTCAGGGGGAATCAAGACAAACTTGAATTTTGCTCCTTCTAATCGCTTCTGGAAAAGGTATTCGGTATGAACTGGTCCTGAGCAGTTGATTGTGGGCTTCAGTCCTCTACCCCGTCCTCTCGGTCCTTAACATTCAGAATAAAAGCGTGATCAGTAGCCAGACGTTAGATTATGACGTCCACTAAATGGACCCTCGTGGATCGGGTGCTGCTCCTAGTCGAAGAAAAAACACTTTATTGTCCAAGACTGAAGAAATGTCGGCCGTACTCCCTGGGAATATGGGAAGTAGAGACGGCTACAGGCTTCCTCTGAATCATCATTGAGGGCAGTTATGACAAGGGCTTCCATAATTATGAAGGTTCGCCAATCGCCATTCGAAGCTTTTCCAAGAAAGAAACCCATCATGAGCTTATCATTCATCATTATGACAATGTACTCTTATTTATCGAAGATACAATATAGCACTGATTGCCCTTCTCCCTCTCTTTCTCTTTCTATTTCTATTTCTCTTTCTCTTTCTCTTTCTCTTTCTCTTTCTCTTTCTCTTTCTCTTTCTCTTTCCCTCTCTTTTTCTCTTTCCCCTTCTCTTTCCCTTTCTCTTTCTCTTTCTCTTTCTCTTTCTCTTCCTCCTTCTTTTCTCTTTCTCTTTCTCGTTCTCTCTGTCCTGCTGAAATGCGGATAGTATAACCATTGTTCTATCAGATTATTTGGATACAGTTGAGGAAATGCGAATTGCATGTTTACGGATAAAATCTATTCAATACTGCCAAGTAATTTGAGCAGTCCCTTCCCTGTACTGTTCAGATTAAACTATCGCGTGAGCCCTACCCTTTTTTTCTCATGCCAATTCACTAAAATTAATTGTTTTTAAATCACTTTCCCTTTCTTCGCTGTTTCGTTTAATGATTTTTCTTATCTGTGCAGCCATCTGTGTTCCTAATAACTAATTTATCTTCTTCGTCTTTCTCTATAGATCTCCTTCTTCCCTCACCCTTCTTTCTCAGAGCAGAGCCAAAAATCTCTTTGAATCCCAAGTAGGCTCTTCTTCAACTACTTGGTTTACCATAAGTAGAATTTAGTTATCGGCAGTCGATTCTCCTGCATCCTGATACAACCTTTGGAATGAGCTGCTCCAAAGCTGTCCCACATAGGGCTTCGGAAATTGGGCAACTGCTCTTGATTTCTGCTCCTGGGACACACACAGCTGTTCCAAAAACAGAAATCAAAGAGCTATAGCCCAATTTCGAAGAAAAAAAGAAAGGAATGCAATGAAATGAAGGCACAATAAGCGGATATGAAAGAAGTTATGGGAACAAAGCAGGCGGGCTGTATGTCGAAGCCATTGTACGAAATTATTTCCGACGTTTCCTGTGGAAAGGGAAGGATTGCTCCCACTAGTCTCTCCCAATTTGCCAACAATTTCACTAATGAATAACGAAAAACAGTCTTTGCTGCTCATGGATCCCGATATGCTGTTCCACTTTGAGCTCTTCGTCTTGTCTAGATCTAAATCTGCTCCAATCAGGATTAGTACTACTTAGCTATCTTGTTTCTGGGCTGCTCCACTACACGTCGATTTTATCCCACACTGGGACTATAATCTCTTCTTTATTCTCTAATCTCTTGTTTATAAGTCTGCTTGCTAGAAATGGATATCGTTGAATCTAGAAGAACCAGGCTAGAAAGAGGAATTCACAGAAATGAAGTGAACACCATACCGATTGCTCAGTTTGAGAGGTCACAATTTCAGCTATGAAGCCATTACTAGCTGTTTTAGGCAAAGAGTATAGGATAAAAACTAGCACAAGGTAATGTCGTCTGAAAGGGCGGAAACGTTGATTTAGTCTTCGTCTGGTTCGCAGGTCGTAGCATAGCAAATACTAGGGATGTCCACAAAACCACGAAAGGGCCGGACACAGCCTCTAAGGAGCCATGACAATAAAAACTTATAGGAACAGCATTAATACCCATAGTAGACAGAAGCTCGGAGAACACACTTGAAGCCTTATATCCCATTTTCTTGGTGATTACGTGCACATTAAGGATTGTTTGAAGCTGTCCTTTATGTATTTCAGTGCAAGATTACGAGTAGTCCGCAGCTGCCTAGTATGGCATTCGAGTTTCCTCCTCCGTCATTGATAACTTATTCATCCGTCAGATTTAGATAGTAAGGTGAGAGCGCTGAGTCTTGGTCTTACACAAGACTGAGTATAACTCCTATTTTTGCATGTGCTCTCCTTTACTTAAATGAGTTTAATCTGTCAGTTATTTAGAAGTTATGACGAAGTGGATAGGCATGATATCATCCTTCCAGGTAGAAAGCGCTCAAAAGTGGTCAGTAGTCTACCTGTAGAGCAGAAATTGGTGAACGACCTTCCCACTCGTTTATAGACGTCGAAGCGACGGTAATAAAGTCGAACAAGTGGTATGTTTTGGGGTAAGGGAACGGGAATGACCTAGTGGCTAACTCAAACGATATTAGACTTTGCAAACGGAGCGCTCGAAGTTTTTATGTGCCTCTCAAAGGTACCCATATCCAGCCTACAATCCTCATGAGACTACAACTGGTGTGCTTTACAGCGGCAACTTCGTCTCCTTTAGGAAATGTCACATTTTCGTCGTGTATTTGATCAATCCACATAGAATTCCAGCCCTTCAAAGCAAGAGCTATCCTTTCCGAATTTTCACAAGCTCGCTGAACCTCCTACTTAAAAACTTTTGATGGTGATTAGATCCAGCTGTCAGGGCTATTAAACTTGATATGCTGGTGGTTTTGCTAACTTGTTAACGTCAGGAGGTTTGAAGCATCTGCTTCACAATGATAATGGTGTCTACGGTAAGTTTAGTAGAAGGTGGCAAACAGATCCAATATCGAGCATGAAAATCAATCCGTTCAAGGTAACGGAAGGAAGCCATCCCCCTACCTCTTCCCCTCTTATAGAGCATCAAATCATGGTAACAGCGAACGAAGGTTGTTGTGTTTGCTGATTTTAGGCTAAGGGCGACTGCAGGGCGCTTCTAAAAGCTCAGACCAACTATCCTGAGAACAGTAGTCCTCTGCCCATCCCTCTTTACAAACTCACCAGTTCAGAGAAGGCATTGGTAACAACGAACATGCGCGCACTTATTTTGGGTTGAAGCTGACTGCATGGCGCATCCATAAAGCCCGGACCAAAGGTGATAACTTAATTTGTTGTATTTCGACTCCACCCTGGTATACCGAACTGTGACGCCTCCTAGTCACTCACATGGCCTCATGTTGTAGATATCTGTCACACTCTGGTCTGCATGATCGATTCCTATCGATGCTTATCACTAAAAAATTTTGGAGTCCCTCGATTGGAAAGTGCCAATGGCAGGGTCAAGCAACGAGAAACAACTTTTTTCCGAATTC
The DNA here is from genome assembly GCA_000469685.2 of Haemonchus contortus. Lineage (NCBI taxonomy): Eukaryota > Metazoa > Nematoda > Chromadorea > Rhabditida > Trichostrongylidae > Haemonchus > Haemonchus contortus. The sequence continues at coordinate 4,570,205 of LS997563.1, forward strand.
CTTATGCAGAAACTGCTGCCATTTAATAACCCATTAGTCGGAATGTCGTTAGCTTGCTGTCCTTTTTCAAAAGTACGCAGTGCTTGTTGAAAGCATAATTTGTTAAGGCGTCCAGTTTTCGCCTGAGCGATTTCCAGGTGTTTCTAATGGGTAGAAAACTCGGATTGGCCTGCCCTTTTATAAGTTCTAAGAACTTGTTATTGACTTCCTTTCAATTACTTGCTATGGCGAAAGCAGTAAAGGCATCTCACATGATCCCACGGTCACACCTGTAGGAATTGGCTGGATTTTAAGTCCAGTTTTTTATTGCTATAGTTTTTAAGGATAAAGGAGAAAGTCTTGGGGAGCTGATCAACCCCGTCAGAGAGATGCACCCACGCACTCGACTTTCATACAGAATCGTGGTGGCGTATTGAATGCGTATATGGCCTATACAATGTCTTGCGGTGGCCAGCCGATGTTCAGGTTACTGCTTTTATTCCCAAGACGAGCTTGGTACCAATTAACCGACCCCAAATTGATGGAAGGTTCGGTTGGCCTAGGCGGATATCGTATGCCGGATATCGATAGTTTTATTATATATTGTCTTTATTATTTGGGTTGTGGCAACTGGCGCACTATTACACCCACATGGTGCAAGGATCGAATTCAGGGTCGATGTCCGCTCACTACAACCAAACCTTCGTCTCGCAGAGATCGCTCGTTTGTTTCCATACTTGTCTGGATGGATAGAAGCATCGACATGTACATCGGATGATCCCCTGCATTGGGCACATACCCATTCAGAACGCCACTACTATGTATTTTGAACGGAAGTTGAAAACAAGGTCCTGGACGACCCGATGATTTTTATTTACGCTTATTGTTATTTGCTTGTCCACAATTATGGGATAACTGGACAGTTTTGTTTTTGCATAATTGAAATCAACAGAAAGGGCGTAGTAAGCTAGTTTTTTTTCCAAGTTCCCTCAGGGCATACCCCTCGTTCTTCTTAACTCTGTGCTTACTTTTACTACTACATTCCGACTAGAATGTTTGTGGTGCACCTCGTTTATCCGACGAACCACCTAACTGCAACCAGCCTAACCTACCAGTTCAATGATTCTAGGTTTCCCTTCTGACTGTCTAACGCTTTCGCACTTTTCTCTACCGCATAGAATAGGGAAACTGCTCTGAACTGACAGCTCTGACTACTCTACTACCTTTTCCGAAAGAATAATTTGTGAACCATAACAAAAAAAGATAAAAAGTTTTTCGTTCACTTTGAAACCATTCACCTTTTGTCTTTTCGTTTTCCCTCCTCATTTTCATAGCTTTTCGGTATCAACTGCAAAGTAGAAAAGCCAGTAGCACATGCTTTTGCTTCTTTATCCAGATATTTTGTTGTTCTCGTTTTCCCGTGGCTGACGGGCTGCTCACATCTTTCTCTTCACTTTCGAAGGATACAGGCCTCTCTAGAGGTGTCGTGGGTATTCTTGGTAATGAATACTGGTACATGGCAACCAACGTTTTTCCTGATCAGATGACAAGTATGCTTGACTCCTTGCAATCACGCGCGAGTTGAACCCGATGGTTCAACTTTGCTTGAAATCAGGCCATATCTCTTTTAGTTTGGTCTTTAGATTTGTCGAAGTGGAAAGACGGCCAATTTATGTAAATAAATTGACTGCCTTTCCAAATACATAAATAAATAGATCTTCTGCCGGGAATTTTCTATGGGAACGCTTCCGTCTCAGATGCTTTTGTTGAGCATAAAAACGGATTTGTTCGAATCTTCTCCCTTTTCATGGAAGCATCATATCCTGTGAGAGCCATTAGATCCGAAAAGCAGCCCAATAAGGGAAACACTGCCCCAAAAGATTTCTATCGATCTAATTCTTTTGGTTTGTAGAAAAATTCCAGTAAACTACATAAAAGACCTCTTTACCCATTCGAAAATTTGTCTCGCCCTCCTTTCTGTATCTTTCAAGCCGATTTTATTTCCTGGTGTTCCACGAAATCTATCTAATAGCATTGAAATAAACGACGGTGCGTCATTAGGTCATGACGCGAATTCGTCACACGCGGTCAACGACAACACGACGCGTTGAAGATTGCAAGCATCTCACCACGGTGTAAATTGATCCATCGCGCGTAGTATAAACATCTCTAATTGAGTTCACGCCTTGACCTACCGATACAGATCTAGTAACTTCAGAAGGCTCCGTGGTCAAGGAGAACACCGATTTCGTCCTTTGACGATATTCTGCTGATGACGTTCATTGCTATAATAGATATGATAGGTCTGATATGATTTCTACTGTAGTGGCCCCTTATGGTACTTCTCGTTCTTTCCGAGATGGCGAGAATCTACTTTTCTCTGCAGGGAATCGATCCTCTTAGCATTTTTCCTTCACTTTGATTTAGCATTTGCATCTATATACTGAAATGTAGTCATTAGCAAAAGTTCCCAGACGGAAATGCCGTGTTGAGAGGGAAGGGGCGGGGCTAAAACAGAAGCTCATCGAGCATTTTTGCGTTCCCGTTGCCGAATACCGTCTGAGCTGTTGAGGCCGTTCATCTCTCCGTGTCCGTCTGAATCCATCCAGGAGGTCGCAAGCTTAATCGGGCCCAGTAGGCCTTAGATCAAAGTTGCGACCTTCTGATCAGGCTTAGCCAGCTTCTAGGACATCATTCAGTCTCTCCTTCTACCACTCAGTTACTTGAGTTCTGATGTGGAAGTTGAGTTTACCTTGCGTTCTCTCATCATTCATGTCTTACTGACTGTTCGTATTCTCTTTCTGTGATGTCAATTCTTAAGTAAAGGGAGAATTCGATGAAGTGGAGGGCTATATGATATTCATCTAACAGCCAGGAGAACAAAAAGTATCCATTGGCGGTTTCAGTTTTCAATCGTTTCCCGGCGACTCAGTTTCTCAGTCCTTTTGGCTTAAATCTTTCCCAGGAATCGGCAATCCCGAGATATTCAAGCTTCAAAGTTTTTTTTCATTTCTCTAATGTTGTTTTTGAGGAATTACGATACTGTGAAGCCGCTTAGTGTGGGTGTGTACTGTGTGTGGAGGGAAGTAAAGCGTCTAGCACGTCTCACATAACAACAACGGCCCTTCAGAACTTCTTTTTCTTCCATTCCTTGGCAGATGTCAGGTGAAATCCCGAGGCAGTTCAAGTTTTTTTCCTCATCCCGGATTCCCTATAATTACAGTTAGGTGAAGCACTTGTTTCCTTGATAAGTTGAACTTTTAAAAGTCGATGCCATCACATTCTTCCGGTACTTTTGGAAACCATTGTTGTGGTCACCCTAGAAAAATCTAATATTGGAGCTTTCTGTAAAATGGGTACCTTTACAAAAGGGAAGAAAACTCGGCGGGGTAATTCCAGATGACTCAGCCAGGCCGTTATTATACAGATGTTTCGAGGATCAGATCCAGGATCGATCTTCGCCTCAGTGTGCCAAGCTTTCCAGCTCTCCCGGACCGATTTAGTGGTACCGGAGTCGTCTTGGATGAAAAACACGACCTTGTGAATGAGCTTGTTCCGTGTCATCTGCCTTCCGGACAAAACAACTTTTCAAACGCAGCCACAATTTTGAATGAAACTCGAAGGCGCGGCTACATCCGGAAAGAAGTCTATCATAAGTGGAGAATCTTTTATCATTCTTAAGCATTCCTTTTCTCGTTGTAATAAATTGAAGTTGATTGAGTCTTAGGTCATTTTTACTTTAAAGCCTCTCGAATTCTTCAATGTGCTCTTCCGCCGGACGTGGCAATCTTTGACTGCTGGTTTAATCGTTTCTAGGAGAGCAACGACGAAAAACCTCCACTTTCACTTCTATGAATTGCAGGTGTCTAATGCAAAAAGCCCAAACTTCTCTTTTAAAAAGCAAATAGCTCGCACTTGTGCTATTAGAACTGAACTTGTAGTGTTTTCAGAGGAAAAATAATCGATTTCAGAAATCTAAAACTTCTCCGTGAACTAACTTTGAAAAGAGCAATAGCCTGCTTGTTTGCACAGTCACCAGATAGATAATTGCTTTGTTATGAACTTCAAAATAAAATCCCGGGTTTGTTTTTTATAATTTCATTTGTTCACTCTCTGCTTCAACTTTATGCCCTTCTTTCTCTCCCAATGAAAACGATTAACAATTCAAACCGATCAGCTGACGTAACTATTACATCACATATAATATTATTACGAGATCTTCGTGAAATTCTTTCCCACAGAAATCTTTGACCATCTTCTCTACAATTTTTTAGATTCACATCCATAACCTAGAAAAAAAACTACCATCATGGTGAAAAGATGGTGTTTGTTCAGGCATAAAGAACTCATAATAAAAGGCCGCTTAAGTTTCTCAGATTCGGGCGAATCGCCAAAAAATGAACGTTCTTCAGCACATGGCAACCTCAGGCCTGGTAAAGGTACAGCTCAAATAATTTTGGTCCAAAGCTCCATTGCAAGGTAAATAACTGAAAAGATAGTGCTGGAAAGGTAGCCGAGAAATAGCAAAACCAGGCAAAGTTGCGAATTTTTAAGGATCTTAAATTCGATCGAAATATGGACTTGTTTAGGCACGGTTGCATGTCATGTGTAAGTGCATAAAAAGGCAGCTATTGTATGCCAAAACGCTGGAAACTGCTTTCCACTATCACCATGGATTAAGTCCCGGGACGATCAGATGTTTGAGTTCTTACCATGTGTGCTCCATTGCGAATGTAGCGGCCTCTACAAGATCTATAAAGCACGTCCATCTCCGGGTGTGGCATACAGTTGAGGCACTTCTTAAAACGCACTCTATCCGAGCCGTTTTCCGGCCCTACAGCTCCCACTTGGCGTGTTTGAAGAGTTCAGATTCATCTCAGGAGGAAACCCCGTACACTATGTTTGTGGTGAACTGTATTTCCAGGTTTTACTTATGAAAGACTTTGGATGTGGAAGACGTACAGTCAGGCTTCGCTTACGACCATTATGCTGAACATCCACAAATTGTTTCGATCCCTTCCTCCCACTCTGTTGGATCCGTACCGACTGACTTACAGAATGATGTAGCAAAAAGTGCTCACTTAGGGTAATAATTTATGCATAGAATTGGTAGCTATCAGGAAATGTATCTCGTCTTCATTCGGAGCTTTTTATGGAGTGTAGAAGGGCATGGTAATCCACCAGCTTCCTCGCCCATCTCCCCTTCTCGCAGTCTGGGGGGCATGGTTATCTACTAGCCTCCTACCCATTCTCAACTTTTCGCCCCCTACCCCATCTCGAAGATCAACGAATTCTTCAGAATTGAATGTCCGCAGATTACGAATAGTGATCTCTGCGCCGTGCTGATTTTTTTATTGCATTTATCAAGAGTAACTTCGTCGAGAAAAGGTAGTTCCCTTCAATCCCTACTGCCATTCCATGGAAGTGCACTGCTTTTGGAGGTTCAGGCAGCAAACTAATTTGATTTGACTAGTTCTTTTGATAGGAATGATTCTGCTTTTGCTCAGTTTTCGCTATGCCAGACCCTCATTCACTTTGCAAACAAATGAGTTTGGCACATAATCGAGAATTTGAAATGTTCAGATTTAAAATGGTTTCATTTCTCTAATGCTTCATCGAAATTCAGTTTGGGACATGGACATTTCATTCATTTATATCTTTTACACTTGGATTCGTATGCTCAACGGCATTGAGTGTGCACGTCATCATTGATATTCTCATCGGTTTTTAGTTGTTTATCTGTTTATCTGATAGTTACCTTAAAACCAAACTTGATGGCTAATTGTGCTATGGGTACCTCTACAACAAGTGAATAATCAGTCCGCAAATCATTCCTGCGACTGTGAAAATTTCGAGGATCGTATGGATGCTTTCAGAGTAGTGCGGTGAGCGATGAGCGTTGAGCGTCAGCGTTAAGGTCTGCCCCGCGGCTGGCGTGTTCGCGTTGGAGCATGTTATTTTTCAATCGGAGCTGCGTGGAATTCTTCTGTAACGATACACTTTCGTCGCCTTATACCATAGTAGTCAAAGAAAAAGTTGATACCGTTTTTCTACTTTCGCAATGTTCAGGATGCCAAACGTTTTGTGCTATCACTGCGATTTCAAAAGCATCATGAGGAAATAGGATTCCTCTACGAGTTTATCCCATGATAAATTGAATTTGTAAAGGCTAAATTCGACGCATGCCCTATAGTAGCCCCAGGAAATCCTATTATGTTTGAAGAAAGGATCCGAACTTTCTATTGACAGCGTTCCCAACGGATGTCTTCTTTTGAACATTCTATTGAAATCACTGTCCATCACTCCTTATCTGGCTCTATGCCAGCTCTTTTCATTAATAAAAGTTTCCTGTTGCCTTTTCTTCGTCTATGTAATCCTCATGTTTCACTAGACCGCTCTTCCTATTCATAGTTTTCCACTCAGTGGTATTTTTGACACCTTCATTAACTATGCAACTGGTCACTCTATTCATGCAGACACTGACAAAGGGCAATAGGCTCTTTTGCCGCTTCCACTGCCCATGATCAAAGTTATTTCCGCTGAAATAAGCATCACTCCATGTTCATTGCGCCTCACTCCTAAAAAATGAAACTCTTACATATACGCCAACTCATAGAGGTTTTACCACGAACTTCATATGGTCATCAATACACTACATTTACTACAAATAATGTATACTTGAGGCGGAGGCGAAGTAGTGTCAGGTGGCGCACTGCCACACAAGCATGGTCATGGGTTCGATTCCGGATCGATATCCGCTTAGGCCAACCGAGCCTTCCATCCCTCCGGGGTCTGTTAATTGGTACCAGGCTCGTCTGGGAGAATGGAAACACTGACTTGTACAACGATTGGTCATCGCCATTGTAGAGGCTATATACGCATTCAATACGCACTACGATTCTGAATGGAATTTGGTGGAGCATCCCTAACATGGGATCGGCTTACCTCCGACCCCAAGCTTGAGACTTGAGAATGTACATATACTTAAATCCTCTGGGCTGTACAAATGCGTGGAGCAACGCAAATGAAACTGATCGAAGTCGGACGCTTGCCTTTTTTTTTGCTGTTTTACCGATTCCCCTTTTTTTCCTACCTACTGTGGTCCCCTTTGTCAACTTCTACACAATGAGTCGCTTTTACGTCATGTAGTAGATAGAAGTACAAAGTGTTCGCAAAAATTTGACGAATATAGGGCTTCTACTCGTGTTGAGTGACTTTAAACTACTAGGCAAATGCATATGCATTTTCACATATGCATGTGGTGGCACAAATGTCTGTAAAGGACCTATATATGTTGTATGTGGTCTAAAGGTCCCATCTGGTGCACCTTTTGCAGAACATTACACTATGTATGCAGATTTGCTATCGACATTTTGAGCTGTTAAAATATGAGCCATTCGTGGCTTGGCTACTAATGGGTACATGTCTCGCTAGTCATGCAACGTGCTGGTAACTGACTCCCCCTAATGAGAATGTTACATGTTTCCCTAATCTCAGAGTTGTGAATGTGCTTTATAATGAGTTTTCTTGAGAAGCCGAAAAAGGTTTGGGTACTTTCATTTCTAAACTTGGCTTTTAATAGATAAATAGTACGAAAAGTTAGGGAGTGCTCTGTTCTTTCAAAAGGGCAGTTCATGATAATTTTTGAGGTATTTAGTTTCAGAAAAAAATGAAAATGATTGTCTGGAAGAGAGCAAACCTTACAAAAGTCAGCTATGTAGGAAATATGAGGCTTTAAAAATGATCAGGAGTTGGACGACAAGGTGATGACAAAAGACATGGAAGGGTTATTTGTACGAGCTGTCCAATTGCGTATGCCATTTCGTGCTGCTTCCTACAGTAAGTCTCCTGCGTGCAACGTGTGCGTCTCGGTGCCAATGGTACAACCTCTAGAGCCTCTACAACGCCGTAAGGAATAGTCCACCTTAGGTGTGTACGTCGGCTAAGCCGATTTTGGGGCCCTTATTAAGCCCTACCCACGCCATTTTTCTACCCAAGAGCGCCCCTTGTGCTATTTTTATTGGTCAAATGTCCATTCTGAAGAGAAATTTCAAGACCCATTCTCATCGTGTATTGGGCCTTCGGAATGAACCGTCCAATCCTTACCCCATCAAAGTCAAGAGCGTGAGGGCATTCATTTGGTTCTTTGTTCAAGATGGATAGATCCAAAAATCTGATTTATTTATTTTTTTGGATTCATTTATTTGGATTCATTTTGTTCTTGAAATTGAATGTGAGGGCTTACCTCCAGGCCATTGAAGAGATTGCTTCATTTATATTATGTGAGCCAAATCAAATTTAATGAAGTGCTAACCTCATTTACAGAAAAATTGTCGGAAAAAGACCTGAGCCCAATATTCTTATTCTCAATTAGAAATGCTCCGTCCATTTTCAGCTTCAAAAGGGCATTTAATAATCTCATAGCAGCTCTTCTCGAGAAATCGGGGGAGAACTCAATCTAACCGGCCCTCTATTTTTTTCAACCCTCAGAGAAAACTCTCACCATTGTAGCAAGTTCAGGGAGATCCCGACCTTTGTGTCCATCAAAGGAATTCTGACTCCCAATCGCCCTTCTACTATTGGTGAACATTGTGGGCACCTGGACAATCCTTTTTGTTGTATCTTTTGTTGGGCTTTTTTTACCTGATCTTTGACAATACCCTTTATCCCATCCCCTTTTATTCATATATCTTTCATATAACTTTTTTCACCCAATTTTTGACAATACACTTTGCAAATGCCATCCCAACAGCTGTTGTTCCAGCTGGCGGTGAATCTGAAAATCGGATTTTCCCGATGTCCCGATTTGGTAACATTAATACTTGCTGATCGCGATGACTAATGCTTGTTTTTAATTCCTTAATGTTTTCTTCAGCAGACATACTGACAACATTTGACAGTTTTGTGGCTACATACGGCAGCTCCGAATCATAACAAGTCGTGGAGTTCGAGCTCCTACACTAACTTTTTCGAATCGCTGTAATTCCGCACATTTTTGAACAATCATTATTTTTCCTATAACTTTGAAATCTTTTCAAAACCCTTATGGGTTGATAATGACTATAGGCGTTACATCATTAATCAATCCTTTTCGGAATCTACCGTTAGCAAAGACCTTAAGAGGTAGAACTTTTCTCTGCTCCTCTGAAATCAACTCAATCGCCTGCATTTCAGAGTAACTGTCACTATGCCACCATTTTTGTTAATCACCTTCTCTAATCATAGCCCTTGTTGTTGGAAATGAGCCGAAGCATATCCCTCCGATGAACGTAATAATATTCCACCTTTGTACTCATTTCCGTTCAGTTCCAACAGCTTAATTCACTCTTTCTTGCCTCATCCTTCTTCTTTTCTATCGACTGCCATTCCATTAGCATGCAGATGAAGTAGCAGTCAGTGGGGCCGCTAACCTATCCGGGTACCAAATCTCAAGCTGATAGCCATTCTGAGCTGGAGTAAAGGATACTCTGCATCAGTCAGTCGTATTTTTGGTATACCTGTTCGACCTCTATTCAAGGGTTAAGGGGGTTTGAATGCATTTTGACTCTACAGAATCAATGGCAAGGATCAGCCTATAAATATATCGGTAGCAGCAGTTTCGTACAGGTTCAGTAGAGCCCTGAGAAAGCTCAACTGGCTCTGAGGTCAGAGCCGACTTAGTCTTTCACAGAATCTACCGACCCCGTATTGTCGACCCAGTTGCTCAAGTCCATTGAATGTATGAACATGAATTCAAAGGGCAGTGTGATTTCGGAAGGAAATCGAATGCATGGCGCTTTCCAAGCAATTTCTTCTTAATTGCTGGTAGCTTGTGTATCATGCTAGAAACTACATCATTCGTTCATGTGAAAGGATTTTGTTCACCTTTGCCTCAACACTCACCACCTCAATGCAGGGCTTTGGGGATTTCTTGGCGCAGCCATTAGTAACTCAATGCACTCAACGTTTTATTCCATAACTAGTTCTGGACTATTTCAATAGCCCCTTCATCCTTTATGAGAAAAAAAATCATGAATACAATTTTTTCCTCCCACAGCAGCAGTTTCCCATGTCGGTCGTCGTACTCAAATCTTGTATGGTGGACTTATTTCACAATCGGGAATGTTTCCAGACGATAGGGTACAAGGGGAGAATTTACACCCACACAACTTGATTTACTCTGAATGTCGTCATATTTTCTTGTTTTGAAATGTAATATCCTCTGATGTCAGTCAAAGCCGATCTATTGTGGATTAACGAAATCGGATATCACCAGTTATCCGTCCATACTCGAAAGTGTTCTCATTTTCTCTTTATTCCTATTGATTATGATCGTCGGCAGAGGTTTCGCTGTTGCTGCTCATACTAACCTATGATTATACGAAATTACCATGGTTAGGTCCAGCTATCCATCTCAGTGAAGCATTGTTTTCATGAGTTTCGAGCTCCTGATCTCAGAGCTTCCCCGATTTCGCATTTCCATGCTTCAATCAGACTTCATTCCTTTCGTAATTCTGGTATATTCTTGCCTTCACGATTTCTCCACTCTTCATCTTTCCTAATTGATTTTCAGGTAGAACCATCACAGTTTTGAGCTGTGCAAAGATACAGTAATTTACCGACTGAGTGGGACTTCCAATGTATAATAGCTTCTTTGAGAGCAGTTCTTAGCGTTGCCAATCAACGGTGCCATCGTGTTGCTCGTCCCAAAGAACTATTGTAAGCTTTCTTCGATAAGGACACACCACTAGTAAGCTTTTTTGAATAAGTCGCATAATAAGTAAGCCTTTTCCGAAATTCGACCTGAAAAATGACGGACGTCCCTATGACGTTGGCGTTTAACAGCTTCAGCTCATGTTGAGCCACCAGAACGGCCATAGTCATCAGTACGGATACGGTGGGAAAGCCGAAGTGGTTAGGCTTCGTTATAAAAGGATTTCGCCATCCTTCCCAGAGTCTGGAAACAGCTCCATGTTTTCGGTAGGCAAAGGGGGCAGAAGCCGAGTACGTACCGTTACGAATGGACGGCTGATGCCAGAGCCACCAGGCCGTCAATTTGTGTGGTCGGTTAGAAAAGATAGTGGACAGTACTCTAAGTTCTGAATATTTTCAATGATTTTAGATCTTGAACTCTGAGAAGTGATTTACCACCCTGTAACAAGGTGTCTCGATATTTTATATATTTGAGTTTCTTTGATGTTTCCACATGGCTTACATTGAAAGCTCTTTCTATACATGTAATCAGGACATCACTAATTACCATTCCCATTGTTGTTGCTTCAACTTCTTTTCTCATCCATTTCTCATGGAATACTTAAGAAATGGTGTCCGATGTATACAAAGGGTCTCATTAAAGCCCATTATCATACGCTTTCCTATGAATACAACGTCATTTTCGAAGACGAAAACTCTGTTCTGAGAGCTAGCTCTGAGGTTCTAGAGCATGAGAAGGAGCATGGCTCAAGAGCTGAGGTGCTTCCTCTCTTCTACTACCAGACTTACCTTTTACTTGATACTTTTCATTTGCAATAAGCTTGTTTGGACAGTAAAAAGTTTCACTAGAGCCTCGAAGAAGAATAGTGGTGTTTTCTATCCCAGAACAAAGTATAAAAGTCCTTTGACGCTCACAATTCCGTTTCAGGGATGCGCTCCGCATTCGATTCAAATTCAGATTCGTAGTGACGTATTGAATACGTATGTGGCCTATACAGTGACTTGCGGTGGCTAGCCGGTGTACAAGTCAGCGCTTTTATCCTCCCGGACGAGTGTGGTACCAACTGAACGACCCCGGAAGAATGAAACGCTTGGTTGGCCTGGGCGAATATCGATCCAGGATTCGATTCACAGACCATAAGTGTGGGTGTGCCACTTGCCCCCACACCTCCTCCACTCATGTCGCTCTAGTTGTTTTGTGTTACTGCCATTTTTTCTCAGAATCCGTTGAGGTCCTTAAATATAACTCCAGTTATTGTAGTTCAAAAGGAAATATTTAGATAGCTCCAGCTCTCCAGCCAGCGTAGGACATCAGTCTTATCCCATCTCCAGGACAACTTCTTTCTCAGATCACCATTAGTGCTGAGAGCTTATGCGAAGGCTACAAATCGCCCTTTCTACTTGTTGGAACTGCTTAATGTGTGACAAGAATCTTGATATCGTTATGTCATGTATCCCCTTTCGAAAAGTTATTATCCGCTTATTCGAGATTTTCGAATAAGTTCGTCAGATGATTTGTTGAATCGAATCACTCTCGTGTATCATAGTGAATCGCTTTGAAGCGAAAAAAGTACTGCCATGATGGATGTGACCAATTTTCAGATAGGCGGCGTCCACCCAACGTTGCTTCTGCCTCGGCAGTATAGTCTTTCAGATCACTGTTAGGATAAGTGTTTCTGACGCTTCTCGTACAACAGAGCAGTTCCAAAAAATTGGTCTGATTTGGGCTGAGGACCGATCTATAATACTTACCAATTCGTTGATCCACACTGGGATACGCTTTGCACAGTCTCCTTATCTCTGTTCAGTAGCTTACATTTGTCCCATCCGGTGACTCTACAATTGTCCTAATAGCGCTGTTAGTTAATTCATGAACAAAGAATAAGAATATCGGGTCAGAAAAAATTCCAAGCTGGTGCTTTCAACAACCCAAACGGGTCTCGTGCACACTGAACATTTACTGACACAGCAGTGTGCCAGTAAACGTTCGGTCTGTGCGAGTAGCACCAGCTAGGAATTTTTTTCAGTCTAAAATTTTATTTAAGCTCGTTTCTTCAAGAGCGCATCATGGAATATCTACTTTGAAGGTTGAATTTCTGCCCACCTGACTTCATTAATTGCTCCTTTTTTCTCAATCCTTGGCTTACTGCTTCCTCGCCTACACTTCCTATTCGTCACCTCCTCTACGGTCGCAAGGAAGTCAGTGACTCGAACATCAGAAAGTACTGGGGACCCAGAAGGACGAAGGGACCGGGAAATCACGTTTTATTATTATATAATGCCTTTTGAGGTTCATCGGTGACATCTATAAACATTCAAGGTGCTTTGAGCGTAAACGCTCCGAATTGGGAAAATGACCTTAGTTTGTGTATTAGTTTATTTATATAATTATTTACTTACTTCTTATGCGCCCAGTGCGGTATTGTAATGCTATCAAACGAATAAATAATAAGTTAGTGATATGGTATAATTTTGAATTCGGGTTTTTCATGCTGGCCAATAGAATATTAGTCAGTGGGTAGTTTTTTTGGAGTTTTCCTACTCAATTGCAAATATACCCATGTATTGTGACATAGAAGTGAGAGTAAGAATAGCGAATATAAATCTTTCAGCCCGTTCACCGCCCTAAATGGCACATACACCCTAATTTGCATCCGTTCCTAGCCATCTATTACGATGACAGCAGATTGCTGCTCTCCTAAACTAGCAGCAAGAATCTTGTCTCTCCTGCGAAGCAGACGACGTCAATCCTTTTGCAACAAAGAAGAAGCTGATGTCCGACTGCCTTCCCTTCATTTCCAGTTTTTTTTTTTAGTTTTTACCAAGAAGTAAACCCTAGGTAGTTATTTATTTCTTTTTGTGAGTTTTTCGCTAACGTATCTCAAATTCTGATTTTGTTGCACCATAAAAAGTAAAAAAAAGAATTAAATGAAAAAAAAATCGAAGAATACAAAGTCTCCGGAAGTTGATTAGTCCCGTCTAAGGGATGCGCCCCGCACTCGACTCCGATTCAGTATCGTAGTGGTGCATTGAATGCGTATGTGGCCTATACAATTGCTAGCGGTGGCCGGCTGATGTTCAAGTCAATGCTTTTATCCTCTCAGACAAGTCTGGAACCAATTAACAGGCCCCGAAGAGATGGAAGGCTTGGTTGGCCTGGGCGGAAATCGATCTGGGAATCGAATCCCTGACCATGCATGAGTGAAGTGCGCCACTTGCCACTACACCACCTCCGTCTATAATGAAAATGTTCTGTCATGAATTCATTTCCTTCGCTTTTCCGCTCTAGGAAATTTAATTCTTGAAAAGACTTCTTGAAAATCTCTTCTGCAAGTTTGTGTAGTTTTTGTTTCAGGGAATTTTTTTTTCGAAAAGTTCATAGATGTTTGGCTAGCTCGTGCAAATTCTTACTCGAAACAAATTAATGGGTATTTTTTACATTGGTTATTATTTCTACTTTCTATAATTAGAAGGATCCTCAGGAGCAATTAATCTATGACTTAATTGTGTAACCCTTATCCCTTTAGGGATAGTGGGTTGCACTACAGGTTCATACATAGCATAAAATCGCATGTGGGTTCTATAAGCACATTCACAAGTGTTCTGCTCCAGAGCAATGAAGAATGGGTCCTGAAGGAGATTAAGTGATAGTTGGGATGAAAGTTGTGGAAAATCTTACTTTGAGTTGAGATACTTGGGTGTTCATTAGGTCAAGAAACTTTGTGATCAGCTGACCACCACACATCTTACTCATGGCCAAGTCAGGATAGCGAACCACCAGGGTTAAGCATTCCAGGCTGGTGAAAAAATGTTCAAAACTGCTCAGTTGCCAGATTTTTCTTCACTTTGAATATTCATTCATTTTTCATTTGTTTTTATTTTTTCTTCATCACGATTTTTATTTGCTTTTTTGTTGTGCACTTAATATTAATTTGTTTTTTTTCTGTTATAATCATTTTTAGCATTAATTCCCTTCGCTGAAATTTTCATACGAAATATTTCCATTGAAAACTGATCGATCAATATCGATTGATGATTGATTGACTTACCTTTCGAAAGTGTTGACTTTCGACGTTTTCAGCAAACTTTAATTTAAAATTCAGCATATCGCAATTTGAAATATGTACTATTCAAATTTGTTCTCAATCGAATAAATACAAACTACCTATGAAGCCTATTTTTTGTTTCCTTTCTTTTGTTTATCTTTGTTTTCTTTCTGTTTACCGGCATTGCATTTTCCATAATTCATAGTCTTTCGATATTTGATGACCGCGTTTTTTCGTCTCTGTCGTCGTTTTTTTCATGAATACAACTAATGGCTGCCTTACGAGATGTTTTCGTTTTTGCTTGTGGACGAGATATGTTTACGTTTCAAAATAAATAAATCAATACATAGCCTGAGATATCCTTGTTGATTCCAGCTTATGATGCAAGTCTGAGCATATAGAAAAACGGATTGCTATTGGTCCTCTCTTCAGTTTTCGAATCTCAGTTTTAGCGGAGGATTTCTCTTTTTTTCTCTCTCCCTCTCTGACTTCAGTATCCAAATTGAGTCGAAGTCCTGATGAAATATAGACCGTGACTGATATTACTTCTATTGCTATTGTTTTCCTCGATCCTCTCCTTGTTTGTGTACTTTCGAGAAAGGCTACGGTAGTAAATCATGTTCGACGTGATCTTTTCAAGATGTCTGACATATTACGGTCATTTTAAATCCTGGCTATATTCCAGATGGTCGACACTGTGGACAAGGAGAAGCCTCGCCACACATTCACCTTTCTGACTACTCCACCGTGAGTTTTTTGTCCTTTTTTTTCACGAAGTCAGGTTCAAATGGAACCTCCTTGAATTTTTACATTTTAAAACAAATCAATTAGATCAATTTTTTTGAAAACTCCCACGGTGGTCTCTTCGTATGCATATTTTCTTGCAGTAGAACTTCGAGAATGGTGGCAATAATTGCTGAAATATTCTCATGGCCATGACACTTTTTTGAATTCTCATGTAAAAAAAATAAAAATCGAGTAAATTGATACAATGATCATTCATTTGGTACCATTTATCGGTTCCCTGTTTCCTCCTTATAGTTAGACGAGGTTTCAGAGTGTACCCTGGGAAGGAACTATTCCCTAACAAAGCTCTTTCAAATTTTCAAAGTGCAACCTTACTAGCTTAATGGGCCTAATTCGGCGATATATTCAACTTGAAAAAAAACTTGGCATTGAACCGATTCGTAGCAAAACTAAAATAGCAGAAAAAAGAAGAAAAATTGCTTTCACTGTTTCTGTGAAAAGGAGTTCCTTACTCGGGGGTGAAGGCCATCGATCTAAAATGATATCAGCTAATACAAAAAAAATCAGAATAAAAACAAGCCTGTCTACTTGAATCAAAGTTTATCTTTTGTACGGCAAGGCTATCATACCCTCCGGAACCAATTCTAGTAGTTGCTGTAACAGTGCAGTTAAATGTGTAGAAAAATTTTGGAAATAAACTCGAACGAAAAACCTGATCTCTGCCAAATCCTTGTAATACTTAGTGATATGATTCGAGTATAAATGATTGTAAGAAGTGATTTTACTGATCCGCCAGCTAGCAAATTTGAGCTCCAATATAATAGACATTCCTATGAAGGCCTATAACCAGAGATCTAATTTTTTCTGTTTGTTTATTTAGTTTTTAGCTAATAGACTACCGTAGTTATTTTGTTATGAATTTTCTTTATGTACTGCCTGTCAGTGTACAAGCATGAAGTGTACCCAAGCGGAGCGATACCGTTTCCGTCTGTGGTAAGGCTGCACTTTATGACGTCTCTGTATGTTTGTTGACTAATTCCAGTAATTACTGTAGTTTTTGCACTCCGTTCTTTTCCAAATTCATAGTTCGTTGCATGGATTAAACTTCTGCACCCTCTGGCAGTACTGCTAACACTTCTGCCCGTGCCGACGGCATTCAGACTTTCGTCGTTTATTGAGAGGAGTTAAGTTCAGATCTATACCGACCATTCAGCAACCAAAACGAGGTTTGTGGCGTCTTTTCTGTGAAATTTTCTTTTGATACAGTCAACACTGTCTGGTCGTGTCCATACACCATTTTGGGTTGATTACGGTAATTATGAGTAAGTTTGTATTTGTATTCGTTTAAGCACAATTGTGAGCGTGTATAGAGCATGTTTTTAACTAGAACTAATAATGTCGGCACAAAGTTGTTTTGTGTAAGCGTCTTTTTTTTCTGGCTGTGGAATAACCCTGCACTCTTAGCCCCAAAAACAGTTTCTATGAAGTGGGCCCAGAGGGCCAATGAGGTACCATTGGACCCGATGTCATCAATTTTTATTTAAACCGTTCTTGTTCTGCGGAACTCCGAATATAGGAAGTCCAAGAAACGTGGGTGTGGGCCTTAGGCCGTCCCCTGCAGTTTCCTTTTGGTTGAATCCTTCACGGAAACTCTCACTATTTATCATTACGCTGGGCATAGGTGGTGCAGTAGCAAAGGATACACTCCTCACACGCATTGTAAAGAGTTCGAATCCCAGATCGATGTCCGCCTAGGCCGACCAAGCCTTCGGGGTCAGTCAATTGGTACCAGACACTTTTAGTACCATATCCGACCCCGAAGGCTTGGTTGGCCTAGGCTGACACCGACCTGGGATAGAAACGGACATTCGTCTAGGAGGTTGAAAGAACTGACTTGTTCATCTGCCGACCACCGCGATTCATTATATAGGCCACACGCGCATTCAGTACGCAACTACGACTCTGAATAGAAGTCGAATGCGTGGCGTAATCCTCTAACAGCATTGATCAAAGCCCCAAGACTTTGAATTTTGAATTTATCATTGCGCTGCGATGTGGTATAGGTAGTAAGCAATGGCTACAGAGGGAATGAGTAGTTTATCTTCTCTCTGAATTACTGATTTGTTTATTTATTTACCTCAAGACAAGACGAAATCAAATTGAAAACAAACAGTATCGTAATGTAAAAGTAGTTACTCGTTGATCATGTAATTACATTCACATAGAAGATGGCGTACCATCTTCACTCTTGCATGTTCCCAGGATCGAATCCCGGATCGATAAACATAAACTCTCGGACTAACCACGAGACCTTCCATCGTTCCGTAGCCCGTCAATTCGTACTAGACCCATCTGGGAGCATAATATCACTGTGACGGTATTGCCTGGCTATCGCAATTCACTGTATAGGCACACAGACATCTAAAACTCCACTATAATTCCGAGTGGAAGTTCAGTGCGTGGCGCATCCTAAAACCGATGAGATTAGTGCCGAAAGGGCGAAAAAATTTCAAAGTTCGGAAGACTTCAAGACTTTCTAAGCAATTAGTCGAATTATGGGCTGTCTTTCCTACCGAGGCCAGCTGGACCGATATCTGAACCGACTCTAAACATCCCCAAAACCCATTCATCATTCTGGTTTTTATAGATACCCTCAATATGGATTTGCTTAAATGCCTCCATGACTCCAAATTGGAAAGGCTTGTTTTCCCAGTATCGGCCTCCTATCCAACCTCCTTTCCGCAAGTCCTGTGAAACTGAATTTCCAGCTCTGTTATCCTATCTACAGATGTGAAACCTCTCTTACGAACTTACCATTGTTGTTGGCTCTCTCAAAAACCCCTCGAAAAAGAACCCCACTTCGTAGATTTGTCTGATTCGATGAAAGAAATGGCCGTCTTTCTCGTCATCCGTCTCGTTGTTGAGATTTGATGGGCTTTTCTGATTCTATTTTTAATATGTCAAACGTCATATGCATGAATCATTAACGTATTTGGCATGTGCTAAGTCGAGCTTATCCACATTCGCCTCTCGCAGTAATACTTCTTGAATATGCTCCCACTCTCCTACTCCCCTTTTAGCCCGTCTTCTGAATTTAATACACATAAAAATATTCAAAGTTGTTAAGTGCTTATGCTCATAGCAGAATTGGGAGCTCGAACTACCGTGGGACACGGTTGAACCATCGTGGGATTCCACTGCTTCCAATGGCTTTAGGAGGTCCAGGAAAATTCTTTCACCATTTGGGCTACGATTCTTAGGGCCTGAAGTGGGTAGTTATGATAATTTTGTGATACCTATGAGTTCGCCAAACAACTCATGTATTTCTCTTCTGCTTATGTTCTATGATGATGTTACAACAAAATACAAACAATAATAGTATTAATAATAATAAGAATTTTGAATCGCTTGTTTTGTTAGCTGACGTTATTTTGCGTTATGCGATGCGAAAGTCTCAGAAGTTTGAGCTAGTTCTGCACCAAACTTTTGGCTTCGGAGGGGGTGCGGGTACCTCTTCCCGAACGGCGTCAGGCGCTCGCCGCAGCCGATCGCGCGGAGCGGTGCATACTCGTCCGGCGATATCGACCAAGATTCAGTTGTAAACAAGGGGCATGCGCCGCCCCCGTCGCTCGCTAGCTCGGTCGCTCGCGCGCTCGCGGGCTAAATCGCGGACTATGAAAGCAGCCATTCTAATTGGTAGGATTAGCAACTTCATTTAGTAACTCCTGATTTATCCTTATCATTCTGACATAATCAAATAAGAAAATGGCCAGAGGTTTCTGCCCAATCTAAACAAAACTTTAATGATAATGCCTTTATGACTTCGTGTACTTGGCAGCTGCCTCAAACCACTTTCAAACTTCCAATGCTCCCCTTTTTGTAGCACGTCCACCCTCTCTGTACACTCTGGAGACCATGTGCCGTTGCGTATAAGTGGATCGTCACATTCTTTCGATAAGTCGTTCAGGTAGGCCGAAGAATCGTTCCACTTTATTTTTCCACCATTGAAAAGAGGAGTGTTCCACTTATAAATAATCCGCCAATCTCTCTTTTTGTTTTTCTGACAGATGTGGAGTTTTCTTAGGCTTTGGCTGTATAGCAGGTAAGGTGCATAGACCAAGGATGTGAGGAACCTGACGTCCACCCATCAATTTATCCGAACCCGAGCATTCGAGCATCATAGTAAGATAGACCGGGTAGAAGCTGTAGCAGTTGGGATGTCTTACCAGTGGGATGCCATTGTCATAATACGAATTAGGTTCTTGTATCGCATTAGGTAGTTTCCTGAAGTTCATACAGTGGTAGTGAAGCTCATTATAATAGATGGCTGGGTCTTATCTAGATCATTCCACATCTTCATGGCAATGATGTCATCCTCACCAGACGTCAGAATCGTCATTTTACGTCAAAGCCAGCTTTGCTCTCTATAATTTTCTAGCGGGGAAGCTAAGCTCACTGAGCTACCTCTCCCCCAGCATTTGCTTGCCAGCTAAACTTCTATTTCTAGCTGTAGCACTCTAATACTTTCTCCAATACACAACATTCCACAGACTATGCGCTGATGATGACTAAAAACGCCCTTGTTCTCTACAAGTACATACTATAAGTATGTAAACATTGTAATTGTGCACTGCTCTTATGCAGTTCTTACTCTCTTCAGATGAGAGGGCATCGAGGCATCTCATATGCTCCACTTCGTTCCCACTGTTGAACAAGCTTTCAACTTGGACAAAGTGGAGACTAGATTTTTTGTTATCGAAGGTTTTCTCTCTTCCTGGCTTTCTTGACCTAGTTGTGGTCGATGAAGAGCGGTAAGGGAATGTACTGTCTTAATAACATATTCACAACCTTCATCTGGCGACAGTCGTCTCAGTTTTGTAGTTTTAGGACAGATTTAGGGAGGAAGGAATACTTGGTGTATAGTGAAACTAAATCAAAGTAGTTTTAGTGGTAGGAATATCGGCTTCCCTTTGGCGTGCTTGGTCCTTATGACAACAACAGCCAGGAATCCTTTCGAACTCTTCAAGAAAATGTAATTGTCGAAAAGATGACCCGTTGAAGGGGTTCACTTGAAAACATTCTCGAGCATGAAAGTGCTCTATTCTGTGTATAGATCTACTCTCACAAAGCCGTTCGGAACTTTCCAAAGAGCTCATAAGAGGCTGAGAAAAAGTATTGCACGGATGCAGTGCCAAGGGCTGTATTGATGCCCCCTAAAAAATTTTTCGAAAAGGAGGGTGACTCAACGGTTGAGGAAGTATTACGTTGTACGTACGTGAAGTACCTGCCAGAAAGCCAGGATTTCTCCCGGTATTTTCAGAGAGCTTTCATGTGGTTTCAATGTACGAACACTCAATGCGTATACGTATAACATATACGGCACCGTCTTTCCTGGAAAGTACTTCGTATTATTAGTATTATTTGACCCCATAATGGCCGAACTGCTTCCCCTTGTTCGACAAGTGCTTCTTTGCAATTAGGCCACTCCGCTGCTGGAGTGCATCAAAACCTGTGTCCAGCATTCGCCCCTGAAGCTCTGAAGCTCTAAGCGATTCTGGTCACAGTTCGTTCCAACGCCTCCCAGCCTAAAAAAAATGTCCATCGTGAGCGTTGGTCTGGCCAATCGACTACGATATCGTGAAATGCTCATACGAGTGGGTATTGTTTTTCGATAGCTCTTCTGTGGAAAGTTCCACAACGTTCCGAAAAATTGTAATTTTGGCATATACTCCACGCTTAACCTAACATATCCAAATACTGTACTGACGCGGTGGTTTAGACACTATCCACTCTGAGCTTTGGGAAGCTACGATTGATGCGATGGTGTTATGACGTCTTCAATTGAATCACCCAATTTCCTGATTGCTCTTTGGTGAACCCTTGATCGTTACTCAAATAGAGCTCAACTTGTTGTCGAAGAACACTTTGGGTAAAGCTGAAAGAGCAAGGAACAGAAGGCGTTCCAAATTTGGCTACTCCCTGACTACTTTTCCGCTTCCCCAGTGAAGTTATCAGCAGTGGCGTTGCAAGAAGGTGAAAAATGAAGAGCGCCCTGCAGATCGTTCAGAGAATGCACTCTCATAGCTATTCAGCTTTGCAGAAACCTTGGAATGACCTCTCAACTGGATAGCGAACTTTGGGAACTAGCCCAAGTTCAAAGTGATGGTTTCTAACAGCTCTGAGGCAGAAGGCATAGCTCAATCACTGAATTAAGGCTAGATCACAGCACGGGATTACTGAACAACCATCTTTGCTTTTTAGTTGTTGACACCATTAAACAAACATTCGACAGTAACTCTCGAGATTACGGCGGAGCTAATTTCTCGTGGCGAAGATGTGGTTTTGCTAAACTGAGCACTACCAGACGCGGTGTCCGGGATCGAATCCCAGATCGGCGTCACTCAGACTGATAAGGGCTTCTATTCCTCCAAGAATTCCAAGATGGATTGTGGTAGAGTCTGTCGCGAAGATAATGACACCTCACCTTCCTGAATGGACGACGAATATGTGGGCGAATACCAATGGGATTAGTCCACGGCGAAGTTGCCATATCCCTCACTTCAAGCTGGAATTTTCGCTATTTTTACTTAACTTATCTCGCTGTTTTCAAGGGAAATCGATAAAATGCCCTTGAATTTGACAGCCTCTATGCACCCGAATGTGACAGATGCATCTGAATACGTATTCAGTTCAGAATTGATATTCCAATTACCTTTGCAGCGAAAAGAAGCTGTCAATTTCCGTCCATCCCCTAGCCTCGGGAAAATTGAAACGCTCAGTAAACGCTCAGCTGTTCTCAGTAAAAACTCTCTGGCTGGCTTCTCCTCGTATTCTAAGGCTCCTCTAGTCGCTGTGCCGAATTCGGATCCTGAACCTGGGCCTTATCCTGGATGGAATATGTACGCACGAACAAGAAGTTTGAGGTTTGCTACCTTCCCTGATAAAAGCTTTTCACCTTTAAAAATTCAATTTTCTGCTAAGACTTTCAATCTACTCATTTTGCGACATTCTCAGCTTTTCTTCATTGCCCTTCTCTAAGGTTGTCTCTGACGCAAACCCCTAGTTTCATTGAAATACCTACAATTCACCTAATAACATCCACTACGATATCTGACTGAAGGGCATTCCAATTGAATTCAAGGCCCTGTGTGTTCGATGCATTCTGTGATTCGAGGCGTCTCCCAGATGGATCCGATTCTACTTTTTTTTCTTCAAAATATCAATTAGGCTGGGCGGAGGTGGTGTAGTGGCGAGTGGTGTACTTTTCACACGTATGTTCATGGGTTCGAATCCTGGATGGATATCCACGTGGGCCACCAAGCCTCTCATCCCTCCTGATTCGGTCAACTGGTACCAGACTTGGCTGGGAGGATAGAAGCACTGACTTGTACATCGACAGGCCACCGCAAGTCATTGTATAGGCTACACACGCATTCAATACGCCACACGATTTTGAATGGAAGTCGAATGCGTGGGCGCATCCGTCAGACGTTATTGATAACGGCCTCAAGAATTTATACTTTAACAATAAGGCTGACTGCAACTACGGAAATTTCAAGAGTTCTCGATAAAGTGGGAAATAGAAGGCGTACCGGGCTACTCATGGCACCATAGCTGCAACTGTAAAAAGTAGTCACAGAAGAAGTGTCAAACACTAATCATTCCCTTGAGATGGGCCAGCTACGCAGCCCTGACTAAGTGATTGATTCACACTTAACGAAGACCTGCACCGGTTCCTATTGTTCCATAAAATTCCAGCCCTCGGCGCTAACCTTGCGGAAATGGAAAACCGTAATGGAGGGTGATAAAACGAGATCGATTTACGCAAATGTAGCCTAATCAGTGGCCTGCGCTGACCAGCCGACGTACAAGTCAGCATTAATATCCTCCCAGACGAGTCTGATACCACTTTACCGACTCTTGAGGGAAGAAGGGCTCGACTGACCTGAATAAGTGCCCATCTGGAAGTTTATCCTCGCAGACGTGGGTATTAACGGTAAGCCACTTGTCACTACACCTTTTCTGCCTACCCTCATGGATACCCACGTACGAATGAGTGACTCGCTAAAGTGGGCTCGTTTGTGAGAGATTCTTTTTTTCTGTTCGGAGGAGATCTGTTCAAGCAAATTTCAGGAAGCTAGGTTATTCGAGCAGCAGTCTTTGACAATGTTTTGATTTGGTTCATTAAAATTCTAGTAGAATCGAGGACCCTTAAATTCTTTCTATAAAATGTCGCATTTAGTTCTGGAAATGAACTTTGACTGCGAAAAGAGCAGGTGCATTAGAGGGGCATGAGTCACTATAAACAATTAAGAGTTACATGCAATTTGCGAGTACTTGTAACTATCCACGTGAGTGTCAATAGTGGGTTACTCATCGTTTCTCGGAAACTACTTCAGCTAATCCAACTTTGAACAATGATTCAATGAATTTGTCGGAATTTATCGCATTCATCATATTCTTTCTGATGAAGAGAAAAAGAGATCAAGTCTTGAGGCTTTATCAATCCGCTCTGAGGGACGTGCCCCGCATTCGACTTCCATTCAGAATTGTAGTGGCGTACTGGATGCGTATGTCTCCCTACATAGACTTGCGGTGGCCAGCTGATGTAGAAGTCAGGGCTTTGATCCTCCTAGAAGGTGGGACTCAAGTGGAAGTGTGAAGTGAAAGTAAGTGAAAGGGCTCAATGAATTGCTCGGAGTCGTTCTATTTTCATAATTCGTGGAATTCGATTCTTTTTGTGAGGAAAACCAGTCATGACTGAATCTCCCGGCGCTCCGCTTCATCCCCGGGGGTCCGGGAACTTCTCCCCTAATACGGCGTCGCACACGTCGCACCCGCCGCCTATCGCAGGATTGCGATGGAAGACTGGAGCGCGCAATTTGTGAGCTAGGGAGTCCTTTAATTATTTGAGTTGGCTGGCCGCTCTTTTCAATCCCAATGCGGTCTTGATCGTCGTTTATATAGGAGCAGTCATTTTAATTAATCAAGTCTAGTAAACATGAAAACTAAAAAGGAACAGAAGGAAAAACGATAAAATCAAATGAAAAAGCAAGCCAGTCAAGAAAAAATATCGCGTCCTATCGATTGGCGGGAGGCGGGGTGAGTACGGTAATTGCAGTGACATTTGCCGCATGCCGCAAGGGAGAATGCCGCGATAGGGGAGAAGTTCCGTTACCCCATCACCGGACACCTGTAAAAGATGGGGAACTTCGTAAAAGCGACGAGGTCCACTTGGTTTATGGGCCAAAAGTACTTCAATACGCTTTCATGGTCATCCTTGAAGATTTTTTCATTATTTGAGGGAACGGTCAGTGATGATCTTCTCATGATGATTTAAAAATTTCATCATCCTTTTTTTCTACTTGTCATGTTTTTCTTGTACACCTTTTATCAAACATTTATCCACTCTTCAATATTTTCCTTCCTCAGTTTCCATAATTTTCTCTGAGGGGCTTTAGAAGTTCTAGATTTAATGCCTGGAAGGGCCAGATTCAAGCCCTTCTTTTCAGCAGGAATAGAAGAATAGCTCCAAAAAACAAAATGCTCATAAAACCCTCCGAAAAACCTCTTTGAAAGACGAGATGCTGCGATTTAGAAGGAATTGAGCTAATCATACGCTACTTTGTGACGGAGGAAGTGACGCAGCGTCTGAAGAACCTTCTAGGAAAGATTACCCTTTGGTACATTCTGAACATACATTTTACCAAAGGTGGTCTTGTAGGTAAGGTTGCGAGAAGTAATGGAATATAGAAATAAGTCAAACTTGAATATATTCGCAGTTGAATTAAATGGTCCTATGAAATCAATAACTGCTGTTGCTTTCTGGTAATATGCAAAGATTTTAGATGGCTTTTTGACTTAACTCAAACTCTCCGGTTGTTTTTGGAGACTATAGACTTTTGGAGACTCCTTTGAATGGCGATGCCCCTATGCTTGTGAACGACCATTCTGTTGGACTGGGAGCGAAAGTTTCCCAAAGAGCCCTGGACAGTCCTTAGTCGCAGCGCCTCCTCTTGGCTGCTCATTTGGAGCAACGAGCGAGCATGCAAGATACTAGTAGGGGATACTCTAGCCCCATTATCCTTTCACGTGCTCGAGTAGGATCTGTCACCGTGCCTTTCAATGACTTCGCAGAAAGGATGGGTACATGCCTTTTCCTTGAAATCTTTTTTCTATTTCCATGCGTATAATAGGGATACTGTCGATTATTTAATGGGCTCGACTATCTCACTTCGTTCCGTCTCTCGAACCGCCTATTTCCTTTTGTTGACGGTTTCTGTTTTTGCTCCCCACTTCTGCCCTTGAGCTTACGTCTTTGATTCCGCCCTTTCCATTTTTTTGTGGCGCATTTCTGCGTATAACTGAATTTATGGGTCTAAGAACGAACGATTTGGGATTTCCTCCGGGAGCAGTTCAACGGGCTTCACCCACACGGAATGTTCCAACCATCTGTTTCACCCTTAACCCTCGAACTCTTGTCAAAGCCCACTAGAACGAATAGAACGCATTCAAAGTGTTTTCCTTGAAATTCAGGGTCCCAGGTGGAGACCACAAAGCTCATCCTGTCCTGTTATTCATCAAAAATCCGAGTTATACTCGATCATCGAAGGGGCAGCAACGAGTATATGTGCTGAGCTTTTCTGAAAGCTTCCGAAACTTCGCTGAGAACTTTAATTGCCAAGTCGAAGATGGCCCGAAGGTTCATAAAATGTCCCATGGGATCCAATCAGTACCCACTTTGCTGAAAATCATCGTACATTCCCACAGCATGTTTGATTCATCTGTAAAACATATTCTTGAGGGAATTTCTGGCCATCATCGATTTTCGACCACCTGCTGAATGGGAAAGCCAGATTTTCCTCTTTCCTAGTGTAAATTGGGTAATTCTAGGCATTGTCGCTGGAGCAAAGTGGATGAAGCTGACCACTTTTTTAGCCTAATTGCGTTAGGTCCACGTCTCTGAAGCACACTTGGAGGCATACGGCTGCTCCATGTTACCCACGAGGTATTCACAGCTTTCTGTCCCACTTGCCTCTTTTGAGTGTCAAATCAGAGAATTTCGTCAAATTTATATGTTTGTCTATGCATTCGGAGTTACGGTACCTAACTGAGTCGTTCTCTTGCAATTTAGATGGAAATAACCTATTTTTTATAAACATTATCTTGCTATTGCATTTCCGAACCTAATGTCCTATTGGTCCCAACAACTTCCTTTTCTTACAATATGTATCTTATTAAAAAGTTCCGGTCAGAGGCAGGAACAACAACAACTACCATACCCTTGGGATACCCTTGGGTGACTGTACTAACAAGTACGACTTCCCACCATCTCATAGTTCGTCTATTTCCTTTTATTGACGACTTCCACTTTTCCTCAGTTCTTCTGTTAAGCTGATCGTCTTTGATTCCTTCTCTCCTACTTCATTTTCACGTTGTCAGCCTTGTTCGAGTTCTTGGTGCCATCGTTCGAACACCTCCAAGTCCCTACTGAACAGTGAATTCCTGCAATCTGGTTAGCCGTGAGGGCGTATTTACTCGGCAACTGTAATAGTTCGAAATTCAATTTTACCGTCTGTTTGTCTTCTTTGCACCCATTTCACTGTCACTTCACACAACGTTCTAGTACATGTACTATGAATAGTACGATTACAAGTACCATTCGTAGAATAGCCATTCCACCTCCCAAACGTGCGCAATACACCATTCACCTATGAGCCTAACCCCATTCTTCAGTGTGAAAGTAAATGTAACCTGAATATTCTGCTTCTACTCTGCCCTCCGACTCTATTTCAGCGAACCGATGTGATTTTAGCTTAATGAATATTTCAACAACCTTATGTCCGATGTTGTCACGGTAGGAATCGGGACCCAGACTGAAATTTCGGCTCCATAGATTTCTTCTAATTTGCCCGGTCCCTAGTTTTCGGCTTCATAGGTGTCTTTCTATTTTGCCTGGTCCCTAAATCATTTTACTTCTAATCCCCGAGGACTATAAATGGCGATTGTATTGATCCGGGTAAAAAGTAGTCACAATAAAGCAGTGAAGAAATGGTTTTTGACCCGAATCCACTGTACACGTCGAGGGTCTCCCGCATTGGGAGAGGACAAGTTATGTAGACAGTGAGCATTGCGCTGATGCCGACAGATCAGATATCGAGCCGAAACTTCGAGAAAAAATTGAAGTTTTTCAGAGCTTACATTATCGATGGCCATTACCTAGCCGTCTATTTGATACGCGTGGTCCACCTTTTTTCTTGTTTTTTCCTACTTGTTTCATTTGATCTTACCTATTCGCTAGTCATTCTAGACCACTCTTCCATGCCAAGCATACGTACGTATGCATGCAAATTCGTTGCCTTTCTCAAGTACCTCGCCGGCTTGCCACAATACTTAAAGGGGCAGATGAATAAATCATATAAGGGATGAAGCTGAAAGAATCGATAACGGCTTCAAAATCAATGTTTCCTTTGCCTGGTATCATTGTCTGCCTCCAGCCAACATCTGATTCGAAGTCTGTGGCTCAAACCGACTCCGTTTCTCTGATGCGCCTTGCACTCGTTGTCCACTCAGAATCGTTGTGGCATATTGAATGCGTATGTAACCTATGCAATGACTTGTGACGGTCAGCCAGTGTGCAAGCCAGTAGTTTTATCATCCCAGACGAGTCTTTCACGAATTAGCGGACCCTGAAGGGATGAATGGCTTGGGTGTTGTCAGTGTCGATTCGAGATTCGATCTCGGGACCATCTGTTTGTGATAGTGCGCTACTTGTCGCTGCACAACATGTTTCGAATAAATGAATACTTAAAATAGGAGAAAAAGTATATAAAGGTAATTACTGTCATAAGTGTCCAAGTAGGGGAGTTTGACTGGTCACCGCTGAAGCTCCTAATACGATGTGTTATCTACTCAATTCTTTTGTTTACCCCTTTGTTTATTGTTTATACTATCTACTGAGTTCACTGATGTAAAATAAGGAAGGCATCAAAGGGGCGGAATCTTTACCCAGTTGATTGTAAAAAGGTTTAATCAACTGGGTGAGGATTCCGCGTGTGATGTTTAGTTCCCAGATGGTTCCCTCCCTTTTTCCATGGAAGTTAACATGGGAGAACTGTGTACTTTCACTTTTTCTACTCTTCCCTACTTTGCCATCCTCCCGTTCCCCTTCCCCCGTCGTTCCCAATTAGTCTGCTCAATTCGTTAGAGGGGCTGCAGTTTTTTCGAACAGGGTAGCTCCTCTGCACCGTTCACTTCCAGGCTGACATCGATCATGTAGCTTCAACTGTCCACAAAATGACATCAACTCTTTAACTTTGGGCTTTCACAAAGAAAATCTCATCTTTCTCGGCCACCAATTGTTGTGATGGAGCGCACAAAGATGAGTTCTCTTTGCGTTCCGACGACAACATTGGGCTACCCAACAAACACCACTTCCCCACCCTGTGTTTTTACGTTACGTCATCAAGAGGCCTTTTCTTTGGGAATAAATAACTTTTAATTGCAGTACTCGAGTGCCCCATTCCTTTTTCACAAAAAGGAAATGCTTTCCTACATCATGCTTTTGACATGTTTGCAAGGCCGGCTTTCGAGCTCGTCAGACCAAATTTCTCTTTGCTGTCACTCGGTTCAAAGCACCCCAATTCGTTTTCAGTTGTAGGAAAAAACTTAGAAGTTGAATGTGTTGCTCCCTTATCGGAGTTCTCTGTACAAAGTTGTCTTGGGAATTCACCCATGTCTGCTCTGGGAACTACTTTCCATTTGTTAGCTGAGAGCAATTAAAATCGAAATTTTCTATATTATATACCTAATTATAAGGTGTACATAGGTTGCTATGATAGCTAATCATACCGGTATCTCCACTCCTCCTGGGTACACTCTGGTCCGACTGGATGATCAATCGGTGTCATACAGGCCCAGGATCAAAACACTATTTCGAATAGTAGATAGGTGGGTTAGTTCGAAATGTCGCGAAGATTTAAACAGTTCTTGAGAGCATGGCGGATATCAATCAAGTTGATTGTACTGTCGATTTTCTTTTGAATTTTGACCGTTTTCGTGAATCTCACATCAGCGATCGACAATCGGCAATAGCCACATATTCGTGGAGAGTCGGAGTTGATTTCAGAATAATCAAAGTGCCATTGAATAGTTTTGGGTACTCTTTGGAGACAAAATTTCGAACATCAGTGGAATTTTTTGGAAAGGCGAATGTGTGGCGCATCCTGGAACCATTGACGTCGTGTGCTTTGTGCTTCTAGTTTTTTTGGTTCAGTTGGGTCCAATTGATCTGCCGGTATTTAAAAAATATTTTTCCAAAGTCTATCAACCTAAAGCTTTGAAGGAAAGCTAAAGGGTCTAGGCGCTCGTACTGCATTTTCCCTGCAAAGCTTAGGGAGCTCGCCCTTAATGATTAGATATGCAGTTTCAGTCGGAGCAATCTGACTTTTTTAGCCGTCTGGCTAACGAAATGGGATGGATGCATATATGAGAGCAATCTGGGATTTTGGGTGTTTTTTCTTCACACAGATCTCATTGCGCTAATAATGAGATCTACTTTTACGGGAAGCAGCCACTTTGTCTGATCGTCACGCCGAGTCGTTGCCTTCCTCCTCTTGAAAGATGTTTCATTCTCTGCCTCTGTATCATGCGTTCTGTACCTCAGCCTGATTTCCGAATTCTAAAGGACTTAGAAGCTCATTATGAGCTGAATTCTCCGCTTCTACATTCGAATCTTTAAGTTTTGCACAAACTCCGTTCATCGTCGCCCGCCCAGCAATGATTACTCTCGTAGGCACTCGTTCCATGCGCGTAAAATCGATTTTGCATTCATGACGTCATGCAGTGAAACAACGCGTGAAACCATTTTACACCCATTCTGATAGTGGTCTTTTTCGATTGCAGGCGTTCCTGGTATACTTCCTTCACTACGGGTACTCCTCTATTTCTGATGAAAAACATGAGGCGAACTGTTCCCCACTGACCCCCATCGTGATGAACGGCGTGCGAACTATTTATTATATCAACGCATCAACCTGCAAAACTTCGTTTGAATTTGTTTGATTAGAACGTGAATGACTCTTCCTAATGAACTTCGTCATTCCAAGAAAGGAAGAAACAAAAAGAGGCCGAAGAAGTACTCCGTATGCATGCTCCGGCCTCTGTGATTCAATTCTCAGTCTTTTTAGGCTTGAATGAAGGGTAGAATGAGCCAAATAGTCTCCGATTTGATGTTTGTAGGCTGGATACCAGTCAGATCTGTAAGCGTTCACTCAGAGCAGACTAGTTATTTGGGTTCTACCCTATTCAACAATACTCGCACTGAATCATGGTCCTTTTAAGCCCTTTATGAATTTAATAACATTAATATACTTCTGATATCAACAAGCGAGACATTTTATGATACTGTGAGGAAAATTTTTTCATTAATATCTCTTTATTATCTTTCCGACGAAAATTTTTACGAAAACTCCTCTCTTGCCCATTGATTACCGACTGGGACGCACCCAATTGCGAAGTGCGGATTAGAGTTTTTACTGCAAACGAACTGTAACTGTAATATTTGAAAGTGACAGGGATAGGAGGCGTTCTGTTCAGAAAGTGGTAATAAATGGTAAATGATGATGAGTTGATGTAAAGAAAGAGCCTGAAAGCTCTATTTCTTTCATTTTGGCAGTGAAAAGTTTCCTTCTATTGATATTGCATACAGTAGCGCTCAAAAGTCTTCGGTGAAGTGGTTTGACGCTTTTTCGTTCATAACTTTTTTCTTAGTAGACCAAATCGCGCAAAATTTGGATATGTTTAACTAGAGCATATTTCACCTTACCCAACACTATTTGACTGCGGATCTGCAATATCCACAGACAGAGCATGGTGTTTGTTGCGGTAGCAGATTTTGCTAAAACTAAACTTGTTGACGTCTGCACTTATTCGCACCTTATGTGCGTTTTTCTCATCTATTGTGTTCGGCGTTACTGCTCGTACACTTTAGACATGACAAAAAGGAAAGAGATTTTAGAAGGACCATCATATGTATTTTCAGTCGTTTTTGAGTTCATGCTCTTTGGAATATCTGGAACATGATCAGATTGCAGGTTAATAGTGGTAAATATTTACAATACATCCACGCTCCAAGTATAGAAATTTCGCTGATTAGATTCAGTAGGAAAGAAGTTATGATTGAAAAGTATGGCTGAAGAACCATTTCACCGAAGACTTTTGAGCGCTACTGTATATTATGGGTGTGGGCCGGTATGAGGATGTAAATGTTGAAGACAGGTAGTGGTAGCATTTGATAAACCATGATCAGGCACAAAAAAAGGCATTGGCATGAGCTCCATGCGGTAAAATTTGATCACCATTGTTAAAGGTTGATAAAAATGTTACAAATCAAAGGGTACAAAATTAGTTAACGTTTTCCTCTGAAGTTACAGTACCTCATCTGCTGTTTGGGTTCAAGAAGGTGAATGGTGATAAGGAGTGGTAAGAGGGGATAATATTATGTGATAAGGGATGCTAAATACAGCTTCTCCCGAAAAACTACATAATGGTTTCTTGACGTGGCTTTCCAGACCTTCCACCGTTTTGGCTTTTCTTGGGTATCTATTCTTCCAGCGGCAGTACTTGTGAGACTCTCCATTCTCTGCTACATTTCTGGCTAGTACTCTATTTTTACCCTTGAATTCTTGTAATAGCGGTGGATGATATCATCTGTACTTCTTTGTCATTAATTTTGTCCTTCTTCCAAGACTTATGTCATTTTTTGCTTCCTTCACAAGGGGCACCTCATTGACGACAAGCCTTGTGACTAAGTGATAATTATATGTCTCAAGTGGAGCCGAGTCGAAGAAGCGCTCACTAATTGCTCTAACTGCTCCTATTTGGCCGATTTGGCCGACAAGAGGAGCCTAGGGAAAGGCCAATGTTCAGTATTCATGTCAGTTGCTGCTGTTGTTGCCGTCACGCTCCCTGTACAGCCATTTGTTACTTCTTTCTTGAATATCTCAATAGTCATTGACGCAATAGGGTTTCCAATTTTTGAAAAATTTATTGCATCGCTGACTCCCGCCGCTGACTCTCAAGGAAGGCATTATGTAGGATATCTCCATAAGAAGCCATTGAGTTGGAGGCGTTATTCTACCCTTGCTACATATGTGAGTGAGAACATAGAATGTTGCCTTTGCCTTGCCAGACGGCCACGATTTAGCAGACCTTGCCAAGAGCTTCGGCCACTTATTTTTACTCATTTCTTTCCCCCATCTACTCTCAGTCAACCGGGGAATATTCCTTCAATACTCATTTCCCTGAGAGATTTCCAGGCTTTTGCCCGGAGAGGAATCCACCGTTCCCATTTCGCTCCCGCATCCGCCAGCTGAATATTATGAGCTCCTATTTCAGTTAAGTATCTCCGTACCTTCTGATTCATAATGAATATTTATGGCTTTTTATAGGAACTCTTATCGATTTATTGATTGGTATATGCAACAGCAGGACTGCCAAGTCTTTGTTATGTATGAAATTTGAGATTTCCTATGTATTCCATTTGGCGTCAGCGAACGTTCCGGTGCTACAGTAATTTGTTCATTGC
Source organism: Haemonchus contortus (assembly GCA_000469685.2). Classification (NCBI taxonomy): domain Eukaryota; kingdom Metazoa; phylum Nematoda; class Chromadorea; order Rhabditida; family Trichostrongylidae; genus Haemonchus; species Haemonchus contortus. The sequence goes on from LS997563.1 coordinate 4,603,256, forward strand.
TCTTTTGATATTTCCTTCTAAAGATCTGAATTGTAGTAAATAACGATTCAATCAAATAATCACCAGATTTAAATCTTTTGGGATGTGCCATGAATGCATACGTTGACTAGCAACTCGAATAGGTACTAACAACCATAGTCAGTGCAACTATTCTGTTTTTTTCTGAAAATCCGTGAACGAAATATGAGTAGACAATCGGTAGAACGATTTGTGGCGTCTAGGGAAGCTTTAATTTTTTTACCCTCGAGTGATAAGTGAGGGAATTCTAACCACATGAGCAGAAGGAAGTATCAAAGAGGTGGCTTGTCTTTCTTACCTGGAAATGTTCCCAGTGAGAAACTGGAAGGATGAAATTCTCCCCCCCCCCCACTATACGCGAGAAGAGTAATGTGGAGCTCCCATTTACTTATTATTAACTATGACGTATAGGATCTTGATATGCTCGAAAGGAGAAGGTCAATTCCTCGTGCTTATGTCCGAGAAATTACCCTCTCCTGAGAATGATCAAGGCTCTCTTCAGGCTCTTCCGCGGAAGTTCATTCCATGGAATCATAAATGCAAAGGCTCCCCATTTCCGTTTACCAATTCCGAGGTCGTTGGCACGATAGGCGGGAATAATTTCTCATGATAATTCACAGTTGTCTCTTACCCATTACTGAATTCCTCCTTGTTAGTCTATTAATGAGGACAGATCCACTGATGGATGAACTTGTCGTCATCCGCCCATGCTCTTGTCATTCCCATGCCCTCTGAGTTCGGATATCTTCAAAGGTTCATCACTAGTGCATAGACACTTGAAATTTCTGAGCTGACCAAGGAATTGTATATTCCGGACGAGTTTCCTCGCCTACCTGCTCGATTACGACGTTAGACCGTGTCTACAGAATTGATTTTCTAATATGTTTCTGAGGCGAGTATCTCGTTTTGCATCTACTTTTTTCGAAAAACTTCGGAGAAAATGTGGACTCTTTGAGTGCATAGCAGTATCTCAACGTTGGAGGGCTATTTGTTCAGATGCAGAGCTGAGCTTGAAGTGAAACTTGAGAAACTGCGATTTGGCTTTTGCTCTCTTCTCATTTTCAACCTTTGGTTGAAATTCTTTTTGAAGATTGATTTGTACGAAAAAATTCCTGCGAATCCCCATTGGAAACAAACAGAATCTCAGACCATACCCAAAGTGAAGTCTGCTTCCGTTAACTGCAGTTTTTTTTTCTTCCGAAGATTCCTAATTTCTATCATTTAGAAAGGCCGGCTCGTAGGGTCATAATTGGAATATTTAAGTGAATGTATTCATTAGCGATTTGGGTACTCGAGCATTTTTTCTGAGAACAACTGTTGGTGGTTCGGCATGGATGGAGCTTCCCTAAAGAGATCCGTGGGTTCTCTCTTCAACTTCGTGGACTATTCCTTTTTGCCCGGCGTATCGTATCTGCAAGTCTTGTTCAACCGGGAACGGTTACAATCTCGGGAGTTTGACTAATATAGTTTTGGAGTACGCACCGCATTCGACTCCTATTTGCAACGGTTGTTGCGTTTGAATAAATGACCTTTATAATAATTTGTGGTGGCCAACCAACATACCGGTCAGTGCTTCTATTCCCCCAGACAGGTCCAATCTTGATCAAAGACACATTTTACGATGATAATAACTTCCAGGTACCTCGCTAGAATGGGTTTGTAGGCCCTCGTATGCCGTATATGGCGCCGTCATCTGAAAATGGCCTAGATAGGGTGTTATAAAGGCTCAAAGATTGCACCGTGTGTACCTATGGACGACTTTCACTGGCACTGTAAAGGTTGCACCGATCACAAGGGAACCCATGTCGGAAGTTCAGCCGACTTGTCATGACCCATAGCGACAGAGAAAGGCAGTTCTGTACAGTTCTGGCTCGATGTAGTCAGCTCTTTGTGCAATTGCAACTACTGAAATCTCGTCCGAAAACCCCTTTCATGTTATTTCCGTTATGTCAATCTCGTCCAATCTCTATTTACCCTACTTTTGAGGAGCCATATTTTCCTCAAAATCGGCAGGTTTTCTCGCTTTCTTCGCTACCGATAAACTATTCCCAAACTATATTTACGTTTTTTGACTAAAAAGTGGTACCACAAAATTATCGTGAGCTCTGCCTTCAACCTCGATCCGAGACCACATGTGGGCCATTTGCAATTACGCCCATTGCCGTCGAATGTTTCTTTTCAGAACCGTTGTTTATTTTGTAAACTCATGAGCGATCTTCAGAGTACTGTTGCTGAAGACTACAGCATGTAATGGTCAGTCCTCCATCATGCTGGTAATGGTGTACGGATGAATTAGCAAAAAACGGAGTTCAAACTTTAAAAGAGAGTTTGAATTCCTTTCCGCAAGAAGTGATCTAGCATATGCTGGCAACCGGAGCCCTCTTATCAACTCAGCTCTTACTCGACTCGTACTTGTTGAGATTTACTCGGAAAACCTTGGAATTGTCGGTTGAGCAGCTGCTACTCTCAAGTTATCATTATTTCTGGTACTGTACTGTCACTAAATGGAATATTTTACTCTGGAAGCCCCTAGACTGTTATATGAACCCACAATTTTCTTGATTGGCATGAAGCAGCCTCCCAGAAATCAAAGTGCACTTTGTTAATGAGGAGCTGCTCTTTTTGTCATTACTTCTTAGAGCACTTTCACACTCTCCCATCATTTTCAAAGGCTTCACATACTCTGGAGACAGATCGGTGGGGAGAAAATGGCGGCAGAACCTAATTCAACATGATTAAAAATGGAAAGTTACTGCTGGAGAGCTTGGAGGGAATTTGGTCTCGCAAACGATTGAGTTTATAAAAGCCAATTTCCGCATCAATTAAATGCTAAACGTGTGGCAGTGTTTGAAAGCCAGCTATTGAATGAATTCTACGAATTTACTTATTCAAAGCAGTCAGACTGGCTAGGCCGGCTCTTTACTAGAATTTTCTATCTTTAATTTTAATTGTGTTGATAATATTTTGATAAAATTCAACTGAATTATAGCTACGTCTATGGGATAGTTCACTTTTGTCCCATTTGAACGTGTTCTTCTAAAAACCTCCACCGGCTCTTGATGGAGGCAATAACTACCCAACATCTCCAGGGAAACGTTAAACATATTCATAGAGAGCGCTGGGGGTTTGAAAAGGGGGTTCTGAGTCAGTGTCTGTCTGAGTGAAAGCAGCAGTAATCTCTGAGTCCTTAGAATAATTGTTTGCAAACACTTTTGAATTATTTATTTTCAATTTCTAGAGTGCACGGATAGCGCCGATCCGGGTTCAGTGTCGCTCGAAGCTGAATGTTTTGTAAATCGCTCAGCGTCAAGTTCAAGACTCTTGCTAACAATCCAAAGCTTTTTTGAGAAATTCAATTTGAAAGTCATCAGTCAACAAAACAAAGTGGACCGAATCTTCTGAGAGTGTTTTGTTACTGCTTTGAGTGGCCAACCAAGCAGGCCACCCCTCAGGGGTCGGGTAATTGATACCAGACTCGTCTGAGGAGGTAAAAGCCCTGGCTTGAAGCCGCTAGTTACCACAATTCATTGTATAGACCACATCAACTAAAATGTATTATCATCTGTCGTCCCGTTGATCATCGACTTCCTCGAGAGGACGCCAGTAACGTCTCCATTCGTCCCTATCACGAGCCAGAGTGGTCCAGTGAATCGTTCTCGCTTCAGGGACACGAGGTTCAACATTCTTTTCGTTCAGAGCTTTCGTGAAGAAGTTTGACCATGTCGTTGGTGGCCGTCCCGGAGTTCGTTGATGTCCCGAGGAATCAAGTCAGTAACCGCCTTGTTTCAATGGTTATCACTATATCGCATAACGTGGCCGGCCCACCTAACCTTCGATTTTTTGGCATAATCAACGGCATCCCTGATCGGATCGGAAAAATGATGTTCGTTAAATGACGGAGCTCGGGTAGACAGTACTAGACCACATATGCATACAAAACACCACTACGATCTTGGCTGGAGGTTGAGTGTGGGGCGCATACTGATAGGGGACTGAAGGATGCCAGAAATGTTTAAGGCAAAAAATCTAGTGTGTTTGCAGATTGTTACTGTTCACTTCTGAAATTACTTCGCTAGTCTTCTTGGATCGAGTAATCTCTCGAAAAGGCTTACACTTCTTAGAGACCATCGCTTCTCCTGCTCCTCCTCCCTATCTGAGTCCTTCCTTTTATTCGAGGGCACCTTGTCAACATCTCTGCCTTCACCTTAACAGAGGTGTTTCTTGATCACGTTCCCTCAATATTATAATTGTTTTGGAATCCAAATTCTTTGGAAAACCTTTTTACATCGCTTGATTCTGCCACATTCTCAGCTCGTCGTCATGCCATCAGAGGTCCAACTCTCAAATCCTTGGTTGCACTGAGTTTCTATACTCTTTCATTTTCCTCTTGGTTTTTCATTAAATTTCCAAGTTTAATTTGCTGAAATTTCAATGCATTACTTCTAGGGATTCGAACGAACGAATATTTTGAGTACTTCATATGTCTCCTCGACTGGAATAAACTCTTTGTGGAAGTAGCCCTATCAGTACGAACTGGGGCCAGTTAAAAAACCCCGTTCATCGAAACTTTCCAACCCGTTTCCGAATATCTAAATTACTCTTCAATTACCCAGCTCAGTTTGTTTTCCAGTCAAATAAGCTCAATACCACATGTTATCCAACAAATACCACTGTTATGGCTAAAAAAACTGATTAACACGGAAAACAACATATGCACATGTATTGAGCGCTAAGGGTGGACGTGCTATCCTTTCACGTCTCCTTAATCGTCTTTTTCTACTCAACTCCAATTTTACCGACTTTTATAACTAAGGACAGTGGCTGAGTAAGATCGAATGTTCACAGCTGGTAATGACTGATCGCTTTATCCTTATGACGCCAGGTACCTATCCGGCTTTTATTCGTAGTGTTCGGTTGGTCAAGGTGCTCTAGTACCTTTTCAATGTGAGCGATTGGTTTTAAAGACCGTATTTCTATCCTTTGTGACTCTTCTGGGGCAACTTCCCCAGGACGGTACCTTGTCTATGAGCTGGATCTGATCTTGTGAATTTTCCATTGGTGAAAGGAATCGCGTTTCTCTAGCTCCATTACGAAAAACTAAAAATACTTCGGATCAGTCCGTTGACTGAAATTGGGCCATTTCCAGTAATGTTATCATTTATGCTCTATCTGAACGCCTTGTTTTCCTTCCAGATTGAATGTAACTCAAATGCTTTAATACCTTTGAAGATGCGGTTTAAGATCTTCATGGTTATCCACCTTTGACAGTGTCGCCCTCTTTCTACTCCACAGTAGTAAGTACAGAAGAGCTCAAAAAGCATCTACTATCTCGTAGGCCTTATTTACGCCATCTTAACCGGTCGATACGAAGGGAAATTTGGAAAAAAGACGAAATTAACCGACGTGTTAAACAATAAACAGTATAATTAGTCATAGGGGCAGGTGTGTAAACGATGGCGTGCAAGGCTCGTTACACACATACTGTGAAAGCATTGTGCAAACGAGTCGAAAAAATGTCCCGAGAAAGTACTAGGAAACTCGTCCAGTTCTGCAACTAACAGCGGCGACGAGAAATAAACCTTTTTTTCCTCGGTTTTTCTGAACATTCCCACCGTTTCTATCCACGATACTGCACAGTATGACGCACCTCCCTCTTGGTAGTATATTTTTATGTGAATTACCCCTGTCTTTTTCCAAAATACTTACTGAATCTGTATAATCTGGCTTTCATAGCCAGTCTACTTCTCTAGAGCCCGTTAAATGTCAAAATCGATTACATTTTGGTGACGGAAATTACAAGACGGCGGCAAAACATGGGCATTTACGCATCGCGTGAATGGATGTGAAGCACGCTACACTGAAGCTAATTCATTTTGATGTCAGCAGGCAGTGGAATGGTACGGTGAACGCTTGTCCCTGTTCCGTAATTAAAAATCTTCAAGACTACTTCAGTTCAGTCAGTTCCTTCCTGCCATATTCATCTGACTCACTCGATACCGTATCATCCAATAGCGGCATGACTTTTCGATACGGTCTTTTACCGGTCGTCGACGCTCTCCCTAGCTATACCACCTATACATTCAGTAGTGCTAATAATTTAAAATTATTGATGAAAATATCTATTTTTGGCATTTTAACGAAAAATTCCAACGTAAATTTTTCTAGTGAAATACGATTGATTCCTTGGCTTGATTCGCTGCATATTTTAACTTTTTTGCTTACTTTGTATCTCACTACCTGATAAATAAGTAAACAAATAAATATGAATTATTTAAGCCTGAGCAATAAAGGGGTCCCTGTCATGTAATTCTTTTGAAAGGTCTCCAGAGGGCAATTTTTTCGAATCTCCCTTACGGATAGAATTTACTGCACAAATAATAACATTATCATTGTTTATTATGTAATATTATATAGTATCAACGAGTATAATATCATGACATCAAGTATTTTTCTATTCGGCCTTTCAAATAAATTTTAAGGTGAGTCGATAGCAATCCTAGAGAATCCACGTTCTTGAATGTCCTGATACCATTCACTAGCCCGAGAGCGAGATACTTAATTAGTCTGGGTGGTCTCTGAAGTATGAACGGACGAAGCGACTTTTGTCTTACCTAGCTTTTGAACTTCAAACTTTGTGTACGATGTGTTCATTTGTTTATTTCTCCAAGATGAGTCGATATGCTTGTTACCATTTAATTTCCCCGTGATGGATTTATGGTTGGTCTGGACACGAAGCTATCCTTCCGGCGTTCGCTATATCCAGGTTCTAAACCTCGTTTCCTTCGAATTGATTCGTTTATTCTTACCTCCCAACGAACAAACCTGGTAATGTGGGACAAGCTAAGTGGTGCAAGCCTGACCGATTGTTTTTTTTTCCATACGACGGCTTTAAATTAAGCCCCATTCCAATAACAGCCTTTTTTTTCGAGTCTAAAAAATCTGTCCTTCGGAAGTGGGTGTTATTATCGAAGGAATGACGTTATGACGAACTTTACCCATAGGATATGTATGAATGAATGTATTACCCCCTAAAATGAAACGTCAGTTTTGAATGGTTGCACTTTTTCGTTGTCCTCGTCATTCCAAGCTGTCACTTCCATTCCGTCTAGCGGCCCTTACTAACCCAGCCATCTTCTGTTTTTATTAATCCTCATTTGCGGAACGAGAACCTAAAACTCGAAGTTCGGACCTAAAATTTTCATGGAAACATTGTACTCAAGTCTGTCTTCGCTTTGATCCCAACCTTTTCTTCCACTTTGTCCTCCCTCGCAGTGACCTCAGCCTCACCTTCCAGTCACTCCATTACACTGCCAGTTTCCTTGCTACTACACGAGCTTTCGTTCCTGCAAGTGGGAATTATTCCCAGAATCATGGCGGTATGAAGTTATTTACCTGGGCTTTACCATTACGTACATATTAATACGATCGATGTGGCTTACTAAAAAACATCTGTTATCGTGGTGGTTTGCTTTCGTCACGACGATGTTTTCGTTGCGATGGGATACTAATTTCAAATTCGCCTGGATCTCTACCCCCACTCCAGCTTAACACTTTTTCCATAAATTCTTGAGAATGAATTTTTCGGCAGTAGTACCTCTTCGGGACGCGCCCAGCATTCGACTTCTACCAGAATCCTGTTGGTGACTTGAATGCGTATGTGGTCCATACAATGATTTACAGTGGCCAACCGATGTGCAAAGCAGGGCTTTTATACTCCCAGCGGATCTGGTACCAATTAATCGACCCCGGAGGGATGGTAGGCTTGGTTGGTCTAAACGGAATCGATCAGGGATTTGAGCCCGTGGCCATGCTTGTGTGATAGTTCCACTCGCCATAGCACCATCTCCTCCCCGTAGTATCATATTACTGTACAAATCTGATTAATAATATTGTTACTATTACTGGTACTCAAAGTCAGTAAGGGCTTCCCCTCAAGTGGTTCCTGTAATGTCAGCGGTGTCTGTTTGTAAACTTTTCTGAAGGGTCTTCGAAGTCCTTGTTTTTGCATCTGGCTGCTCCATCACTGTCTGCTGGCTTTTTCATCGTTTTGTCTTGCTCTGGTTCATTTATGATCGCCTACAGAAAACACCAGGCCCGTCTAGGTTACCACAAGTGAGTTTCACCTGCCGAAGGGCTGCCATAAAGTCATTCAAACTTCGCCATAGCCTCATTCAGTGCTATTGGGTAGAGTTTAAAAATGCTTTGGAGTGAATGATGAGTTTTTCTATCAGTTCCATGGTATTCGCCTTTTCACATCACCGAAGGCATTCGAATGTGTGTGTGTTTACCTTACCTACTATGACGTAGCCCCGACAGATGCCCTTTTCCAATGCAATTTTCCCAGTAAAAGGCCATGTGACAAGTTTTCGTTTTTGAAAGGAATTTGGCTCAATGGGTGCGGACGAGATTCAATCCCGAGGGTGATGCACCATAGCATTTCTCATCAACTGCTATGCACTGAGGTTGGGTTTTGCACTGAGGTTGGGTTTTTGTGATTCATAGAGGAATCGATGAAAGGATAGAGGATTGGTCCTTTGACGTTGATCAGTCCCGTTTTGGGATGCGCCACAGCATTCGTTTCCACTCAGTATCTTAGTGACAATTGAATGCTTATGTGACGTATACCATGACTTGTAGTGGCAGGCTGTTGAAGAAGGCAGTGTTTTCACTTTCTTAGATAAGTCTGGTATCAAATAACCGACCCCCGAAGAGATTGAATGCTCAGTTGAACTTGATCCCAGTTCCATCCCCGCATCATGAGCGGGTCATAGTGCTCCACTTGTCAATTCACCATCTTCGTTTGAAGGAAAATTCGCAGGGTTGGGTATTGTTTGTTACTAGCTCGATGTCGATGTATTGCAGTTGATAGGACAAAGGATAAACTCTTGGAGTGTGAATCTTTCCTTCTCTATCCTCCCAGACGAGTCTGGTGCCAATTATCTCGGATTTGAACCCGTGACCATGTGTGTGTGAAGTGCGCCACTTGCCACTACACCAGCACTGCCCTTTGCATTGCAATTAAGATTATCAAAAGCTCAAAAGAAAGTTGGCAATCAATATAGTCTATGGTTGAAAGTACATATGTGTAGGCCGTATTGACCACAACCACGAGCGTCCGATAATTCCCTTTTCTCTTCAAGAAAAGGGGTGGACATAATCCGATTTACTTGACCTCCTCGCTGGCATACTGCTGCTGATTCAATGGCGGCAGCTTTAGGTGATTCAGCTCTTCGTCCTGGGACCCTTCTTAACGAAAAACCCTGTCTGAAGTTGCCCAAGCTTCCTTCATAAGCAGACAATTGGCGTTCTGGATGAATCAGAGCTGTTTTTGACTTCACAGTAGTAAGCCTCGTTGTAAGGTGCCGATTTTCTGTAAGATCAGACATCGATGCTGTTATTTTGATTGATATTGATTGATTCTGAGTTTACTGTAATGAAAGATGCTATTTATATTTAACCATCCCGAATTTTTTTTGAAATTGATTAGTTTTTTCGTTTAGTCCATCTCTTTCAAATTCCTAAATGACGTCAGTTGAGTTATTTCATCCTCAGAACCCACCCTCTGCCCTTTTGTCATCTTTCAACCGAAGTCGTCGCTTTCAATAGCTCCGTCTGCCCTCCAACACTACGCAGTCCCTGCTCCTTTGGATTTTTTCTCATTGAATGTCTCTCATATTCAAAATTATCCATTTTCATAGACCCTCCCCCAGATTGAATTGAATTTAAACCCTTCCTTTCATTCCATTAGACTTGAGTAACTTATCAGATCGAATTATTTTATGCTCAGTCAAGACTGATTGTTTTTGCTATGCGCAGTGCGAGAACAAAGTAGGTAGGCTGTTGCAAATGTATAAAATGACCAAATTGAACAACAAAATGAAGTTTTTTGACGTTTAAAGACCCTCTGTGGGATGCGCCCCGCATTCGACTTCCATGTAGAATCGTAGTGGTGTATTGAATGTGTATGTGGCCCATACAATTACTTGCGGTGGCCAGCCGATGTACGAGTCAGCGCTCTTATCCGTGGGTCTGGTCCAATTAATCAATTCCGGAGGGATTTAAGGCTTGGTTAGGTGGGTATCAGTTGCTGCCCAGGTGGATATCGGTGCAGGATCTGAACCCGTGATCATGCGTGCGTGATAGGGTGCCATTCCCCACTACACCACCTCCGCCCTTTGAAATTGATTAATGCCTATCATTCATGAACCTCAAAAATCGCTCGTTACAAGAATTCTTCTATGTAATTAGGGAACTGGACGTTTTTTGTACCTAGCATTAGCTTCTTCCTGCATGGACCAAACGTCACACATTTCGAAAACCGCATCCTCTACTATCGACTTATCCTCTGTAACGATAAAGCTTTTCATCGATTTGGGCAGCGGTTAAGCTTGATAAAATCTCCTATAAGTTCCGTAAACATCCATTCCAATCCTCATCTGCTCCTCTATGGGAATTAACTTCCTGAGGCTGGGGAAAATATATATAGTAGTTTTGATCACCTTATTGAAGTCGACTACCTCATTGAATAAAACAACTTGCGGGCTCGTTTAGAAATGCCTAAGAAAAAGTGCCTAGAAATTTTTAATCCTAAAAAAAGTTTTTTAACCCTAAAAAAAACAAATCCAGTTTTTGAATTCTACCTTTCTTAGGGGGTTTTATAATTTGGGGCTGCAGATCCATGTGAGAAGGTTCGCATAGGTCTTCGTATCATTCTACATCAGAAATTACCCCTCACGAATGCCTCGTTTCGATTTTTTCGGGCATTTTTGGAGTCCTGGGATTCTAGTCATACTTGTTTGTACCGACTTTATTTTTAATCAGTATTTTTGTTAGCTCAACCAGGTCTATTGCTTGCTATGAGGTACTTCACAGCTGAAAACCTTGTAAGATAGGAAAAGGATCTATCGTGTGGAGCTTGGACATTTATTTCAACTGTCACCTCACCCGAAATCACCCGCAAACAATTCAAGGTGTATTTGATTTGAAAATTGCAAAAATAATTATCCCAATTGCATACAAACATATAATTAAGTAGCTTTACTATCTGGTAAATGAAGGATGAGCAACTTTTTTAACGTCAGTCTATTCCATCTTGGGATTGCGCCGTGCACTCGGCTTCCATTCAGAATAGTGGTGGCAGTTTAGTTTATTAGCCAATCCGATGAGTTTCGGTGGCCAGTCAATGTACAGGTACATGTTTTTACCTTCCGCCGGAGTTTCGTACTGGAGGGACTGGTTGGCTTAGGTAGATATCGATCCGGGATTCAAACTTGTGGCTATGCATGCGTGATAGTACCACTTGCCCTTACACCACCTCAGCTCCAACAACTTTTTTGTTATTTGTACTTTACTATTTGTTATAACTACTTATATGACGAATATAATTTGCTCGTGGGAAGATAAGCTCAGCAAAATGCGAAAACATTTTCGAATTCTGTCTGGCTTTTAAGGAAGACGAACTTGTCGAAAAAACGGCAGGCGAATAACATGTCTCATTATCAGGAAAAAAACCTCTCTTTTGAGGCAGGGAAGCGCATGCTGCAATTCATTTCTAATGGGCAAGTTCCCGGAATGACAGACATGAAGAACTTTTCTATTACATCCAAGTTCACTGCCACTATTTAGTCGAATAATCAGCTCCCTAGCACAAACAGGGTCTCCTGCTGGACCGCTTACTTCTTCCCGGCTTCCATTCGTCCTAATATCAACTCGCGACGGACCACTTTCCAAGTCTGAGAGGAATTTATCGGTTCTCATAGCCTCAAGTAAAACTTACAGAGTAGTATTGATATTGTGGGGTGAGAGGGAAGGGGGAACGGAGTGTGTGGAGGGGGGGGGAGGGGTGGGGTGTTGGTGAGTGCAACAAGGGGAACGGCTTCGGATACCTGGGTATGAACTTCTTTATGGACCCCATAGACCCCCTATATTTTCATTCTTTGAAATTTTGCAAGAAATACAAGTATGAATCATGTTTTTCTATCTACTGCCCCCCTTTTCCTCACCCCCTTATTTATCAACACCGCCTCTTCAGCTGCCATCGGCAGCTCATTTGTACTTGTGGAAAAGTGCTACATGTTCCCTATTTCCCAAGTAACTTTCCTATCTCATTTTCCTGGACGCCCAACTGAAGCACTCTTTCCATTAGCCCCCCTCTGATTTCCTCTTTTTGTTCATCTCCGGGCGGAACTTCTTTTGAGGATCTTTTTTTCGGCGAAACTTTTTTCGAGTTTTTCGAAGTTAAAGTCTGTGAGAGTTCGGGTGAATGCCTAGTTATGAGCACTATCTGTTGAGAAGTAAAATTGTACTTCTAATTCGATAGTAGTGGCCACTAGTCCATTCAACCTAGTGCTCATTCTCTGTCCTCTTAATAGCTTTCGATTGTTTTCGTTGCTCATCTTCAGACTCGCAGCCTTTCTTGTTCCTCTGAGCCTTTAACTTACGCTTCATCGACTTTACGGCGATAAATACCAAGATATCATCAAACTCAAGCAATTTCGTCCATTTATTTTAATGACTGCAAAGCTTCACTGACTTGAATGTGTTCCGATCTAGAATTAGTTACCAGAACCAGTCGAGTGCTGACGGCGCCACATGACGCTTCTTCAACTTAACGTTCCCAAGACTTGTCCAATTTCTGACCCTTTCTGACCCTCTTTACTTAATGTTCAGCCTTTTTTTACAAGCACAATGTGTAAGTTGGGAAATCAGCTCAATCATCTTTCATCTACTGAGTGCTTCCTAAATTTTTCCGTGTTTTTTCATCCAAGTTTCTTTTTTTCGTTTCATCGCTGTTGGCCGGCTAGCTGGGTGTTGATTACATTACTTTATGAGGGTAGTTCAGTTGGAGTTTTTGACAAATCCCGCCATTCTTTCAGGCTAACCCTATTAATTTGAGGTGTCCATCAGTTGCAGCCAAGCTTTCAAACTAGGACTAGGGCTGCAGCTCAATCAATTAACTTTGAAGTGCTATAATTCCCTTTCATTGTGTCAACTGAATGTGCAGAGCAAACCCATTGAAGGAAGTTGAGGCTGTTACTCCGGGGACCATTTTTGCGAGGTCCTCCTAAACCCACAGGTAACATGGTTAAGATCGAGTGAGGGGATCTTGAATTAAATCGTTTGGGAGGTCCCAGTGTGATACTGATGTTGCCCTTTATGTATCATTCTTGCTCTGTTTTCTTCGTTCCTCTTTTTCACAGTCTGATGTTTGGCCTTCAGCCTTAGGCTCTGTCTTAAGGCTCTCTCCTATTTCTTCTTTCAGAGCATTTTCTTCCGGTTTTTGTTGACAGGAATTGCCTCAGAGTCCTGCTTCCATATTGTACGGTACACCCTCAGGTGTATTCAAATAAATAAATAAATTTGAAGTTAGACAGTTCCTCCAGTTCAACTCTATATTTGTGATCGCTATAAACACTCTGAGCTGGAATACATTAATGTGAAGAAGGCACCAAATGTATAAGGATGTGTGTCGTTAGGTCTGACAGCGGAATGTCCACGTTTAGCAGCCAGCGACAAAGCTGCGTTCTGCTCAGTACAGTGCCCTTTGCAAGATGACGACGTTATTTATGCTTCTGTATGCGGTTCCTGAGTTTTTTGTGACCATTTTTTGGTTCTAACCTTTTTGTCCTTTGCATTTCGGTGCATAAAATACATAAAATTTGTTATCTCATGGTAAAGATGCTTATCGGAAGGAACCGAACAGAATGCCCAGTGAAGTTGAAGCTCTAATGTTTTTAAGTAGATTGTCTTTTTGAGGTTACTATATAGAGCAATTTCTTGACGGGCTTAGTTCCCACGTAATCGCCACTCGTCACCTTCGGCGGACTAAGCGTATTTCTGGATCAAGACATAAATACATATAACCCCCCCAAGCTCTGAGTTCATCCGACCATGGGAGTCATATAATTTCGATTAAAATCTGGTTTCTCAAGCCTTTTTACTTCTTTTTTTTCGTTTTTTTTTTTCTCTCAGACCCACAGTTTTCTGCTGAAAACATGTCGATGCCACGGTTCATCCGCAGACATCCATATCTTTTTCATCCAATTTTCTTTCTTGCACTTTCAGATTTGGACTGATAACTTCCGCACTTTCAAATTGCCTTGTTTCTACATTTACTGACTAATTAGTGTACATTTTTCTAAAGACCCACTTCAAATGGCCAGAGGGGAGATTCATGTCAAAGTTGACAAATGAGGGTCTGGGAGTTTGTGGCAGGCTTGCTTGCTTTCCCCTCCTTTATTACTCACTTGGGCATCATTTTACCCCTTTTCGTGCCAGTATATATGTACTTTGTTTATCCTTTTATTTACATTCGAAGCAACTTTTCGGCCTCTAACTAAATTGGCATTGTTTCGAGACATCGGGTTACTCTGTTAAACCTCCCTCACAAACGGACATGCTCTGTTGAGACCCATCCGAGCATCATATTGCCATCTTGGAAAGGTAGCAGGACAATTCAAGGCCTAAAACCCCCCTCGGAGACCATCGTAGGAATCGCCACGGAGGGGTAGAATTCGAAGTCTCAGTCAGGATTTTGATGCGGGAGCCCACGACCTCCGCGCGCAAAACTTTGGAAGCGTTTTGGATCCGCGCAAAAGACCCCAAAATTAACCGGAAAGACGAATGCCTAGCCATAACAAGTGAACTCGCCCCGTTCATCGACCTGTGTGGGCTACAATTGCCACCGGCTTCACGTCGGGGGTCAGGTCACCCGGGGTCCACCCACTGTGAAAATGTTTAAATAGGCAGTTTGAAAGGTGGTCCACATCTCGGCTTCTTATTTCTAAGGTGGGTCCCCTTGTTGTGGTTTTCGAGACCTATTTAGATATCTGTAGGTTAGACTTGAGCTAACTGAAGTCTAAAATGGTGCATGAATTGGATGAATCTCAAATTCTTTTTGGCTTCCAGGTCCTGACGAAGGCGGTAACGCCGAAACGTTGACTGTATAAAAAGCTGTATCATCTTGGCCGAGGCTATACCACACACCTCATACCGAAACTCACACGATGCCAAGATTCATCGAAAGTCGTTCATGGTCAATTTGCTAATCCTTTTTTGAATTAATAGGGGTTTTTGTTCTGTTGTCGCAATTCGTAATGAGGGCTTTTGGTTTTGAGGGCGGTACTTTCGTGGTGGGCGGGGTATATGCATTGAAAAAGCGCAAATTAGCTTTATTTTCTTAGAACCGAACTTATCTGCTACTTCAAGGAATATAAACTCGACTAAACAGGTTACTTTGATTTGTTGTCGCAATTCGTAATGAGAGGCTTTAGTAGTTGAGGGCGGTACTTTTGTGGTGGGCGGGGTCTGAGGCATAGAAAACGCGCAAATTAGACCTGGTTTTCTTTTGAATTAAGCCTATATGCTACTTCGGAAATATGAATTTGATTAAACATATTCCTAAAAATTTTCTCAGCACGAATCACATCCACGGACCTTTAACTCGGATCTTGAAAATCGTTTGACTGAAGCTCCTTTTTCAGTAATGTTAACCCCTTGAATGTCCTTGACGTCTATGTAAGGCGCTTAGCCTTTAAATTGCTTTGTCCATCAAATATTTGTCATTGCTCAGTGGTCTCATTTCCTGCTCATTTCGTTTCAAAGAGAGCAATTAAAGCTGCTCATCGCTCCATTTCCAGTGCCATTTTCAAGTATTCTCCGAGCCATTTCGAGATACATTTACGCACTGATCCTCTGCGGCAATATACTGGTTATACAACTCAACAAAAACCAATAATCTACGTCGAGATCAGAGAAAAAAGGAAATTTGGACAATTATCCGATTCATCGTTTTCCATTGTTTCAGATCGGATGCGAGGCAGATGCACTGCGTCTCTTCGCGACGGAAGCAATGGAAGAATAGGCCATGGGCCAGTACTGCATCATCCTACAACGAATGGTAAGTTAGGTTTTTATGAAGTTACTAGTAATTGTTTGTAATTGCGACGGAAAGATCGCTAAGCATGGCGCGGCGATGAGCGGAATCGCATAACCATTCCAGGTGTCAGGGAGGTGCAGCTCTCTGGGGGTTCCGAGTGTTCAGGATGTGGGTGTGTGGGTTCAAGCTAGTCGTGTCTGAATGGGTTTTGTGAGAGAGGAAATGTGAGGAAAGACATCAAAGATCGTGTCGTTCCTTAAATTTTTGTTTGTTTTTCCTGATTGAAGGCCATTTCATAGCCTTAGCGGCCCATTACTTTTAGTGCCGCTCATGGAATTACGACATTTTCGGTTGCTTTAGTTGAGCAAAGCTCAGTCATAGACGTCAGTTCAGTAAACTCGTTGAGTTCTATCGGTTGCATCGATCATTTCTCCTTTTTTCCTTTTTTTCCTTTCCATTCTCATCTTATCTACAGAAGTCATCCAAGGTCGTTTCGTGCAGTAGACTCTCATAGATTTGTAAATTGACCTTTAGTTCGAGAATTCGGTAAGTTTAGGTAAGTAAGTTTATCATATATTTAGAGAACTTCTCCGATTTTCTGATCTTGGTGGTCCATACTCGCCTTACCTCCTTTGGATTTGGTATTGTGATGTGGATTTGGTATTGTGGTGAAAACTCGTCCGTGCTTCTGAAATTTATAGTAGAACAGGCGCTCAAGGACGGATGCTAAGAATGGACCCACTGGTCAGAGCGCGCTCATAGTCTCTCAGTAAACATAGCTGATGATAATTCAGCGTAATCCGATTATCAGTTATAGGTAAGTGAGTCTGGCAGATTGATGCCCAGTTGCTTGTTCTCCTGTCCCCTTGTCAGGTAATCCATAGCTGGCCCCACTCCAACCGACTTGAATATTTGAATCATATTGTTTACTTATAGTCTCAACTTCTCTCTTGCTTTCATTTATAATTTCCTTTATACGTTTATACTTATAATTATGTTTACTTATAATTTCGGTCGGTAATCTTCAGTCGATAGTGATCAATATTGAATGCAAATGTGACAGTTTACTGACTTCCTTTGAGTTATTGAGGCTTAAAACGTTCAACTAATGGGTATTGTGAGGTCTAAGCTTTGGTGTATTGATATCGACCCGTTTTACCGACGAATCGATATTGATCAATACTGTTTCTAAAGTGCTTTTTATCGCATATTCATCTCTACCATTGCCTCAACCGTGAAAAATCTGAAATTATAAAGGATGCAGCTGAGCTTTTATATCACTTGCTCGGATCGGATTCTGGTTGAGGGTAGGAATCCTAACCCGGTGAACACTCAACAACGGTGTTTACTCGAATAAATGATTCATTTTTGTGTATTTATTATAGCAATTCACTTGCTTATTGCGTTCCATTTGGGAAACAGAGTAATATACAGGGGTGCCCAAAAAAAAAGAGACACTTCCACTGCTCGGCTTGTACCACCAATGTAATCGAACTTTATTAAACTCTGACTGAATATTACCACTCGCAAAATAAAGAACACCTTGTACTCGATCACAAAATTCTTCAATGGCCTTCCGCACGGACGAAATTGGAAGTTTTTGCCACGCAAATTTGATGTCGTCTCAGGTTCACGAGATCGGTTCGTCTCCCACGACGTCGCAGACAATTGCGGAGTTGTCGGGGCTACAGGAAGTCAGTGGTCTTCCAGATCCTAAGCGACGATGCCCAGGAATCTGTCCGTGAGCGACTCGATTGAGAAAGTTGCGTATCTGCTTGTTGCCGACCGACATCCCATAAGTCGTCTTGAGCGCGTCCGCAATGGAAGACGGCTTCATATTTTGATGCCGATATAGGAACCACACGAGTTCCTGCTTCCTTTCATCAAGCAACATTCTTAGTACAATTTACTCAATCACATTCTTCTGCTGCTTCAATCGGTGCGACGTATTCTGCCCTGGATTAGGCCCCATGCATAGTGTCTCTTTTTTTTTGGGCACCCCTGTAGAAAGCGCTGACCCATGTGGAAAAAACCTCAAGTCCGTATGTACAGCTTAGCCCTCCAGACCGTAAAACTAGTTAAATGATTGTTCAATTTTCCAAAAGCGAAGTGTCATCTGAAGATGATGCACAATCGTGCCTCTTATTCAGAAGTCCCACAAACTTTTACTGAAGTCGAACGCATGGCGCACTCTTAATGGGAATTGATTAATATAGTGAGTTTGTAGCCTTGTTCTTATATCCACATCTCGTTGTATTGAGCACAATCAAAATTACTAAAATTGACACTTAATATAATTATAAGATCAATTGGTTCCGGAGCCCCCAGCGCTATGTACTGGAACCAGTCATTTTGCCCATTTATTTCTTACAATACTCTGATGGCTTTCCCACTTTTTTGCCAGACGTCACGTTTCGAGTAGGCATGGAGGATAGCCTACACATTTGAAGGCGAATAAGAGAAAATTTCAGTGGCTCTCTTCGTAGAAATACTGAAATGAGAAAGTGCAATTGCAGTTTGTTCGAATGAGTTCATTGAAAAGCAGCCTATGTCATTTTCCAGCCTATCGTCATAGCACATCACTCTTATGGTTGACTTATGCTGGAAAAAAACTTTAAATTACCTTCTGCCATCATCCAGCGTCAGTGAAAATAATAGAGAGTGACTAGTAATGATACTTGGCGGTTATTCGATTCTTTCAAGTGAAATGGTAAAAACGAATCTCCATGGGAGCCCGTTTCAATGTAGGGATAATGTCTACAAAAATGGGTTATCGAAATCGCTATGACGTATATTTGAACGCTCTCAGAAGTTCTTTTTCATTCGCATTGGCAATATTAACCATATTTTGGCATTTCTTTTGCTGCCCAAGGACCCAGTCCCGCTGAAAACGGTTTCTGAAATTTCTTCTCCGGATAAGCTTGTGATCCTTAAAAAGCTGTCGGGTCGAAAAACGGCCGAGAGAGGGCTTGATAAAGGCCCAAAAACCGCTTAGACGACGCAACACCTAGGGTGGACGAGTTACTACGGCGTTGTAGAGGCTGTAAAAGTTGACCATACCCACACCTGGCGCGCAGGCAGTACTGTAGTCAGCTGCTCTTAATGGTACACACATTCGGACAGCTCGTCCAAATACATCTAGCAACTTTTGCCGTCCCATTCTCGTCTAACCACTTGTTCTTACTCCTTTTCAAGCTTATTTCCGCTATGAATATGCCGGTTTTCGCAGTTTCTTCATTTTTTTGCACTATTCTAGACTATCAATTCCGTTGTTCGTCTGAGACTAGATAACTCAACATTATCGTGAGCTGTGCGTTTAGGTTACAGCCTGTTCTGAGTTAGTTTTCAACGAGTTTTGCTCTTAGAGTGGGAATTTATCGGACGCGCTGGTAGATTGATGGTCCATTTACTTTTTTTCCTTTACTTTTATTTCTCATTTGTTTAATACTCCTTTAATTGTGATGAAGCTCTGCTCTCGTGCTCTTGGCAAACGCTTCTTTTGCTTCTCAAAACAATCTTGCGGTAGGCCGTCTTTGTTGAGAAGAGCTACACTTACATACAATTAGCATGGTGCTGCTAATTTACTGCCTCACTTTATTTCCGAGTCCTAATAAGTAAGTAGTTTTCTAGGGAATCATGCAGGTGGAAATTCGGGACCTCAAAATCAGGGAAGCCTCTAGGGAAAGACAGTATTCCCCGACTAAGCTCCTGTGAGGATCACCAAGTCTTGGTCATTCGGATGAAGACGGTAGATACAGTACACACACGAAAAGATTTGCGATTTTTTTTTTGCTCAGAGGAACATTTCTGGCTATATGTCTATGTCGGCTCGACGAAGAGAGTTTACTAAGCTAAATCTATCACGAGACTCAGCTCATCGTGTTCTACAACGGCTACCTTGAAGTTTTGAATGCCTTTTCCTGAACTAGGTTGATTTTATGGAATGTTCCCAAGCTTGTTGAGTGTTTCCTGTAAATCTCAGATTCAAGGCGGTTCCAGGCTGTAAACGGTGATCTCCGGCAATGCCGCGGCTGACTGGGCTAAAGACGAAAGTTCCCTATGTTGTGTGGCCCTGAAAACTGAGATCTTCTCTCTCCTCCTTTCAATTCCTTTAATAAACTGAATTACACGCTGCAACGCATACTGGATGATCTCCCTAACCAAATTCTATTCAGTGGTAAACACTTACCTGCTGATTGAAGCTTTGTTTAGCGTCCATTTTTATATAGTAGTATCAAGAATGGAGACGGCCAATTGCTTGGCAAGATGCCAGAGCAACTAGCATAAGCTCCCTGCACGATTTCCAAGGTCTATCGCCTCCTACCATGCCCTGATCACGTGTGTTGTATGTTACCGTCTAGGAGCACCAATAACGTGAATTCCACATAACTGTTTAGGAGTTAGGAGGTCAGCCAGTGGAGAACACGATAAATCCAAGTCCTCATTGGGGAACAATCTGTATATCACCAGAAGAATCAGTAACATTCAATCTGAGAAGTCGAACAGTACATAATGCAACTGATCGGTTGATCCGTGCAATTGATTTGATCTGATAAGGAAATGGAGGGGCTAACTGAATCAGGGTAGGCATGTACTGATGAGGGCTACAGAACGGTGTAATCAAGTCGGCCCTAGGAATTCTGAGATGCCTCAATTGTTATGTGAAACCGTTTTCCGATTCTATCGATCCTCGTAATGTAAGATAACGTTTTATGCGTTAATCAATAGCGTTTTTGGTATACGCCTCACATTCACTTCCATTCAGAATCGTCGAGGCGTTTGAATGCATACGCAACCTACACAAGGGACTGCGGGGGCTTACCGATGTGCACCTCTGTGCTCTTATCCTGCCATACAAGTCCGGTACCACTTCTCCTACCCTGGTCAGCATGGGCAAATATCGTTCAGGAATTCGATCCTTAGACCATACGTGTGTGATAGCAAACCACTTGTCACTACACCACCTCTGTCCTGTCTTCCAATAACTTGAAGGAATATATGTATCTTCAAAATTAAGGTTCACTTGAAGGAACATATCTTCAAAATTAAGGTTATTAATCGGAACCAAGCTATTCTGGAGCGAAACTTCTCCAGCTTCGTAAAGTGGCACCTCGTAAAAATTAATGAGCATAAGCGAAGTGTAAAGAAACACGAAAGAATCCACAAAAATCGCAAATTAGAGTTTTTCCGATAACTAATGTTCTCTTACAACGAGAACTGCTATTGATCGGTGCTGTAACTGCTCCCGTATTGTAATGTCCGCATTATAGTTTACGATAGTAACACTCTCGTGTTTGCAAAGTTCCTAGGTGAAACTATTTGTTGATCAAGTAGTTCCCCTAGAAACCCTGCGGAGCTATTGATCAGTCTCCTGTCTGTACTTCAGGCCTCAGAGAATTCTTTACATTTTGTGGTTCTGTTGGCAAAGTGAAGTATAATGGTGGCAAGAGGCTTTGCTTCTTCCTCGCTACCTTCGAGTCAAATCCAGGTTGGCCCATTCGAATTACTGGGTTGGATATGGTAGTGACTGGAAATGGGAACTCATTCAGAGATGGCTATGCCTCAGATCCCTGCCAGAGCTAAACCTGTCTCAAAGGGAAGGTATATTTATGCAACTGCCACAGGGTTGCCGAGTTAGACGTCGCACGAGGCTATTAGTTGTAAATGTGCTCCTCCCTATTCACATCAAATATCGGGTCTTCTTCTCCTTCTTCTTCCTAGCGTTGCTCCTGCGCCTTCTTGAGTCGGTCCACTGTTCATGTAGGGTGTCTCCGGTTCCTTCTATCTGAGACATCTTCTGTTGTCATCCAGTTTTGGCGAGGTTCTTCCTGATCACTTCTCGTAACCACTTCAAGGGGCTCTTCGTAGGTTCCCCTGAACTTCAAATTCCTCTGCCTCTCGGATGATTTGATTTTATGATGTAAACTTCTCAGCACATGTTCATGCCGTCGCAGGCGCTGCTCTCACATCATCATTCGGGCAAGGTATGCTTGCATGGCCAAGCTGACGTTTCTGTTTCTCACTTTGTCCCCGACCCGTCTGGACATCCTCATTTCAGCGGATTCAAACCCCCTAATGGGGTGCTTTGAAAATTCAGTAGACCTTGGATAACCTCTATTTCCGTACCTTTTAGAAGTTGAGTCTATCTCTAAAATGAGTGGAGAGTATTGAGATGGCTCTAGGGGGTTTGCTTGGATGAGAATCTAACCTAAGGCGCATCTTCAAGGGCTTGTTATTCTCGAGTACATCATCGTTATTCAAACTTCTGGGAGCAATTTCCCATTCGAGGACCACTTTCCAGATTTCTTTCCAGTGGTAGCAGTTCCTATTCAGGACATATGTAGGTGATAGTTCAGCTGAAGCAGAATTACAGTCACTTCCTTGACGAAGTGGGCTTTTCTCATTTTGCAAATTTTGGCCAAATCTCTGCGTTGCTAAAGAGATCGATGATGTCCCTACATTTTGCTAGGCCCACTAATGGCAATGCGATTCTTCCCGGCTGCTTGGTTTTATGTTCATCCGATTTCCGCCATTCGTCGTGGGCATTCCCCTTATCGCTTTTCTCCTCGATTTCAATCCAAGGCAGATCTTCTTGCAATGTATACCCTTTTTTATAGCCTATTTAATGGTGATGGTCCGACGGTTGGAGATGATCCCTTGATGTTTAGCAGTTTTCACTTCTTGTCCCATTCTTTGTACATAAGTAAATATTTGTGAAGAAGGCGTGGCTCCAGGCACATTCAATGGGCTGGTGACTTTTCCTCTTCTTCTCAGTCAACTGCAGGAACAGCCTCCCAAACAATTCCGAAAGTAGTTCCTCGGAAGTTACTTCAGTACGAGGCTTACGGTAGGTGTCTACAGTACTGCCTTCCAATGGCATCGAATTCCTACCACCTTCTATTACCGGCAGTTTTTGATCCGTTTCATCTTAGTGGAGATTTATGGGCACGTATAAAGGGTGGAATGCGTTTTCAGATATTTTCTCATTTCAAAAAGGTCCGATATATGGGTATGGTAATGGTTCCGTTGCTAGGGTTTGAGCCTTTCGAGCGCTACTTCCCAGATCATTCAGTTGTTTCCTTGATGAAGATACCCTCTGCTGTCCCATAATTAGAAAATAGGTGATGGGCATCGTCGAAGGGCTAAGAAATAAGCTAACCACGCCTGTTTGCTTTTTAGGCCCTACCCGTCATTATTTTAGGAACTGTAGCACCTGTGAGCTCTTTTACTGGTATTAAACTTCGCAAAAGTAGGTGTTCAATACCCTCTCGTATCTTGTGTGCGAGCTATTCATATTTAGCCCATCCTACTGAACGCTGAAAAAGACGTAGGCAATTCAGAACTACACTGGCCTGATTTTATAAACAAAATTATGACTCTTCATAAGTCCTCCTATTCCTGAGTAAGAACCGGATACATGGCGTGTCCCAAGAGATCCGATTAACTCTGACGGCTTCGTCTTTTTTTTTTGCTCACAGCTCCTCTTTGTAATATTGATAATATTTCCATAATATCTCTGAGTACTTCTAGATTAGTAATAAAATATCTTATATTTCTAGACCATTCGACTTTTCAATCGGTGTACTTGGTAAAGGATCCAAGGATGGGTAACTCCCGACCCATCCATCTTTGACCCCACGCAACGAGCTCGAGGATCAGCAGGGTCTCCACTTTCAGTAAGGCCATTCTCTGCCCTGATAGGTAGTCCTTATCCACCAGCCCTTGGCAAGCTGCTCCCAGAAGTATTTGCCTCTATAACAGGGACAGTATTCGATCGCTCAAACGTCCGTTCGACGTCGATCTCCACTTCACTCCTCTTGGAGCTCACCTCTTTCAGTGGTTCCGATAGATCAACAACATTGAGAAAGCTTTTTCTTATGAAATGAGGCTATTCCTCTTGATGGGCTGCACTAAGAAGATTCATAGGTATACCACCTGGAAGCTTACGTCGCCATACATCAGGAATCATGCTTCTCACCATCTTTCTGAGAAAATAAACTGTGACGTTTGTCTTAGATGTTGGAAATTCTCAGCTTCAAAACTTACAACCGGCTCCTTCGAGATCACTACTGTTTTAAACTAGGTAGCTTTTCAAGTTTACTGCGGGCAGCCAGTATTTTCGACCTTTTAAGTACCTCATTATACGTCCTTCATTCCTGAGACATGAATCACTTTACAAAATGGCTCTTTGGAAGGTTGGAATGTATGCGCAAAAACAGTTTATGATCGTGTTTAGTACCTCGCCATGCATTAGACAAATGTTTGCCTTTCAGAATAAGTCATATTTGTGAATATCAAAAAATAGAAAAAGTTGGCTCTGTAGCTGAAGTGTAGTGCCTCGCCTACCTGGTTCTCAGATATTTTTCCTCTTAAAAGCCCAAAAACGTGCCCGTGATCATCGGTCGAGCTGAATAAAGGCCTCTAAGAAGTTGATGGAGGTGGCATAGAGAATGGCTTAAGTTTTTGGTATCTCTTTTTGGATTGCGCCCCGCATTTGACTCCCATCCAGAATCGTAGTGGCGTTTGAATGGTATGTAGCTTTCACAATGAACCATCCTCTTATGAATGCCTTTGCTGCAGCCATCTAGCAAAAAGTTCCAGTCTCTAGCACAAAGCTTCCTGAAGGAGGAGGGTAAATTCTAACAGGTGAGGGTGAGTTACTCTACGTCGAAATCCAAAGTAGAAGTCAAAGCTTCCATCTATCCAAACGAGTTTGGACCGATGAACAAATGGCAGGGATGGAAGGCTACGTAGCACTGGGCATATGCCACCTCAGTATCTTAAGTGTGGTAGCGCACACGTGGGTTTTACTACTCCATGAATTTGTGTGTCCTCATAAAATTCATAGGAACAGTGAATTTTGTCACTGTAGCACCGGAAACCGTCGAAAATCTGTCAGAGTATTTCTTTGAACTATATTTTTTCCTAGTGGAACATTATTAAAATTTCTCGAGGTCAACTATAGTTGAAGTAGTATTCAAATATTGAACTTTTACTAGGATCGTTATCTGTTATCCAGTGAAACTACTTACTCGTGTTTTATAGAGACCATTATTCTGAGCATCATTTTGATCCGTATGTAGCAGAGGTCAAGATTTTTATGGTGATTCTGCCGTAGATACCTATTTCAATGACCGGGTGAAAATGTAGTTGGGGGGGGGGGCCACCCATCCGAAGGTCAGCGTATCAAGAAATGAACTCAGTCTAACGTGTTAGCCCTTGTTATATCAGCACTGTATCGGATGCGTAGAGGATGATGGGAATCGACCGGTTTAGCTCTCTTATGCGGTCTCCGCCAAGGATATTCAGTTTACCAAATGAGCCTAGGTAGGGTAGGAGCACCTAGATGGCTAGGATGATTACCTCCTGCAAAAAAAAAAAGAAAAAAGAAAAAAAACTTGCCCACCGCGGTGCTCCTTCCCTACGAGAGCCCTTATTTAAAAACTGGTATGTCCGTGATATAACACGACATAACGCGTTTCATTGAGTTCATTTCTTGATATACCGACATTGTGATAGGTGGCCCCCCCAACTACATTTTCACCCAACGACCGTTTGAGACTACCTCCGTAATCAGTTCTCTTTGAGTAGTTGTCGGAGGAAAAGTGACCGCTTACTCTCCCACTATTGGCTGCAATTATTTTTTTTCTATCCTACGTCCTTCATTTTTTTCATCAATCTGTGCTACCTACTCCTATTTGCATCCATCAAAATTCCAATTTGTCCTCGATAGGTGGGGTTCTGATTGAGAAACGACCCCAGGTCCTCGTCGGCTGAATTTCGCTTGCTTATAGTCTCGTTTTCATTTTGCATCAGTAATTTGATGTAGTGTGTTGGAGGTGGCAAGAACATTCGCTCAAAAGAAAATGAGGTGATAAATAATGCAAATTACTCGGTTCATCCATCTCAGAAGGGTTTCGCAAAGTTTTTTAACAGAAGGGGGCTGAGGTGAAAGCTAGGAATAATATTTGAGAGAGATTTTTTATCAAGAGTTTGTATCGAGGAGCAAGATGAGGATAAAATGAGAAAGGCGATGAACTCTGGAGAAAAAAAATTAGGAGGACCTTGGTCTTTTCCTTGTTTTTTTTGCCGAAATTTTTTCAGGTTTTCTAGTATACATGCTATGATGATCACGATCTATAAAATTAAAAAATTTCTGGTGATATTTTCGATTTTTTCAAGTTGTTTGAATCAAAAAGGAATGCAAATTCTGCAGAATCAGAAAATTCAGATCAGATCCCTTGTCTGAAGCGGTCACCGATGGTGTCCACTCGGGTATCTGGAAACTCATGAATGATTTTAACGAATTTAAATCAGAATAATTGAAGAATAATGGATATTTTATTTATTGCTACCCTCTTCTAGAGCTTGGACACCCTCTGGCCCATTATTGACTCCATTGATTCAAGTAGGGCACTTCTACAATTTTTTAACGGCCAATTCACACGGTGTAACCCAATCCCTGATGTCGTCGTGAAGGTGCTCCAGCAAAATTTATCCAACCTCTTTACTGCGGTTCTTCTTCACATTCCTCAGGATCAGAGTAACGTCAGTGGCGTCCCTCCATACGTTCCAGGGAACTTCACTGTGTCGTCAGAATCCAAACCACCTGACTGTCCCTCCGTTGCCTCGATCGACTCGGAAATAGGTATGGGAACCGGTATTTGGTCTCAGCGTGACCACTAGTACCCCATATGGTGTTCAGCTGCTTAGCCACGTGGTCGGCCGTTCGTCTGGGAGCTAAGCATGTTTATGGAAGTGTATACTCGTTGTTTACGCTCCCCTATGGAATGATGACGAATACAATCGAAATGTGCATAAAATTACGCGCCTCACACACAAAGCCAGACGGAAGGACGACCGACGAGCCATCGAACATTTTAGCGAACGCCGCTCAATCGTATCACACCCACCAAAGCCATTCAGCTAAACAGATTCCCCGATTAGTACCCCCAATGTGTGTGTCGGGCCTGGGACGTGCCACCGAATTTGCATGGGACAGAACCGTCCAAAGAACATGATATGGGGGGTAGCTCGTTCAACGTGGGAAATGCATTAGGAATTCCGTCCAAGCTATCCGACTGACGACTTTGGCCGGGCAGCACTTTGGTTACCAAGGAAAATTTGGCAGTATTTTTGATTAGCCAGCTTTTATTCGCTTCCCCATGGATACCAGGAGGTTCTCCTGCATTTGACAGCTCAGGAATTGTCCTCGTAAAGCCTGGGACTAATACTAATACTGGGGGAAATGTGGGTCTGGCTGTGTTTGACACACTGCGTGTTAATCATTTCGACGTTTCAAGCTGGGTGACGCGAGGGCGGCGGCATCGGCTCGTTTTCGGAATCCCGTCGTCGGAACTCCGCCCATGCCATACTGCCACACCAAGACCAACTGGAGGGCGATACTGGTGGGAGTTTATGCCGTTTCCATCCTTCCTCAATTGATTTCCCACTCAATAATCGCCCATATCCAATCTAATTTTCAAGATCGTTTACTCTGTCAGTGCTCTGATCCCATTCTCATTATCGTTATGAGCCCGAAGACTAATTATGACTGCAGCTGTTCCCGGACGAGGCTCTTGATTATTAGTTCCAGCTGTAGCGCCTCACGTTTGACGTTTGACATAGCTTCAGACGATTCAACTTTACCTAGATCTAGCCAATTCCAGTTCATTCAGCTGCCCGGGAGAGGCCTATCTCCCAACTCCCTTTCCTGGGAATCGCTGGGAAACCTTCGGCCCCATTGAACAATTACAATTAAAAAGCTCACTAGGTTTTTCTTCGTTCTGCCGCCCTGATTGATCGAGAAACTTGCCAGAAGACTTTCTTTCGCGATGAGTCGTTCATCCTTCTACCCAGCCCGGATTCTCATTTCCCTTCTATCCCCATCGAGTGAGCTTCTCTGCTGCAGTCAGATCGTCGTGTTTTATGTGTAGCGCTGACGGCGCTTTCCATCTGTCTCTCGTTACCCTCCGTCCTGAAATTTCAGCAGAGCCGTGAGACTTCGTTTTCTTTCAGCTATGCTGCTGATTTGCTTAATTTCCAATATTGGAAAGGCGAACAATTGAACTCTCATATTCAAGCTTTTCGAACCCTTTCCGATACGCCGCGTACTCGGTTTCCGCTGAAAATTCTGAAACCATTTGATTATGCTCCGTCTTCCCGGTGGCTTTGAGTGGGCCTTGCCTGACTTCGTACATCAATCATAGACCAGTCTTAATCCCTCCAGACCACCTCTACAAAAAGGACTTTTTGGTCGACTAACCGATACCTACGAGGTAATACACCGAAAATGTTGAGGGGCTATGGCCAACTGATACCCTTCTCGGCACTTTTTTCTAGGATAAAAGGCCTGGGAATCTGTGACCTTCCCGAAGCTTTTCACATTTCCCTGAGGAGGGTCTTTTCTCGCTTTTCCACCCATTCATTAATGTTGTTATTGAAATGCTTGTTGAAAGTTTTTCTTCCTGTTTGTCAAAGTGCAGTCCGATTATGGAGATGAATAAGGCCGTTTTCGCTTCATAACACCTGTCATGCCCTTTGGAACACTGCCTGAAAAGTTTCCAGCCACCCGGAACTGTTCATCCTTTCCTCTTCCTCCGCCTTTATCAATTCATCTACAGCTGCTGCCTAATGGCCACTAAAAAACCGACCCGTCACTGATTCTCTATTAATGTGCCTCAGGAACCATTGGAATGGTCATAAATTCCCGACGTTTATCCAGACAGCATTTATCTTTTTGTTTCCCAATGCACTCGTAGATCTCACGTTCGTTCTGACGGTTTCAATTCCTGGCTAGGGAATTCGGTAAGTGACTGCTCTCCAGTGGAAATTGTGTGTCCATGTTTGTTTCCCCGATCCAACCCCATATGGGAAAGCCTACAAACCAATCTACTAATGGCTATGGATCATTAGCTTAGGCCGTGTCTGACTATAGGCTTCCAATCTAGTGCCACATGTAGTTATGGGGGTCACACATGGGAAAGAAGTCGTCGTTGGGACTCCTTTCGAATGAGTTTGAATGAGGGAGAAATTAATAATTCATTTTACACGGATTTGACGTAATACCCAGGCCCTCGTCTTTCCAAGAAGTCAGGGAGTCTTCCCAGACGACTCCCCCAAATGACGCAGTCGAATGAGCTGTAGTTAAGGGGCTTTCGTAATCGCCAGCTACGACTACTCCTTTAGACTGGCAATTAGGGTTGAAAATTGAGAGTTTGATAAATTGTACCTTTCACATGTCAATTTCTTATTCCCCACAGGGGCTATTTCCCTTAGGGGCTGTGATCTAATGCATTAGTTTGGAATTTAAGCTTAAAGAGTTTCAGAAAAAAAACCCACTCTGTTGTTCGGATTTTATGTCCCCCCCCCCCGTTAAAAATGATATTTTTAGCAGGACGGAGAGAATATTCAGGACCGAGGTAAAGCAATGGCGTGACAATTTTTTACTGAGGACATCGAGAATTCTCGGACATCCATAAAGACGTCATGGCTTGGGTAAGAAGGTGTAGTCACCACCCAAAGAAGTAGATGGACCCTTCAACTTCACAATTTCAGACCATTTATCAAAACATTCGGGAAATTTCGATATTCTATGTTATAAAGGCTGCACCATTCGCAAGGGAACCCACGTAGGAAGTTCAAATATCTTGTCATAACCCATAGCAACAGTGAAAGACAATTCTGGACAGTTTTGGCTGGATGTAGTCAGCTCTTTGCGCAGCTGCAACGACTGAAAACTCGTCCAAATACGTCTTCCATGTCAATTCCGTCAGTAATCTCGTACAACCTCTATTTTCTTTGCTTCTCAGTAGCCTTACATTTCGCAAAATCGCTAATTTTTTGGCCTCCTTCACCTCCCATGCACTATTCCCACCAATACCTCCGCTTTTCGAGGCACCTCAAAGGGTATCGTGAACTGTGGCTTCAGACAAAAATTTATACTCAGCCAAATCTAAGCTTTTTAAGATACGCCAAGCTACTTGTCTAATTATGTGCATGTGTTTGATAAACAGCTGTGCAGTGCGCCATCAGAAAGCCCCCCCCCCTTCAGGGTTGGCGAGTTTTGGACGAAACGTCTGCCTCGGACAGGGTTTGAACCCGTACCTGTGCTATCCGGGCACCGTGCACTTTATTTCTTATTCCTACCGAGACCCTCCCCCCCCCCACCTTTTTAATCAATTTTAAGTAGCTACGGTTAATTAGACCCAAGTAGGAGTCTCATCACGATCTGCAATAGCCTTCGCGAAGAAGGAGTATAATTATTCATTTGTGAGACTCCAGAAAGAACTTTTTAAAAAACTTTCTTCTCCCGAAGTTCGGGTTTCTCTTATCCTTTAGACATTTATGGTAACACAGTAAAAGCTGTATAGATTTTCTAATCCTGGTAATCATAATTTCAGCCAGTACTGAAAACAAGGAAACTTGGCTGATGATCATGCATCGGTGGGGACGGGACTTTTCTGAATGGGCGGGATTTGGTATGCGCCTAGTTTCCTGACTCATTTTTTATGCAATATTGGATGCACGAGATTTTTTGTGACTTCAATTTTCGCTTTCCCTCGCCTTTCACACAGGCGGCTCTCGCTCTAATTTTCTAGATTTTCGATCCAGTCGTTTTTAGTGGCCCCGCAGCGAAAGGCCATGCTTAGACAACCTCGAAAAACTCAGAAGTATTGGAAAACTTACATGAATGATTAATGGTAACGGCCGTTGTAAGAAGGCCATTATTTAGATGTCGGTCTTTGAAAAGAAAAATGAAATTGCCTCGCTCACTCGGCCGATGGCCTCTTCTCTGATCTCATGAATTTGCCGGAACAAGTGTCTCTTTGAAGCGAATGCTGCTTTCAAATTTCAGAGTCACAGGGAGAGAGGGAAGCAATCGCAGTCTAACGAAGGCGTCTTGGGATTTCACAGGAAAGTCTGTGCTCCCACAAAAACTCTTGAAGCCTTATCGACTGAGGCTGTTTTCGGAGTAGGTGGAAAAAATTGAGCCATCAGGCCTTGGATTTTCTCTCTGAATGCTCTTTGTTTGTTGTCTCAGGAGAATATAGGCATACAGGCGTTGCGTACATACTGTAGTGACCTGAGAAAAGTCAGGAGGTGTTTGGGTGGAGGCCTTTTGGGTATGGAATAGCATATGTCCACGATTTCGGAGCGTCAAAGTTTGTTGTTTCATCATGTCGGGACCGCTCCTCTTCATTGTAAAAGGCATGACGGGTCCTGACACGGTAACCTGCCACATGGTTCTGTCGAATTGAGGGGATGTATGTCATTGGGCGGGGCCCCATGATCCTCCCTTTTTTACCTAAGTAATGCGGGAGACGGGCGTTAGGAACGATTTTGGGTAATCGATTCGCCGCACGCGGCTGTCGCGGACCACAGATTCGCCGTTATTACGGCTCTAGCGTTCTTCCTACAGCTCAGTCGTTATGCGATCATTATTTTATGCATGATTCTACTATTAGTACTTTTGTTCTTGTATTTCTTACCTACTGCTGCATCCTGCTACATTCCTTCGTGCGCGACGGCCCTCTCACCGCGACGCGACCATTTCGTTCCTAACGCACCACACCCAAGTAATGCTAACATCAGAGGATGCTGATTTTGGACGTGTTTCTGGGCTTTAAGGAGACCACACGATGAAGTACATCACTTCCACTCATAGGGACTGCTCCCTTAATTCAGGAAAAGTGAAGCTGGGTGGCCATCAAAGCCTAACGTCCCCCTGTGGGAATACATGATGGTCTCTGTTTTTTTTCCAAGTAAATCAAGCTTCTAAACAAAGCAAAAGCCGACCAGGCGAGATTTTGTGCTAAAATTTTATGTAACCATGAACTACCACTCAAATGGTCTCTTTGGGTGGGCGGTGCGCTTTGAAAAGATCGAAGGACTTGAGCATGGCACTTTCCATTTTGAAAACCAATTTTTCAGTTGAAGAGATTAAAGGCGACTTGAAGAGAGACCAGCACGTCTCCGAAGTCGTTAAGTGAAAAATCGTGCAGTATGCTTTCGTTGAATTTCTCCCACTCGGGTGTATTCGATTCGGGAAGTAGGCGGGGATCAAATAACAGCAACACGAAATCACGGCGAAGTCCGCGTTTGCTTTCTTGAGCTCCCATTCCCATCGTAATAAATATGCTTTCCCGAGCAAATCCCTATGAAGCCAGAAGTTCGCCAGATGACTCTAAGAGCTCTATGATTTGTCTTTCTACTACATTTTCTTTACGATCACGTTTTCCTGCCCACCTTCGCTATTTCTCTGTGATGTAGGTGTCAGGACTGTTCAAAAATGTGGCAGATTCGGCGGGAGCTGGGGGCTCCCACCCAATTTTCCAAAGTTATTCGCATCGAATGTCCGAAGTGAGGCGATGCAGCTGTTCGGGCAGGCCTTCGTTTCTCAAAATCCATTGGGATTTCCGAAGAAACGCTATAAACTTGTTTTACTTGAGAAAATATACACCGGAGAGCGATTTCCCAGTCGGGCAGTGGCCTAAAAGCTGTGGTGGTCCAGTTTCCGAAAGACAATTAGGGCAACTCGGAATTCTTTTTCATTTGGCCCCGGAGAATGCTGTTTCAAGGAGGCTTCAAATGTTTTGCGAGTAAGCAGATTTATAACTCAAGAGGTCAAATTCTGCAATAAAATCCAGTTTTATTTATTTTCATGTTCTTGTTTTATTATTATTTGTTTGGATCACATGATTATTGAGGTATTAGTGAAAAGTGAGAATTCAAAAGGACTCGAACTCGCTAACATGACATTTGGGCAATTGGTAAGAATAAAGAGAGTCAATCGTGTTGTTCACTCAGTATATAGAAACATATACATCCAAAATCCCTTCAGATGCTTTACTGGGAACCCGCTTCTTCCCTAAGTGTTCCATTCACCAGGACGGAGGCGTGAAATGGCAAGTGGAGCACTATCACACACGCCTGGTCTCGTGTTCGAATCCCTGGTCGGTACCCATCTAACCGACCTTGCACACCTCTATGGTCGGTTAACAGGTACCAAATTCGTTTGGGAGGATGAAATCACTGGCTTGTACATCATCTGGCGACCGCAAGTCACTAGCAGCAGGCCAAATACGTCACTATTTCTGTGGGTGGAAGTCGAATGCCGAAGCATATCCCTCAAACAAGATTGATTGACGCTCAAAGACTTGATTTTTCATCCGTTTCTTCCTTTCATTACTGTAGGAAACTGGAGGGAAAGGCAACGAGAAGCTACCCGTTCCCCTTGCTGGCCAAGGGTTGCTCGATAACGGTTGTCTTTGTCATCTATTTCTAAGGGGTCAGATTTTTCGGCCATTTGCCGTTCACCCTGCCTCCATCTTATACCCAAGTTCAACTGAAGGGTGGTTTAGGTAGGAATGGAGTCGGCAAAGTACAGACATGGAGTAATAGTGTACAGCGCGCGTGGTCCGAGGTTCAGCTCCAATCCTTGCACTCCTAGAAGGCTCTCCATCCCTTCAAGGTCAGTTAGGCGATGCAAAACTTTTTGAGATGATAGCATCATTGATTTGTACACGGTTTTAGTTCTGCAGCTCATTGTATGATCTATATATACTTCCAAACGTTACTACGATCCTGAATGAAGTTTACTGCAAGGGTGATTCCCAAGGCGCAGAGTGCAAGGTGGTATTGGAACCACACAGACTCACTTGGAACGAAATTTAAATTCACCTTTCTTCCCTTTGCTAATCAGAAACAAGCTTGAAGAGAGCTTCATCATGAAGATTGGGAGACCCACGAGACTGGGAGAGGGGGGTCGATGGAAGTGTATCCCTTCACAAAGCGCCTAAGGGCGCCTACTATGTCATCACTTGAAGTAGTAGGAAGGATATTGAAGCCTTCAATTCACTCCAACTCATTTCCCATTTCATTCCAAGGAATGGTCATGACAATTTCCTAAAATGGTAATTACTGCTTCCTGGTTGAGAATTGGGGCAAGAATTTCAAAAAGCAGTTGTGTCAACTACAGTAATTTAGCAAACGACCTTTCTGTCTGACCGTAGTCTCTACCATATCCCATCCTACTCAGATCCCATTCTGCTCAGATATATTCCGCAAGTGAAACAGGCGAAGAGGGCAAGTTACTGACATTCAACCAACCAAATTTTTATGAGTGTATCGTGGACTTATCGAATCTGAGCCTTTTTGAACGAGCTAGGGGACGATTTCGATGATGCTCAGAAGGGTGTCAAGCTCACTTCAAAAAAATGGCCGTTTCGGCTCTGCAGTAATGAACATTTCGAGTGGACAGAAAAATTCCATCACGCTGGAATTCGTAGCCTTCTTTTTGTGAGTAGAGAAAAACAGCCAAAAATTCCTTCTCGCAGCGTTTCATCGTCCTTATGCAGTCAGTCAGTGTTTGAAGTAGGAAAAGCTTAGAAAAACATCACTCTTACGAGATGCCGCTACCCATTCGACTTCTATTTGACTTTTTAAAGGTACTCGAATGGTCGTTTGATCCATGTACTGGTACAATCCAACAACTCTATCCCTTGGTTCCCTGGTATCTGCGTTTGCCACCTGACTTGTGGAAGGGAGGTTTAGTGAGCTCGAGCAAGTATCGCTCCGGGAGCTTCTATTCATCGTCTCTTTCAATCCCTTGGAGCGAACTTGTCAAAGTCATCCGGCTCTGCTCTAAGCCTCTCACTGCTCTGAACTAAATATTCTGCTCTTCAAACCCTGGAAAATTTTGTTTTGTTTTGTCTTTTACTGTTTATTTCACACTTCCGAATAATGTTATCAAGGGAACAAGTGGTCCTTTCTGCCTGTTGGATTGGATTCCTCTCCCACCAGAGGACAAACAGCTCGCTCAGAGCTGACTGAGCAACCTTCAATTGACACTTGGGAGTTCCTCTTTTTCGTTCAAGCCTTTGAGAAATTTTTTGTTGTGTACCTCACTGAACACTTCACTCAATCTTCATCCCACAGTTTCAATGGAATGAAATTTCTTTGGTACTATTCAATAGCTTTTACGTCGTTCCAATCGATATGAACTAACAGCCTAGGGTCTAAAAAGTGGAGTATGAGCGAAAATTTGGACTTCGATGGAATTTGAACATGCATTTCGCTTCATTGAAAGGATTACTATCCCTTTGAAAGTTTCCCTTACTTCCACTTCCTGCAGCCCAGAATTTCAACCAGTTGCTCGAAGATACGATTAGTAAAGCATGGAGACCCGTCCTCACTCCCTCCTTTGTCGTTCCCTTTCGTTCTGATTGCCGATCGTCCCAAAGGAGCCACTTGTGCGTTTTAGGCAACAATTGTCAACAATCATACTTCACCGCGTCCCCCATACACTGCTCATCGTGTACACTGCCTTTAATGTTCGATTACTTCAAAATGTTCATTCTAGCGTGACGGCCACACTCCCTCTTACGATCGACCTCTGCATCAGTGAATGCGTTTAGAGGACCCTCCCTAACTGGAATAGTCATCGACTTTTCAATTTCATTGGATATTCTTTTGATTTTCGCCTCCCTTTCTCAAGAATTCTCTTCTGCTGAACTGCTTGTTGTATGAAAAACTGGGCTTGCTCTCAAGAGGCGAAGGGCAAACGGGGAGTCCCAAATGAAAGGAATAACGAGCCTGATGCATGGGTTCAAGTCTTGTCCGAGTCAGAGTGTTGACCTTTCCACAAAACCCCGTATTTCTGTGAGAACATAACGCTTTTGGAGTCGTACGGTCGATATGCTATCAAATCTTTTCATTGCATGGTTTATACTTTTCCAAGGTGAGTGCAAAATAGCACAGTAATTACGTTTACCATAAGAATCTTACTGCTTACAGAATTTTTGTAAGAAAAAGTCCATCGTCATATTCTAAGAGTATAAACTGAATTAATATACTCCGTTGTTGCGTTTATTTTGTAACCTGGACTACTTCGTCACATGCGTTTGCTAGCCGTTCATTCGTCTATACTCGACTTTTGGGCGTAGCGCAATGGCGAAAGGCGGCACTGCGCTACGCCTAAAGTATAAACGCGCATCACCGAATTGTTACCGCTTTTTTCTGTGTTAGCAGTAATGAAATGGGCTTTAACTCGTAAGAAAATCAGTTTGGCATCAGTCAGCATTAGTAATCGCTGCATAAATGAAATAAGAGAGAGAGATTTGATCTTCCTTCCTTTCTTGTCCTCCTCCATCTCCACCCCCCCCCCCCATAAAATCCGACCCCCCCCAGGCTTTTCGGGCTTTCATTCTGTGCACAACCACTGGTCTTTCCTTCAGACTTAATTGCATATCCACAAAAAACAAGCCCTTCATATGAAGGAAGGGCTAAAAGAATAGGAAAACGTATTCTATTAGAATTCTGCCAAGGTGTGACGTCGTAATGGCTGTGGCTTCTTCAATCATTGACGTCGGCTACGTCAGCATTCTTGGCGAATGATTCGTCTGCGCTGTTGCCTCTGTCTTGCGATTGTTTCTTTAAGAATACTTTCAAATTCTTTCCTATTTAACACTACTATATATAGCCCGCCTCATATTTTTTTGTTTATTTGGTCCTTTACGACCGTTATAGTGCCTTTGCCTTTTTTGAAGACGTAAACCCGTATGGAGCTCGTCCTTTTTGTCCTGGTCCCTGAAGTTCTGCTAGATAACACAAATAGAAATATTTTCCAGAAGTTTTTGATTCGTCCCTGTAGATATTGGACCTCTTATGCTCCCAAACTGTGCCGGTTATCTGACCTATAGGGGCTTGCTTGGCACGCCGCGCCTGTCCCAGTGCAAGATTCGATCCCCGGGCTGTGTGTATCATCTAATTTCTTTACTACAACTTTTTTATCTTTAGACACACGTTATCATTTAACCTTCAGTCCCGTAATAATTAATTTTGAGTTGAATACCGCAAATAAAAGAGAAGGACTGGGAATAGTCATCCCGGAATGTCAGCGCCTATGCGAGGGACCAGGAAAGTCGGACCACAAAAATAAAGGAATGAAAACATAATCGGTCTGGGAGGATATCTGTTGAGGGTTTGATGCACTGTACGATTAGTAGTAGTGCCAATTTCCTCGCCCCACTTACTTTTTCATTCTGATTCTAAATTCTCGGCTACATCTCGAAACAGCTGGATAATATCGTTACGAAGCTGTTTCCTTTGTTTGTTTGTTTGTTTATTTGTGAATCCAATTCGTTAAATACTCTCATATGCTTAGCTGTCAAACTTTGTCATTTCATTTCAGAGTTAAATCACTGAGATCATTTCCCAGTGCAGTAGTGGGAGGTACCATCCCGGGATGAAGCCCTATTTCAATGAATCAATCATAACCTACTGGGAAACCCCTAAGTAAATCTCCCAAGACATTCAAACTCCAAAATCGATTGACTTTGGATGGAGTTATGGCAACGCGTCAAAGAAACCCCCCACAAGCCAGCTCGTCAATGGCCTATTTATGATTCTTTTAGCAACGGTAGCTTCTCGATTCTTCGATTCTGGGAGATCTCGTACTCCTTCTCCTACAGTTTCTGCTCAATGGGTGCTTTTTCTTACCTTAAATACAGTTATCAGCATATCTCCGAGGGAGAGGGCGGAGGTGGTGTAGTGGTAAGTGGCGCACTATATCACACGCACGGTCAGGGGTTCGAATCCCGGCTCGATGCCCGGCTGGGCCAACCAAGCCTTCCATCCCTCCGGGGTCTGTGAATTGGTACCAGACTGGTCTGGGAGGATAAAAGCACTGACTTGTACATCGGCTGGCCACCGCAAATCATTGTATAGGCCACATACGCACTCATTACGCCACTACGATTCTGAATGGAAGTCGAGTGCGGGGGCGCATCCCCCAGACGGGGCTGATTAACGCCAAAAACTTTATCCATTATCCTTTACCCTCCGAGGGAGCTCGCTATTTAAGCTCGCTTTAGATTGGTATTCACAAACAAAGTTACCTTCATAGTAAGCCCTAAGCATCAGATGTTTCTTCTGTGACATATATGTTCCGATTTCGCCACGCATTCGACTTCCAGTTGGAATCGTCGCAGCGTTCAACGGTGTCAAAGGTTGGAATTCAAACAACAAAAGTTTAAGCATGGGTCGATGACTGTGCTTATGTACCTAGCTTTCTCATAGGATCATTTAAGATTTGAGACAATCGTTGCTTTTCCGGACGATTCCGATCTGATTAGCCAATCCTACAGCCTTGTTGTGGTTAGTGGACTATCTCGTGGCTTCCCTAGTAGACTCCGAAGTGAGGGGTAACTAGTAGAATTCCTAGTGTGATTACGGGGTTCTATACAGGATGTATTGACCCAGATGCTTTCGAATGTTGGCCCGCTCTTTATGGCATAGTACACACAGCAACTTAATGAGGGAACAGCAGAACGAAATTGGAAAAAAGGTGAATGATGAGCTCGTTAGGTAGACAATTGCGAGCTTCAACCCAATAGATTTACCTATGTTAAGGGGATCCTACCCATTACGGCTTACCTCTTTCATGACTTCTGCGCTAGACGAATGAAATCATGAATAGATTTCATACGCGATTGAATTTTTTTTGAATTTTTTGAATATATTATATTGAAGAATATAATGAAGGAAAAAATTAAAAATCAGCGCCTTTCCCTTTTCTAATGCCCTGTTTTCTTGCAATTTTTGATTTACGATGTGAACGGTCTATCGACCAAGGCGCTTCAAAGATACTGGGTAGCCTAGCTAAGAAAGACTTTGATCCCTTCTAAGTTCTTCGTTGTTTCTTTTCAAATTCTGAACTTTTCTATAACATTTGTACCACGAACACTGACTTCTGAGTTAAGCTCTCGTCGTAACTCGAGTTTCTTTCGATTTTCGATTCTGATAGGTGAGGGCTAGGGTTTGATTCGTAGGAAGTGTTTCCTGGAAACGATTTTTACAGCAAATTCTGCTTTAAACAAGTAAATCCTTGGGGATTTGAATGTTGGAGCCTTTTTTCGACCATTCTCTCGTTTCTGGGAGAGTCACTGTTCCACAATTTGACCTATTAAGCTCTTTCGTTTTTTCGAGTCCCTTCACTGCTCCTTGGAAGCGCTTTACAAGATTAAAGCAGAGTCCAAATATTATGGCAACCCCATGTCCTACAGTTTACGCCAGTGTATCTTCGTCACAGATGTTCCAAAATTAACAAAAATAGGATCAAAAATATAAACAAAGTAGGAAATATTCCAAGAAAAAACGAGTAAGCTGAAAAGCTTTTCCCATTCGATTGAGCTTAAAAACAATGTAAGAGTAATCAGTTCGACTTCCTCCTACCTTCTTCTGAAAAAAGTAAATTTTCCTTAAAAAGAATTTTTCTCCTCTTTTTGAGTTTCTCTTTTCTCAACTCTATTTCGTTTGGGTACTTTCTGTTTGTCACTGAGCTTTTATGCCGACTTTTCCTCTCTGCTTGCGGAATGCTGAGAGCATTTTTTCTTTGGGAGGCTTTCAAGGCCTACATCGATTTAGCTTTTGCCCCCTGAAATGAGTCGTATTGGTTTCCTTTAAGGGTTTTTTGAGATTTCCGACCAGCCAGAAGTCTCACGGTGCCCATCAGGCCAATGGGACGTTTCTGAATTCCAGGAATTGAACTTTCAGAAATAAATTCTAGAAAAACTAGTGGCAATCGATGATTATCCTGCCCATAACTTTGGCCTCTTAGGCCAAAATGTCTCACGCAAACGACTCATGCCATCTGAATTACATGGATAATTGATAATTGCCCAAATATATTCAAATGCCAACTGTATGGTATTTGTTATTTTTGGTGCCGCAAGAACCTCCGAGTTCCCTTCCAGTTGTAAGACTTGCTAGATAGTTTTCAGATCTATTTTTTCTTTTTGTATATTTTTTTGTAGACATGCAAACTGTTCATGTCGTTACTGTCTGAATTTTTTTTTTTGAATTTTCTAAAATTCACCCAAGTTCTCCGTATAAGCTCGGCCTCTTCTGCACGGGTCTACATGGTGGTAGCCTCCCATGAAGCAGACACAAAAGCGAATTGTGTTGCCATTCATTTACTGAGGTTCCGTGAGCTAACTTAACAGCCTGATTTCGTTGTATGGGAGGGCCGATTCGCGAAAACGACTCCCATTGTGAATCTGGCCGGCCATCGTATCCGCCGTCATCTTTTCTCTTCGCCAGGAAGGTTCTGAATCTTTTCTGGTGAAAGAATATCACGTCTGGCTCCTTCCTTGCTCTCCTACATCTTTCAATTATGTTCTGGACCATCTTTCATTTATACCCTGAGTTGCTATTCCTCATTTGCTTCAGTTTGGTTAGATTTCTCTATAAATTCCTTTCTGTGTCATAAGTAATGCACTAAAATAACTGCCGGACAGAGTAAATGAAGTAAACAAACGAACATGTAAAAATGAAATGAATAAATAAACAATATGTAGGATTAGAGTGAGTTTGGAAAAGGATTCACATGAGAATTTGCCCTGTAAAGATGGTAGACTTTTGAAAATATTTGGGTCGTGATCTGTTCAGAATGTGCCATGCATTTGAAGCCTTTCATAGAAATGTTTCGAGGGATGTTACCGGGCCCCATAGTTGGTTGCGGTGAGCTGTTTTTCATCAGACCAATTTCGTCTGCTCTTCACCAGGGGTGACATCAAGTTTCAAAGGGATAGCCGGCCTGTTTAGATAGACAAGACGAAATTCTATTCCAAGGGACTCTTTTAGTCACTCGTTTTCTTACTTCCCACGTCCATTCAAGGAAGTCTCCAAACTTTTCTGGAAACCTTAGCATTTCTCTGAAAATCTCGC
Source organism: Haemonchus contortus (assembly GCA_000469685.2). Classification (NCBI taxonomy): domain Eukaryota; kingdom Metazoa; phylum Nematoda; class Chromadorea; order Rhabditida; family Trichostrongylidae; genus Haemonchus; species Haemonchus contortus. Next base: position 4,643,880 of record LS997563.1, read on the forward strand.
CATTTTATTGTTTAGCTTCTGTGCGATGCTCTCAAGTAGAAGGCGCAGTTTTTCTCCATTTCCTCCATTATTATATCAGCTCTATTTAAAATTATCGATAATTCTAATTAGGAAAATTTCCGACGATGTACCGTGCTACTATGATACCGTATATCGCTCGAATTCTGCGAGTAGCCAGAAGGCACACGGGAACTTTTGAAATGGAACTTCTCAGCTAATTTCCTGTCGTCTCAAAGTGCTTCTAGGAGCTCTCAGAATAGAGCCATTCTATTATTTCGCTCAATTTCCACTTCCTCTAAAACTACCGCGACTTCATTTCCTCGTAGGCCGAGCTCCATTCCAAGAGGCCTCAGTTTTCCCTTAGACTGTTTTGGTTTGTCGAATTTTCAACAAAAAAATCGAGGTTCGACTGGGTTGAGCAAACTTTTTCAAGGATGTATGAATGCAAAGGATTGATCCTTGAGTTGAGATGTTGCCGAATAGGGCCGAGCTAGAGAAGTTGTCAGGCTCATACTTGCCCTAGATCGTTCCTCCCCGGTGCACTCCTATTCCTTGCTCGAGTGAGGATTAATCATTCGCATGCAGAACCATTACCCTTTGAGCATAGACCCATTGGGTAGTAGGTCGCCAAGCCTCAATTAATGGTCCCTGAACAGAGACTATTCACTCATAGGAGTCAATCTCTGCTTGAATGGGAACAAAGTGATTCCCAAATTGTTCAGAAAGGAAGTTCTCCATGTTTTGCTTGAAGAGAAATGACGTTCCCACACATTTTCTCATGATCGATCAGAGATTCCATGTTTTACGAGCTACGTCACACGTACATATGTACATCTTCAAAATTCCGCCGATTCTTCATTTCTCCCCTGCCGCCATTTCTAAGCGCTTTGAGCTGATCATTTCTACTTTCGTCAGTAATACGAAATCCCTTTAGACGATCGTCCCAGAGGTCACGCCTTACAAACAAAATCTTCGGGGGATCATCCCATCGGCTATCCATAATCATGCTTCGGTGATACTTCGCCTTATCCTATGGTCACCACGGATAGTGAGTAAAATTGAGATTGGATCGCGTCATAATCAGGCATTCGAGCTAGGACCCACATTGTCTCACGAATGCGCCTTCTGGAATCCAACTCTGAGAAGTGTGGGGGTGCTGCGAATCCCACACTCGTCTGGGTCGGGTTCCAGAAGGGTAATCGTGAGACAGTATTTGGTATGTGGGTCTCAACCCGAATGCCCGATTATGACACAATCCAATCTCAATTATACTCACTAAAACCCGAATGCCCGATTAACCGAAAAACCCGAATGCCCGATTATGACACAATCCAATCTCAATTATACTCACTTCCTAGTGGTCCACGCCTTTGATCTTTCTCTGTAGATTGAAATAGCGCTTAATCGAACGGTTTTTCAAATGCATTTTGTCTTTCCAGGCTCTGAGGAAGGTGAACGCACCGAAACGTCAGCCTAAAAAAATAATTGTTGCAATCTCGGTTCAACAGCTTAAAAGATAACCTCAAACTGTAAAGAAGCATGCCGAGATTTCTAGACAGTCGCACTTGTACATTACTCACTATTAACTGCATGTTTTTTTTTCGGCTGTGTACATCGACTCCTTCATTTGTTTTTTCTTGGTAATCTTCTTTCCTCTAGCGTTTCCCGAGCCGAAAGTCTATAGACATTTTTCTTTTGCCATTTTTTGCTTGGATCTAGGTGGCTTCGAGTACTGTCCTCTCATTTTACTCCGCAGTCTTTCCTCCCGTCCCACCTTGAAGAAGGACTACCCTCCCTTCCAATTTGTGGCCACCGCTTTGATCCGCTTTTGTGTAAACCTTTCCTTCTGGACCTTTTTTTCCTGTGAACTTCCATTCTGGAGGAATTTTCCCAGAATAAATAAACCTGATTCTATCTGAGAGGATAGAAACATAGGCTAGTATGTCTTCTTGACTTCGATATTCGCTCCATTGGCTAGGGGATGAATGAGCAGCGAATTTCAATCTGCTCGAGAGGGATAGAAACATTGGCAGGGAGGGATGTTGACGGAGTAATCCAGATATTGTTTAAGTTTTCGCAACCCCAGTGGCTTCTCATGAAGACTCTCAATGTCAAGAGTTATGTAAACTTCTCCAGGTCAAGAGCTAGGTTGAAATGCTATTGGGAGCAGGTATGTACCTATGTGGGTCCGTCAGTTTTTGAGAGAACCCTTTAGACAAAACAAACTGCCGACGTTTAGATTGAATCAACATAGCACCTGCTACTTTTTTGGTGACCATAGCTTGAGCCACCCCAGATTTGCCATGCACAAACGGGGGATCACGCCCGTTCAACCTTAATGGTCCGGGAATCCAATCCCAATCAGTCCTTCAAGACAATTGGTACCGCACTTTGGTAAGAATAAAAGTAGCTCATCGGTTGGAATAAGCCAGCGTAGTATAAGCCCCATACGCACTCTAACACCACTGCGATAGTGAATGGACGTCTACAGCTCTGAAAGACAGGGTTGGAAGGAGATCTGATCTGTGCCAGGCTGGTTGCTGCTATAATTCTTTTCACCCCCTCCTGAATTCAGATGGAAGGGGTTCAATGGAGATATCCGGTAGTTCTTAGGTTTCTTAATAGCCCCTGATGAAGACCTCAAACACTTTTTTGAAAGGCTTTGGATCAATCACGGATCTAATACGTCAGTCGTTATGTTGACTTAGTGAGCTCAGCCCATTTGTTTTCGTTCATGGGATCTACTCAGAAATGAATTGCCTCCTCTCGACGACCCATCAGTTTGTTCAGTAGCTGACGTATGATGATTGTTCAGCCCGTTATTGTGTGTGTGAAAAAGCATGTCACTGGTGTTAATCGATTTGTGTTCAATGATTGGTAAACAACTTTTGATTACTCGTCCTGGTTGACTATTCACTTGGTCTCCTGCAGTTCCTGAAGTCGCACTTTATCCGATCTTTACCATCACTTATTCTCAGACCAGCAATATTTGAGATCATCCGTTATTCTCCCAAAATCCGAAGTTGAATGAATCAGGGATCACCACAGGAAGGCAACTTGCCATAGCAGTTAATCTTTGGATCAGCTGCTTGGCAGTTACGGTAGGTCTCCAGTAGGGTGAAATGCCTATAGATTAACGGTACTAGAGACACGATTTTTCTGTAGGGTCCGGAACTAGCTTAAGTGTAGTCATCCCATCGACGAGAGCACTGGAACGAGAAGGGAGTCCAGAAACCTCACTCTCTCTGAACTTCTGGGAAGAGGGAAGAGGAAGGTCTGTGATTTATTCGAAAGGAAATTTGATCCATAATTCGGCACCTTATCTCAGTCCAATACAACTCACATTCGGGGACTATCCATCGTAGGCTTAGCTACCCGTGCCTTTGGGGTTTTACTGGATCCAGTATGTATGTATGTGTATTGGGAGAATCCCGATGAGTACTACTTCCTCAAAAGGCTTCTGAAGTACCTTGGCTGGAAGGTTTTAGCTGTTGAATGGTTGAATGTGGCAGTGTCCCCAAAAGTGCTGATTTATGGGTATAGCCTTTAGTTCCGGAGTTATTTCCTGGCTACCGTACACGTGTATGTACATTAAACTACCCCAATTCCATGCACCCTACTATTTTAATCCGTCCATTTAAGCAATCGAAAAGAATTTCTTGGAGCTTCTAGAACTCGTTTAGAAGTATTTTTCTAGGAGGATTTTGATTTGCTTGTTACACACCAGTTTCTACAGTTGCTGCTCTATTGGATTCATTAGATAATTCTGCACCTACTGACTCTTCACTTCTCGACTCCTTCCTTCCATTGCTCACATGCTAGTGTTAATACAGAGCCTCTCCTCTGGAATCCCCTTGTCTAGGACTATCTCCCAGTCCACTTCATTTTAGAAAATAATTCGGCTTAGATGGATTTTCTCGTAGAGGCTTTCAAAAAGTACAGACGGACCAAAATCAGAAGTGAGCTTCTAATGGCTTGACCATCTGCTGAGACACTCTTACTCGAGAAGGGCGTTTTTCCCGATTTTTCTGCTTGAGGGAAGGTAACGAGACCACCAAAATGGAGTGCTTCTGTCTTGAGGGCGAATTTGTGCTAGGAAAAGGGTAGAACAGCAAAAACGAGGTGCTTTGTTGACCAAACGTAAGCCCAGCGATTTGTCTTCAGAGGGAAAGGGAATCTACTTAAAAATGAATTTTCCCCTTAAGCGGTCAGGATTTCAATGATATTCAGGGGCACAATCCATTTAGCCGGTCGGTGGTTTGGGTTATTTGTCATGGCCAGCTGTATTCATGCTCGGCCTATGTCGTTTTGAATCTGGCCTCATTCGCAGCCCTATAAATTTATTATTGCTACTATCGCATGTGTATATTGCAACATATCGCACATTGCTACTATCGCATGTGTATATTGCAACATATCGCACATGTAATTTCTTTCATTCACTATGGGAAAAGGTGGCGTAGTGGCGAATGGCGCCGCTCTCTTCGGTCAGGGATCGGTTCCCGACTTAATTCTCGCTACGGCCCACCATCCTTCCATCATCTGGTTCGGCTAATCTGTACCAGACTCGTCCGAGAGGAGAAAAGCGCTGACCTAGACCTAGACCGGCTACCGCAAATCATTGTATGGGGCACATACACAGTCAATCGCAGCTACGATTCTGAATGGAAGTCGAACACAGGGCGAGTTCCAGAACGATCCTCAACTGCTCTCAACCAGTCGAAGCGAATTTTTACATTGTAATTCGACTTAATTATTTGGTTATTGCTGGGGATTTCGGAATTTAATATCCCATATTGCAAAAGGCAACTCTTTGAGCTGACTGAGGAAGGTCCCGGTCAACAGTCAGTCGCCGATCTGACTTATTTGTCAATTTCTAGCGGGTTTCTGAAGCGTAATAATCTTGTGAATAATATCTTTTTTCACTCAAATCTTTCAAGTGGATAGGTTTATTTCGCCATGATCGCTGAAGCTAATTCGTTTTTTCATCGCATGGCTGGATAGTGTCCAGTCAAGTGGGCACTAGGTCTACGATCAACACATTTGGGCCCCAATTCGCCATTTTGCCCACTTTGATTTACAACATACACCTTTTCTGGGAATTTTTCGAGTCCCTTCCCATCCCCTTAAGCGCTCGGGTGAAACCTTTCAACGGGGACAATGCAAATATTGTGAAATGGTGACGTCAGCACTTGCGGTCGTCAATGTTGACGACGCGCTGATGATGACGTCGCGGGGAAGTAGGGATGTTCCGTGACTGACCACATACGTCATTTCCGTCCCCATGGGCTAGTCATGACCCCCAAACGAACTTTATGAAAGGCATTAGGCCCATTTCAATCGCTCTTTGATGTTGGAGAAATCCGCGCTGAACTCTGGTGCCCTTGCCCTTATACCAAGCCTCAAAACCAGTGGGTGTGTTCGAGACCAAATGGAAAAATGTTGAAAAACTTGTCCCATTCAGCTGTATAACACTGTGAAATGTAATTCCCCATGAGAATTTTCACAGCTTGAAGACAACGAATCAGGGAAAAAGCCGCTCTCATGTTTAATCCGTTTTCCCAGCTGCAGAAAGTCCAACCAAGATCGCATTCCAAAGAATGGAAGCTTCAAACAAAGCTGGTTGGATTCCAGTGACGTATGTGGTCAGTCACGACTAAGGGAGCTCCAATATTGTAATACTGGAATCCAACCAGCTTTGTAGTTTGGAAAAGGGGCTAGGGCAGTATATTTTGCAAGATTTTTCCCTCCCACAGGGTTGGTCCAAATCCATCATTTGTGATCACCTTTTGGGAAATTCCTAATTAATCGTAATCGTTTGTGATTAGACGTGATAAAGTTAAAGTTAGAAGTCGTAAAGTATCGTTTATAAGGCAAAATGTATTAAATATTATTCCGAATTAGTCTCGATCGAAACGAGCCTCAACTCCCTTGCTCTTTTTTCCGATTTAGAGGGGCAGCGCTGGCGTAGTGGCAAGTGGCGCATTATCGCGCGAGCATGGGCTGGTAAACGAATCCCGGATCGATATCCGCAAAGGCCAACCAAGTCTTCCATGCCTCTGGGATCGGTTGATTGGTGTCAGACGAGTGAGGGTGGATGAAAGCACTGGCATGTACATCGGCTGGCCCCGCAATTCATTGTATAGGCCATATACCCACTCAAACGGACACTATGAGACTGAATGGAAGTAGAATACTGGGCGCAACACTCATAAGGGACAGTAGCCCACTCAGCAAGTGAAATAATTTCAAATCCCTCTTATGGCCTCTGGGATAAACCCCTCTTGTGACCTCTGGGATGAACGGGAGAGTTGACAGACTTTTGAAACAATGCTTGTACACTCTGCAGTACAGGTCTCGTGCGTAACAGTTGGTCCCCATGCAAAACTTGTTGCGGAATCCCATAGCAAAAGATTCCGTGGATTCCATGTGAGGCGAAAAGCGCTTGCCGCCTCTGCCTCATCTCATCGATGTTCGTTTTTGCATAGACTGGGAAATTGAAGAGAATGGAGTGTTGGCCCATGACAAGGGGCCTACCAAGTTCGTTTCTGCAACAAAATTCAATTTATTCCAAGAAAGCTGATAAACGACTTTGCATGGGTTACATTTCGCTTCAGATTTAGAATCCTCCCAGATCAGATAACACACGGATGCCTGGGGGCCTCAAATTTCTGTCCAAACACACTTGATTGTCTTGGATATCGTATACAACCCCTTCAACAGGTGCCCAGGCTCGTTAGTTAATGTTGAATGGATGAGGAAAATCCTGAATCAGTTTTTGATTCGTGGAAAATGAATGGGTTGTCTGCGATGAAGACCCAATGTAGCATTCGTACGAACCTGTTGTCCGGAATGAATGTGAAGATAAGCTCTGGGCCCTTGTCCCCTATTGATGGCCCTTTTCACCCCATTTCAATGGGCTCACAGTTACCAGATGTGTTGGTGGAATTCTCGAAGGATGTACCGCCACTCTTCACCACAGGAATTTATTGATATTGAGTAAATCCGAGAGGAAAGGTTTTTCTTGACAATGGATAAAAACTTATTGACACAGCAGGTGCCAGTCAGTGAGAGTGGTGACTTTGATGGATGTGGCGATACATTCACTTAACACTTCTTGTACCCTCGGTCGAGCCCATTGTAGCCACCCGAGCATTCTGAATTTGTTCTGCAAGTTTCTATCAATCCTCCGGAATTCTGCTGCATGGTTTGATTCAATTTCGATAAGTGATTTCCTCTTTTCAAAATCTTTTTATCGAAACCCTTCTAAAACTAAGCTGTTTTTTGAAGATCCTTATATAGGTCAGGACTACTATCCATCTGATTGTGAGATCATTTGAGACTTCAAGGCACAGGTTTTGTAGGTATAGAATAGAATGAAATAAATGTACAAACGACGATGACCAGTGGGGCTCCGCGCCTTGAGCTCTCCAAAAAAGTGAAGCCAACTTCTGATTGAAGTCTTTGCGGGGCGATGATACGCATAGGAAGAACGAGAAGTTGCATCGTGAGCACTAAATCGCAGTCAACGTGTCCCTCATCTGCCTTCTCTGCTCAGTTACGTCGTAATCATCAATGGATGCAGATTTGGTGTCGTTTGATGGGTGCCGCTATCAGTTGGGCCAAAGTGATTTATCCTGTTGTCTGCACTCTCTCATTCGTAACCACTACGTTACTGATTCGATTGCTAGAGTGTAGGCATGCAGACACTGCCTTAGCGATTACTGTATCCCCAAAATAAGTCTAAATTTCATTCCCATTACTTTCCCTTCCTGTGAACCCACTGCTCTGCAGAAGCAAAAACCTTTTTCTGCAAAGAACTTGGCGCTTGGATATATATATATTTTTTTTACCTGAAAATAACATGCGAGGCACCGTTGGAAGTCACTGTCGTTCTTCCTGGCAGGACCTTTGGAACTTACGAATGGGATGCATAGAAAGCCTGACCAATCTGGGCACGAGCCAACCCTGTACCCGGTCGCTGGAGCATGCCTAAGGGTGGTAGTGGTTCCTTTTACCATTTCCTTCGGTTCGTGGTGCGACTTAAAAAATTTGTGATAGGTACTGTACCGTAAGCGAGCTTCCACCAACTTGCTACACCTTATTCTCCACTGAATTCCAGCGTATAGTCTCTCTTATCTCCGCTTATGGAGTGCCCATTACTATCGTTTTTGAGGCTTTCTCGATTCGGACAGCTTTGATCTTAACGGAAAACACTGGAATAAATTTTTCACTAAGTTGGTTGCTGCTGTAATCGGCGTCGTTAAGCTTCCGCCAATTTGTATTGTTTTCGTAGCAGCATCGGCAGCCATCAGAGCTTTGGCTGCATTTAGTCGAGCCGACTTTTCACTTCCTCGAAAAGAGTCGTCTTTCTTGACGGCGCATTTCAGAAAGTCAAAAGATGTCAGCTGGGTTTTGAAGAAATCACATCATTTACCACAATTTAGACGAGCCATATGGCAGTTTTGAGAGTTTTTTCCTCCGTTTCCACATGAACTTCGAAACACATCGAATTCAGAACAATGTCTTAGGGACCGGATGTGTTGGCGAATGGAAGCGAGACACAAAAACATAGCAGTTGTCTTCGATTCAGCCCAAAACTGTGCCATGGCCTCCAAACTTGTCGCCAACGCATCTGTTGGAATTGCATCCAGCCTGGGCTTCAGGTTGCATTCATCTTCTTCTGGGTCTGTCACTAGAATCAGGCCTGTCTGGCAAATTAATGTCCCGAGTTTGAACCTCAGACGACCCCTGGAATCCACGGTGTTACCAACTTTCACCAGCTGGACACCTACGCAGCTTGAGGCTTCAGGTCTTCTGTTGGGAGGGGGGAGGGAAAAAGAAGTGGGATGATTTATTTTACTTATCCATTCATACATAGCTGATGCATATTCCGAAGAAAAATGAATGAGGCTTTTGAAAGGAATAGACGTCGCTGAGGGGGTGTTGCCCTTCTCAAATTTCTCACCGAGTCCGGCACCACCTATGCCACATATGGTCTTCACCCCTCCCTGGGCACTCTTTCAGAGGATTCTGCTGTGAGGTTCTCCTATCCTCGCTGCCCTTTCCTATGTGGGTAGGCCATCTGAGACTATTTTCGATAGATCTTACTGTAGCCGCTTTTCTTTGTAGGAATGGTCGACTCCATTACTGACTCTTGACGCTTATGCCACCCATGGGCATTTCCACCCATATATCCCAGTAAATTATACCTTTAAGGGCACATTCCGAGCCGTGGGGCTTCGAGGAGAATTCATGGAGCTGGTGCTGATGAGCTTTCGCTTGCTGAAGTCAACGATATCACTTGACTCCGTCTGTTAGCTCATTGGTTCAATCGCTCTGGCTTTGTTTTTAGGACATTCCAGGGTTTTTGTCTCTTTTTCTTTATCAATTGACAGATCCATTCGGTTGCAGCTTGGAGAGACGTTCCTACCTCTTTTCGGAACAGATCTTTTTGTCGGAGCAGGGTCACATATGTATTATCTTCACTGACATCTGGACCTCTTTTAAAGGTTTTTTTTAAGCCGCTTGACTTTGGGTGTGAACTGTGGTTGTAAACTCCTCTAGCTCGGGTATCCGTTCGACGGAATCTATCTCACTGACGACAAAATATTCCTCATGAGTTTTGTGGTGGTCCTGGTGCACTAGACGCCTCGGAGAACCTATTTCTCATGTGAAAGAATCTAACAAAATTCTCTGACTCATTCAGATGTTGATAATGACTGCTGGAAGGCACACCTTGCGTGTGTAGCGTAAGGACCTATCCGGTTTCGTTGTTCTGCCATTCTAGGATAGTTGTCACACCATGTCGCATGTCGTTTCCGGATGTCCTCCTCGTTGCCTCATTTCTTTGTTTCACTCGTCACTTCATTTTGAAGTTTCTAGGCCCGTACATGGAATGTGCCCCCTTTTTCCTTCAAGGGTCAATCAGCTTGAGCCGTACTTGTTTCGCTGATTGATGGCATGAACACTAATCCAAGGGACTCAGCTGGTTCCTGCACTCCTGCTGGCTATTTAAGTAGGTTAAGCAGCGCCACGGAGGTTAAATACAAAGAAGGTTGTCCAATAATACCGAAAACCGGTAGTGGTGTAGTGGTGAGTTGCGCATTATCACGGGCATGGACACGGGTACGAATCTCTTATGAATATCCGATCAAGCCAACCAAGCCTCCCAGGCAGCGTTCTTCGTCAGTGAACGATCTCCGACGGACTAACTCTGTGAAGATCACAAAAGGAAACCTAGGCCTTATCCCTCCGCTCTAGAAAGCTCGTAAGGCACAGGAATGTACCATCACTCGCCTTATATGCAGTCCGGGTTTGTTGGTTCTTTTCACGCTTGTTTCTTTGATTCTTCTTGAACGAACAGAAATGGGCTAGCTTTGGGTTGGAACCGAGGGATACACTATATAGCGCACAGACGGGAGCATATACTTATCAGGTAAGGAAGTGACATGAAGAATTCAGTGGAGAAATGTGTCCGGCAAGGGCATGATAGGCGATCGTAGCGAGTGAGGCTGAGAGTGCCCATATCTCGATAAGTGGGTCCTACCCTGAGAAGGATATGGGTCTAGACCAATGCTTTTAGTTGGAATTTGCCCGAATACCCAATTACTCACCTTTTTCGACACCCACTGTCACCAGCTGAAGTTTACGGCGTTATTTCATAGGTTTCCAACGACTCTTTCAGGTTTTCTTGAAAGCTCTCACCGCCAAGACCATCATTACCTTTGAGTTCTCCTTAATATGGCCTTTGCCTTCCAGTCGTGCCAGTCATATCGCCAGCATACCCAGTTTGGTGTCTCCTCGAGAAAGGTCGGTCTGGGCGGGTTTCGAAATTCTGTTGAGTCCAAGTCTGACCATGTGTGACAAACGCATATCGCTGGCTACTGGTCCAGATCCGACTACGAGCAACCCTTCTGATGATGTTTGGCAGAGAATTTACACCGCTTCCCTATAGGTGTCCCGAAGTCCAATTCATTTTCCATTCCATTCCAAAATACTTTTGCACTTTCTCATCTACTGCTAAGTTTCATTTGTCCCAGAGCCATAATTAAATTACATCTCACTGCTTTTTATTTCCTACAGACTTGATTGGTTACTGGGTCTTGGGCTGTTCTTTCTAGACTCTAAGTAACACATTGCATCGTCGGTCGTTGCCAATCATGTCTCAGTGGATCCCATCCACAGAATCTTCTTATCACTCATAACTGTGTCTCTAACTGGCCTTTCAAGTTGTAAGCCCCAAAAGCAGACCATTTCTCATAAAAATAGAACCTTGATATTTCCTGTTCTCACGCTTCCTGGCTTGGTATGGGGGAAATAAGCCTAGCATTTTGCTGTTCTGGTCCGATAACCAGGTACGAGGTGGGCATGTTACCTTCGGTGACTTATTATTCCAATTCTCCTATAAATTATCCATTTCCCATCGTGCATCCATCGTTTTATTCAGAAATCGGTGTACCTACTTTATCAGATGAGTCTGGACCAATGGTCGATCCCGAAAAGGTTGAAGACACGGTTGGTGTAAACGGGTTTTGCATCTAGAGTTCGATCTCTGAATCATGGGTGTTGCAGCGGCGCCACCTGGTTAGGCCCCATCTTATTCTAATGGTAGATGATGGAGAAAACTGGTCATGATGTGAGCGTAACATGGCACTTTCGCCCACTATACTTCCTAGGCAGTCCTCCGTGAATCCTTTCCTCCTCCTTTTTTCCATTCATTCATTACGATATCATTGAAGGAAAGTCCTAGGCTACCCGGCCTGTGAAACGACTTGAGCCACTTGCTACCATTATCATGACTAAGGCGTCAGTTGGCGAAGGCTAACCCCTTTGAGACGACTGGCCTTGTAGTGGGCTATCCGCTGCGTCTAGGGCTTCTCTAGTGGCCCTTGTTTGAAGGGTACTTCACTTAGCCATTTTGATTGAAAACAAGCCCATAGCTTCAGCAACGAGTTCTAAGAAGGAGCTTCAGAAGCTGATTGAATATTGCCTTTTATACCGTCCAAAGTTCAGAACATAAATAAACATTCATGACAGACAGCGGTTTTATTTGTGATTGTATGAATAGCGAAAAATCGACAATAAAATCCTGTCTGATGTGAAAATTGACTATGTATTATGTGAGGAGGGCAAATTGATGAAAAATACATTTGAAACTAGTTTTCGGCAAAATAACATACTCGATCTTTAAATTCTTGGCACGTGAAGGGGGTGCAATGCCATTTGGGAGGGGTGGTTGAGTGTTTTGGGCTGACTTCATAAGGATTCTAATTGAACGGAAGTCTGGCGAGAAATCTGATCTTTGAAGACTGGTCCGCCGTCCGTAATGGGAAACTTTTGAGCCATCAAACATCACATTTGGAACAGCAAAGGAAGCAATAATTTCTGGAATCAGGCATCTGTTCGATGACTATTTGAATTTTGAGAATAAAAAATAATTTTTTGTAAGGAATTCCGCATACTTACAATGCCCTTCTGTAGCTGTATTCTCAATCATAATCCAAAAAATGATACATTGGCTCGAGTAAACTGGACTGAAAAAACATTTGAAAATTAAAAATCGAAAAATATAACCCAACTGTTCCCATTCGATCGTTCTTTGGCAAGAATTGTTGCCTAATTCCTTGTAAGTGGAGGAGATGGTGTAGTTGTGAATGGCATACACTACCATATGTATGGTCCTTGGATCGAATCTCGCTCAAGTTATACAAGCCCTCAATCCTTCCGAGATCGCTAATCCGTACTGGTTTCCTCTTGGAGTATGAGAGCTCTTAATTTCTCATTTGCGGGCCATCGCATGTCATTGTATAGGCCACATACGCATTCAATAGAGTTTTAGGATCCTGAATGGAGTTCGAATGCGAGGCGCCTCCAGGCGGGGTTGACTAGCATCAGAGAAATTTGACCTTTTATCTAATAGACTCTCCCAAGAATTTTATACGAGTATGCATATGCATGGCGCATACCTCAAGGGTTTCGGCATTAGCTTATCATTGGACTTAGATTTTCACCTTACGTTCAATGGCGAACTTTGCCATATAGGGCTCACCAGGTGGTATTCTTCGTATTCTTCCTCTTCAGAACTTCGGTATCCTTTATTGGCCACGCTGTGCTGCGTAAGTCGAGCCCACACTGGGGGAGGGAGGCAAAAACTTTCCAGGAAATATTCATACAGCTCAGAGTACCTTCTCGAAGCCTACACTCTGAGGTTCGAGAAGGTACTCTGAGCTGTCCGAATATTTCCTAGGAAGTTTTTGCTTCCCGAGAGCGAAAGCCGTTAAGTAAAGAGATGGCCTGTCTTCTTTACTCGCTAATACTCTTTTTCTCTTTTCTTTTTTCGCCCTGTTCTTATCCGCAGCAGTCGTCGCCCAGCTTGTCTTTTGGCTCTTACTGCCCTAGTAGAGGGGGAATAGGCTATGATCGTAGACTTTCCGGTTGAGCGGTTTGACTGCTGTGGGTGATACATGGTCCAGGATATCCATGACTTTTCCCATCTGGGACTGTCGTTATAGATTAACCTTTCATGTCACAATACGCCGTAGAAAACTCTTGTTTTTCTAAATAAATCAGCAGTATTCAAACCATTCGACATGGCAGTTGCCAGGCAGTTAGTGTGCCAACCACTTCACTTCCATTTATGCCTCTCCTATTGTGTACGTTCCCCGAACGCATCCTTCTTAATCACTTCTAGTTCTCCTGTCTCCCAAGGTTTCACCCGACTTCACTCTATCATAGTGCGCTTTCAGAGGCATTCGATGGCCTTCAGTAATTTTGAGTGTTATTAGTACCGTATCGCACACGATGGTTACAGTATCTGCAGGAGCAGAATAATTGTCACATTTTTTAAAAAATTGAATTTCGAAGCTTTCGGGGGGTTTCCCACACCCATCGATTCGATATGATCCCGCCTTTTCTAAGTCAACATATTTGGATATCCATCTATAGCTCCATCATAATTGCTTTGCTTATTCTACTTGTTTTGATATTTTTATTGAAATTATTGAAATTTTGTAGTCGTACTACAATCGCTCCTTTTATACCTGCAAGTGGTTGGGTTCCCGTTCGATAAATGTGTTCCAGTGATTTCAAAAGAACTTGGGGTTGAGGTGGTGCAGTGGCAGGTTTCACAGTTTCACAGTTTCGCAATATTTCACAGGCATAGCCACGGGTTTGAATCCCGGCTCGATGTTTGTCTAGGCCAAAAAGCTTTCCATTCCTCCAGCGTCAATAAAGAGGTACCAGATCCGTCTCGGGGATGAAACACTGACTTGTACATCGGCTGGCCACCGTAAGTCATTGTATAAACCACATACACTTTCAAGTCGCCCCTAAGACTTTATATGGAGGTCGAATGCATGGCGCATCCCACAAATGGGATTGATCAACGCCCCAAGACTTTATCCTTTAAAAGACTTTATTCTTCAAAAGATCATAAGTTGAGGCATCGACCTTTGATGGACTCCTTCTATGAATTCCCCTACTTATATTTTTATTTGCTGAACTACTTTTTTGTTCGTAATCGACTTCCTTCTATTTCTAGGCAATAGCTGGGCTTGTTACTGTGCTTATTTGGGCCTTTTTAGGATTTTACAACTTTATGAAGGAGCCGAAGGGGGTCGAAACATCAGCTGCATGAAGTTGTAAAATCTTGGGAAGGCTTGGATCGGCACAATCATGAGTCTGCTCTTTTTTTTTCTCTAGTCTTTTTATTCAAATCTGCATACTAAGCGAACGTGAGGAGCCACATCACAGTGAGGCTCAACCCTACTCGTCCATCAATTCCGTCAGTGAAAGCCAATGAGACTTAACACACAGGGAACAAAAATATTGATTTACTTGGAACTAGGCTTGGTTAATTTATCGTTCAGGTTGGGGTATAGTTGTTTCCTTAGGCTATTCAAGGTTTAATATCGATTTTGGTAGAGTAGTGGCGAGTGGCGCACTATCACACTTGCATGGTTCGGGAATCGAATCCAGATCGTTGTTCACCTAAGCTATCCATTTCCCATCATTCCAGAATTAATTGGCTTTCTATCTCCCAGACAAGTCTGGGACCAATTAACCGATTGCGAAGGGTTGGACGGCTCGGTTGGCTTTCATTCGGGATTCGAACCCGTGACCGTGTGTTTGAGATAGTGCGCCACTCGCCACTACAGCAGATTGGCCCTAGTATTAGGGACATAGCAGGAAGAATGTAAAACTATTCTGAAAGAAGAGTTTTACATTCTTCCTGCTATGTACCTAATTCATTAATGGCTGATTGAAGCGAGACTCGTCTGGGAGGGTAACAGCACTGACGAGTACGTTGGCTGGCCATCGCACATCATTGTATAAAACCCTCACCATTCAAAACGCTACTACGATTCTGAATGGAAGCCAGATGCGGGGCGTATCCCCAAATGAGGTCGATTAACGCTAGAGACATTATGCTTGTGCTTAAAAATGATTAAGACAGTCTGCGGTCCCTTTGGTTTTCTTCAGAAAACTAGCTTTTGACGGAAAGTCCAGCATTCTCCATGATACAACGGTTTTTCAACGTAATTCTGCTTGCATAAGCTCAATCGCTGAGCTCATTTTCTCTTTTATTACTCGAACAATTTAGACCGCATTCGTGTCGTGCAGAAATTGCTCCAGCGGATGCCCTCTTAATGCTCTCATCACGAGTTCTCCCAGAAAAACCCCTAAGTACACTGGCTGACGTGCCATTGAGAATGATGTTGGTTTTGTAGAATTACGACAAACCTCGAAAGTAATGCTGACCGATATAATTAAGTCAATTTAAGCTAAAAATCAATTATAACTGACTCTTGCTACGCGTAATTGCTATGATATCATATGGTTTCCGAAGAATTCGAGCGTAATGACACGCTCGATTTCTTTTCCGGGGCATGAGTCACCAGCTAGATTTCATTCTCGAATCGATGTGACGTCCTCGGGTTGGAAAGTGGCTTAGTCGATGTATCAGGGCCTTTAACCACCTTTGAAAACTGATATTTGTTTACAAAGAAATAAGAGTTCAGAAATCAGGGGAGCATCTAAAAGTTAAAGGCTCGTTCTGACTCCTCACTAGCCGATAATGGTCCAGGAGGGTAATCTGGTGGGGATCAGGGTTATTGGGCGAAAGTGAGGGTAAAGGTATGTTCGTCTATGTTAGAAACCAAGCTGAATTTAATTTAAAAAATCGTAAAATTAAGGGGTTAAAGTCAATGAGCTCAATGTCTTTGACGACAATCGCCCGAAGGATGAGCCCCGCGTTTGGCTTCCACTCAAAATCATGGTGACATTTCGAAAGTGGCTCCGGCCCATACAATTAACTGCCGTAGTCATCCGATGTACAAGTCAGTGCTTTTATCCGAGAGAAAGTATCTGGCATCATTTTATCCACCCGAGACGATGGGAGGTTTGGTTGACCTGGGCGAGTGCCTATCCTACAGCATCAGATCCCCGTCCCGTGCTCCCTGGCTTACTTTAAGTCTTAACTATTCGGTCTGCCAATGTTTTTGAGATAGAAAATTTTTATTTCAATTACTTTCAAGATGAGAAACTTAAAGCGACGGACTTATTTTTTATTTTTTAAGTCCATTTTCTTTCTTTTTTCAGTATTTCCACCGTTTCCGCTCGAGACGAAAGGGAACAGAAGCCTTCATCCGTCTGCTCGAGTAGTCGTGATCCTCTGACCAAGCATACCGTAGTGGCAACTCATTCCCATGCGCTTCCCTCTCTCCATTCCTGCTCCTTTATCTTTCTAGAAAATCAGTTCAAACCAGTTACTTCGTAAACGTTCAGCATTGGAATGCCAGTGGGTGGCGGACAAGTTAAGTTGCCCACTTCTTGTAATTCCAAGGAATTTTCCTGAGCGTCTACAACAAAACTGATCGGTTCGATTTAATCTGGAGCACAAAGGGCTGAGTAAAGAAAGGTAAACAGTGTGTTTCAGGGATCAGTGAAAGTTACTTATGGGCCCGGCAATCAACAACTTTATGACAGAGCAAGTGAAATCGTAGAGCTCACTCTTTCAGTCCTAAATCACCTGGGAGAACTTTGCCCGTGATATCATGGAACGGTAGTGGGTGATGGTAAAAGAGCATTGCTGCCTTATTCAAGGTCCTGGGATCAAAACCTGATTGTGAATCGTTCAGGGCAATGGAACACGTACCCTATTCGGTCTAATTGGAAACGGATTTGTGTGGGATATAGAAAGAGCCACAGTTGGTCTGCCCAAAACGGGTCGAGCCCATAGCCCATAGAAGCACAGCTTCGATTCTGAGATGCTCTGGCGCGTTCTAAAAAGGGATCGGTCAGTACCAAAGACATTATACTGCACTTTTCGTCGTCTAAGACTTAACGGAAAGGTCTGAGCATGTTTATAGAAGATTGTTCCGCAAGCAGTACTTTGGTAACGTTGACAGCTAAGAGGATTGATTCAAGACATGCCGACTTGTTTTTGAAATGAACGATTTATTGACAATATGTGGTGAGACGTGCTGTTAGCACAAAGATTTTTCATTCGTTGCTCGATAATCCTTGGTCGTGATCGGATTTTACATCGTATGTTGAACGTCAAGTGCAAAAGTTTCTTCGCTACTGGTTCTGAGCTCGGGACTGTAGGAAGAGGGGAGTTCGGGTCTTCTTGGAAATACTTACTGTACATATCGAAGAGACGTTTTCATCCATTCCTCTTCAGATTGGTGGATAAACTAAGTAAAGGAATCAGTTAGGAACGATGTTTTCCAGACGTAATCAATCCAGCAGCCCAATGAGTGGACCTTCTTCCCCGGAAAGTGGTAGAGAACGTCATCGTTCAGGCTCAATTGTGACCTTAGACCCCGCAGACTAACAGGAAAAACGCTGACCCGTTCGGGCTACCGTCAGCCATTTTTGATCCCTATCGGCGAAACGTTACAAATTATGGCTCCGACTATAAACTGACCCCGCCGGTCACTTGACATCTGTGGCTGAACTCATGCTTCAATGAGTTTTTTTATCCTAAGGGCTCCAGTGATGTCAATTAATTACCCGGGGACAATTTCACGTCATCTGATTTATGTGGGGCCCTCTCTGTGTCGTTTATTAATTCCATCAAAGCGACTGATGATGTATTTCATGAGGTGTGAAGGTATGGGGAAGGATATTAGGCTGAAATTGCAAGTTTTTCCCCAATGAAGGTACCTGAAAACTGGGAAAAGCCAACAAGGTCACTTCAAAGTGGAAATGGGAAGCCAAAAAAGGTTTTGAATCTCGAGGGCGAGTTCAGCAAGGATCTCAAACTTTGCCCAGACATTCCGGTGATCGATACCAGTTACTTATGCCCAGGGTACGTCAGAGCCCGTCAGAATAGCCCGAACATTTCGCAACGGTCGACGTTTGTGTGACGTTGAATCGCCGTCGTTATGGCTAATTGGTGTCCTTCCATTTTCTCGACTAGGGCAGCAATCATATAAACACACTTCTGAGTGGGGAAAATTGTGGTTGCTACTGCTCGATAGTGCCAAGTGCTAACATGTGGTAGAGGATGATAAAAGTGCAACACTGGAGGGACGTCAACCCCTCGATCCTAAGATCGTTCATCTTTGCTGACAGGTGTTTACCCTAGTCATGGCAGTGGGGATGAGGAATGTGCAGGATCGAGCTGGCCCTCTGCTTTGCAGCACTCTGATGATCAGCGGATTCCTAGGCCCTTTGTTTGGGGCGATTTGAGTATTGAATAAGGTAGAAAGCGCACTCTCGTGGCAGGCATTTGAGCAGTTCTAGTGCTAGGGTGCATCCAAACGCTTCCGCGACACTACATGGGAAACAAGTGCATGGCGCAGTCCCAAAGGCTTAAAAAGCGGTTGCTAGTCTTAATGTTTGGTATGTGTGGCACAGCAGTTGATGTTTGTTCTGCGGTGTACTCATGTTGTACTGGAACTGATGTCGTCCTCAAAAACTTTGAGGTATGACGTTCTTCTGAGAGGATAAAGCGTTTTGTCCTTCTTGACGAGGCAACCACATGATGACGTCCGCAAATCACACGCTAAGCGATGAATTACCCTCTTTCTGGGAATAATGGCGTTGGCCGTTTTTCGTTTGGGCTGCTGCTGACTGACTACTGCAAAGCATCAAACAGCACGAGCTTTAGCCCTTCGCCAAAACAACTCTCCTTTGGCTGCTTGAAATGCTTGAAAACCTTCGAAGAACAGGAACAAGTGACGACTGCTTTCCGGAGAAGCAAGAAACCTTTGAAGGAATTCAAGAGAAACACAGGCAAATAACATCCCACATCTAGAACACATCTCCCGCAAAACGTCTCCAAAGTCCTTCGGCCTGCACCCTTCCGAATGGGAGCTACTGGAGTTACTGAAGAATTTTCTGGAAACTTCCAAGAACCCATACGGTTCTGCAACTACTCTTTTGGGAACTTTCAGGAACCCATACGGCTCTGCAAGGTCGCTATCCTTCTGACCAGCTCCGTCTACAGAATCATCTTCCCCGAAAGGTTTATTGAACAGCGAAATAGCAATGTGCTGAAGCGTGCAGGGCTGCTCGGGGCTCTCAGCAAGGCTTGCAAAGAAAATTGAACTCATTTATGGATGCAGCCAGGAGGTAATTGGATTTCGAAGGAAAATAATTTAGGAATTCCTGAAAAATGATCTCCAAGATCCTCCAGCCTCGCTCCTTCGTCTGGGAGCTCTAGGCTTGGAGACCCTACACCGGTGCCTTTGTGGAACGAGGTAAAAAGCCAAGGTTAGGGTCAGACAGAAGGTAGAAACAAAAAAGTTTTCTAAGCGCCTTCAGGTTCAACTGGTAACAAAGAAGAGCCAATTAACGAAATTGCCTGGCTATGGTAAATTTCCAAAGTAAGCGTCGCGTTGAAAAAGTTGGAAAGTAGCTATCCAGTTAATTACTTGACTATATGGAGTACTCATCGTTCTAACTTCCAATTGAGGTCGAGAAAAACTCGGGAAAAGTGGTCGATTAAAAGAGGGCAACAGATGTGGCTGTAATAAAGCCTCTCCAGATCTCTCTCTCCCTCTTTTTGCTCCCTTCCTCTCGCCACCCCTGAAAAAATTGTTTTCGAGTGAATTGGTAGCGTGGTCGCTAGCAGCTTCCTACCAGGGTCGAAATGAGTGGACATAACTGCCTTCGAATTTGACGAACTGGGAACAAGCCTACTTCGACAGACTGGAAATGAGCCTACGGTAATTAATACACCAAGACAGTAGTTAGCTCTCGTAAATTACTGTATGGGCCAAACCCTAGTGAGTCTACGTTCCCAATCGAATGTCGAAGTCACGGCCTATACCGCAAACTTCGATCGATTAGGAACGCTTCGATCCATTCGTATTCTGGCGACTCCACCACAAGAAAACTCGAACTAATCCTCAAAAAAACCCTGACTACTCCACAAGAAAACTCGGACAACTTAACAAGAAAACCCTCTAAAAACCCCGGAGAACTTAGGTTCAGTGGAAGTGTCGCCAATCTCATGGTCACGCTTCATCGATCAAATCCCAGTTAAATCCCAACTTGCCCATGCCCATTGAATCCTCCTTTTCTTTCTGTTTTTCATGGAATTCTCTTTCTGCCCGTATTCTCCACTTCATTTCATGTCTTTCGCCTGTTTATTTCGAGACCAAGTTTATTTGTTTACTCCAAAATGACCAAGTGTACTCTGGCCAAAAAAGGCAAACAAAGCCTGTGCAAACCCAGCCCCGAATGAGCATGACCATCTGGCTTGGCGTTGAAACAACTGAACAATCGGTTCGCGGCCATTGCGGTGAACTGCTATTTAGCTAGCCATTTATGCATGCCGAGAACAGATCACACATCATTCCTTTGATTCCTCGCTCTGCTAGCCCTTTTTCTACATCCATAGATGTCTCTCTTAGGAAAAGTGGGGCCATTGCTGGGCCAAAATCGACCCAACATAGCCGGTCCTATTATTTTTGACAAATGTTTCTCGATAGCTATCAAACTGCTGTTTCTGGAAGTAACTGCCTTTTTTCTCCTTTCTCTTTGAGCTTTCGATCTTCACCGGAGAATGTCCTACCTCATGACCAGTTGTAACTTCTTCTAGAGCTCAAGAACACACAGACATCGTCTTTATTGAGTTGCCCTTTAGGCTTTGTCGTCCATTGCCTCCTGCACCACCACTGTTCTACTACGAAACTCGTGTATGTTCGTGATTGCCTCATAAACGGAGAAAAACGACGTCGTTAATGAATTTAGAGAAGGTTTTGGGAGCGGAAGAAGTGGATCGACTCCGGAAACCATTGATGGCTACACGACGGCACACGGTGTGGTTCGTGCCCGGATCTCGCAGGTGGGTGACCAGCAAGTGACACAGCGTCACCAACGACAGCTCTAACAAGGGGAGGGAGTGGAGAGAGTCAGAGAGTGTGAGATGATGTCAAACGGGTGTGAGTGAGAGGTGGACAGCAGGGGGGATGCCTAGTGGGTGTGCCCTGTGGCAACAAGCGACAAGCATGAGAGTGCAGAGAGGCGCTGAAGAGGCGAGGCAAGGATCGAGAGGAAGCTCTGGGGCAGTATGCCGCGTCGGCGTGGTGGGTTTGGGCTGGCCAGCCTCCGACGGGAGCTGCACCTCCACAATTTATTCCGCGACTCGCCGCGCCGCGACGCGTCCTCTTCCGCGTCGCAGCGTGATTCTGCTGGCCTGCCTGTAAGCGCGACGTTTAGCGCGCATCTGACTCCATCCGTACCGACGTCCGTGCACGCACGTCGCGAGTCGTTCCTCTACCGACCAAGTGAGGACACACGCGACGTTGCGCCACGACCGGTTAGTCGCGCGAGCTCCGTCGCCAGCAACGATCACGGGTACGTTCACCAATGCCTTTTTACTTACTTTCTTTTATTTATTTGTATCTTTTTATTCGCATTATTATTCCTTTTTCTTCCCTGAATACTTACGCCTATTGCCTATTGAATGTCGTCGACGCCAATCGTTTAGCACGTGGTAGGTAAAATTGCAGTGCCGAGACGTTTGTTCGCTCGCTTTTTCTCAGTCGATGTTATGAGTTGCGACCACAAGATGAGCCTTGGACGTGACCTCATTTTCTTTTTGGGCCTGCCCAGATGGGATGTCCTGGCCATTAATCCTAACAGCAGGCCATCAGCCTCACTCTACATCGTTGATGCTTGCTTTTTTGTGGAAGATTTCTCTTTGTAAAGGTAGGGTGTAAAGAAATAAGGCAACATAATCGCTGCTGGCTGTTGGTGGCAATGGGAAAAGATCTGAGCAGAAGATGGCACACGTTGATTAATACTTGCCGGCTAACGGGGGGCAGTTGCTTCCATCGATTTAACACCAAACAATATTGCTTTGTTCGGGGAGGAGAGACGGGGATAGAGAATAAGCTCGATCGCAGCAGATCTGCTGCTACCCACCCTGAAATCCCACGTCGGCGTGGCCATGGCCGTATGGCGTCTTGCACAACATGCCCCCCTGCCTGACCAGCCGACCACTTAATTGCCGTATTAGGCATGGGCGCTTACCCTGTCTGCTTCCTCAGCGCTGATTAAAGGAATACATTGCTTATGCGTTCGTGGGAAAGATGGGGAAGATAGTGAGAGGCGAATCTGCACGTCTGATTACTCAAGCCCCGTACAAATTCAGCAAACCGCCCATATCGAGCATACCCGAAGGCGTAGCTGACTGGCTTTGTTCTGGGCGAGTGCAGAAAGACACATGCGTGTTGAAAGGCATAATAGAGAGGGTGGCGTTTTTGGCCATATGGGACCACCACGGGACGGCGGATCTGCAACATGGGGCGATTCAAGCCGTACGACGACGTCACTATGGCCGCCAATCGGCGGTGGTGGTGGTGGTCGAGGCTGGTCGAAGCGCTCAGGCGCCATTGTGTCGATTTCCCCCTTAGTTTCCAAGTATCCCCCCTCCTGCAAAGAATAAAAGCCAACAGCTGCCACTCCACACACTTCTCATTCTCCTTCCACACATTCATCGTCAATCGGAAGCTTTCCAAGCGTTGAAAATCGAGGGCAATCGAGGCCACAAGCACTGAGAAAGTTCATCAATTCAAAATGAATGGGGGACTGGGAGGTTGGCTTGGTCATTTGAACGATTTTCCAAACGGACGAGGCTCTTCATCAAGCCACAAACTTTTTTTCCCAACTAGCCATCTAATGAGGTTTCTCGAATGAGGATAGGATGGAACGACACAGTCGATTCTCCATGACCAGGCTACAATGGGAGCTGCAGGCTACGATGGGAGCTGAGCAAATTCCAAAGTTCCCCTGTGGTTAGTGGTTCTCAGTGGCCTTTCGGACGTCAATCTACATTTTTTGAATAAAGTATAGGGAACAGTTGTGCCTCACACTGGCTGGCTGGCTGGCAAGCGACATGAGGGTTAAGGCAGTTCGTGCCCTTCGTACCTACCGAACGCCATATGCCTCCCTGTTTTGCAGCAGCCGACTGCGATCGACGTTCCTGATCTGTTCGGCGGCCTCACAGCAGCTTGGCTCTATTGTAGCCCCATATTCACACATTTCTACCCTCATACGGCCAGTCAACCACCCATTAGGGACAATTTCTGATGGTGGTGACGTCGACGAGGGGCGTTTTATCGCTATTCAGCTTATCATTCGCTTTGTGGTGTGAGTGTGTGGTGCCGCCGTTGTGGTGATCCCAATCATTCGTCTGCTCTATTGCCCGTCCACATTGTAAACTGGCCGATACATTCGTTATGATGATTAGACGAACACAGAGTTCACGTATACTCATCAATCGCTTGGCATCCTATCCTCCCGAGTCTACATTGTGAGTATAATTTCCCGTATCACGTTCATGATGTCATGTCTCAACAAACGATTTGTTCAGGCTCATAAACAGACGTCATAGTATTTTCCATCAAGAAATCCACGAATGTCCAAGGATAACAATAAGGTGAAGCTGAACGTTTTTCTGGCATGAACGTCACTTTTGATGGCCCGGGAAAAAACCTGCTCAAATGGTGGCAATTTTTCGTGCGACCAACATTACCCGACGCGAGATGACGACGACGACGACGTGGCGCCGACGGACGCCGTCGTGGTGGTGAGAGCGAGAGAGCAGCCAACGGCTCCGCTGTCGGATAATGAGATCGGATGAGCCGCCGCCGTGACTGCTACATTCGATTCCCGATGCAATTGACTATTTCTCCCAAGCAATCTACTGCCATCTGAAGCATGTGGGGTTCCTTTGTTGCTTGCTCCATCAAATGTCATGGTACTGCTTGTGAAAATTACATCGGGGCTCTTCCATAACAAGAATGAGTAGTACATCCTCCAGACTGCCTAACCTACTGGGACTTTGCTCCTGAATGGGTGGTGATGCGACATCTGGTTTTGGGATCGTTTTTTGTGAGCTCAGCGGCATTGAGGTATCCCCTCTGGTGGCGGATATGTTTACGGAAGTCGACTTTTTGTGACGTAAAACGATACATTCCTGATTCTCACCGGCTTTTCAGCCGGGTCCTGGTGATTACGACGTCCCCTACTTCGAAAAGGTTAGCGGGTACAAATGGTGAGACCTCTAGGATTTAAGTTTCCCCAGGATAGCATTACCTGAGTTGCTTTCCTTGTTTTGGTAATTCAAGTAGCTTGTCAATTGAGGTTCGGATCAATATGCGAGGAGTGTGCGTTTTTCTTGGAGAGAAACACCGAAATCCTAGAACCTTGCAGTAAAACTCGTCCAGCGTCTGTTGGGCTATGTCTGTGCGAATGTGGGAAATCCTCAAACATAATGATTTCATATTATTTCATCCGTAGAATCGTCCAGCAGTCCAATTACACCCGGGAGGCTGTACTATTCAAATGGGCGCTATCAAAGAATGGACTTTCCAGGAGATGGAAATTTCATCACTTCGGGAATTCTACAGCCCATTTCTTTGAGATAAATTGTAGTAGATATGATCGCATGCCTGATTTCCATATCGGACCTATTGCCTCTATCGGAATGACGGCAATGCCATAAATAACTATTCAACTCGCCCTGTAATACTTCTATTTGCCATTCCTCGTTTGAATACTGAATCAGGCAAAGTTTCAGAGCATCCCATTCACCCTAAGCTATCCGGGTATAGTCTAATGTGCCTATTACTATGAGCGAAGGTAGCGGAGCAATATAGCCATATCCCCACCCAACCACCACCCAGCCAAATTCCAACAGCCTAGGAAATTTATGAGCTTGTTATTTATTGGAGAACTTCAAGAAGTAAACTCTACGTTGTAACAGGCTGGACTAGAATAAAAAACTAGATATTACAAAGGCTCGCCCATTGACCGATTCCCTTCTGAGTAGCTCCCACCCACGGGGCTTCCTTTCTCAATGGTCCTGACGTGTGAGTACTTATTTATCTTGAACAGTGAGTTGCGAGGACTAGTAGAGATGTAAAATTCGGTTCTTTTAAGCTCCCGGATGACTTCTGCTACCCAACCTGGAAGGGTTGAAGACTAGGTTGTCCCATGAGGATGTTGATCCGGTATTTGATTCACGGAACATGTTTGTGATGGTAGTGCGTCAATTGGCAAAACCTCACCTCTGCCCTTCGCTCAGGCATAATGGCACTTGGAGAATGCAGCTGTCAGCTGAGTTTCAGCATTTTTCTATGTCAGATGCACTTCCTTGGCATCGCCCTACCTTTGTCGCAGAGGAAAATTTATGGAAAATACCTAAGCTATGGGTTGTTTGGCATTTCTATGGAATTTGCGATTCCCACTTCGCAATCTGGTGACAGTCGATCTTACTGGTAGTGGCGATGACTTATGGGACTACTTTGACCGCGAGTTTCTTTCAAGTTTCGAATTTCATTCTTGATGGTAATATACACTACTTGAGCTGAGGTCTGGGGATTCCCAAACTGTTGAATGATGTCATGGAAGCCATTGGGAAGGCGTGAGCAAGCGGTGTCCCGGTAGTGTTAGGGTTGAAGACGGGTCACGACGGTGTTCGGACAAGTACGAGTTGGAGCCCCGTCTGAGGCCAAAGTTTTGTCGAGTTTTCATGGAAGTAATGATGTTTGACTTAAATCTACGTAGACAGTTTTTTGAATTAACAGTATTTCTGGACTTTTTTCACCTTCGATCGGGGACCGTCCCCAATTAACGACTTCTGACGTCAAACCGCTCCAGAATTCGTTTTTTCCCACTTCATTTGTCTCGGAGTAGTTTCTGGAAAACGTCGACGTCTTCATTTATCTCCTCAGTTTTGCCCTTTGAATAATGAATCTCTGGAAAAACTTGCGCCCTGCGCCTGAAAGCCATCTAGTTCTCGAGTCTTTTGCTTTTCTTCCTTTTAATTTTCTGAAAAAAGTGAAAAACCCCAGAAAAATAGAAAATTCCATTAAAGCCATAATTTTCGTTGTGCTATGCTCGGGCAGTGACGTCTGTTCGGCCTGTCTGGAGGCCTTCTTTGTCTGCGATTTGTGACGACTGCAAAATTGGCAGCTCAAAACAGATGGCATTCTCTGTCATTTTGACAAGAACAGCCTTTTGGCTGGCTGGAAAGATTTCTTTGACAGTCGCTTCTGAGCCTCCTCCGTTCGAATTTCCTGTTGGTCAGTGAACCGTTGGATTCGTTTTGAGCAAATTGCTGTGGCTGTCAAAATTCTCTGCCTTCGTCAGAGTTGCGTCAGATTTTCGTTGAATTGAATTTTCTTTCATTCAATGAAGTCCACTAGAAAATCTCTGATCCCATTGAGCTCCACCTCCTGATTTTTGAGACCACCTCAGCGCTCCAAGCTTATGTCCTTCCGTTCCCGACTTCTATGGCAGTTTCACCTACTCCCACCCGAAATTCCGCGACAGAAAATGCTCATTGATAAGCCCGTTCGTGGAAAGCTCATGTTGCTGACATAATCAGTGAGGGGAGCCCGAAAAAAAGGGTGACGCTCGGATGACTTGGGCGCTTCATTCGTCATCCCTCGGTCTTCGCTCTGCTAACGCCGGCAGCTGTCATGATGCATTCATCCAGAGTTCGCCCTACCACTCAAGTCCTTTCACTGGATATAGAGGAATTTAGAAAGATAAAATATTAAAACCTCTGCATTAATTAATCCCGTTTCTGGGATGGGCCCTGCATTCGACTTCCATTCAGAATCGTTAGTGTGTTTCGAACGCGTATGTGCTCGGTACAATGAATTGCGGTGACCAGTCGATGTACAGCTCAGTGCTTTTGTCCTCCCAGACGAGTCTGGTACCAAGCCAACCGACCCGGAAGGGATGAAAGGTATGGTTGGCCCTGGCGAATATCGATCCGGGATTTGAACCCGTGACCATGCTCGTAGAATAATGCGCCACTTGTCACTGCACCAACTCTGCCCCAAGAGTTTTTCTCCCAAATAGCGGAAGCAATAATCTCTTTCGTGGAAGAGAATCGCCCAAAAAAGCTTCAGATCTGACCTTTATGACCGTCAAGACTGACAAAGTCCTCATGCATTTCGTCAGTGTATTTGAAACGATTGCTCCACAACGAGCAATGAACTATGAAGGCATTCCGCGACGACTAAACAGAAAGAAGTAGCGCCTGTCGTCGCCTATATGCTCTTCCACGGTGTCATGTCATAGTCTCCACTACAGAATCGTAAAGATTTCAGGTCATTTTTACCTTTTTGATGGCTTTTTGGAATAAGTCGATGTACAAGCCATCGCTCTTTTACCATTCCAAATGAGTCAAGTACAACAAGACCATTTCAGAATGAGGAATGTGGTTCCGGAGAAAGAGTCTGGTTTTCAGATTGACTTTATGTGAGCCTCTGCCTTTCATATACCTATGGAGCTTCTTTTTTCATAAACGGTAATCTGGGCTTTGCAAAAAGTCCCAGTTGAGCATATTCAGGCTGTTTAGGAAGAAGCTCCTGTTTCTATTTGGATGAGTCAGTTTGACTTTGGGCTTAGTCTGTGCATATCGGTTCCTTTTCCATACGGTGCAACCAAACTTCAGAGATAAGGTGGTGATATGTGTAGCTGCATGGCATCACCGGTGTTTCAAGGTGGAAGGTGGAAGTGGGTAGCATCTGGTGAGTGATTACAGTGCATTCGGTCCCTGCATCAATATCCAACTAAGCCAAGTGAACTTGCCCATCCATTCGAGGTAAATTAATTGGTGCAAGGCTCGTCTGCGTTGATAAAGGTATTGACTCACTAGCGTGAAGATCGGGAAACCCATGGCTCTCATCCCCACTACGATTTTGAAGTCGAATAAATGGGTGTATCCCAAGATGGGACTGAGAATAACTTGCTTAAGATCTGATGCCTACCCATAACGACAGCAGCCTATAGAAAGGTTTACTTACTTCTGTGTGTTGAAGGAGTATAGGCCAACATAGGTAGCTTCTGTAGGAACTAGTTCTCGGACAAAAAATTGACCCCGTAAACCGAAGATCACTCTCTGGGGTGCATTCGACACGCCCGTACCCCCAAGTTTCTTATCTCCACTATCAGAAAGAAGCCAAATTGCGTACATACTAAAGTTTGTCCCAGTGATGACATCACGCCTGGTGACGTCTCTGGCGCTACTTTCACTTTGCGGACGTCGGCGGTTATCATGTTCCCATCGTTCGGGCTTCGCCCTTCTACTTGATGTCCGATCCATGGCAAATGGACCAAAATGGTCGCAGAATTCGCAAAATGCTTTTTGAAGGAGCGTGAATTATTCCTTCCTTTCAGTGAATATTTATAAATTTTTGAAGTTTATCGGCTGCACATTAGTGCTGGCACCGCGAGAAACCTTCGAGACATTCTTCGATGTTGTCAGAACATTTCTCTCCAAAAACCCACAGAGAAGGAGAGAAAACAAAATGACCGTTGTTGATCGTTCGCTGAAGGACCTCTATAGGCTGTATTTTGGCTGGCTCATTAAGGAATTGATCATGAAAGTTCAATGCAGCTCATCAGATCCCTCACTCCGGCAAGGTTTGCGTAGGGAAGGAAGCTACTTAGAAAGAGACCTCCAGAGCCCACAAAGTGAGCCTGGCCATAATTCTCAGGCTTTCCTTCGCAGACGCAGTTTGCTTTAGAAGATCGTTGAGATCGAATCGTCAATATATGAGCCAAACCCGTACACAAGTATCTCCTGAATGACCAACACGTAGTGGGCACTGAAACTCCAGTCCACGCTTTCGATTAACCGTTTGTTGGAGTACTGCGAATTCTATTTGAATAATTATTCAAAACTCTTTGTATTGGATGAGATACTTCGGGAAATTCGCATTAATTTTCCTCTCATATGCATGAATATGTACATGCTTTGAGAAGTGATTTCCTTAGACAATTTGAAAATCCGTGATGAAATGGGTTTCCTTTGGGCAAAAGATAGAGGCGGTATATCTGAGGAAGGGGGACCAGTTTTCAAAATGCCAAGAAGGGTTTTTCCTAAGGTCGTTTGGAATCCTTTAGGTTGAAAGTGCGTTTAAAGAAGAAGTTTTAACGCAAAGATCGACAGAAGCTTAGAAATCACCGGGTTATTTGGAGATGTAGTGGAGGGATGAGGCATATGCCATTAATATGCTCTCTGGGATGTGCCATGGACCTGTCCCCATTAGGATTCGTGAAACATTCAAATGTGTATTTGTCTGGTGTTACTGTAATAGATACCTCTGGTCATTGCTTCGTCCTATTGGGCCCGTCTTTTACCCATAAATCTGGCATATAGGAATAGAGGATACGTTTGCTCGGGAGAGAGTCGAGCCATGTTCATCCACCGCTACAGGGACCCTTGGCAAAACCATCGACTTCCTCGGCCAATTGGATTTTTCGCTGTCGATTTGCAAAAAAATGGAGAAAATGACGGTAGACAGGTGGTTGCCAATCAAAACTTTTGTGTCTCCATCAGGCTTGAGTATATTTTTCCCCTCCAAAGCATTATGCCCGTGGAACTGAGTCCCAGCCTGGAAACGGTGTGGCTTCTGCATTTCAAGTGGTGCCATTTCGATGCTCTCCTGAATTACTGGCACGAAGCATACAAATGATCTCATAATCACGATGGGACCACTCCCATGCTATGTTCTCATTGAGCCGACGCTGATTATGCACGACTGGGTTCCTACCTATTCATCCCCAATCAGTAATGGATCCCATTCGGGTAATGTAGGGAAGATAGTTCCGTTCTCATCCATCTTGGTTTCGCCCTCCCACTACGCTCTAATTTCTGGTTATTGGTAACTTATGAATGATTTTTTGGTCAAAATGTGTCCGAACCTTTGCCGGTCGTGGGTGCACTGTGCTCGCAGTTGATTCGCATGATGATTGATGGCAGACCCAGTAACGTCCTTGTTCACGCTTACCCATCATAATCGGTTAGAAAAAGTTTTTCCGACATTAAGCGAAACAGACCGCCTTTTTGGGAGAACTACTGGGAATTGTTCGAGTGGGAAGTCGATGGTAAAAGATTTCGTACAGAGCTAATGCGACACTAAAGGTTCAAGGATCAAGTCCTAACCCTGTGAAAATCTTCTCAGCGATTCAAACCGATCGGGTGGCTCCAGTCTAACAGTCTGGGAGGATAAAAAAGAATTTTGGACACGCTTGGAATTCCTTTGTATAGGTAAGAGGGTTTCCAATGCAAGGAAGCGGAAGTGAGGTAGTATGTACTAGGAGGTGCCACCATCTCGTGGGCCAGGTGTCAAGTCCCTGATCGATACCCTGCTAGAAGAACTGAGCTTCACACCTCTCCGGACCAAACCGGGTGCCGCGTAGGAGTTCGGGGATGTAGGGGAGGTTTCCAACAGGGGATTGATCATAGTCGGCTACTTTTTACTGTTCTATGACTGTCCCGTTTTTGTCTTCTCCCACTCCAATTTGTGTGCGTCCTCTGTTTCGTTCGGAAGAACGTCCCAAAGGGATTGATGGAGGACGGACTTCCATCCTTTTAGGACGCCTTGAGAAACTTGACATTTGATTGAAACCATCTGGACAGATGATTTCTCGTCCTTGAACCGCGAATTTTGAACTCGTCCTTTCGCTAGAAATCGCGTTCGCGTTGTCTCTGGCAGTAGTTCAGTTCTTGTCAGTGTCTTCCTTGGTGTCCGGTTCGTTTCCGGTGGCGCACCATCGTCAACCAGCACGCCCCCTTCGAACTGTTCCGATGTCGAAAGTGCAGAAACTGTCACATTTACTTAGGATCACTCAATTGTTCTTTCTTGGGTTCAATCTTTAAGTCTGTACACTAATTGAGTAATGGCAGATCTGATTTTCGGATTCGATGAAAAAGGTATTCGCTTGAGGGTAGATAGGCTCCCATGGGAGTCGTCTGACTTCTGAGCGAGACATATAGGTGTGCTGTAGTAACCCGAGCAGAAAAGAATGGTAGAACAGTCCACTTGGTAGTCACCCAGTCGTTAAAGGGAATAGCACCTGGCGTATGCATCGGTATGACCGCCCTCCACCACCTTCTTCTTCACGACCGACCATCATCGACACCGGGCGCCGCTGCCGCCACCACAGCAGACAGCCACCACCACTGCGCCGCTACCATCTTTGCTACACAATCACTACCGGAAATGGTAGCGATTGATAGGAAAAGATTACAAAGCGAGCGCTTCTGACAGAAGAAATGACCTTGACTGACGAATCCATCGGAATCGGCCATGTGCACGTCGCCGTCCTCGTGCGCCGCCGATGATGATCCGTTGTTGGCCAGGTAAGCCAGCTCTGACACCTGCTTGCTCGTTTTTCAGTCTTTCCACATACGATGCTCGTCATGTCCAACTGCAGGACAGGTGTTCAATCTCGTTCCTCTTTCGAATCTTTGCTCTTTCCTGCTTCTCTAGCCCCTAGCCTCGGCCTTCCTCCGTCGGCGGGTCCGTTTGTGAGTGTGTATGGGGTGTGACGTGGGAATTTTAAAGTCCGTTTAGTGTCCTCGCTTGTTTGCTCATGTGCGGATAGCCTTATGTCATTCCTAGCGGCGAAAAAGCCCAAGTAAGTTGGAAATTTCCTGGTAATGCTTCTCATTCGGTCGTTTACTCCGTTCCATTGAGCCAGTAGTACGAAGGAGTTAGTCAATTTGATTTATAAAGCTTTTCGATGTTGCCATTCGATGTTTACGTCGTTGTCAGAATGGAGCAGTTGTCGTCGTTCGTCGATACCGCTATGTAGACGAGCGAATGAAGAAAAAGTTTCTCTTCGACCCGCCGTCGTAATCATCGTCGTCGTCGTCAGTCTCGTTGACGCTCCACTTTTTTTCTTTCGTTTTCGTCCCGTTCTGCTTGGATTCGTTCACTGCAGCAGCAGCAGCAGCAGCAGCAGTAGCCGTAATCCCTTTAAGATGAAATCAGTCCCCCCCTCCCTCATCGAGTGGCGCAAGAATGGCGGTGATTTGTTTCCGTCCCATTGCCGAAACACTCAGCCTCCCCATAAACGCTTTGTTGGCTCTATTGATCCGGCTAGTGGTGGTGTTGGTGAAAACGCCGTCGTCCAACGACGATAGACTGAAGTTGTCGTCGTCGTAGTCGTCGTCGTCGTCGGCTGGTCGGTCGGTCGTGCTGAGGATGTCAGGCGGCCAGCCGGCTAACAAATTTCGCTTTGTGCGTGTAGCCGACCAGGCCGGCTGGGTGTGTGTATGTATGTTTATGAGCGTGTGACGTGTGGGGGGATTCTCTTCGCTGCATAGGCAAACACTCGACAGCGATATGTCCTTACAACGCTTCCTTCCTCGAAGCGCGTGTCCTCGTTGTCCATTTTGCGTGGACTGGACTTCCGCCTTCCGCTTCACTAGTCCGCTCCCTCTCACCCTCCCCTTCCCTACCCCACTCAGTTTTTTTCTCTGTCGGGGTGGTATTTAAAGTGCTGAAACTATCATTCTCGAAGTGGGGAAAGCTCACCCATGACCGGAACAGCTGGAATGGTCTCTGGGGAAGGCATATTTACCAGTTCTTGAGTCATATGTGTTTACTGGGAAGACGATCACCTAAAAGGGCGATGCCAACTGCCCGAAGCGCGTGTGTATGTGTGGTTCTGTCTCATTGGCTTCTTCCTTCACCAACCATTCCTTAAAGGCGCTTTGAACATTTTTTTTTCTCCCACCTGAGGTCATTAATTCCCCACATCAGAGATTTCACCTTCCCACGTGCCACTTTTTTTCCTGTTCGGGTATCACTGACACGTGTTGCATGCCAGAAGACATGTTTTTTTCTGGCTGCTGAAGTCGTCGTCGTGGCAAATCAAAACGAAGAAAGAAGGCGGCGGGTGGGGGGTACGTCTGAGGACCTCACTCAGTCATTGAGGAGCGGGCGGCCGACTAGAGCGCATTCAGCGTTTGTGTGTGTGTGGGTCGCTGCTGCTGCTCTTGCCAGTATTGCCCATTTACCCACTCATGTCTGTCACATAACCGCTCAATTCGTCGTCGATTTTCGTCTTCGCTCGTCTTTGTTTTGGGAGAGTTTGATTTGTCGACAATCTACTTGAAAAAGGTTCATCATCTTGGTCGTATCTGAACATCGAAGGTCCTATGCTACGACGAAAATATGGACAGGCTGGACTTAGGTAATATTGCGACATAATCACTTGAATTCCCATTTGGGGATATTTGTGCTAGTCCGTAGATATGGCCCTAGTACAAGCTGTACGACATGCCTTTCCCTTAATGGACTTAGCGTTCCCTGATTACGCTTGATGCCCTAATTGAGTCCGTTCAGACATGGCGACGACCTCATCGTGACACCATTCGCCCAATTGCTCGCCAGCCTTCGAAATGTTCGAGCAAATCTCATCTCCATCGCCAATATCCAGGTAAGCCCGCTGGTTGTGTTCCTTCACATTTGAACACTTCCCACTGAAGAGGCTGCCTTTCCCACGCTTAGTGGCCAATCCTCCCAGTCCTTCCCAGAAAAGAAGTTCCGTCTCAATTCGAGCATTACCTCATCACCTAGCTGCGAATTCATCACGGGCCTCTTCTCAGGGAGTGGGAGTTTCGGCTAAGGGGGGATTACGGTCATCAAATGCACCGTAGCCTCACCTTTACAAATTTTGGAAGGCGCTCAAGAAGCTTTTCATTTATCCCACTTGTTTTTTATTTCTTTACAAACTTTTTTGCTTTAAAGTCGGCGGATGATGGCCGTCACGCCAACCGCACGGCGAAGCGCCCTCCGCTTCATAACACTCCACTACCGGAAAACGTCGTCACTTGTGCTCAGGAAACTCTCGGTACGCCATCGTAAAGTCTCCCTGAAGCCCCGGAATTCAAATAATTCACTTTTCAGAGGAACTTGATTGGTGTTTGGATCAATTGGAAACGATTCAAACGCATCGTTCTGTCTCGGAAATGGCTTCCAGCAAGGTAGGCTATAGCCTTTTATCCTTTACTTTACTCTATCTCATTACTCTTTCCCTGTCAGGAACCGTATTTCCTGGGGAACTACCTGAAAAACGAATTTGATGCATAAAGTGGATTTAGTTGAGGGTTGAACTGGAATTTGGATGATGGTGGGAACTCTTTTTCGCCGTATATTCCATCTCGAGCGCGTAGCTTGGCCGAGCTGAAAATTGAGAAAAGTGCATGTGCCTAATGCAGCGACGCTGGAAGTTCTTGGTAGAAGGGCGTAATTGGCCCTCAAATTTTCCTGGACTGCCCGGTCGTTTAAGATGACGTTTATACCTTTTCAAAGAGGTCTACCCCATTGGCAGGGCGAGAAAATGCGACCAAAATTGTTGGGAGCCCAAACTTTAGGTTCTGCAGGTCGCATGTAGCCCCTCGGATCCGGACCACTGCGGCTATCCAGATTCCGAAAAATACGGGTTTTTTATGGAAGTTGTTCCCGCAGACTAATGGGAAGGGGGGTTTAGTGGGTAGTAAAGGAGGATTCCAGCTATCTCGTCTGGGGAACTGCAAGATGAATCGATATGCAAAGTAGAGCTAAAAGTGCAAAGTGATGTCGTCGTTCTCCGAGCATCAACAATGACCTTCAAAGATAGCGACGACGGGGGAATACCCCCACCCAGAGTTAATCTCACACGGAGACAGTCAGATGGTTTCGTCGGGTGGGTGCAACAGAGATGTCAACAAACAACCGACGCAATGTATTGAGGCTGGGCCATATAGCGGCACCGCCGCCGCCGCTATCAGCCGCCAGCAACAGCAATGATAAGGAGCGTTGAACTAAAAAATCATCGGTCGGTCGGTATCCATCGGTCGGTCGGTCGGTCTGTGTGTTTGCTGCGCTACGCTGCTGCTGCTGCGGTGGTGGTGGTGACGGTGGTGATGGTGGCGACTGTCTGTGTGACATTGATCTATGAAAACCTTGACGAACGACCCGGAAACGTCTCTGATCTCGTCGTCTTTCCTTCGTCGTCATCGTCGTCGTCGTCGTGCTCGTGGTCGTGGTCGTGGTCGTCGTGGTCGTCATTGTCATCGCAGTATATTGGAACATACCCTCTCGTGTGCCCGCCCCTACCACCCATGGTATTGTTTGTGCTGCTGCAGCAGGCTGTGATTTCCGGTCACGTTAAATCATTGCCTACTGGTGGGGCAGGTGGCAGGGGATGCCCTTTCCTTGCACACAACGACAGTTCAACCTTTTACGACCGGCTATCAGTTACAGTATATCACCTTTAAGAGTGTTGTGTTGGTGTCGGAGTGTCGGTGTCGGTCGCGCACATAATTGCAACTTCCGGCGAATGATGGATGGTAGCGATGATTCGCAAAGGCGACACATTGATCGCGTCGTCGTCGGAGCGCCAGCAACAAGCCTGTACTCCCTATACTCAAAATCTTTTCGCCAACGGTCGCCGTCGTTTCCGTCGCCACCGTCGTCGTCGTCGTCGCCTTCACCTCCCTCTCCACTCGGTCCCGTTTCAGTCCCATCTCAATACCTGCCCTCCCACTCAAAATAGGGTGTGGCTTGGGAACCTAATAGTACAAATTCTGAGTCAATTTGATTTATAACTGTACACTAAATCGGAATCAGTATAAATACCCGTCAAATTGTCGAAATGACTTCTTTTTGCTGCCGATTTTTCTATTTTAATTCAAATTCAATGTTTTCAGTTCCGGAAGATGCTCAATAAGGAGCTCAGCCATTTCGCTGAGTCTTCAAAATCTGGTACTCAGGTGTCTAAATTCTTAATTACTACTTATATGGATAAAGATGACGATGATCCTACGATCGAAATTGAAGTACCCGGAGAGGTATGTTCCGCCAGTTTTGTTGAATGTTTAAATTTATGATGTTTTTTTTTCTATTTTGATGGAATTTTGCACTTTGATTTCAACAATTTACTAACGCAAATAGTCCGTTGTCCCTTTTTTTCTATTTTTCGCTCCCTTCCCATCAGATGTCCCTTGAAAAAAATGATTTTTGGGAGGTTTTCGGGGAGAGATTTGAATTCGGAAGCTCTGACGGGGATATCAAGCGAAAATGGGTCTTTAAAGGGGAAATAGTAGGTCATGAGTTGAGAATTCTTTCCTCAGTGGCTAGTAGAAGTACTAAATGAATATTTCATGAGTAATGAGCTCTAAATGTCTTATTTACTCGCCTCTTTCCCCAATGGAATGAACCTGCACTTTCCCACAGTGGCAATGTGTCAGTTTTGTGGGTTATGGGTGATTCTTGGGCGTAAGAGTACGGTAAGGATGGGGTCACCGTGGAAGAATACCATTTTTATGTATCCCAAGACATGAGCAGCAGTTCTTTCAGTCACTGCCATGGCCAAAACGAAATCGGGTAATTTGTTGTGGGAATCCCCCTTGCCCAACCAGTAATCTCCCCCCAAAGCCGTGTCCTAACCGATTACGTATAGTGGTGTGGACGACGTTCGTTATCAGTCGTATTGCCGCCATCGTCGCATTTTGACGTTGCTCTTCGACGCTGGAACGATTTCCTTTTTTCCAGAAGCTCATACCCATATGAAAATGTCAGATTTCCCCACACTGAAATTTGATTTCCTCACGTCTCTAACTCCTCTGGGGAACCTCGACTATTGCTCTGAAAGTTCATCCCTCCCGCTTTGAAACCTACCTGGAGCTGTAGATAAACCTGGATTCCCATTCCTGACAGTTGGGCTTGGTCTTGGAAGACTCCCAAAATGAACTTGTAAATATTCCATTTTGACTCGCTGTGGGACGAACCGAGCCCACCCGAAACTGGGGATGACGCCATTCTGAGGAAGAAAAATACCCAATATGGGAGAAGCGCCCATGAAAAACAATATAGGGTTTCAGATCCCAATGGGAAATTGCGGATTCATATTTCAGAGCTTATGCAGATCTATTTCTTTGTCCATTTTCAGGGACCATCAACATCGTCCCCACAGCTTTCGATGGGTCTTCTAAAAAAGGCGCAAACGGCAGCTATGAATCGAATTTCTGGTGTTCGCAAGTTGAGAGCGCCTTCCCATGAAGGCCATCTACCCGAATACGGAGTGCCTTGTGCCAAGGAGGTTGCCGTTTACATGCAGCAGGTACGGACAACTTGAACAACTATTGACTCTCCTGGAGGGTGCCTATGGGGGGTGTTAAGGGCAGGAATGTTTCGTCGCAGCTGTTCGGTGCGCATTTGTCCATACATCAGGCGGCTGGCTCGCTGGTTTTAAGTGCTGCATACTAATTCAGCTGTCAGTCGGTTAGCCGTCGTCGAGCTAGCAGCAGCAGCAGCAGCAGTAGCAGCAGTCAGTCAGCTAGAGCAGGCAAGAAAGCAGCAGCTTGCCTATTGATTTGTGTTCGGCGAATTACGCCAGCTGTGCGGAAAACAACCTTTTCTTAGAAGAACTTCTCAAATTGAGGCGAGGGGACCGAGTGGGGGCGCAGTTGGGAACACCAACTCAAAGTTAAGTGATTCCGGTACATTCTTGCACTTTCAGCTTAACGACTGGGGTCCAGATGTGTTCAAGATTGACGAACTCTCCAAGAATCACGCTTTGACCACCATCACCTACGCCCTCTTCCGAGAACGAGGTCTTATCAAGGTACGTTCCCATCCTGAACCAACTTGTCGTCGCTCCCAAGTTCCCATTTCATTCAGGCGTTTGAAATCCCATCATCGGTGTTCGTCACGTACCTTCTGAACCTTGAACATCACTATCGATCAAACCCTTACCACAATCATATTCATGCCGCCGACGTTGCTCAGTCAATGCATGTATTGCTCACTTCTCCAGTGCTCACCGTAAGTCAAAACCATTTTTGAAGCCACTGTACCCTCTGGGATCAAGAAAATCCCCGAAAATTTCAGGAAGTTTTCTCTGATCTCGAGGTAATGGCGGCTATATTTGCTGGTGCCATTCATGACGTCGACCATCCGGGCTTCACTAATCAGTACCTTATCAATTCTAGTGAGTGTTTTTCGGCTAAGCGGCTGAATCTTTTGTTACCCGTCTTATCAGCATTTCATCTACTGAATTCCTTTTGCGTGGGTTGCTTTTCAATGCCGTACGTACTGCCCTTTGAATTGTTGATTTTTAACTTTTGCTTTTCTCCTCGGCAGTTCTTCCTACGGTAACGAACCCGTAGAAGATCGGTTTTAACTGAGATTTTTGAATTTATTTTTCTATCCCATTTGGGAATCCCGCCATCGAGCAGGAACGTTTTCTTCTTTCTTTTCATTTCGTGTTTTATCTCTTTTTTCTATTTCGGAGTTTTCATTGTTGGAAAGGCTGAGCGTGGGCGACTCAAGGGCCAAGGCGACCCGTTACTGTACGGTTGCTGAGATCGGATCCCGTGCCAACCAACCATCGACATTCTAACCCCCTTGGGTGTAAGGTAGTGAGCTTTTGTGAAGAAAGACGAATTGGACGTTGGCCAATTCCCATCTTGAATTATGTATGTGGGCCGCATATTTAACATATTTTATTATATGGGTGTAAAAAATGCGCATAGCGAACAAGCTGGCCAGTGTCGACTTTTTGACCCTTTTAAGACCACCTCTTAGCGGAGCCTTCATATGCCTCATACTTCTGCCTTTAACTGTACCCCCTCATTTTGCTAATAAAACTCCCAATCAAACCATTTCTCTCATATTGAGTGACAACTGGTTAGGTCATATTGAAGACCACCTGTCTGAACGCTTGTCACCCGAACTTACGAACAAAGATAGGGTTGTCTCTTAGATAGGTACTTGCTTCGAAGAGTGGCCTAGAACTAGGGGATGTTGCTGACATTAAAACTCCCATTTTAAGATTGGAAAGATTGTCTTACAAAAAGGATTCGACCCAGGATTTTCTCTTTGTAGCAGTTGGCGACCCTTACGCACAGACTTGAATCTATTGGAGTGGGATGTTCCTCTCCCTAGACTTTCATAAAAGAAAAATTAAACTACCTACATTCACCTAGTTCGTATTCTTGTTCCCCATGTATAGATAATCGTCGAAATATTGCGGTTTTTTCGCTTTTTTTGCATCCCGATTGCATTTTTGCCAATTCCCATAATAATAACAGTAATGATCTGTTGAATTTGAATAGTTGGTGAGCAAATAACAATTTTGATACCCTTGAATCCCATTTCCCATCTCAATTGGTGAAGCATCCCGAAAAATAAGTATTGGTCTGGGTGTTTGTGAGTCAATGGCGTGTTGATTGCCTTTTAAAGCTGCATATTTTATATTCGCCTTCCTTTACGTTTTGAATTTTGAACTTTATTCATATGCTATCTTTATCCACTCTACCATGGTTTTGCTATGTTGGCCTGAGCATTATTTTAATCCCTTTCGCATTTTAAATTATTAGATGTGAGTCATATTTTTGATATTTTTTATTTTTAACTTGGCCATAACTCTGAGACTGGGATCTACAAAAACTTCGCAGTACAAGTTGAATTAGAGCCTACTTTCGTGCTTGCAAATCATTTTTCCTGACTTCCGTATTACGAACAAAGGCTTATTGGTCTCTAGTCACATTTCGTCTGATGAACGAGCCTCATCTGTGCTGGGTTTGATCAATTAGGAGAGGGGAGGGCTTATTAGTATCGTAAGCTACGCTCTGAGCTGGGGAAATCTATGATCTTTCATTCAACTTAAATTCGTCCTTCACGCTCAGCTTTTGGGTAGATGAAAAAACCAGAAGTTCAGATATCTTTTTCCTTTTACTGGTTATACAGCAATCTACCTAAAATCCTCTATGCCTAGTTGTTTTGCTCCACTCATTTATTTCCAAGTTCCGAGACTTGCTCTTCCGGGTCTGCCCATTTCCTTACGGGTTTCGAGCTACCTGGTGTACCAAGGGTGTAGTCGGTGTGTGGCAAGTGTTGCTCTACCACACGCGCATGGGCAGGAATTGAATCCCGGATTGATATCCGACCAAGCCTTCCATCTCCTCGGGGTCATTAATTGGTGACAGGCTGATCTGGGAGGATAAACGCAACGTGAACTACATCGGTTGCCCATCGCAAGTCATTGTTTAGGCCGCATATGCATTCAAAACGTCACTACGATTCTGAATGGAAGTCGAATGTGGGGCGCATCCCTCACAAGGGATTGATTAGCGTCAAAAGAGTTTATTCTCCTATATGGATTCTATTATGTACCAAAGGGCGAAAACGCGCTAATCCAAGTTGGCCTACCTCCTATGAATTGGAATCAGCCGTGCTGGTTGTGTGGGCGGGATTCGTGTAATGGGAGGAGCAGTTGGACACTATGTGCCGGATCAGAGCTCACGATTGTTCATTCACAGCTTCAATTTTTCACTAGATTATTCATCGCTGATAAAATAATGGCAATTTTTATTCTGATTTCTATTGATATCTTGTTTGTTTACAGCCATTAAATAAAGTGACATAATAGAAAATTTTGAAATTTATTATGTTATAAAAATATTTATTGATCGATAAATGCAGCAACGTAATAATTATTTTTGTAATTGGCCAATTTATTTCTTTATGAGCAGCGAAAGAAAGGTTTTCATAGCGTCTGTGGAATTGGCATGTTGGAATGGGGCGTTTAAAAGTACTTCCGTTTTTGAGTGTCTCGATTTTTTTTTCGAAAAAAAAATGCAAGTCGCATTCCATTTCAGATAACGAATTGGCGATCATGTACAATGATGAAAGTGTTTTGGAGCAACATCATTTGGCTGTTGCCTTTAAACTTCTTCAAGATTCTAACTGTGACTTCCTGTGCAGTTTATCCAAAAAACAACGGTTGCAGTTCCGAAAGATCGTCATCGATATGGTCAGTCTATCAGCTCGGTTTACTTTACTGCAAATTAAATTATATCTAAAGACAATTTTCCGTGAGAAGTTGTGGGAAATTTACCCGAACGGAAGAAAAAGTGCAGGTTCTGTAAAGTTCAACGCTAAGTTACCTCCCATCAGAAGAAGTAGAAGAAAAACTTTCCGAACCTTATGGCCTGACCTCGGCTGAGCTCCCTTTTCGATATGACATTGAATAGGTTCACCCTGCTACTTTATCATGAGATCTGAGCACCGCCTTACCCTTTCAAGTGGAGAAACAGGACGTTGCATTGGCTAGTATTGATCGATTTGTCGTGAATACGCCATGCACTCGTTTCCACTCTTGTTCATAGATTTTCTCGGAATGACTTCTCAAATGGCTTTCCTTATGTGACTCCATCAATGCTTCAGTAATACCTTCAACCTTAACAAATTCTTACCTACTATTGTATGAGTTTCATTAGAGTAATGCTCCGAATTTCCTGGGATTCTTATTCCCCCAGTGATCTCATGGGTTTTGACTTTCTGTGCTTCTGCAGTTCATAACCAAAGTATACATCCGATCGGTTTTTGGATGGATAGGATCTGGAGGTCGGGGAAATAACTATACAGGAAATGAGAACAATTCCACTTGGGTTACTCGATCTCATTTTCGAGATGTTCCCCGGCTGTTCGCCTGACTTCGATTCAGGCGTATGTGGCCTATGCAATGACTTCCGGTGGTGGACAATCGACGTACAAGTCAGTGCTTTTATCCTCCCAGATGAGTCTGGTACCATTTAACCGACGCCGAAGGGATGGAAGGCTTAGTTGGCCTGGGCGGATATCGATTCAGGATTCGACCTCGTGGCCGTGCCTGTGTGATAGTGCCCCACTTGTCACTACACCACCTCTATCCAGACATAACTAACATATATAACTACAACTGTATCTAATGCAGAGTTTCTTCTTACAATTAGATTTGATTGAGTTCCTTGGAGTTTTCAACTTTACCCTGGCACTTCCAGAGGGAATAAGTTTCCCACTTACATATGTGTTGTACACCACCAAATCATTGTACCCATATTTCTACTACTACTTTACCTAATCCAACTGTTTTTGGTGGGAGAGTATGCAAATCCAGGTTGGAGGTTTCCGGGTGTTCACATGACCAGGTTGATTCAAAACGTGGTTCTACAGTGCCCTTTCATTTTCCTTCTGTTCTGACCTCGAATCTCGAGGGGACAAATCGTTCGTGACAGGATGACTTGTCTGACCTAGCCGGCCGGCCAGCCACGATTCCTAGTCATTGGTCTGGCTGGCTGGCAGTCACGGCTTCGACTGCTGTGTGCAGTGCAAGATGGTGAAACTGGTCGGTTGCAGTTCGCCGGAAGCGATCAATCATTGTCGCGCGCGACTCGTTCTTTCTATGGACTGAAAGACATCATGTTTAATTCATACGAAGGAGACCAAAAGTGGGGGTCCAAATTGACCTTCACTACCGTGACTGTTGCCCCCGTCATTCCCGTCTTCTTTGATGATTGTCATGACTGAGCAGATGGGGACTGATTTGGACTGAAGTATTACGCTGAAAAGGATTTTACGGTATTTCCGGTCGTATAAAATACGGTATACATAGGGATAGTGCGTGGTTTCCGATTCCATACTTTATAGTACTTAGTTCCAAGTCCAAGAGGAATGAATAGATGGAGGGTGCATTGGTGAAAGTCAATTACCAAAACTATTATAAAGTTTGCCCTAGAAATAGCCTCTCTGAACAGAGATGCTATATCTCACAGTTGAGCTTTTTTCTCATTTCTGATGAGGTTTTCCAGGCTCTTCCCCTCTCAGTTGGTCTGGATAAAGCCGTTTCAATAAGAGAATTAACCGAAAAATGCAAAGAGTTCAGAAAGCCACTAGAAGCACCAGAAATCTCCGGTGGGCAGTCGCCGTTTTGTTCCCAATCCTTCCTTTCCCGCATTGGCAATCGTGTGTTTAGCAACCCTACGATCTGAGACTTTACAAATATTGATCAGCGTATTCTTCATTCATACCATTGCCCGCTAGTGATCAACTAAAGCCGTTCAATAAGAATCTGCTGGACCTCTACATTTGCCATGTCTCCGTCTTCCAGAGCTTCCAAAGATGATAGCAAAATCTTTATTATTCAATGGCTCTAGACACGATCGCACGCCAGATTGTTAGGTTCTACGGCAGCGCCGTGATCCATTGAAGCTAGACAGTCATACAATCGCGGTTGTGCGTCTCGGCCTGTCCCTGTCAATTTAGCCCCAACAGAGATTAGTGGAAAGCATTTGTGGCACAGTACAGTAATCCAATACTAAGCAGTTGTCGCTATCGAAATAGGAGGTCCCATTGAAATTGGATGTATGGTGTTCGTGTAAGAACTTCGCGGCCCGCTTTGCCACTGCGCCATTTCTCCTTATACCCCGAAACTTCAACCTTTGCATGGAATTCTGTAAATTCTGAAACCACTTTGAGCGTTATTGAATTATATTGTGACTACATGAATTACTGTAGATTGGAATGCAATTGGTATACTTCAGCAGAGCCATTTACTTTCACAGTTGCTTGTTAGTGTTCATGAGTCTTTTGATGTTGCCGAAAATCGTTTCTGAACGAAAACATGAGGCATGATATGTCGTTGAGCAGTAAAAAAAAGTAGAACAGTATGTACCGGACTATAGTGCTGTTTTTCCTAGAGGACATCAAAGTTCCATGACAATCAAAGGTGTCAATCTAAGACAAAAGATTACTTCTCTTCTCTGCTTTTTAATTGAGCTTGACAGTTTCGGGCCTACTTTTGGCTGGGTAGTTGGTAGTGAGATTCCATTTCAAGTTCATGGAAAGGGAAATATCAATTCAAGAGATACTGGGTGACGAAATATCTTTCAAGTCTGGATAAAGATCTCCACGCAGTGCACAGTGCACATTCGTCTTGTACAGTAATCTGGATAGGCCCCAGTG
The DNA here is from genome assembly GCA_000469685.2 of Haemonchus contortus. NCBI lineage: Eukaryota > Metazoa > Nematoda > Chromadorea > Rhabditida > Trichostrongylidae > Haemonchus > Haemonchus contortus. The sequence goes on from LS997563.1 coordinate 4,687,931, forward strand.
GATAGGCCCCAGTCAACAGACTTTGTAAGAAAGGGGACTTGTTTGACTGTGCTGGCAGCTGATCCGGGACGGGTTCAGAACCTACGAGCTAAACTTGTCCTAAACTATCTCACTTGTACTGAACAATGCCCTCTATGTTTCTGAGTGAATGCCAGCTCTGTGGCGCATTCTCTAAATCGTGAGATTATAAACGAATTGCAGAAAACTGAAAATATTTTTTATTCACCTCTGCAAAATTAGACAAAATTTGTTTACTTGTTTATTTATTCCTATTTATATAATAATTTCAGGTGCTCGCCACTGATATGTCTAAGCATATGTCTCTATTGGCTGATTTGAAAACAATGGTAGAAGCAAAGAAGGTGGCCGGCAACAATGTGATCGTTTTAGACAAATACAACGATAAAATCCAGGTAAGCTCTTCGGGAACGACTTTGGAACCCACCTAGATGGACCCATATTATGATACCCCTTGTAGGTTCTGCAATCGATGATTCACCTGGCGGATTTATCGAATCCAACGAAGCCGATCGAACTTTATCGACAATGGAATTCGCGAATTCTTGAAGAATATTGGCGACAAGGTGATCGGGAGAAAGAACTCGGTATAGAGGTGTCACCAATGTGTGACCGAGGGAATGTCACCATCGAGAAGTCACAAGTGAGTCCCCCTTTTCTTCTGTTGCCTCCACCCGGGAGACGGGCAGTAGGAGCGGTCTCGTGTAATCGATCCGCCGCACGTGGCTGTCGCGGACCATTTACATCATTGTAACGGTTCTAGCGCTCTGCATACAGCTCAATTGCTATACGATTATTACCTTTGGCATGGTTCTACTGCTAGTTCCTTCGTTCCTGTATTTCTTACTTGGTGCTGCAATCTGCTACATTCCTCCGCGCGCGACGTCACTCCCGCCGCGACGCGACATTTCGTTCCTACTGCACCACACCCCCTCCAATTTGATTGTTAAGATAAAACTCATTTTTTTTAGGTCGGCTTTATCGACTACATAGTTCATCCGTTATATGAGACGTGGGCTGATCTGGTATATCCAGATGCACAGAACATACTCGATCAGCTTGAAGAAAATCGTGAATGGTATCAATCGCGAATCCCTGAAGAGCCTGAATCAGCTCGTTCAGGGAACTCGTAGCCCCGTAGCGATTCTTCCGTCCGTCGTATTGTTTTACTTGCCTGCTGTATCGGTCGGGTCGTTTTAATTTATGCTTAGCTCTATGTGTTTCCACACATCTTTCACGCACACGTACACGTACTGTGTTTATGTCTGCATAACTAGTTTATTCATTGCCGGGTGTCTGTCTATGCAACCAACCTGCGGTCTCCAACGTCGTATTCGGACTTCTACCATTCGGTTCGGTTCGGTCCATTCATTTGTACGTTTGTTTGTTTGTTTGTTTTCTTCCTAGGAGCGATTGTTCTTCTCTCACATCATCATCATCACCCATCCCTGTTTCCCAGTCGCGCTAGAGTTTTTCAAACACATGTGTAGGTGCTTCATGTTCGTTACCTTTTCTTCCCCCCTGGACCCCAGGGATCCCTCAGACGGGATTTCCTTCAGCAGTCCCCACCTAGATGCTTTCCTACTTCCCCTCGCTCGCAATCTCTCCATTGTCGCACGCGCTTTACTCGGCCAGTCCTGCCAAAATCTCTGTCCAGAATTCTTCTTCTTCTTCAGTTTGTTGCAGCACTGCTGAGTTGTCATTTGTGTTCTCATGTTCTAGCATTAATTCATATTTTACAGCCTATATTGTGATAATTATAACCCCCATATGTCGTCTCCACCCTTTTCATTAAAATTTGAAAAGGTGATGAGCATAACATAAAGAAAGCTTTAAATCAGTTACCAATGCCATGCACTTAATAAATTTCTATCAAATAAAGTTTTATGAAAAATTGTGGTCTCAAATTCTCTCACAGTATCATTGTCAGAAGGCTCAGAAGGCCTCGTTGCCAGATTCGTATGGAGAACAAACCGAAAAGGGCTCCAAAGCAGAAACCTCGAATAGGAGTCTTCGGCGGTTTTGAATCGCCCGTTTATGCTGCCTGGATGACTTTGGGCTCACACCCAAAAATCCGGTAACGTCATTCGGGATGTAAAGGCACAGTTCACGATAAAAATGGTTTTTGGGTTTCCCCTATACGATGAATTGAGGCCCCCGCGTATACCATATCCGGCACTAGTAGGTCGGAAAACGGCCTAGTTAGGGAGTTATGAAGGCTTAAAAATTGGCCCGTGTGTATCCTCGGACGAGTTTCACCGGCATTGTAGAGGCTGCACAAGCGGTTACAATGGAACCCATGTAGGAAGCTCAAACAACTTGTCATGATCAATAGCGTCAGTGAAAGACAGTGCTGTACAGTTCTGGCTTGATGTAGTCAGCCCTTTGTGCAATTGCAATAACTGGAATCTCGTCCGAATGACCCTTCCATGTTATTCATGTCATGGTAATCTCGTCCAACCCCTATTTTCCCTACTCTTGAGGAGCCATATTTAACTCAATATCGGCAAATTTTGCTTTTTTTTCACTACCAATGAACCATTCCCAACCTATACTTCCGCTTTACGACTAAAAAGGGGTACTCAAAATCATCGTGAACTAAGCCTTCAATGAAATGGGGGGCTTGGTGAAATGAGATAGTTAGGGACGAGTTCGTAGTGGCGGAAGGATTGAGAGAAGTGTAAAAGGTGGAAAGTCGAAGAAAAAGCTGTTCGACTGAAAGAGCTGGTAAGCAGAGAACTGCTCCTACAATAAGTATTCAATGAGTCAAGTAGTATGAAAAAAAAAATCGCTGTTTACAGCTCATATGCGTGCGTTGAGGGTTTCTCTGCAGGGATTCAGCATTTGACTCGGAAAATATGGAAGAAGCCTGATCGTACCTTTGGTTCTCATTTCCTTGGAAATATCGACAAGTCGTTTCATTCCAGTTCTTAGATTCCTCTGTAGATTACATGGGTCCGTTCTCTACTCGGACCATCTCCATCATCATTTGCTTCCAAACTGCAATTTCCTGATAGGCTCAGGAATGTTGAAGCTTGGGGGTTTTCTAAGGCGGCTTGCCGCTTAATGTTTAACCCAGAAGTGAAAGAAAATCTTCCAGAAGGACAGGAGGCCTTCTCAATTACCTCCAAGTAGCAAAAAACCCCTTCTGCTCCTCAAACTACCCGCTCTTAATTACCTTCGCCTGCTCTCTCTGAATCAGTGAGTTTTACAAGTTCAACCAGGATGACATACGCTTCTGAAGGTCCGATGGGCCGGCGGGCAGCTCGGCTCAGCAGGACCGAGCCCACACCCCTCCATTGGAGGGAGTGTGGGCTCGGTCTTGCTGAGCCGAACTGCCCGCCGGCCCATCGGACAGCTTGGTGAAGCCGAATTGGGCTTCAGCCGCCAAAAAACTGATTGGCAGGCTGACATGGTCGACGATCAAGCCGAAACAATGTGGCCTCACGGTGTAGCGGATACGAGTCCCGACCCATTTCTGTGAAGTGGCGGGTTCGGATTCGCGGCGTTACACCGCATTTATATTTTGTTTGAGTGGTTGCGTTCGCAGGTATGGCCCAGCGCATTCGAGCTGGGCCATACCTACAAAATGGACTTTGCATAACAAATTTTGAATAAATTGTAGATTCCAAAACAGCGGATTCCTTGCATCAGCCATTTACCTCGAGCATTCCAGGGCTTCCCACTTACGATCTCCTCAGCAAATCATAACGCTTCAGTCTTGAAGCTCCACCATGTATGTACAGAATTAACGTTAAAGGATTCCTTGAGGCTTCGGAAAGTTGGCGATCAGCAGCTTACAGCTTCCACCCAGTCTCACAATAAATAGGCCATTTTTCGTCTACAGTACGCGAAACTCGAAAGATCTAAATTTTCGATTTCTGGGGTGCTTTGGAGTCTAGGTCTCCTCCCTTCGAACAGGCAGTACTCTTCTCTTGGCGGCTTACTTTCTGAGCCCATGTGCAACCCAACGGAGGACCCGTTCCATTACCATCTCCGCTTGCATCGTATGAAGCCGAAGGCGTGTCCTCCACATGGGGGCTTTGATGTCCTCACAGAAGCGGGGCGAGGGTTTATCTTGACAAGCTCTGGCGGTTATGGAATGATGCATTTGTTGAGTAGTTTACAGGTGCATGCGCTCGCTTCAAAATGTCTCGTTCCTTGGTTTACACTCTCATCCAGTACTGCATTCCCTTTACCTTCATACTTATCTGTTCTCTGTTGTTCAAGGATAATCATCAGCAATACAACCCTAGATACACACGCAGAGATAGTTACAGGACCAATTTGCCGTTGGGCTGCACATCTACTGAAAGTGAGCTGCTCACAGAGGACGAAAGGAGATTGAAACTCCAGGTGCCCCGAAAATTGAAAGAAAGGAGATTTCCCGATTTTCGCGTACTGTGGAAGAAAAATGGCCTATTCATTGTTAGACTGGGTGGAAGCTATAAACCGCTAATCGTCAGCTTTGCGAAGCTTCAAGGAATCCTTTGACATGAACTCTGTCCATAAATGGTGGAGTTTCAAGACTGAAGCGCTATGTTTGCTGAGGAGTTCGTGGGAAGTCCTGAATTGCTCAATTTAATGGGTTTATGTAAGGAATCCGCTGTGTTTCGGAATCTACACTTCATGCAAAGTTTGTTAACCTATTTCGCAGGTTTGACCCTGCTTGAATACGCTTTCATGCGACGACTCAAGCAAGAAAATGATTGTGGTGTAACACCGCGAATCGGAACCGTCCACATCACAGAAATGAGTCCGGAGTCTTATCCACTACACCGTGAAACCCCACTGCTCCAGCTTGGCAGTCGGCTACGTCAGCCTGCCAATCAGTTTGATCATGGCTGAAGCCCACTTCGGCTTTACGAGCTGTCCGATGGGCCGGCGGGCTGTTCTGCTCAGCAGGACCGAGCCCACACCCCTCCATCGGAGGGAGTGTGGGCTCGGCCCTGCTGAGCCGAACTGCCCGCCGGCCCATCGGACCTTCAGCAGCGTATATCATCCTGGTTGAACTTGTAAAATTAACTGATTCAGAGAGAGCAGGCAAATGTAATTGAGGAGGTAACTGAGAAGGCCTTCTGTTCTTCTCGAAGATTTTCTTTCACTTTTGAGTTGAACACTTACAGTCAAAACCGGCTTAGAAGCCCCAAGCTTCAACATTCCTAATCCTTCAGAAGTTTGAAGTTCGGAACAAATGCGATTATCTTCTGATCTCGGAACAGAGCAGAAGGAAAAAGCTACCCTTCCTTTCAAGACTAAAAAAGTTTTAGCATCCGCTTCAACAGCCCACAACGATTGACCACCTTCAAGGCTCCCAGTCGCCCTGGCCCGGCAATCATCGTCTTGCCGGAACTTTGACGATGGGCCTTCATGGATGAGCCCCTGGACGTCTCAACTGTTCTGTCCGCTTCGTGTTACCTGCTGGCTCGAGTTAATGGTAATCTCTAAATGAGAAGGGACAGAGAAATTTACGACCGGAGATGGAGCGAGTAGACAACAGACCCATGTGATCTACAGCAGATCTGAGAACTGTAATGAGGTTACTTGTTGATGTTAATGCTAAAGAAATGAGAACTAGATGTGAAATGAGATTTAAAGGTGAAAGTAATATAAGTTAAGTTAGAAAAGTAAGTTTAAGTTTAGCCTAAATTAGAAGTAGGGGTATCGTTAGAGGAGGAATGGGAAATAAGCTTGTAACGGTAGAAGGGGTGTAGTTGCATGAGGTAGTTTGGCTATAACATGGTAGATTAGCGAAGTACAGGAGCCCCCAAAAGAGTAGCGAACCAAACCATACTTTGTGAAATTTGCCCATCAAAATCGGGGATCCGCTTTAATTTTATTGCTGAAAACCTGTACCTGCATGCCAATCACAAGGCCAAACTTTTCATGCCCAGAAAAATCTGTTAACAGTCCCCCAAACCAAAAAGGGTCTTCAGCCAAAAGGAGTCCTACTTCAGCTAAACAAGCCTCGCTCATGCCACACAAACCTATCAGAATCGTCGGCTCTACCTGCTCCCACTTCACGAATCCTCGCCGCCATGATCCACCCCGGTTCAATGCGGGGACAGCATGAACTGGGACAAACCATTCGGCCGGCTCACCTGAGCCAGATGCGACGCCCAAATGGTTTGCCCCAGTTCATGCCGTCCCGACATTGAAACGGCAATGAGCTCCTCGGAGCCAAACATTTGGTCAATAGGCTATAAGCGAAAAGTCGCTTGTACGCCGTTATTGTACGAGTCACTGTACCGTACACCGCACTGCTCATGTGCTCCGTGAAAACCACTGACAGAGAGATTAAGAGATCGCCCTGTTCACCCTGAGGCCCCAGTCCTCTAGTGTTTTAGCGCTAGGAAGTCCATGGAAAAGCTGGACTTTGGTGGAAAGATGGTAGAGAAGTTGGAAATGTTCATTCATCTAGAATTTTTTGCACTTTTTTTCTCATGGAGTCAGGCTTTCTCGTCATCATTCTATCCCTATTAAGGATATTAGTTGGTTTACATTTTAGATTAGCCCCTTTGTTGTACTCCTCAGGTGGATTTTGTATGGTGGCCCTTCCAAAAAGTGAGGAAGGAAATCAACACGGTTTTTTATAAGGAATAGTCTCGAGTTCCCGGCAAGCATGGCGCTGTTCCACCACTCTCAAAGCGTTGACGGGGTTATTGGAAACGCAAAACTTCTTAAGGTAAAAGTAGTTACTAAGCCGGTTCAGTCCTCCCTGAGACCTACTGATACAAGCATCCAGTCCACCCATGTCCAGCCACCATATCAACGTCACGCCAAAGCCTATACCTCTCAGCTCCCTCCGCCCACACCATCCAAAGGGTCTCATTTCCTCTGGATTATAAAGTGGGTGAACCAGAGGCATCACCGGGTGGGAGAACAGTCGACCCGAGCGATGCTTGCGCATCTTTCAAACTTTGTTGCAGACCATAAAATAGATTGAAATTTTTGTATTCCCCGTGAACGATGAGGGGCATCAAGACAGCCTAAGAGATGGTTTCCTCAAAAGTACTACTCAGATATTTTGACCGACTCCTTAAAAGATTTTTTTACATTTAAAAGATGTTCGTTCTCTTGTCCGCCTTACTCGCGTAGCTTTTGTTCTATACATAGTTACGAGATGGACAAGAATGAAAACGGGTATTTTTTTACTTGTGCGGAAAGTATAAACAAGAACCGAGTGTTTAGAAAATCACAAGATGCTGCGATGGGTCGCAATTCTGTCAGTACTGCTGTGCCCCGCCTTTTGCCGACCTTCGCTTCATTCTGTAAGTTCACAATCATTTATAGCTCTGCTTTGCCTTATCTCTAACAAGGGAAGGATACAAGGTCGCAGTGGCCATCTGAGATGAGATGTATACTGCCGAATGTGTCTCCAGGTGAGTATCTCAAATCCGCTTTCCAAATCTGCTAAACGATTCTGGGGTCAGAGTTATGGGACCATTTCCTCTCCTGTGTTAAACGCCCCGAGATGCCTATATAAGCCATCCGAAAACATAACCGAATGTGCGGCGATGGAGCAGTTGGTACGATGGCGGACTCTCAGGATGGTCACGGAGGTTCGGATCCTTGATGCGTCTGCTCGTTTTGCATTTTGAAAAAACATCTCCCAAATGCTTGCAAAATGCTTTTACGCTTCATATCCACCATCTATAGGGTTCCCTTACGTTTGACAAATGCTGTAAAGGATAATATAATGGAAGTTTTCCTTTACCCCTATTTACCCCCACCCACCGAATAGAGATGCAGTCCTATCCCAATCACAGGGGTTGCGAAATTTATGAATTTATAGCAGCACCGTGCAGTTTCGACAGAGGGGAGAGCGGGGGGGGGGTCTGATGACTCATCTGACCGTAATACTCGCTGTTAGAGCAATGCCCTCTGCTCGGCCAGACTATGGGTACTATTCTACCTATTACACCCGCAAAACCTCAAAATCTCGATTTTCGATGAAACTTCGTCTATAGGGGTAATCCGATGCCCTGATAATGAATATGACCTGTATTTTTGGCGTTGGCACCATTTGGAGCCAATTGGCGCCAAATTGGCGCCATTCGGAGTCAAATGGCGCCAGTGCCAAAAATGAATGTTATATTCGTCATCAGGACCTCAAATAACCCCTAAACGCATGTTTTCAGCAATTTTGGTGAAAACACCCTTGGCGCCAATTTGGCGCCAATTGGCTCCAAGTGGTGCCAACGCCAAAAATACAGGTCATATTCATTATCAGGGCATCGGATTACCCCTATAGGCGAAGTTTCATCGAAAATCAAGATTTTGAGGTTTTGGGGGTGTAATAGTACCCATGGTTCATTTCTGGCCGAGCAGAGGGCATTGCTCTAACAGCGAGTATTACGGTCAATTACGGTCAGATGAGTCATCCGACCCCCCCCCCCGCTCTCCCCTCTGTCGAAACTGCACGGTGCTGCCGTAAATTTCGCAACCCCATCGAGTGATTGGGATAGGACTGCATCTCTATTCGGTGGGTGGGGGTAAATAGGGGTAAAGGAAAACTTCCATTATATTATCCTTTACAGCATTTGTCAAACGTAAGGGAACCCTATAGATGGTGGATATGAAGCGTAAAAGCATTTTGCAAGCATTTGGGAGATGTTTTTTCAAAATGCAAAACGAGCAGAAGCATCAAGGATCCGAACCTCCGTGACCATCCTGAGAGTCCGCCATCGTACCAACTGCCCTAACTACTAACGTGACCTGTTCCCTGTCCATTCTTTTGAAGATGACAATATTCTGCAGATTTAAAAGGAGTCGCAAAATTGGCCGAGTTAGCTTTGGTACGAATGGTCTTGAAGTAATACAAATAATGCAATACAAGTAACAAAAATAATTTTGAATGTATCCATTCAGGGCATATTCGAGCGTATGGCACGAGAAAATGAGGAGGAACTTCAGAAATTACATAAACTTTCGATTCGTAAGCACAGCAATCAAACCCAACCTGTGAGTAGCTGTCTTACTGGTTAAAGTGGTTTTTTTAAAATAATCCATTCAAGCCAATAACTCGCCGGCCACTCGTTGCAGAGCCAAGTGAACGAAACTTCAAAAGATTGAATCACAAGTTCAAGTAAGCCACTTTGTCATTACCGTATCTGTCTATATTCACCTCAGTGTTCCTGGTCCCATAAGTTTGAATTGAGGCCGGCAGGCCTTCTGAAATCTGAGCTTTACCGCTATTCAGGGACGCTTAGCTTGCAGGAAATTCCTGTTCGACGGCGATATCATCATCAGCCATTCCCTTCTTCGTGAAATTGTGAAGGAATCCGAGCAGGAGTACGAACGTTCCCGTATACGACGATGGGCCTATCGTGACTTCTTCTATCCGGAAACAATTTGGCAAACTGGTGTGCCATACGAGTTTGATGAAGATCTCCGTGAGTTAGTGGTTGAGTGGATCTAGAAAGGCTGCGGTGCTGTCAAACTAGAGAGTTTTCGGGTGCTGACTTTCGAAGGGGTAAAGTAGTAAAGCTAGCTTCATAGGGCCATTCATAAGGAAAAGCCTGTGCACTTTCACTTAACTAGATATTCAAATGGCGTACCTCTTTGGCTGCTACATATTCCAGCTCCGAGTGAGGTAGACTGCACTTTTTTCCTCTCCCCTTTACTGTATCCTACCCTGAAGCTGTCACTGCTTCATCCTTAGGTTTCCGAAATCCTGGGAATAGGACTGCAGTCGTTCCTTTCTGGCTCACTACAGTTCCTTGGCTTCAAGAATTGGACTTGGGAAATTCGAACCCTTTTTGACCTCTTCATCACTTTGTTGTAGCTGATGTAGCAAGAGCGAGCCTTCTGGAGGCGATGAAGTTCTGGCAGAGCAACACCTGTGTGACGTTTCGACCTCGGACCAACGAAACCCAATACGTCCTCTTCACTGGCAAGCCATTCTTTACAGAGACCCTTCGGATAAGAAAATCCGCGAATTGTGCAATTCCAGGCGAATTGGACATGTGTTCATCCACAGTAGGAAGGGATCTAAGACAAGGACAACAACTTGTTTACATAGGATCAGGATGTTATGCGGTACAATTTAAACTCTTGATAGAAAGGGTAGAACTCAAAATTAGCCCTGGATAATTAGCAGCGCCTATAGGAATCTAGCCCTTCAATATCCCTGACAAACTGAAAGTTTATCTTGAAGGGTGTGATTTAGAGTGGTCTGTGCTAGAGCTGCAAAAAGGTATTGAACCCGATCAAGTCCCTGTTTCATCTCCGACCACTCGGGGTTACGGGACACGCAAAAGAGAGGGATTGGGCATCTACTCTGGGGTGTTTCGATTCCCACATGTTACTCGAACCTCGTTTGACTTCGTCCCCTTTTTGGGAAGAAAAGAAATAATAAACGTGAAAGGGCTTTGTGGTCCTGAATAAAAATTTGGTGATTACTGAGGGTGATTTCAGTTTGGGGTGACCACCCATGAAATCGGTCATGTACTCGGTCTATTCCATCATCAACAGCGTTACGATAGAAATGAGTATGTTGCATTTGTGCAAGCCAATGTGCCCGAATCGGATTGGGGAGATTTTGAGACGGTAAGAATGTCGTAAGAACGGAAGCAAGAAAGGTTTTTGTGATGGAACATCAGCTCCTTTCAATTATTGAGAATGTTCAGATATCTTCGACTTTCCTGGACACCTATGGTCTACCTTATGATGTTGGAAGTGTTATGCATTACGCTCCGACAGAGTAGGTACTGCCTCCATCTGACAATGTTTTAGACCAACGAGATTTTAGAAAGGTTAAAAATAATCTTACCCTTTGTAAAACTGAACTCTCTGTGGTTGACGAGGACATACGCTATGGGTGGTTTTGATCGAACCTTATCTGATATTATCACATTCTATCACCCCCATCTCTTCGAACCTCTATGGCTAAAGTAACATCCGGTCTGGCTTTAGTCTGACGACGGAAATGCCCTCAATTCCTCTCAAGTTGGATCTGTGGTGCTAGTTTTGCAGGGGACGATAACGTAGAGAACAAACTTGACCCTGAACTCTTACTCCAATGAGACTGCAACCCTTCCATTCAGTGATTTCAAGCAGAATTCGAGTACGTGGCGTAGTCCAAAGATTCTCCAAGATCTTTTGGTCACCTGATCCGAGTAATCAAAGAGATTGGAGTTAAATTGAAGTTGTCAGATTCGGCGGAAACTTTACTCTATACCAGTCATTGAAGGTTTGCACGAAATGCTGCTTTTCCCTCACTGCTGGCCCTGAACGAAGAGCTTCAGGGTACTATGGGTAACATGGAGGGGCCATCCTTCCTTGACGTGGAAATCATCAACAGACATTACCAGTGTTCAGGTGAATGAAGTACAAATCAAATTTAAATTTGTAATGTTTCGTTTTTCCCTTTTTCAGCAATTTGTAATCGCTCCAATGTTGAAGCGCCGAGATGTCTGAATGGAGGTTATACAGATCCTCTTAACTGCACCATATGCAAGTAAGTTCAGGTGTGCTGACTGGCGGTAATGGCTGACTACTCAAAGCGTCCTTTTTGGTTTCCCAATCAAAACTCTTTCCAGGTGCCCTTCCGGTTTTGGTGGCAGCCTCTGCCAAGAGGTCGCCTCGTCGGCTCCGCTGAATTGCGGCCGTTTACTTTCGGCTACTTCGAAGTTGACACGGCTCAGAGTACGAATGACCATCGGACCTATCAGAAGGCAATGTGTCTACCACATCCGAGTAATGACTGGTACTACTCTTCTGAAGATCGTTGACCTTATCTTATTGAATGGGACAACGTGAGCCATCAAAGTGTTTGTAATGTTAGCTATCGTTTCCTTTACTCGATCAGCGCTTGGGTTGGGAATGTGGGGAAAGGGATAAGGAGAGCATGAGGGCAACAGTTAGTTTCTGTCAACCTTTCAATCATTTTCTCCCCTCGCTGACGGTATAGGGGAAGCCTCTGAATGAAGACCAGATTTTGTCAGAGCCTTCTCTTCAAAGGCAGGTTTAACAAGGGTCGACTAGTCCCGTACAGGGATACACCAGCTCCTTTGATTCCCGTTCACTAACCTTTTAATCGAATGGGTGTTTGACCGATACAGTGGCTCCCCGGCGTATTCCACTCGATGTTTTTATCCTGATACAAATTCACCAACTTCAGAAGGGAGGAAAGTCTCGTTGGCCACGTGAGTTAACGATGCCGGCTTGATTTCAGGAATATAGCTCAAGTCACTGGGCTACTCGGTTCTACCTCACACCTGGTTCAAATCTATGAGCGATGAAAAAGGCTGGTAGAACGGTTCATTTCGTATCTCGTTGAATGTAAACCTTTTCCAGGCACCGCCGAATCGTAGAATCATGATTGGAATCCAAAAGGTCGAGGGAAAATGTCAGGAGGGATGCTACACAAGGGCTGTGGAGGTGAAAATGAATGGCGACTTTCGTCCAGTAGGTTACAGGTAGTCCACTGTCCAGCTTGATGACAGATAGGTCAACTTACCCTTGAAAAATACTGGTCAGCCAGCATAAACGGCAGTTACAGGTATTGTTGTCAGTCCCAGTCATTTCGTCGATTGATTTCAAAAGGACGGAATGTTCCGGTCATATTCTTCGCTCAAAATGGGACCCTCGATGCGACACTGTACTTCAGATGGGGTCGATCTAACCGTCTTTTATCGGGAATCCTAACAAAAGAGTTTTTTCAGTTGTTCTAACTCCTGATGCAGAAGATGCTACTTACCTGAATGCAACAGAACTTATGGAAGTTTACAAACTAACGGATAGCTACGGTAGGATTCCTTCAGAATCCTTTTCGGTACAGATTCTGAATGAAAACTCATTTATAGGTATGGATATGGAAGTGCTACAGTTACCAGAAGGCAGTGGTATGGGAACTCCGGGGGGAACGTTAGGAGACAATGTTTTTGAAGGAGAAGCAAACGACAGCCGATTTGAAGGACAGACGGTATGTCACCGATCCTGTTAACCTTATCACTTTGCTTCCGAATGGATTTCAGAGACGAGCCGAAGACGGTGGAAGACCTCAGTCAGTGACTAGTTGAGGCGGCGAGAAGCAACGAGGACTTCCCTGTTCATTCCTGAATCTTATTCGTTTGACGCGCTGTTGTTGTTTCGATTGATGGCGACCATACATAAAGTTGAAATTGGAAATAACAAAATTCGAATTTCATCCAATTAAAGACATTCAGTTCAACAGTTGCATGAAACCGTTGTATAAAGATGTGTAGGAAAGGCACTCTCATCCAGCGCAGGAGTCTGCTGCGCTTTTATCGACGGACGGTGAAGTCCAAACGAGCGTTTGACAGACGGTGGTTTGTACATTTTCAGAGGTAGAAAATGCCCATGCCCTAAACGTTCCTGGTTACCATTTTCTGTTCCTTCCTAAGCTACTCCACCTTCCAAAGCTCATGATCTGAGAGTGAATTGGACTGATTCCCTTGCTTTCTGGCCGAAATGATCACCACCATCATGAGGATACTATGCGCTTCCCTTTCTTACAGATACTTTAGAGTCCTGGGCATTTTTCAATGGGTTTCATGAGCTCTTTTACAATTAGGAAGGATTATGGGAAACTCGCTCACAAAAGGAACCTTAACAGGATAACAAGAGAAAGGAGGAAGTGGGTGACATGCCGCAAAAAGTGAAAAAGAATGTTGCAAGGCTGAGGCTTTTTCTGAGAGTGAAGCATTAGATTACAGTGAAGGTGTAAGAAAGACGTGATGATAGACTAATGAACCTAAGTATCGCAGCAGATGGTTTTAAATAATTCTACAAAAACCTGATGAGGGAGAACTGAAGGACAGCCATACTTCTGCAGCAGTAAGAGGGAATTGAAAAAATGAGTTGACGATCCTCCGAGATACTCGTATTTTGACCATCCCAAGTTACCACAATGGACCTACGGATGACTTGTGTTGTGAGAAGCCTGACAGATATAATGGTAGCAGTCTGAGGCAGTCACTGATGAGCCGGTGGAGGCTTTCTTCTAATATTGCCCCGATTCCATCTGACTTTTCCAAGCCTAAATTGCAACTAAGAACGAAGGAGAAATCTCCTGTTGCCAGCAACTATATCGCACCCGTTCAGACCGCCTGAGAGATATATCAAAAGATCGAAATGTTCTCGGATCCACAACGTGGACCAGATCCTTTATCGTTAGCGCGACGACGTCATGGCTAAAATCGCACCCTACCGTGGAATCCATTCACGCTCCATGATCGCCCATGGCATCGTGACACTCCTGTTGATCACTACCGTTTCAACCCAATATCCTACGGTCAGTTGCGCTTCCGAGACCTTATTTGGTACCAAATATTGAACTTTTCAGTTGAGAGATTTGATAAACCCTCAAGAGCAGTACGCATTGCGAGATGTCCTTTCCACATTGGTGGAGGGCGAGTACCAGGACAATATCATTGGATCAGTAGGTTGCCATGAAGCTATTTTGAGGGTAATCCATTATCAATCCACTGAGAATTCGAAATGTGTTTACAGGACGAAGCTAGTATACCTCCCAAACCGACGTATCGGATACCGAGCATTGCCCAGTTGAACAGGAACTATTCGTGAGATTATTCATATATTATTCATACTTTTTAACTGAATCAGCTTCATACAGCGAGTTTCCTCGAAAAGGGACGATTGAACGTCAAAGTCCCCCTCATTTTATGGAATTAATACAATAGTATGTTGTTCTGTTGTTCTTGGCACTCTTTGACCCCCACAATCGGAGGGAAAAGGGGTAGGGTCATCCCCTTCAGGCCCTCAAACACAATTACTTTGATTTACTAGTAGTTTGGGAACGGTAAAGGTTTATGTTGTGAAAATGGAAAGAAATTGTCTCTTCTGTTTATGGTGAGGAACAAGGCTATTCAGGAAAGAGCTTGATCTTATTGGGTTGAGTTCAACCCACTAAGTTCAAGCTCATACCTGAATAGCCATGGGGCCAATCTCGGAGTGCCAAGTGACGCAGGCTATTTGATCCTTAGTCTCTTATCATCGCTATCGAGATCCCTTCCAGTTTTGATATGCGATTCCAACAGGGCGATGCCCCCTCACCGATTCAGGTGATATCATTCCTTTGACTTATCGGGACAATAGTGAGCAATAAACCGTCTTCGTATCAAACTGGTATAAAACAGGTTATTAAATCTAGGATAAATATAGGATAAAGTTTTTGGCGTTAACCTATCCCGTCTAGGCGATGCGCCCCCGCACTCGACTTTCGTTCAGAATCGTAGTTGCGTTATGAGTGCGTATGTGGCCTATACAACGACTTGCGGTTGCCAGCCGATGTACAAGTCAGTGCTTTTGTGCTCCCAGACGAATCCGGTACCAATTAACCGACTCCGGAGGGATGGAACGCTTGGTTGGCCTAGGCGGGTACCGATCCGGGATTCGAACCCCTGACCGTGGGTGTGATATAGTGCGCCACTTGCCAATACACCACCTCCGAATCTATTAAATCGAATTGGAAATAATGAAGGGTCAGGGTCATAATGATTGACAACTCGAAAATTGCACTGGACCTCAGTTTTCCTTGTATCTTCAGATAATCAGTACGAATTTTTCAGGGACCTTCTATTTCAAGGCGATATTCGTCTACCTACCTCTCTTCTTTCTCAAATAGTGGCCGGTTCGAATACTCGTCAGAGGCGTACAGCTTTTCGGAACGGCAACTACCCAATGGTCATCTGGGACAAGGGTGTCCCTTTTGCATTTCATCGGAGTCTAAGTGAGTACTATGAATACAGCTAAGTTCTCATTCAGTTCCTGTCTCATAGAGGGTTTGCAGAACCAGCTGGTCGACGAGCAGTATTGGCTTCGATTCAATTCTTTAGGCATCACACATGTATCAAATTCAGGCGACGAAAGAGAGAGCCGGTAAGTTCAATTTACACATTTAGACATTGAAAATTATTGTTCTGTTTTCAGGTTTATTTATTGTTTACTGGACACGATGAGGGTTGTTGGAGTACGGTAGGAAGAGCAGCATGGCAAGGGCAACAGCTTATTTCCATTGGGCCCGGATGCGAGCCGGTGAGTAGAGCTTGTTCCCATTCTTTGCAGGGAAGCCTTTAAGCCTACACTGCTCGTTATGGTCCCTACCGTATCGCTTTCAGTTCGGGGTTTCTTCTCATGAAGTCGCACATGCTCTGGGCCTGTTTCATGAGCAATCCCGATTTGATCGGGATAACTGGATTACAGTATATCCTCAAAGAGTTCCTCGGTCATTGCTTTATAACTACGCTAAGGTGGGTTGCTACAGTCTTCTTGAAGGGTTGTTTAGGTAGTTATTTTCCTTTTCTTCTGTTTATTTACCTTTTTGTTCGATTTTTTTGATGCCGAGGATTGGAACATTCTAGGTAGGCCGCGGGCAAATGGCGACTTACGGTACAGCGTACGACATCGGAAGCGTTATGCACTATACTCCATTTGAGTAGGTAGTTTTCCTAATTGCTTTCGATTTCCGATTTCCGATTCCCGCAAATGAGTGAAACGAAATGAGGAAATTGGAAGTGGAAATCACAAGTGCAAAACTGCATCCCATAATATGGGATGGATTAAGGTTCTCCAAGGATCCCAACGTCCCATCGATGGTTGCAAAGAATATCAACGAGCAGGCAAATATGGGGCAGTTGGCAGGACCGTCATTCCACGACATCTTTTTACTCAACAAACACTACAAATGTTTAGGTTAGAGACTCTTCTTGTTTTAAACCTTTCAAGGATTACTGTGGTGGGTATAAGTTATTCCCGTTCCTCTGACAAGGCACTATGAATCTTTGCTAGTTGCCTCGCTGAGTGGCATGCCTTTTGTGTGAGGCGCTACACTTCCCTGGGCTCTCGGCACCTTCTCAGCGTTAAAGGTATCTGAACTTTTTCTTCCCTGATAGCCCTGAGCTGGCCTATATTTTGGCAAGTACTTCGTTATAAGGACATCGGACAGCAGTGTTTTTACGGTGATCAATCTCTCGCACTGCATGCATTCTGCTCTCAGAATTTTTCAAGCAATTCGATGGTCATTCAATGTTCAATGATTCTTTGGTTGAATCTGTACTCTTTTCACTTCCACCTTTTAGCACCACTTTCACCCCCCTGCTAAATTTCAGTAAAAACCTACACAGAGTGAGTAGCTCGAGTGGCCAGGCCGTCACCTGTGAGCGATAAAGCAATACCTCTATCAGGAGGGGCTACTAGATCCCGTTCCCCTCTCCTAGACCTCCTAGTCCAGAAAAGCTCTCGGAAATCATAATTGTTATCAGTTTATGGAGTATTATGGAGTAGTTGCTTACTAAGCCTTTGTTTATTGAATGGTTAGGTATTTTCAGGGCGTTGTAAGAAAAGAATCAAGTGTTTCAATGGAGGATATCAAAATCCCCGAAACTGTCGCATCTGCAAGTCAGTTTCTGTCTAGACTTAATTCGAGGAAGTGCCATTCCGAAGCGTGATCACTGTATTGGAGCCACATACTTTGCCAGGTGCCCTTTGGGTTATGGTGGACGGTTCTGTGGAAGCATGCAAGGGCCATCTATTCCTCGATGTGCTCGTAAACTGTATGCGACAGAGAAGCCAAAACGAATTCGAGTGAAAATTGTGGCAGCTCCAAGAGCTGCTAAGCCACGCACTTGCGTGTTTCATGTAATTGTAAGTACTTTGGCAATCTGACAACATCATCATTTCTATATATACTATAACTCTAGTACAAATCTCTTCAGCCCTGAGTTGTGAAGGAGTCAGAAGTGGACTCAGGACAGAAATCCTCTGAGGCTTCCTATAAGTCGGTTCTCGGTTTCTTACTCAGTTATTATTAAGGAAGGCTCTACATTTCGTACTGTCCCCTTTCATGGGTTCATTCCCCAAGAGGAGAATTTGCTGGCTCATCCCCAAAATTATTTTCCCTTTTCCACAGATTAATCATTCACCTTTTTTCATAGAATTGCCTACCCCCGATGCACCAGATATATTCTCTCAAAAGGTCCTTGATTCCTTGTTCATTAACCAGCAATTTCCCAATTGAATCAGACATTTTGTGCATGAACTGGTTATTGCAGGCTCCTGAAAATACTCGTGTACATTTGACAGTTGAAAGTGTAACAGCCACCTGTTTACCGGGATGTTGGAGAGAAGCGGCAGAGTTCAAGGTCCGAGCTGATAGACGAATTACCGGCAACAGGTCGGTGAATCATGCACTGTTTTTCTTTTCAAAAATACTTACTTTCAAGGTTCACAGTTACAATATTTACCTGGAGCCTATGATTCACCCCCATGTTACAAGATGTCAATTTCTTAATTGAGAATATAGAAAAAGTTTTGAGAATATGAGACCACTAAAAGAAAATGCTATATCACTGGTAAGGAGCGTCATACTGGATGAAATATTAATTACGTTCGACAACGGCTTATTTGGATTGAATGAGCAAATTCAGGTAGATCCGCCTATGTCAGGTAGATCCGCCCCTCTTTCGAAGTATTCAGCGCTGCTGTTCCTTCACTTTTATCGTATTTTCAAAAAACTTGACTGCAAAAAAGATGACTTCCTCGAACTAGTAAAAAATTACGTGGTAATCAAATGCAGTTCTACTTAAAGGGACAGCTCACGATAATTTTGAGGTACCCGTTTTTATTCGAAAAGCGGAAGAATAGGTTGGGAATAGTTCATCAGTAGTGAAGAAAGCGAGAGAATTCGCCGAGTCCGAGAAAAATATGGCTCCTCAAAAGTAAGGAAAATAGAGGTTGGATGAGATTACCATGACGGAAATGACATGGAAGAAGTATTCGGACGAGATTTCAGTTATTGCAATTGTACAGGGAGCTGACTACATCAAGTCAGAACTGTACAGAACTGCCTTTCACTGTCGCAATGGGTTATGGCAAGTTTTTTGATCCCTTGTGATATGCGCAGCCTCTATAATGCCGGTGAAACTCGTCCGAGGATATACAGGAGCCAATCTATGAGTTTTTATAACGCCCTGGCTAGGCCGTTTCCCGACATGTTTGTGCCAAATATGGTATAAGAAGGGGTTCAAATTCGTCCTATGGGGAAATCCCAGAAACCATTTTTATCGTGAACTGTGTCTTAAAAACTGGTTCAGAGATGGGAAGATTTCAGTTCGTCAGATGAGGAAGTTCCTGCTTCTCGAAGGAATCCCTATAATTATGGTGATGAAACTAAAAGGAGTGAACGCGTACAATAAGTAACCTTCAGGTTTTCTCTTCTCGAACGTAAACAAGCGTTCAAAGGTCGAAAACAGCTATCGAAAAAAATCCAATTGCAAGCGTAGTTACGAAGACTGAGAATGAAATCGCGAACGATAGTTTTTATCAGCTTGGATTAATTCTTAGCAGTTGATAACTCGAGGCGTGATAAGAAAGCGATTAGGTCAGCATCTGTGTGGTGGTTCAAGGTCCAAGTCACCAACGCTAAGGGAAGAATTTGGAGAGAGAAAAGGTTCCACTCCAAGCTATTGATCGCGATTGGACGCTTTCGAAGAAATAAAATTTCTGCCTTCTCAATGGAATGAGTCCCCACTGTCGAAATGACCAGAGAGGAATGTCGATTTTAAAAGCGCCCTGTTTAGGGCGCCGACAGAGCTATGTAGAAAGATTGCCCGACACCCTCTGCCGTTCAGCACTCACAAAAAAGGACGTGTTTAGTGGCCATGTAGAGGTTGATGTAATTCGAACTGGAGCACGTTTGCTGTAAATGAGGTCAGCTGATGCACAAAATGGTATGCAGCGACCGAAATCTCGTCCGAACACTTCCTTGTTGCCCTATCTCGCCCAGCTTTGCAAATGATTAGTCTGAAAAAGGTCTCACATCTAAGGGTTTTGCAATGTTCTCTTTTTCTTCAACTCCAAAGTACATGTGCACGGGAATGCCGTCAACTGTGCCTTCAAAGAACGTTAAATCCTAACATCAGCGGGGGAGAGCGTTTTTCAGGATCGTACCTGGTATTTCCCAGCGGTAGCGGAAAAAAACTGTCTGGATGATGACAATTCACAATTTTCCGTAGGCGGTTGACAAACGTCAGGAGCGACAGAAACACTTAAGTTTGTCAAATCTGGTTACTTCAGAAAAAGCAAAAACACTCCTTTTTTGAATACCTTCTAATTATCGCCTCTTATTCCAATGAGTGTTTACCACCGAATATGGCTTCTACACTACCGTATTATCGAGCCGGGTTCAAATTAAGCCTCAAAATGTCCAGATGACATCGGACCTTAGTTCTTCCTGCATCCGAGCCGAAGTTCATAGAACATGAACGTTTTTCGTGGTAGCCAAGGTTAATGGCATACAATTCGCCAAATTACACCAATGACCTCAATGGGAATGCCGGAATGTAATTATAGGAATGTGATTTGTAGTTTGGGTGCTGCTAATTACGGTATGATGACTTTGCATTATAAGTCAGATCTCTAAAGCTGCAGATATGATCATTTCGAGGGCAAATGAAGGGTAATGTTTGATGGCTTCCCGTGAGTAACACCTGTAGGCACAAGGGTGCATGCCATGAAGTAAATGGAGTAAATGAAGTGGGCTAATGGCTTAACTCAGTTTTCCAGAGCCTCATAAGGATCAGAAATGATCGTTTCTGTTCCTTCTTTGCCAACTAGGAAACGAGTGTTAGCCGGAACAATTGGACAACTATAGAACAACTCTTTACTGATTGTTTTACCGACTGACTTATTACCATTGTTCTGTTCGCTCTGCAAGTCGCACCTTGCAAAGGGATTGCAAGCGGGATAGCTGGAAAGGTGGAGAGACGGGCAGTCGGAACGGTTATGTGTAATCGATCCGCCGCACGCGGCTGTCGCGGATAGCTCTGGAGCTCTTCATACAACTCTATATGCGATTATTACTTACGACGTGATTCTACTTCTAGTTCTTTTGTTCCTGAATTTCTTACTGGCTGCTGCATTCTGCTACACTCCTTCGCTCGCGGCGTCTTTCTCGCCGCGACGCGACCATTTCGTTCTTACTGCACCACACCCAGAAAGTGCAATTCAAAAAGCTCTTCCCTCTAAAGAAATTCGAGGCAAAATGAAGTCTCTGCTCTGGTTTTCAACTCCAATACTTCTCAAATTCGCCCCGAAAATAGTCTAGATTAACCGTAGAAGAAGGTTGAAGAAGGCTCAAGCCTCCTGAACCATTTTCTATTTTTTTCGGCTTCACTGTGCAATGGGGATGAACCCAAGTTATCGCAAAGTTCATGCTCTGAAGTTGAGTCAATTGGTGAACAAACAGCCGCAATTAACAAGCATTATCCTTTCAATGAGAGACAATATTCAGAGCATGCCGTTTGACTTTAATTAATGAAAATCCTTGATTCCTTTTCAGGTTCTGCTGCACCTCAACGTCGGGTAGATCGGTGCTTTCCAATACGCGGGTCGTACCCTTCATTCTGAAAGCAATCAAAAAAACAGCGGAAATCACCTTCCAATTCAGATTTCGTGAGCGCTCTATTTTTATTCAATTGACTTTTTCAAAACCTTTTCCATATGACGTTTTTTCGTAAGAATTTTGTGCTTATTTTATTTGGCTCACGGTTCCTAATCGACTTTTTCGGTTGGAGTGAGTTTGACAAAGGCAAAAGCAAGCTTCTTTATCCTTTTTCATGGCTTCCAGTGGGCAGTTAGAAAAAGGGTGTTTTCAATGATTTCAATAAGATGGTTACCCTCTTGTCCTCCCCTGCTCTTGTGGCAAAATTATTAGGTTGATGCATAATTATTGCGAATTTTTTCGCGGCTTTTTTTCTCTCGATAGAATTTGAATATTGGGATCGGACTTTTTCTAGAAATGATCTACTTAATTTCCTCTACAAGAATATACTCAAATAACCATCCGCATATTCGCGAACTTAGGTTTAACTACTTCGAGAAAGATTGGAAGGTGGCACAGTCATTCCTCGATCTCAGTAACTTTTCGGCGATCGAACAATCAGTCAGAGTCAACCAAGAAATGAAATCTGCCCCTATGTCTGCCATATTCACCAGCAGAAAATTTTATGAATTATTCCGTCAACCGTTCATCGAAAAAAAGGCTAGAGTATAGAAGTTACGTCGATTGGATGACTTGATGGCCGATGTCAAGACGTGGATCGCCCGTAAGAAAAAAAAATTCTTCGCTTTTGGGATCCGACTAACTAATCAATGGGAAGCAGTGCTTCACGTAGATGGTGAATTAGTTCCGGAGTAATTATTTGAATATGTTTTTGTCCAGTATTTCTATCGATTCGCTAAATAAAATTTTTTTGAAAAAATCTGCAATAATTATGCATCAACCTAATATATAGAGGCAGGTAAAATGCAAGGGAAATAGAAAATATCAAAATAATCGTGTTTGACCGCCAGGAGATCATGTGTACTTTCACTAGATCTTCTAATAAACGATCGCAGAAAAGTTGCTGAGATCGCGGAAAGACTGTGCCACCTTCTGGACTGTGGTTTTTTGAGTATATTCTTGTAGAGGAAATCAAGTGGATTATTTCTAGAAAAAAGTCGAACTCAATATTCAAATTCTATCGAAAGAAAAAAAGCCGCGAAAAAATCCGCAATAATTATGCTCCAACCTAATAATTTTAGCCAATGAAACGTGTCCCGGACGCTCCTCGGGGTGCTTGAAACCCTTCTGATTGGAGTTCTAAAAAATATGCCCAACACTCCAGCTATCTTCTTACAGCCGCAATCACGGTACAAATAAGTTGCTGGACGTTGCTGTATAAGACAAACCATTTTGCGAAATGATGTTAACGTTTCCGAGGTGTGGAGGTGTGAGGAAGTGTGACTGTACTCCAGGAACTGTCCCTTTCTAGGGTACTGGAAAAATTTTTTTGGTTTCCGTATGGTATTTTTAATTTTTGGAGAATGGCTTCACTTCTGATTTTGGATTTCAATTCACTTTTAGATTCTTTACGCACACACGATTGATACTTCTTTGCAGTCTTGTAAAATTGAAGCAATATTCGGCAAACTCCTTGCCAGACTTGTTTACAATTGAGCAAGGAATCACAAGAATGTTATTAATGCAATCGGTGAAACTGACCTCATTTTAATCATAGCAAAAGTGCAGCTAGGTGAACGTTCAATGGAGCTAAAAGGTGGTCTCTTTCACGATGGAAATGCTACCTTCGATGCCTCGATCTGTAGTGAAGTGTAGCTTGCTTTATCACTGAATGGCACCTAAGAGAGCAGCGACCCAGTTCCTATGATAGCCGTGGCGCCTCTTGACCCATGCACACCATGTCACAACAGACAAACACAGCAAACGTAGCATTAATTTGCTTTTTACGTAGGATTTCAAAGATTTCATTTCTACCACTCAGGAAGCCTTTATTTTCAGAATTTTCCCATAACCTACCTCTTGACTTGATGAAAAGTCGAATTACTGGAGTGAAAGCCGTTTTCCCATTTTTTGTATCCCCGTTTGGGAGTAAACCTTAAGGACCGCCATAATGCCAGCGTAGATGTGAACGCTCAAAAGTAATCCGTAACTGATAAGCCGCGTAGACGGTTACCAGTGCATGATAGTCCATTGTCAGCATCTCTTTGAAATTTCAAAGTTCACTAAATTTCAGAGAGAAAGACTCCATCTCGTGACGGAATTGATGAAAATGGAACTGGCGAAAGCGAGAATGTTATTTTTGGAACACCGGAAAGAATCATCGAAGATCAGTTCGAAATCGAAATACAAAGTCCCCTTCAGGAAGGTGAAACACCGCCGGCAGTGGCGGAAGAACCGGCTCGTGATGGAGGTTCACCTGCAGAGGAGTTCGAAGACTTCACGTCGTTAACGGACGAGCTTCCTGAACTTGACCCCGATTTGGAAGCCATGGTCTACGATGAAGATGTCGTTGAAATCGATCCTTTATCTTAACAGACTTGTCTTGGTTGGATGTAACTGAAGTGATAATTCTGTATAGTGAGTAGACCAGGCTTTGTTGCAGTGTATAATTTATGCTATTTATGCCGATTTCATTTGTAAATATTTTACATTACATTACTTTTATTACATTTTGCCCAATGGCCCATGCCAGCCCCGTCTAGTCCAAAGCTTACGCCAGAATCCTCCACCTGGACATTCTGAACACACGGGATGCCCTTCCGTGAATTTCTCATCTCCACCTTCACATGGTGTATTTCTAAGTTCGTCGAAGAAAAATGAATCCAATTTCATCTTTACTTCTGAACAACAACGCCATAACGGCAATTAATCAATCCGAAATGCTTTTTTTAATGAAAATTCGGCAATTTCAAACTAGAGGCACTCACCTATAAAGGATAGCAACTCCTCTGTGGTATCTGTGGTCAGTTGCAGTACTGCAGCTACACTGCATTTACGAAACAGCCCTTTCCAATGACTGCAATTTCATAGTGTAAACCTTAGTCTCCCAATGGTCGCCCTCTAACCTCATCGGTCCTTATTTTTAGTGAATTCTCAAGATAACTATTTCGAAAGACACTTTCTTTTTTGAATCATCCCTTCATGCGACATCGGCGCGTGCCGTACGACTACCTAATTCACGAAAGAACGTAGTTTTTTCGCCGTTGATGATGTGATGGTGATGAATGACTCATGTGTTTAACTCACGCAAAACAAGTTGTAAGGTATTATTTAGTAACGAGTTGTATTTAGGTTTTCAGAGTGACAGCAAAAACTGGTCTTTGCCGCTTACCTTGTTGACCAGAATTAGGTGAAGAATTAAAAATTAAATTCATTTATTCAGTTGGGCGTTGACTCAACGCTTCCGTCTTTCAAATTCGGCATATGAACAGTCAATAAGCGAGCGGTAGTATTCACAATCAAATTAATATTCATATAATATGTGTAAAATGTGTCGATGGAAAGCCCTCAAGCAACCAATTCTATAATAGTTGCTCTAAGCATTGAAAAACTCCAATTAGGATTCTAAAAAATATATTTAGTATATATGTTCGTTCAGAGTCGTAGTTTAGAGGCGAATACGTACTGATTGATCTATGCAATGACGCGGTCGCCAGTCGATGTTCGACTCAGTTCTTTAACCCTCCCAGACGAGTTTGCTATCAAGACCTAGGATGGATAAAAGGCTTGGTTGGCGTGGAATTTTATCCAAGATTCGATTCCCAGATCGATCCGACGTGTATGAATGTTACAGCAATGATGAGGGGAAGTGGAGTTAGTCGATGCTGGTGGTCAATGAGAACAAAATGAGATCGTTATTGAAGAATGTTAATGATCATTTCATCCAACAACCTCATGGCATAGGAACCATCTCAAGAATTCACATCGAGACCGAGATGTAATGAAGAATCAGCTAGAAGGCCAATCAAGAACTGTTTCCACCGTTACAGTCAAGTGCAGCATCATTCCATTGAATTCAACAGTAACGTCGCTTCAAAGGGCATAATGGGTACATTAGGTAGGGAGGCCTTGATTGGAGCATAGGGATTCAAGTTTTAATAGTCCCATCCCCCTTTTGATTCTGGCCTTCCGTTCTCAACTTTCATTAAATCAAAGGGTGCACTAGAGTAAAATACCTTTTTGTGATTTACGTATGAATGTCGAGTACAGTACCAGAAGGGAATTGCATCATCGCTAGGCATGACCATGAAGGCGCATGTGAGTACTCATAAATATTACCTAATAAAATTACCTACTTAATAAATTTTCGGAGCTCCAGTCTTTTCCCACTTTCTTCTGGGTGATTTTTTATATCTTTGTGACAATTCTAACTGGGTTACTTGGGAACTGTGATCCTCTCTACACCAGATGATAGTGACCTCTACTTATAGGTGCTTCAAGATTGAACGACCCGAGTACCAGTTCTCTACTCTGCAAGGGAAGCTGCTGCTTGAAAGGGATGTGCATGGCCTTTTCGTTGCACTCATTGCTTCTTAGACAATCTCTGACAAACTTTTGCAGGGTTTGGAGTTTCTGCAAGGGTGTTTGCCGAACTTCCAAGGAAAAGCAATATGAAGTGTGTCTGTGACGTAGTTACGGGGTGGTCGACTGTCGATTGGCCTATTAAGATACTTGTTGATATGAGTCATTCCCCGTTGCAAGTGCTTTTGCAATTTCAAGGGTTTTTTCGCTATGCAAGGCGGGGAATGTGGTTGTTCGTCGAATACATCGCTCCGCTCATCAGCCGATCTATAAAACGTCACTTTGTCCGTTTCGGTTGCGTCGTGACACTACGCGAATAGATATCGCAGACATTAAGGCGGCCCATGCATGTACCTTGTCCTCTGGCTTACGATACCCTCCAGATAGGTAGAATTGGCTGTTCACTGCTATATCAGGTCATCTGCACTTGTCACCTCCGAAGATGGGGTCCGATTTTGACGTGGTCAGTTCTTCAAGGGGCTGGGTCATCCTTTCGAAAACAACCAGTGTAATAATGGTTCCTCCAGACAGCGAGTTCTGCCCATCTCAGTTCATCGGCAACTATCTTCTGTTCGGTTGCGTCAGCTCTCATGTTTTATCGTAATAAATGCTTAATAGTCTGCTAGTTTTTGAATGATTCAAGCTATATTCGTCGTGTTACTAGTTTGTTACTATAAACAGTTTAGCTAGTTAGGCTTTTGCTACTTCTCTCTTACAAAGTTGCTGTCTTTTGAAATTTTTGAATTCCGAATTGTTGAATTTGGATTGTGCTGGTGGTTCCATTGTAGGATTTTTCAGTACTGGGTGCGTGGACCATTGATCGAGTCCCCTTGCTACAAAGAGAGCTTTAATTTTCTAGTTATTCCTGGCATAAGTATGCAGATCAATTACTGGCCATTTGCCACCCACTTTTCGAAGTTTAGCTTAGTTCCTTCAGCTTTTCCGTACGATGTTCCACCATAATGTCAAGAAGTCTGTTGTAACGATAGCGTGACACCCAAGAGACCACAAGAAGCTCTAGGAGCCCCAGATTTGCTCAAACCCGACTTTATGAGCTTGTTTGATTATATGGACTCAAAGGTGACATTCGATAGGCTGGTGCTCTTGTTGCCTGGGTTGTATTCCAGACCCTGAAATGATTTCCTCATCAAATGAGTGTGATGTTCGTGTTCGACTGGTTAAGATGTCCCTGAAAATGAATCTCCAACAAAATCCACTCACCTGAGGGCAAAAACTGAGAGATATCTTCCGAGAAATTCAAAAAATGTGATTGTATTGGACGAACACAGCCAGGTTTCAGTTTTTTTTTTTGAGACCTCCCATACCCATAGGCGTGATGACGTTCAGGTGTCACATCATTTCCGCTAATCATCAACTAGGAATTCGCCTTATAGCTGTGCTTTCTGGTCAAACCGGTATTTCGCGAACAACCATAATCACCACTGTCGAGAACATCAGTCAGTTATAATTGCTGCTGCATAATGCCACGTTCGACTACATTCACTTTCTTGACTTCAAAGACATTTATTCTTTTCATTCTCATAGAAAGCCTTATGTGGGATCTGAAGACAGCCCGAACGTGGGTAGGTACGTGGGTAGCAGCGGAGTGGAGCCATCATAATGGAAAGTGGCTCCACTCCGCTGCTACCCACGTACCTTCTGACGTTGTCTTTGGTAGTGATCCGTCAATTTTCTCGTCCGGGTTGCTTCTTTCGATGTCACTACGTTTTTTGTTAAATATTTTAACATATTTCCTGATCTCATGTTTTCGACCCACCCTACCATTCCACTGACTGTTGAAGATTTCAGCGGACTCACTCGAATTTTTGTAGATTCGTTACCCTACACCATCCCTCCCCCTCTCCCACTTTTTGAGACAAGATGGATTGATGGATTTCAAAGTTCCATGAATGTGTGGTACAGTAAACCTCCCCCCCCCCCCAGAGGAACGTGATTGAAGATTACTTACGAACTGCCCTTTTGAGTTACTTATTTGATTTGAAAAGCCGCCTCTTTCAACAATTCGTTCTACCTCAACGGCAATTTTATGCCCAGTTTCCTCTCGTGAAGTGAGATACCTGTTCTTGGTCCACTTGAGTTTACCATAGCAGGTCTATAAATCTCCTTTGCGTCTTCAAGTGTCAGGGTTGGAGAAATTTGGCCAATTATGTCCACTCGTGACCAGGGGCCAGCATTGTTCGCTCGAGTTCCTCCGTCAGGATGACTCATTCAGTTTCTCTACAATCCAAGCGAGATTCTATACCTGCCCAATTTCTGAAAGGCGTCGACATCGATCGAAGAATTGGGGAAGATAAAGGGATTATTCAGGAGTTTCAGCCAGAGATCTTCATGGTATCCAGCACAATCACTCACCAAACTGGTGAAAGCAGCCTCCTCAACTCCTGGCGGCCATACTCGATCCATTCTGTCCCACTGATCGAGAGATCGGAGGACAATTGCAAAAAACACTGCTTCATCTCTGGGAACTCTTCGTTCTGGGAGTAATTTTTATTTTTTCCCACGATAAATATACTCTGACGAAATAACGGGGGCAACCTACCGTTCCCAGAGGCTGGAAAGATCTTTCTGGAACCAGTTTTTCTGCATCACCCGGCTATTTTTCTGTGTCTTAAGTTTTGCACTGTCTTTTTTAAAGGTGTCGATGAAATATCTGTATCTACACCGTTACGTTCTTTAAAACATCAGTGACAAGGCCCCTGTTTGTCATCTTACGGTGATTTAATGGGTTTCCTACACTTTTCGTTTCAGGTAAAAATGTTAGGGATGATGAATTCACCCGCGGACACCGTGGAGTTCTATGCAGCGAGAAGAAGTGGTACTGAAGACGATGACGGTTTGAAGGCTTTTACCGAAGTGAAGCAAAAACGAAGTGTTACCTACATGCAAGGTTGGGTCACCTCTCCAATATTTTATGTCATTTTCTGATTTTTTTATTTGAATCCTAACTTTTTGAGCTCCGTTTCTATGCTCCTTCGCTGAAAAGTGGCCCTGTACGCTTGAACGACCCCATAATGCTACAGAGAAATCAAAGCAGCATCAAAAAGACGTGTCTATAAGGATGTTGTGACAGTGGGTGTCCTCAGTGGGTACGGTGTAACTCCAGATGAAGCCCTTCAATTAGACAACACCTATCATCCCCTTTTACTTACTACAAACATGGTTGTTTCTGCATGCATCAAATCGATCAGCACGTGTCATGATCAGCAGGTTTTAGAAAACAACAAAAACAAACATCCAAGCAGTTTTCTGTAAACCAATGAAGCTCCTTGTATCGATTTTTTGAGAAAAATCCTACTGTAATGTAAGGTAAATTTCTGCGATACGCCTGAGCCTGAGTGGATCCCCTGGACGTAGAATCATCAGTATAGCTTCCTGGAGAAGGCGCCTCAGCTTTGTAGTCCGCGCAATCCATAGAAGTAGAATCATCACTATAGATTCCTGAAGAAGATTCCCGTGGATCCCAGACTTATAGCCCTGAAATCCGAATTCGTCCTTTTTTGCCACAGTGCCCACCCACGATGGAATCTTGACATTGAATCTGAAGACTCATTCCGATTCATTTTGTCTAGGGTGGAATAAAAGGGGAACAGATCAATATTACTACCTCAATTTTCCAACAACCTCGACTGTTTGATTCATACTTTCTCATGACCTTGAACCTGGCCCTCTGTAACCTTAGACCTTCAACATCTTTCTGAGGTTTGAGAGCAGTTCCTCCTTGTATGGAGTTAGGTAATCCAGAAGGTATCGCCCTGGGCTTCGATCTCCCGATAATGTTCAAGAAAGTACGCCCCTTGGCTCGTAAGCAACTCCGATCTTCGATTCCAGACCATTATCCATAGCCACCATAGCACGTAGCTTCTCCATCGCTAAGAAAAAGATTCTGAAGATGATTCCTGTTGAACATTGAAGACAATTGACGTGGTCGTACATTTATCGAAGACGTTTTTTTGCTGAATTTCTTACCCCCACTGAGTCATGAATCCTTGTGTCATATGACGCTCATTTCATTGTTGACTATAACAACGCCTACGCAGTCACGCATCCAAACTAATGTGTAAATTGGCGAACGTGATGTCGGTTTACCTGATCTCTTTTAGACATCATATGTTATGGCATACCTGAGCGTTTAAAGTAAACTGAAAGTCGTTGGACGCTAATCAATCCCGTCTGAGGGATGCGCCCACGCATTCTAATCCCATTCAGAATCGCAGTGGCGCATTGGGTGCGTATGGGGCCTATACAATGACTTGCGATGGTCAGCAGATGAACAAGGCAATGCGTTCATCCTCCCGGAAGAGTCTGGTACCGACCAACCGACCCCGGAGGAGTGGAAGGCTTGATTGGCTTAGGCGGGTGTCGACCTGGGATTCGAACCTGTGTGCGCCACTTGTCACTACACCACCTCTGCCACTTATGAGTATTTAACTTTCTAGGATGAAATGTGTTTTTAGTGGTGTTCTTCTGACTAGTTTTGGGATTCTGTTAGTCAAATCAACGGTTTTTCAATCTCGCCTCCGCCACCCCACCACCCCCCCCCCCCCTCTTTCAATACTATAACATCTGGCCTCGTCAAACGTTGTCGTGTCCATCTTTCAATCGTCCTCTGTCTTTCTGAGTGTGCCTCATGAAGAAGTCGGAACCGTAGTTTGGAAAATGGTCAAAGATGAGAGGCAATGACTAAAAAACAGAAATGAGTTGGAAAAGGCAAAGGGCAAAGCGCACTTTTGGGCGACTTCGTAGTAGTCCTTGCTCTTAATGATTAATTGACGGATAGACGACGGTGATAGGGATGATAGATCTTGATCACATGATAAAGGGTAATTTCTTTGCACTAATTTCGATGTTCTTACGGTATTACCGTATTCAGTCAAGGGTATACATGACACGCTCCCGTGAAGTCAAAACTTGCTTGAAATCAAATTCAATGATCGGGAATATTAACCACCAGATCTTTGAAACTTTAAACTCCAGTCAATGTCGCACTTCACAACCCATCAAACCACCGATTAAATCGTTCTTTTCATCTAAAATTTCGCGTATGATCTATGTATGAAGACTGAAGAACCAAGCCTTGGCCTTAGATAAATCCATTTCGTAAAAGCGCCTTCGATTCCCATTTAGAAATGCTCCCTATAAATTGGTTTGCAGTGGCCACCCGATGTACAAGTCAGTGCTTCTATCATCCCAAACAAGTGTATTCCAATTAATCGGCCAGGGAGGGATAGAAGGCTTGGTTGGCCTGGGACGGTGTTGATCAGAGATTCGATCTTCGGACCATGCCTGGGTATTAGTGCCACTTGTCCCTGCCACACCATGGCCCCATATTCTACTTGGGCACTTAAAAATCAAACTGCCGCTTAAGAAGCTGAAGAGCAGAATCTTTGAGTAGGTAGAGTCCTATTTTGTAAGACTGCCGGGAAGCGTTGACGGGCCATGCATGTAACAGTACGCCATTTAACACCACTCCTACCATAAACACGTTCTTGCATCGTATTTTTACGACTTGCAATAAAATTTCACGCCGTCTACCATAAATGAGAAATAATTGGTGATACAAATAAACATCTTGACATCGGGGATACCTTGGGTGCGGTGCAGTAGGAACGAGATCGTCGCGTCGCGGCAAGAGGGACGCCGCTCGCACACAAACACACATAAAACCGTTCCTACTGCCCGTCTCCCGGGATAGATGTTTGTGTCTTGACTGACAGTTTCAGAACGAAATCTCAAACCTATTATTGATTTCGTGAGGCCCGCTACCGTCTCTCGAAATCAATGTAGCGCTACAGTATGATGCAGCTGTGTTTATTCCGATAAATCAAGAATTCTCTTCAGATGGACGTCGTATGATTGACGGCAAGATTGAGCCTGGCTCCTCGGAGACGGCAATGAGTTTGTGGGAAACAACACTTCGTAGAGGAGCGATCACTACACAAATGATGCCCACCGCCGATAACGGTGATCAACCTGCTGGAGAAGGAAGTGAATGTCAAGCCAAAGGGGGTAAGCCTTGAAAGTAGCTCATAAGGTTCACAGTTTCTCGATATCGATATTATGGAAAACGGACCTCAAAAAGGCTCATTCTATAATAGTTATGCCCTGCATGCATTTTTAGCTATCCCGAAGGTGGTGTACAGGTTGATTGTAGTAACCCTAGAAATTTTTTTCAGTGAATATATCTTTACGATCGTTTACAGGTTGTCCAGAGACCACAGAATGTTCCAACCCGGTGATGGTTTATGCGCCGAATAGAAGGCATGGAGAAGGTCTTAATGAAGAACACTTGAAGTCGTTCACAGAAGTAAAACCCAGGCAGACTGTTACCTACACCAAAGGTCAGTATAACCTTGTAACAAAGATTCGCCGAATGACTTTGTAAGACGTGACATCAAAAGAATAAACTCCACGTTAACAAAAATTATGTGTCCTTGATTAAGACGCCAGTACTTCATCTTCAAAACTCTAAATAGCAGACGTGAGGCCAACAGACTTGCATTTTCGAAGGAAAAACTAGTAGTTTTTGTCATCAGTATCATTAAAGCTAGACTTGAGCCGTTGAGATTCGAAAGATAGGCGTGTAAAGGGCAGGTCTATTGCCCTTTGCGCTCGTTCATGCCAACTTGCCGAAAATCGTGGTTAACCTTGTCCATGCTACTCGTACTTGAGCCAATCATCGTGGCCAGCTCACTTTTATTCACCTTCCGGCTTTAAACATGCTTAACTATATGCTAGATTGCGTCCGTTACCCTTTTGTGCTTTCCTTTGTCAACACAGTCAACTTGATACCGTCCGTATTCTACCGTAACCGCACAACTATTCTTCAGCCAGTGATGATGAAAACGACACAGCTTTACTAGATGATAGAAGCTTTTACGTAATTAACTAGTGAAGTCTACAGTAGCCATTGATCCTTTCCGCCCTGATGTCTGGAATAGCTTTGGTTTCTTTGTTGTTGTGTGGTTTGCTAGTGAATAGCCATAATTACACGCTGACTGCTTTGAGTGTTCAGCTCACTACTGTGATTCGCCGTCCATGAACTTTCTTTCAGCCTCTTGAAGACCGTTACGGTACCTGCAGAACTTCAATTTGTTGTGTGCTTGCAATCACTGCCTTAATCATCTTCAATGAAAGATGTCAATAAAGGTGTTCGCCTGTTGCTTTGCTTGTTAGTATAATTAATAATTGAAATAATAGTTGAATAATTAAAAATAATAATTTAAAACTCCGTGATAGATCCAGAATGTCAAATTCCTTCTGTCACTTCGATTAGCTCTCTCCCTTTGTTGTTTCTGTGTGTTGCCTGTTTTCGCTTATGATTGTGTTCGCTTTGCTGCGAGTATAACGAAGTCGTAGTTCAGTTGAGGTATACTTTGTAGTACTTTCGACAACGATTTGATCAGATGATCTCAGTAATAAGCATGATCTGTTTGCCTAACGGAACCACATAAAGAAGTTTACCGAGCAAGAAGTATTAATAAACAAGTTTGCTCAACTGCACGATGAGAAATACTGCCCGTTATCGAATTTTTCGAGAGCGTTTTCCTCATCGGTCCGGTAGCCGAAGGGCAACATGGAAAAAACGTCAACAGAGGATAAAAGAAGGAACTGCTTTGGCAATGACCATCCGAGTTTTGGAAAGTGTTTCTGCATTTAACTTCCTTCCAGAGTCATAGTACCGTTTTGAACATGTGCTTGTCCTACATAATGACTTGTAGTGGCCAGCTGATGCAAAAAACGGTGCTCCCAGATTGTCCAGTTTGGTACCATTTGACCAACCCCGGAAGGCAAGCAGGAAGAAAGGAAGGAAGTATGGATGGATGGATGGATGGATGGATGGATGGATGGATGGATGGATGGATGGATGGATGGATGGATGGATGGATGGATGGATGGATGGATGGATGGATGGATGGTTGGTTGGTTGGTTGGTTGGTTGGTTGGTCTGGGCGGTATCGCTCCGTGATCAGATCCCTTGAACATGCGTGTGTGATAGTGTGCCACTTACCACTTCACCCCTTCCGCGGAAAAATTCGTTTCCATGTTCGAGTAATAGGCAATCAGTTGGAAATATGAATGGCCGATTTGTGGAGTGTTTCCTAGCTGAACTGATTTGAATTCTGGGCCAGCATATCGGTGTTGCCCTCAAGAAGGAGAGGCGAGACGTTGCAGTGGATTGGTACAGGTTGTGGATATCGTGAATATCGAGCACCTCATCAAATAGTTGAGTCTATTCCTCGGAAGAACGGCTACTGTCAGCGTTCATGGAGTTATTGTGGTTGACTGCCCGATACCAAACCATAAGACGGGCGTCATAATCATAGTCCTTCTTTGAAGCAAGTACGGCTGTTGGAATTCTCGAGTTCGTCTGCCCAGGTTGAGCTGTGCACTTCATGACCGATATGCGAACTTTTCATTTTTGTTTCGTACATCGATGTGATCGGGATGTACTTTGCTATCCTTGGATCACGTGGGAGAGACCTAACACCGAAAAGCGGTTTTCGACGTCTTTAAAAATTCTTGAATGGCCTTGACATCGACTGACAACCTCATTCATGACTGTGTTGGCGTCTGAATAGGAATAAGTTATTAATTGCTATCGATAATGTTAAGCTAGCAATGCTCAGACAGAACAATAAGGAACAAATACAGTACGGTTTATAAAAATGTATTGTCAAAGATAAACAAACATGAAAGAAGCAGTCAGAAGGAGCAGCTTCAGTGCCCACCCAACAGGAGTCATTTTCCTCTTGTTTCCTCCTAACGCCGGTATTTCCTGGCAGCATGAGCGAATTCCCTCAGAATGGCTTGTTGGGTGCATTTTTATTGAAGAGGGCTATGAGCATACAAGCAGACTGATGGTAAATTACACGAACGTGATATGCTTTTTTGTTTCACCCCAAAGCTTAGCCTCCCAGATCCTCAACTGGGAACAGAGGTAAGCAAGTTAATCAAAATGACGAATCGTTCAGGGAGGGAAGGAATTAGGGCGGGGGGGGGCTTGGGATGGTTTCTCTCCCTCAGTAGATTAACATTATGGAATTTCTAATTGTTTGATCTCTCTTCTCTATCGAAATTCCGTAGATCTTTTCATCTCAATGGTTCCTGAGGAAGGCCCCTTCAGAAAGGAAAAAGTTGTCAATGAAATAAGTTACAATAGCAGCTGTGAAACTTGCTATTGTATCACTTTATCTTGTGACCAGGAAAATCTGCTACAGTAACTTCAAATTTTGAATTGTTTTCATTCTCAGCCGTAGGCTATACTATTTTTATGTTCAGATGGACGTCGAATGATTGATGGAAAGGTCGAAGACACGGATTCGGGAGATGCAGCTCGACTATGGGAAGAGACCCTGCGAAGAGGTGTGATCACAACTAAAATGATTAGCGAAGACAAGAAGCAGCAGAAAGACAAGGACAAAAAAGAAAAAGAAAAGTGTTGTGAGTATTAAAAGTAGCCCAACTGTCCAATTTACTTTTTGCTACTGCTGGACAGTCAGTTTGTACTTCCCCAGTCCCCTGCTAACAAATTGTAGGCTAACAAAAAAGTACGCTTGCTTACCGGTAACTTCGAACCCGTAGGCATTGATCGGTGAGGAACAGCCCATGAACTCGGTGCTTCTACATCTACCCAGGCGGAAGTGATCCTGGTTAACCTCCGCTTACTTGCTTGGGTGGTGACGGGTCTAGAAACCAATCTCTCCTTTCCGATAGTGGCATGTAGATTGGGAATAGTTCATCGGCAGTGAAGAAAGCGAGAGAAATAGCCGATTTCAAGAAAATTATGGCTCCTCAAAAGTAGGGAAATTAGAGGTTGGACGAGATGGCCATGAAGAAAATGACATGGAAAGGGTATTCGGACGAGATTTCAGTTCTTGCAGTTGCACAAAGTGCTGACTACATCCAGCTAGAACAGTACAGAAATGTCTCTCATTGTCGCTATGGGTCATGGCAAGTTGTTTGAACTCCCTACATGGGTTCCCTTGTGCTCGGTGCAGCCTCTACAATGCCGGTGAAACTCGTCCGAGGATACACACGGGCCAATATTCGAGCCTTTATAGCTCCCTCACTAGGCCGTTTTCCTACCTAATAGTGCCAGATATGGTATAAGGGAGGGTCTCAAACTCATCGTATGGGGAAATCCCAGATACCATTTTTATCGTGAACTGTGTCTTTAACCTATACCAAAAAACAAGTGCAGTCAACTCAAACTGTCCTCGCTCAAGGGCGTCATTTTCAGCTCGAGCGGTCAACATCGTGGAGCACGTGCTTTTTGCTTCAACGAAAAAGAAGTAAACTGGAACTTATAATTACAGTAAGATACTCCACGAATGAATCTCAGCCAGAAAGTATCCTGGTCAAGGTAAGTAATCATAGTCACTAGCGATTCGTCCTTACTTGTTATTTCTGCTATTATTGTTACTTAGTGACATATTTCTAACGATTTCTAAATACAACTGTCTTATCCTTTGCCACAACACACCGAATTGTGGTTTTTCCGACAGCAGACCGTCAAATACCTTTGATAGAGTGACTCATTGCCGTCCTTCAATCACTGCAATGCCGCCTACAGTCTAACGCTATTTGTCTGCGACCCACGGGAATTTCTTCTAACCGGATCGGATCGGAGGCACCCTTGTGGCGTTCACAGTAGCGGTCCCCACCCGATCCCATGACCTGGTAAAAATGATTTTAGGCGGGAGAATTCTAGCAGAGGTGACCATTCCAAAAGAAATATCTCGAGAACAAGCGCATTACACTGTAAATAAGAGAACGGTGAGCAGATCCCGTTAGTTTGAGCGTCCCCAGAAGCTGTACCTTCTGTGTTCTGCTCCAGAGGTACCTTCTGCAACGGCATATATTCACCTAGTTGTTTTAGGAATGAAAGGAGCGTCAATAAGGGAGATTAGGGGAATATTTCACGTTTGCTGGTTAGTTTATGCGATTCCATTCCCAGTGACTCTACCATCTCGGTTCATTAACGATAATCCCAATTAGTGTTTATAGTCAGGATTCCGATACGCCCATATGCCGCGGCGATTTTTAGATAGTTGTCTCACCATGCGACATACCCGTCCAAGGCGGGTATGGGTACATAAGTGCGTCCGAGGATGCGCGCGGCGAAGTGCGTGGTGATTCGAACGACTCTGACGCCTACAGTTTGGGCCCAAATTTGAAGTACAGTAGATTAGTAGGGTCAACTGATACTACTAATCTACACTAATTCAAGTTTGTACCCTAAGAATAGACGCCAGTGTCGTTCGAATCACCGCGCACCTCGCCGCGCGCATCCTCGGAGGCACGTAAATTCCGTCCCCCGTCCAAGGCCCTTTACCATCAATCTTTATTATGTGATATGACCGGTTACAAACGCTCAAGACATTTTGTATCAATGCGATGAGATTTATGCAATTTCAGTGTATATACAAATCAAATATTGCGTGTAGTAAGGGATAGACGATCGATTCCTACGCTAGAAGATCGATCGCTGGTGCCGTTTTCTTCCACGTCGATGGTGTTAAATCGATCAATAAATCTGCAATTGATTTCACATAACCGACATGACTTTTAATTGATTATTTTTATTGATTTATGACTGAAATCTACTACTTATGATTATCATCATGACTTCTGATTGTATTTTAATGTAATTTATATTTGATGATTTAATTCCCATATGACCTTTGGGTGTCTAGGAAGTTCGTTCAAGTTTAGATTTGGTGTTTTCATCCTATTCAATAGGCATAGCTTTCATTGATTTTTTTTGTAAATAAATGTTTTTGACAGTAAACATAGAATAAACAACCTTCACAGTGAGCAGGAACTACTGGTTCTACATCAATTATATCGGTGACTATGGTGATTGGAACCTGAAAAAGGATTTCATCGGAACCTCGTCCCTGAACTCTTTTGATGCCAGATCAACTTACCCTCAACGAGGCAATCACATAGTTGTGTGCCCGTCCGACGTCAATGCTAAGCATGTACGAAGTTTCCATCAGATCAGGCACGTTCATACTAGGCGGAAGCGCCGGAACGTTGAAACTGGGGGTGAACGAATATGTTTCGCCAACGACGATTTTTGGTTTCGTAGACGGCAGTCCTACACCTGAAATCATTAGGCATAAGGGATTCAGTTGGATCTCCAACAAACCCGGAATTCAGGGCCGCCACACGGCCTTCACACTGATCCGACTGCAGGTCCTGGCTCGAAAGCTTGGTTGTTACGAAATACAATAGGGTACAGAGGAGAAAATTTGGTACGATACTCGGTTCTTCCTAGTAATCGC
Source organism: Haemonchus contortus (assembly GCA_000469685.2). NCBI lineage: Eukaryota > Metazoa > Nematoda > Chromadorea > Rhabditida > Trichostrongylidae > Haemonchus > Haemonchus contortus. The sequence goes on from LS997563.1 coordinate 4,726,109, forward strand.
TCGAACGAGGAGACGGGCAGTAGGAACATTATTGTGTAATCGGTCCGCCGCACGCGGCTGTCGCGGACCTTTTGCCTCGTTATAACAGTTCTAGCGTTTTTCATACAGCTCAATCGCTATGCGATCATTACTTGTGGCATAATTCTACTGTTAGTTCTTTTGTTACTAAATTTCTTGCTTGCCGCTGCATTCTGCTACATTCCTTCGCGCGCGGCGTCTCTCACCGCAACGCGAGAATTTCGTTCCTACTGCACCACACCCATTGTGCAGCTTCCCAGTAACCACACCCATCCACCCGCTTTCCTTGGTGTGCGGTCAGGGAAAAAGCAAGGGAAACTGCTTGACTGGGAAGCGTACCTGTTGTTTTTACCAAGACCGTTTTCGTGTCGATTATCGAGCGATCGTCCACGAAGCAGCCGACTGCTTTAATTTTTTTCAAAATACTCATATGAACATATTTGATGGATTGCTTCCACCTGAACAAAATAATTCAATGACCATGTCTCTCGCAGATTACTGTACAACCACAAATCTGACCTATTTGTAATGGTTATTGTGGCTTGGAGTTTGTCAACGGATGAAAGAACAGCCTGTTCCAGAGCACATTCGACGAACAGACTTCGACCTCTGTGACAGCCAAATGTATGGGAAGCGAAACAGTTTGAACGATGATCAAACTTACTTTGTCAATGGGAAACATTTCGAGTGGACGACTTTTTGACTTCCTACGGGACGAGCTATTAGCTGAGGAGCGATGACTATTACTGGATGCTCATGCTTCAGAAGTACTTCTTCATCGACATTCAGTGTCACCTGCATAATATATCATAAAGAGAAACTATCGTTTGAATATATAAATCACAGGGTTTATGTGTCTTTTTGTCTGTGAGTCGTTTTGGGTGTCGGTCCGCAAAATGTCACGTAGGCCCGCTGGGAATCACGTATGCGGATGAAGAAAGTGGTTGAAAAAGGAAGTCTACTGTTACCGTTTCCATCAATCCCCAATCACTTGCTATCAATTTGTGAGATCACAAACTGGTAGCCATTAATACTAGCCTTTTCGTCACAGGATGGACCTGATTTGATATTAATCTGATCCATGATTCTTTTTCATCTCAAGGGAGGGGAGGGGGGAGTGAGAGAGGCGGGGACATACCTTAAAGAAAAAGGGAGAAAGTTGGTGCCCTAAGTCAATATCGATTGATTCTAAATCGTGTTGCCATAAATGAATAACTTTCCCGAAGATGAAGCCTGGTGAGAGAATTGGTAACCTATCCGGAATCAGATCTCCGGACTACGCTTGTGATTGTGCGCCACTAGACACACCTACCATCTTCGCAATGATGCCGTATACTGGCCCATAGGTGGCCCATAAGAAACCGAAGGTCATACCGAAAAGTAAAGGGCTTCATTCCGTCAATTTTCTCAGTAGTACGCTACTGTTCAATGAGTAGCAAGTCCTGTGTACAAGTTGAAACTTCAACACGATTTCCTTCGCGTATTACTGGCTATCGTGGCTATGACGTAACGGAACGGCGGAGGTAGGATGGTGTCAAATGGCGCTGTTACCATACCTACGGAGTATTAGCCGTACCGATTAGGTAAGGAGGGATAAAGGATAAAGGATGAAGTCTTTGGGGGTTGATCAATCCCGTCTGAGGGATGCGCCCACGCATTTGACTTCCATTCAGAATCGTAGTGGAGGTAGAATGCGTATGCGGCTTATACAATGACTTGCGGTGGCCAGCCGATGTACAAGTCGGAGCTTTTATCTCCCAGATGATCAGGTACCAATTCACCGACCCCAAATGGAGGGATGGAAGGCTTGGTTACGCCTAGGCGATTGTCGATCCGGAACTCAAACCCGTGACCGTGCGCGTGATATAGTGCGCCACTTGCCCTACACCACCTCCTCTCGTTCAGTGTAATGCGGAAGAAAACTGTATGATAGGATCGGACCACAATGTGGGCTCCCCTTGTTCATCTCAGAACTTGGAGAGCGAGGCTTTTTTCCTTTAACTCTTCTTCTTGGGCATCTGGCTTGTTTCCATTCTTTGCTGATTTTACGAGGCAATCTCTACCACGTTACAACTATTTGCAAAGACTGGGCCTTGATCCCAAAGACCGGCTCATTCGTGCAATTAATGCGCATTAATCTTTTTTCCAGGTCACAGATGACAGTTAAACAGAATGTGATCAAGATCTCCACTACGTCATTAGGTTTACGTGCCATTCCGACGATATTTCTGCTTCATTTCTCGTTTTTGCCGAGTTGTTCGTCAAAAGGATCCCAACCACGACTATTACTGTACCCATTCATTTTTCAGACATGCTTTTTTCAAAGTCTGCTCCCATCAACATCGTGAGTTTCCTCATAGTCAAAGGAAATCAACTGCAAACCGACAGAGAAACAGATTGATATGAAGATCGAAGTAAAAACTGGTTACAGATGCGCTTGAAGCTACGTCATTGATTCCAAAAAGAATTTTACGGGAAAATAAATGTGGTAGCCGTGTAAACTGGGAACTCGGGCAGCAGGCGAGGGAAGATGTTGAAGTTATTGAAGATTTTGGCTCACTCACAAGCTCTCACTTCAGGGGCAAACCGATTCCTGAGTGATAGGTTGTTTGGCACAGTTTGAAAATAAGTAATGAACCGGAACTGTCACGGTAGGGCCGTTCTGGAACTGTTTGGGAGGGAGAAACTCGTACTTTGATAGATGGACCGGAATAATCTACGCTGAAGTCGAGCATGGAGATTAGGAAGTTGACATCAAAAAGCCAATGTATTCCAAACGTTCTTAAAAGGAAAGGCTGGCTAATACGCCAATCGTTGACAGCAGCTATGACAAACGTGGATGGGGACAGAAAAAGGGTTTACACTGCTTCATGTAGGCGCAAGCGGTGAGAGCCAAATAGCACCGTTATTACAAGTACGGTCTGGGACCATCTTCTGGTTCGATAGCAGCTTCGGCGAATTCATCTTCGTTGTCCGCGTGAGCAAGCCTTCCACTTTCCCGTTATCGCTAAATTAGGCTCTGTCCATGTGGGATTCTGACAGTAGTGGCTGTAGCTTCAGTTGATTCGATAAACCCAGTTAACTCGAACTGCACCCCCTTCTCAGTGAGAGTTTTTTCTAACTCGTACAGTGATAGTTGATAAGAATAAGTGCTGTGCTCAGCATCTCCGTTGACACGCAATCTAGAAGCTACGGAAGCTTACGATCCAATGAATCGGAGGAGTAATCAAAAGGGTGATTCAGCATCCACGCCCACGTAGAAAGAACTGGGCATGACCAAATTTCGTTACACCGAATCGCACTTCAGTTGGGACACTGTGATCGGAACAATGCTGAAGTTTTTTTCTCGAGACGCGGCGAGTCTTTGTTGAAAGGATTTCCAGAAAAATCATGACCGCTAAGATAGATAAGCAGTAAAGCTGCTACGCAATGTATACTGCGAGCCGGAACCAGTTGTCCTGACCTACATTTTGCAGAACACACATAGGCCTTGGCGAAGTCATCAGACCAGTTCCTGAAGATTACGGGTGGTACTAGCGTTCAGGTTGACCTGCCGCGACAAAGGCTCGTGTTAAGCGGAATAGGATAAGGAACCGCAGTTTGGCAGAAAAAAACAACCTGATAATTTAGATACTTTTAAGAAATAGACTCTCTCAAAATTCCTAATAACTGCATAGGAAGGCAGACGACGGATTTTTCAAGATACTTAATGACTACATAGCTAGGCAGAGAGAGAGAGCAATGATGATTCTGTGAAGGGATCTTTGAATGAAGCAGAGAGAACCTCAAAGTACTGCGGCAGGGGGAATCCTCTTTCAGCGGGCTCCCTCCAGATGATATTATGTGAGAGAGTTTCGTATCATCAGAATTCGCCGGATCATTGACGACCTTTCACGACAAAATGTTCAAAATGCCTTTTAAGAGCAGCTCAGACTGTCAAAGGAGCAGGTTGATGCAGTTGGGTTTGAAAAAAGATTAATACTTGCTATGGAAGCGGATACAGACCATTTTCACACATCCAAACAATTTTTATACCAAGTAAGCCGTGAAAGGCAAGGTTCAAGGTCTTTTGTTGTTTCAGAGATTTAGGTTGTTTATGATAATCTAAATTATAAATAAGGCAGAAACTCACAGTAATTGAGTACTTCACTGCAACCGGACTTCCTGGACAGTTGAATGAGGTTGCAAGATCGGAGGGTAGGTTAAATGCGAACCGGAACTGAGACTTACCCGTCAAGTAACCTTTCTCACAACGATTCTGAAATAATTCTATTGGGATTACTGGATTTAGCGAATGGGCCAAAAGTACACACTGCATTATGGTCGAGTGGAGCCATGCCGAGCATTTCCTGTAGAGTGCTGTAGTGCCAGAGTTCTTTGTCTTCATTTATGTACACCCGTTTATTGGAAAACGTGTAGAAGTCCTTAAATGGTGAAATTGAGTAAAAGTAAAACTTTAAAACTACAACTGAAGCGAACAGTGAATTTGCATTCTTTCTGAAATACGAAATAAAATGCCTGGAGTCATTTTTTCCCATGGCCCTTGAACGAGCTTCCAAAAAAATCTGGATCTCAAAAATGGCATTCTATCGAAAAACATAAAAACATGACTCAGTGACTTTGGGAACGTCATTGTAAGAAAAATGTGTGGAGGGTTTACAATTATAAGGAGAATTTATGTAGATAGGATTTAATGATGGGTTATGATGTAGTTTCCGAGGGTGCTACTCCTTCTGCTATTGCTCGTACAATATTCAGGTCGTGGACATTTGGACAACCTGCCTAACAATAAGAGTAAAGATTTCTTTCTTAGCCCCAGTAGGAAAAGTAGATGTTGGAGAGCAGCTCAAACTGTTACCACTAATTCTGCTGCTATGATTTATTCTAGGCAACCCATCTTTCCTTCCTACTTCTGCTTCATAGAGCCAATCTCGCGCTATCGCATGATCAGCTCCTTGTGAAAAACCACTGTAGCCTTTATTTCATTTAGACCCCCTCAAATATGCTCATCCATTTCTTCAGTGGAACTCATCGCGGTCGCTCAACCTGGGCTTCAAATCCTGGTGCCTTTCTTTCGAGCAATCCAGTGCATTCGCAGGACTGGTACTACTATCGCAGGCTCTGCCCTGAATGTCCAGTCAGGCTCTGACGCGTTCCCTTTGATCTGTATAGATGATACCCAGATATTCTTCCTACTGAGGTGACCTAATGACTGTACTGCAAAGGAAAGAGAAGGAAAATGGGAAGAAGGGGATATGGTGGAAAGGGTTTCAGGAAGCAAACCGATGCATGTACATGATTGTTGCAATTTCCCTTTGCTGGGTTTTCTAGAAAACTCAATTTTCCCCTACTTTTACTGAATATGCCAATGCCATGCTTCCCCGTGACAGTACATACCCTTTCGCCAAAGCGCTAACATTGCACTTTCCAGTCCACCTACTTTTTTGAACCTCTCACCTCGCACAAGACAATACCGGAATTCGGTTCAGTGTCATGTGACGGTAATGCTCCGCCTAATCCTCAGGTTTTTTAGCACCGTTTCCCCGACGCTTATAGGAAAGTTGATAAACACTGATTGCAAATCTTTCACAAAAGCGGCTTGGCGGCGTTTTTCACTCTTAGGTTAAACAAATTTTGACGGATTGTCGTTCTTTGAGGGCTCCAGGAGTTCAGTGAGGCTTAACCTAGGCACCACAATCGAGCTCTCCACCGCATTCGAGGTAACAGAAATTTTCGTGAATTTTGAGAAAAGTTTTAGTAGGAGGGAGGTATATCAACTTTAAACTTCTTGTAACTGGTTCCCCTACCAAGTTGAATTTTCCTTAAGTTTACCTTGCTGACAAAATGCACAACTGCGTCTCCATAGAGCCGCGCTTTGATACTGTCGATAGCTATTGGTTTTCGTGCATCTATGTTGAGTGATCCCTGAAGAATCCAAGTTCAATAATTTCCAAATAACAATTGAGGAATATGGGCAATCTGGTTTATTAGGCTTTTTCTAAATATATTTTGTAGTCGTTTCTCCCCAAGGAAACGAAAGATGCCTTCTTCCCATGAAAAAAAATAAGTCTGTTGCTCTTGATTTACAGCAGTAGTTCTCCGAGAAGGGCCTAAGGAAGTTGGAACCGATGACTCTTGTTGAGATGCTGTCCAAAGGGTCCTCTGAGAGTTAAGAGGCATACGGACTAGACGGAGCAGTTGCGCAGGGACTATTGGAAACATTACAGGTGCTTATTCGAAGGCGAAGAAGTTCAAGGTCATTGGGATGACCGAAGACACAAATTATGGACGAGTATAGAACCTCATAGGAAGCTGTAGCAACGGCTGGGAAATGGGAGACGGCTTGGCTAGATCTTACCCTTGTCTGTTATATGTGTGATAGGAAGCCTCAAGCTACTGGCTACTTGTCTCATACACACCTTTATCGCTCTATTTCTTTTAAACAAAGCTACATAAATCAAGAGGAAATCAGGAATGAGATGCCTGGTATTACGCCCATTTCACGACGGCGTTAAAGCGCTACTTAGAGCAAGGTCGTAATTACGAGGAAAGAACCAGTATTTCTATCAGAACGGATAGTAGATGGATACTGACACTGGAATGCGCTGATGTACGTTACTATCGGTTCCCATCATAAGTTTCGGCTTGCTCGAAGATTTCCTATCCCCATCTAATGTACGTTCTGTTTGGATTAAAGGAGCGTTCTAAACTTTGCTAATGGTTTAAACTGTTCATTGGTGTTGTCGGATTTCAAATCAGATCCGTTTTGCAGCATTGTTTGCATAGATCCTTATTGTTAGTCAGGGGGACGCAAAGGTTAAGGGCACGAAAAAAGGACGAACCGAGTATTTTGACTTATGCACACAAGATGTCGTACAAACTGTGTTTGAGCGGGGTTGGACTTCATCGAAAAGGCTACTTTAGGCTTAGAAGGGGAGTTATCAAATCAAAATCATCATCCAAATCATGCCGATCCCGCCTCCTTGAGCGATTCCGCCTTCAGCTGAAGTTTGGAAGGAGAAGGGTGATGTGTTGTTCTGACTTACAAGGGGCAGACGGAACTGTTCCTTACCTTTATCTTCTCAGGCGTTCTCAAAGCCTATAAATCATATGGGGGCCTGATTTTATAAATTCGGTGAGCTGAATACTGCTTCGATCTACCGATAGGTATTTGGGTAAACATTTTCTCCAACAAAACTTGTAGAGCATGCTACTAGAGAAGGAAAGATGTGATTACGGCTAAACTCCCACCGTCTATTGACTGTTGAACCAAGCCTAGTTCAATCCTTCCTTTCCATTAAGGTTGATTAACTGATAACAGATGTACTTGGAGGACTGAAAGCACTAACTAGTGGTGAGTATACCTTCGGAGGTTGGCAAACCTCTTCAGAATGCGAACGAGCAATCAAAAGTCACTGCGATTTCTAGGGTGAAACGAGCGCACGGCGCATTCCAGAAAAGGCTGGTCAGTATGAGTAGCTCTCTTTATTTGAAAACCGCGATCCGATAAAAGTTGTTATTGCTACGATGATACCGGAACCCATGTGGGCAAGATGCCTGTTTATTTGAGGCCGACTAAATTTTGTTTGTCGAAATGAAACGGTAGAAGTGTACCTTCATCACCATCGTCGGTGACACCATTTTGCCAAAAATAAACATTTTTTCGGAAAGTAGTACTCATGTAAAAGCGAATGAACTTACTGTTAGTATTTGACCAGGGGTATAGACGTCCTTGTCGGTACAGATTTCGACATATACACTATCCATTGAGTTAGTAAAATACTGAAATTTGACAAACGACAGAAAAATGAAATGGTCAGGAAATTCAAGTAATTTTAAGGGAAGGTGTTTACCTACCTTTTTCTTCAATTCCTTTATATTTCTAAGTTATAGTAGCTTTTTGGTGGTTAGAACACCTCGCGAGCTCTAGATTAACATGCAGAAGGGTGAGTAATCTGCAAATGAATACTAAACTATTACTAATACTAACTATTGCTATTGCTTTCTATAATCGAGTGAGTGAAATTCGTCGAAAGGAATTAGAAAAAGCTTTTTTCTTCTGAATCAGATTCCCGCGAAACAAGATGCATGGAGAGTGCCCCGATAGTTCTGAGCCTCCCATCCTATAACTCTACCTCGTGATTATCAAGGAGGCAACGAGGAAAAAACTACATGTACACCTACCTCCGATTATCCTACTGGATCTCTACAATTACATCGTAAACGAGAAAATCTCATGAGAAATAGGAAGCCATCTAGAAAATCGTTCAGAGGTCTTATAATAGAACGCAAAGAATGGCACAAAATTTGTTTGAAATCGGGTTAACTCGCTAGGGAAATGCACTGCTTCAAACGGGCAGAACAGTGCTATACTAGTAGCCCTGTGTCACGTGATGCTGTGTTGCCTTTAGATACAAACACGTTCCTCCCCCAACAAACCGGGAAAACCTCTGGCGATCCAACCATGTCCTCGCCCCAAAGTCCTCAACGGCGGATAAACACAAAAAAATAAAAAATAATCTTGCACGTTTTTGAGAGCTGACTTTCGCAAATGGTACGTACCTTTACTCTCACACTTGGGTAATTCGTACGTGTTGTCAGGAACCTATTCAAGTCAACTAAAACTTAGAAATTTGGACCACAACGGGACTGAAACTCTCTCTCAGGACGACCTGAAACACTGGAATAGATGTTTCAAAGATGAAAACGGATTTTCCTAGAGGGATGAGGAGTTCAAAACCAAACTGGCAACATGGTCGAAAGTGTGGTCAGTTGTCAGGCGTGGGAGTTCCTTCTAAGAAAGGAAATGGCCATTGAGAGGAAAGAGGAAAGTTGGAAACCGCCACTAAGTTGGATCATGGGTTCACAAAAAGGGCATGTTTACTAGCTAGACTTGCAGAGCTTCCTCCAGACTCGGGAAAAGATCGAAATAGGCTAAATGTGGATCGGTAGCGTGAGGACCCCGGTAGAAAAGGGTCAATGGAAAGGGTCGGAAGGAGGAACTTGCACTACAGTGTTTGAGATTTACGACTGTTGAAACAATGAGAGCTACAACCTTCTCCTTCCAGGAAAAGCAATACTGTTCGCTCATATTTCGCCGCAGAACGACATTTACCACGCTTTTATGTCCCGTATGGGAATCTTAGATTAATTATACATACAAAATGACTGGTAATAAATGGAAAAGGCCTTTGAAGTCCTCGACTGCCTATGAAAAAACGAGGACCCTGAACGATTGGCCGCAGAGGGCTAGGGGACCTCCGCACTCGAGCTAGGGATAATGAGAGGATTTCCTTGATTCTCAAACGAGGTCGCTCTAATTCCTCCTGTCGGAGAGGCCTGTCAAAAGGAACCCTTTGCCAAAGTAATTCCTCCCTGGGATAGACCATACGGTTTCTTTCTTCGAAGAACCTCCCTTGCTGGAATTTCCTTTCCCAAAACCCAGGCTACAAGGCACAGGACATCGAGAAGATAAAGCGCGTGGGAAAGGAATCCCCCATCGAAGCGAAATGCTGATCAACTGAAGTAGAAGCCAGTTCTGGAAAATCAAGTGTTTTCAGGGTCCGGGATGGAAAGTGAAGTGCTGTCTGGGCAATCGTTGGCGTCAGCCCAACTGGTCGAACAGCGGGCGTGAAAATCCCCACCAGTAAAAGTGTTGAACTGAATGAACAAGAACTATCGAAATTCACCGCGACTATCCAAATCTGTAGCGTCGGTGATAATTTATGCGATGTATGAAGTATGAAAGTGCAATCCCGATGGACCTCGTCCTAAGCGCATTGCCTATGAAACGAGGGCAATCAATGCAATGCCACAATCAAAAGCGATATCGGAAGCGAAAAACAAGAGCAACAAACGAAAAATCGCTGATTGAGCAGGAGCCGGATCGACCACCACGAGGGCTCCTGTGGGGCGAGTGTTGGGTCGGGAGCCGGTTGGCGAAGAATGATTGCAGCAGATGGGTGAGGGAGGCAAACGCGAACTCACGTCGCCCTTTTCTTTTCGGGGTTTTCCGCTCGGGGAGCAGGCTACGTGGAAAAAAAACAAGTGGGGTGGTGGGTCAAATGGGTGTCAGTTGGGGTGGACTGGACAGTTTTCGGGAAAACAGATAGATAAGAGCAGACGGCTGATAAGCAGACCGTTTTCATCGTCGTCAAAACAGCTGAGAAATTGAGTCTGCGACGGACGACAAATAATGGCCTCCCCGACTGGAGGAATTAGAACGACCCCACGCACCACTGGAAACCCCTCCGCCCGAAACCTCTTTATCTTGGCGATCTTCAGGTGTTGTGTCCAATACCTGAATCCGGCTAACTACAGGGTGATATCTGCTTCTTTTCGGGACAAACCAGTGCTCGGAGTGATACCGACCAGTGGCAAACTGCTTTTCCCGGATGTTCCAATCGTTATCAGCTCCACGGGATCAATACTCGGGTCGGTTCCGAGAATGTACTCGGTGATTCCCACCAGTAACACTGGCCGACGTAATAGTAAACGTTTGTGAATGTAATCTATTGTTGACACTAGGGAAAAACCAGTTGACAGCCAACAGAAAACTGGAAATTTTTCAGGACCCGAATGAAACTTGCCAAAAAACTGATTTACCGTGAGATTAGCAAAGAATAGTGAAAAAGCAGATGAACCTGGATGATTAATCTTTTTTAACGGAGGAAATATACGAAAGACAATAGGCTACGTGTTCAAGGAATTCCGGGTACGCCATGAACTCGACATTCATTCGATATTAAAGATCCAACGGAAAGCGTATTTTCATCAATACGATGGGGGCTGGCTTCTTTTTGTATCTACATATTCAAGCGAGTCTACTGCCCTTCCAATCGACCACAACAGAATGGAGGGTCACTTTGTTCGACAACGACTCCTAGGTAATGCGAGAGAGTGTTTGTACCCCTATCTCCACCTTCATTTTTGTTTCCATCTTAAAGTTCCCCATCAAAGTTCATCTTTCTCTGCAGATTTTTCTAAGCTGATTACAGAAACCAGAAAAAATCCGATGAATTCAAATGTTGATTCTAAAAAACGAAGAACAATTGGCTGGAGAAAATCAGAGCACAGAACAAGGCCAGTTACTGATAAGCCCAAAGCGTAGCTGTCTGACAGAAACGTGTTTTAGTAATAAATGGCTTTCCTATAAAGATTGTATGTGGGAGAACTTCACAGCGCTGGTGATTAATGGCTACTGCAATTCTGGATGGTCAGCATTATCTTTGTGTACGTTGTTGTATTCGAGAGGTATTATCTCTCACTATATTCAAGAGTTAGAGTTATTACCATAACCTGCATAACAGGAATAGCATAACATCGTTGTAACATATACGTGTTAACAACTAAAGCTACATAAAGTATGCAATGAAAAGTGTTGCAAACCCTAATGACGATGTTTGATTTGCAAGACATTCTAGAGAGAATCTTTATCATCAGACATTGATAAGTTTTTCTTCACGAATAAAGAGGTTACAGGACAAGATACACTTACAAAAAAATCATTTTCCGATTTCCATTTGATCAGACGATTAGCAGGGACCGTGAAGGTTACATATACACACATTCTTGGTCATGAAAACGGTTTAGAAGATCACTGAACCGCATTCCCCAACATAAGGATGTTGTTAGTGATCACCACGTTAGGTTGACAAGCATACCATTCAAATGAAAAGGGTCCTGACACGATGAGGTAAGGCCCAGGTAAGCAGCTGTTATGAGAACCTCAGCCCAGCGGTGTTATGTGGAGCAGGCTTGCCCTCTGAATAGAATTACAGGACCCGGCTGCAGCATTTGAGATGGAGCTACGATACGGCTGAACCTCAGGACCAATGAACTCAAATAGGACTCTGGGCGGTACTCCAGAGGCAGCTTTGATTGAAGCACGATCAGCCTTGGTCTGAATAGATGTTTTTCGAATGAACAACATTTCCAATCACTTCATTTCTTTGTTTGTATTCAGTCTTGTTTGTATACTTTTGCTCTTCGATAAAAATAGGTGAAGTGTTTATTTTGTGGGATATTCCCCTTAACCACTGTCCTACATTTTCCCTTGATCGCTTTCCTGACTACAACCCGTGGAGTACACCACCACAGAAGGCTGACTCTCACGGGCTCTCAACTTGAACCCTACCGCGACTATTCTGTACGTTTTGATCCAGTTCTTCTTCATTGATGAATCGGGAGCGTGAGCCTCCCATAAAACTTCGATGGAAATGTTTTGCAATCACATAATAGAAAGAAACTCTGACAGTTTCTCACTGGCAGTTTCTTCAAGAAGCGCACCATCACTTCTGATACAACTCTGAATTTCTCTGCAGAGCTGTTCGCCTTCCTTTTTGGCTCTTCCAGTGTCTTGGAATCTTTGAGTGTTTCAACACTCCATTTGTTTACTGAAACCTCTAGGCACGAAGTACTGGCCAACTCCACTTGTACACTTGTAGTAATATACCAGAATCGTTTATCAATAATTTATTATATGACAACACTGGCATTTTTACTACTATAATATATTATATTATCGACTTTAGAATCTTAACTTTTCCACTAAGCTCGAGTAAATCAAGAAACAATTTTTTAATAAACCTCCGCAAAACCCGCATGCTACAACTTCTTCTGCTTGAGCGGCATACCTTCCAATGCATTAGGCTGCTTTAGCGAATCCCACACGCCTATTCCCATGGTCAAAGACCGAATAAAATTTGCGGATGAAGACGTCTCCAAGAACCCATACTGGCCCTGAAATCACTTTAGAAATTCCCGTAAACAAAAGTGATATAAGGAGGGAGTACCTATTTCTTCTGGCATGTCGACGGGCATGAAACCGGACTGGCACAAATATGGGGTGTACTAAAAAAATTAAGATTTGGAGTGATGGGTGAAACGAACCAAAAAATCCACTTTTCATCGTCGTTCGTTCTCATTTTTGGGCCTAAAGACACGGTTTGTGACAAAATCACTCTCATGTCTTTTTACAGAGGCACAACTTAGCCCACTCCCACTTTTGCTCATCCTCACTGTTTTTTCCCGAGAGTCCCTTTCTGTTCACGAACTCCATCCTTTCCTCAGACCAAACTTGGAAAAAAATAGTTCAGGGAGCCCAATATGGCTTTAATTTTCTTCCTGGGTTCCCTGGGACGACATACGTCATACTGAGCAGGACTCTCCAACGCCCTTCAGGGCGATGGCCAGATCTCTGAACGAAAGCTTCAATGTATGGAATGCTATACCCCGTGCTTCTCGAGTTCACTAAACTGCACTGGTTCCTTTGGGAGGATGCAGACTCAACTAGATCCCACCCAAAGGAATCGATAAACATTTTGATCATAGGTGAATGAGCTAATTCCGCCGTTCTCTGTCTCAATATGTTCCCTATTTCCACGAGTTTACAAAATTATCGCCAACGGTGCCATCGGCCTTGAAGGCAATTACCTCCAAAATATAGTCAGAACTCTGGAGAACGAAGTCCTGTCCACCCAGAGTGAATGTGATTGGTGGAAGTTGAGGAATAGTACTGCAATCGATGAGGTACTGGTTTTCTTCGACCAGTACAGCTCCGGTTGCGTTCAGAATCTTCAAACAAACGAAAATCTGAGCAGTAGCTATAACTTTACATTTGTGAAGTTTACCATCTCGACAATATCGCTTGGTCCAGCAATAAGTGAAGTACCGGTATCAACAATGGCATCGACAGGTCCATCAATGATCGGCGTTCCCTCGATGGTGATAGCTCTCAGCTTGATTCGCCAGTATCCTTCAGAAACCAGTGGTTCCCATGCAATGGATCCCTTCAACGACGCGTATCAGGAACTTATACCTGAAACCACAAAGAGCCTTACCGTATAATGAGCAGGGTTTGTCCCACATAGAGTCATCTCTCCACCGATGGGGTTGCCTTTGTCATCACGAGCCAGGTAGAAAGCGAAGACTTGTTCCGGACATAGTGCCTACAGATTAATTTGAGAAATATTCAATCTGGCCTGAAGCAAAAATTACAAGAATTGCAAAACATTTGGGTTTTGTCATGATGCGGCTGATTTATTGTAGCAACTTGAGATAAACGACTCCATCTGAATAATATCCGTATGAGACCTGGTTGGCGAAAATTTGGTCCATAGGTTGTTGTATATTGTCCGATGAAATCGAATCCCATGCCATTCCGAGAACTCCATCGAATTCAGCGTTCTGAAATTCAGTAGGTAGGTTGGTTATTATCGGTCGCTAGGGATGATTAAATTGTTTAGGAATTTCATTATAGCACTTTAATTTGAAGACGTTGGAATTTGACAAACGCTTCTGTTGGCTTGCGGCTAATTGCAAGAAAATTCCGCGAGTTCAGAGTCCGCCTTGTTGACCGCGCCGCGTCGATCGATACCGCATGAGATGGGGGTGTGTTTTTTTTCTCATGTTTGAACTCAACCGGCGCTGTATATACCACGTATATTCATTTTTTCTGGGCATATGAAATTGATCATTTACCTCAATTGCTTGGTAGCTATCATAGGCGACATTCTGTTCATAGCGTCTTGTGGCGCAAAAGCCAACGAGGCCTATGAGCGCTGAGCGCAACCGGTTCAAGCTTGACGCAGCGCTTGACGCTTTACTCTAAAAGCGCTCGCTGGTAAGCGCTTGTAAGCAAAGAAAGTAAGAATAGGATACTCAAGTGAGGGAGGTATAACGGCTACGAACGCTTACGGAAATGTAATCAATCGCAGTTATCCCTTAATTTTCAGGGTATGGCTTCTTCTTCGATTGGACCCGAGAAAGTTGAACATCTCTACTTATCCAGCTTTCCTTGTAGCCGTCTTCTAAGATAGCTACACCAAAATGTGCTCCACCAAATACTCGCACCCCAATGTTTCAACTAGCTGTTTAGGATTGGTTGAGGTTCCTATGGAGTTGACTTACTACAAATGTGAGTCCAGGCTCGTGTGTGGCGCAACCCAGCCCTTGTTCATTGTTGGTGCAATAAGTCTGATCAGTTCCAAACTGCAAACGAAAAAATGATTATTTTAATCAAAACTTGGACAAAACGATAGAAAGCACTCACGCAGACGGTATCATAAACAACGAATCCCTCCGTTGATCCTTTTCCATACTGAACTGCGAACTCTTCGTCCGTAGGTATACAAGTAATCGATTCATCGCAATCGAACTGAGAAAAAATACTTTATGAAAAAGTTTCTATCTAAAATCTCGACCCACCTGCTGATGATTCTGGCAAGCAAGATTGAAGTCATCACAGCCAGCACATGGAACCCAAAGATTGGATGACCCCGTGTCGAACAGCACCAGGAATGTCTGAGGTGGAATTCCAATCTGGATGGTGCCGTAGTATGAAGTCTTAATGTCGAGAATTTTGGAAAGCTACAGTATGGGAGGAAAAGAAAAAGGTTTTTTGGCATCTCACATCCCCATTGTTGACTAGCGGCTCATTGAAGTCGTCGTTTCTGTAGGACGTAGACCCCGAGACGTACTTATACTTCAGATATTCAGTTAGAGCATTGATATTAACTGGATTTCGCTTAGCGTTAGTGTTATTCAAAGGTAGCCTAAATAAGTTTGTTTCAAACCACCACCAGAAAATTGAAGCAAAAATACTCACCTCCAAAGGGCATTTATACCCAGACATGTTGAGAAAAATAGAAACACCCGCAGCAACATGTCACGACGTACCCAGTAGTCTGATATATGCTTTTTATGGAGATGCTAATCGGCAATATAACGTCAAACGGCTGGACAGGACGATAATGATGCTTTAGTGGAAGAGCAAATATCTTTTTTTCTTCGGAAGTTCGGAAAACGATAGTTAACCACCGGCTGCTGGTAGTTAGTGTTACATATTTTTGGTTCAAAAGAATGACATAAAATTCCTAAGCCATCCATACCCTACTCTCACTTCCTCCCTTTTTTGGGTTTGAATCGTGTCCTTAGGGTAGATATTTTCATAGTAACGATAACAGAAAGAACAAAAAGTTTTCTAGAAGGTCCGATGTTGCAGCTCAGCTGCTTTGCTTATTTTGGGCCCCTTAAATTCTTATTCAGTCCAACCGCTCTCAACAATTGAGAAGTTCAGATGAAATAGAGAAAGAGCGAACGAAATTCCTTAGAAAGCGGTAAGGGGAAGAAATAGCAGCGAATTTTGTCATGTGGGAAAGGTACAGACTCTATTCCCTAGAGTAAATAAAAAATCAAAATGAAGGAATGCTGGTTGTCGTGATGGAGACAGAAAAGATGCTGGCACAGTTGTTGAGCCAATGGAAGCGGATTGGGAATGGGCCTTGTTGCCAACAACGGCGCGGGAATGCAGACTGAGCAGCGTTGCCGACTTCCCTCCAAACTTCTTACAATTAGAGGAGGAACAGTTTGCCAGCCGGGAGCACTACAGTCAGCATCGCTACACACAAATTCACGTGCCATTAAATACTCAGCCATAGTATGATTACTGTAGCTAGCCGACAAAGTAGACGTTTGAATGGCCGCTGAGTGTTTCGAGTTTGATTTACTGTTCACACATACTTGAGACGACATGACTCATATAATGTTACCGGACTTTGTGAAGTTGACTAACCAGCCAGCCTCATCGTCCATCATCATCATCGTCGTGGTCGAATTTTGAGTCAGAGCAGGGAACAGATGGAAGTATCAAAAACAAGAAACCGATCGGAACATCAAAAACATAGTTTCCGGAATCTGGTAATAACAAGAGCAAATGAAAGTCAGTTTGAAGGTAACCAGCGCAAAACCGCTCGCTTTGTTCAATCACCCCACCAGAGGTTGGGCACAGCAAACGAACTACATAAAGGCGTTCTTTCAAAGTTCCAGAGGGGTTGTCACAGCTGAAAATCGATATATCGATTTCTGAGGCCATGGGTACTCTGTGGATAGCCCATCCAATCCCAAGTCTTGCTCTTATCTCCATCTTAGAGCCCTGGAAATCTCAGCACGTTTGTACCCACGGAAGGAACCCTGTCCCCTATGACGCTTGCAACTTTTGAAAAATCCCAAAAACAAACTTTTCTGGTATCGAAAAGTATTCTGAATAGTCGCTGGCGTTTATTGATGCAAAAATCCACACGGAAGGGGTTTTTCACTCAGCAACAGCTCACCCACGTGTTGTTTGTAATTTATAGCTTTTAATTTAGTGGTATTAAAAATCAGTAATGGGGAGAAGGGAAGCAGTTGGCCAACATTTGCATTGATGCATCACAATGCCGTCTCTACTTTTGCGAGAAGTGTGTATTTGAACAACTTTTTTAGCGTCTACACCTTCTGCTGCACACTTGTGTAACATACTCAACAATTCCTAGACTTCCTTGCTGTCTGGCAAAACCTAAATGAGTTGACTGAGTGTTAGGTATTTGTCTTCTTGAGGAAGATGTCTCCACGTCCAAGCTAGCAGAGTTGTTTGTTTTTTAAATCATACTTCATCACGGATACAATCTAATTATAAATCAAAAGGAGTTGGTGTAACTGTATGAAAAGTGCTTCTAAACATCTGTTCGACTCAGATTTAACAACTCGCACCTCGTTATGCTTTGAAGATGGATTCTCACCCTTAAAGATAGTGGATCAGATGTTCAAGTGCGGTAAAAAAAAAGAGATGAGGTCGATAAACCAATAAATTTTTAAAGAATCCATGGTGAATGCCCGAAAGAAGTATAAATCATGACATGGCAGTGTTTCTGACGAAAAGGGGAGGCATGGTGTGTCGACTGAATTCCTACATATCAGTCGACATCACTTCACATCCAAGGGCAGTGATGTGACAGTGGAAACACCTCTTAAATGGCCTCTTAGTTCTTCATTCAACCTCGCCTTCGATTTGAATTCTTGGAATGCTCCCTATGCCAAAGGTATTGTTGAGTGCGATGATTGTTCAAGATATTCAATAACAATTTCATTCAACGACCCGTCCTCGTTCTTAAGTCAAAAATTTTTAGATACTGTAAATATCAACTTCCTGTTATCCCCTCATCCCTCATCCTGGCAGAATAAACGGTATGAGAACAGAATGAAATATATAATTCCTTCGCGAATGGCATTGGAAGATTGTATAATAAATGTCCGGGAATCGAATCTCGGATTGATACTAGTCTAGACCGCGGAGGCTTTCATTCCTCCCTAATCACGTAATTGGTACTGGATCCATCTAGAAGAACAGAAGCACTGAATTGTACATCGGCTGGCCACCGCATGTCATGGTATAGGTCACATATGCATTCAATACGCCACTACGATTCTGACTAGAAACCGAATGCGAGGCGCAATCCTCAACAGAGAATGATGAATGCCTAATGGCATTTGTCCACGGACTTCTGGCCGCCACTAGAAAATTATCCTAACTGTTGTCGATTCAGCTTTACCATAACTCCATCGGAGGCAGAGCTTGCATCAGGTGCCGAACACTCTCATACTATCGTTTCCTGTGGTCTTTTACTGTGTCCCTGTTGACCCACATTTTGTCATGCATGAGTCAAGCTCCGCTACTTGGTGCAGCATCTAAAGATACTCCGGGTAAATGCGGGAAATAGTATCGACAGCATTAGAAAAAAGTAAAACTCTCGATGACTCCATCGGCTTATCAACATAGCTCCTCCGTACGACAGAAGATTGACAGAGGAGAGCGTCACAAAAAAGAAAGTCCTGAGAAATGCATGCACTATGCTGAGCTCAGAGTAAAATTACCAGTACTCGCTATTCGAGTTATGTAAACATTGTGATGGTATTTTTTACTGGAGGGTAAGCGCAGTACACAGGAATTTGTCGTGCTGAGTAGAGGCAAGCCCACACACAATTATCCAGCGGTATCGTGAAAAGCTGCTCGAAATACTCAGGTAGCGGCTTTCGTTGCCAAACCTTCGACCAGATTTGCAGAGCTGGCGTAGTGGCAAGTAGCGCACTATCACACACTCATGGCCCACAGATCCAATCTCAGATAGACATGAGCCCAGGCCAATCAAGCCTTCCATCCCCATCCGTGCGACTTGTGTGCGTGAGTTTGCCTGAACTGGCCTGGGAGACTACAACTACTGACTTGTGCATTAGCTGGGCTTCATGATTCAAAGTATAGGCCCTTATATGCATACAGACAGGTAATACGGTCCTTAATAAAAGCCGAATACGAGGGTGCATCTCAAAATGTGGAATTGATTAGTGTCAGGGACCTTTAATTCTTCATTGGATGTTCCATTGCTTCATCCGAATCTCAAGAATAAAGTTGAAGGTAATCTTTGAAAGTTCAGCACTTCTTATACCGTCGAAAACTATAGGTGATCAACTCAAAATCTCCTTTTCAAGACCGAAGACGACGATTAGGCGGAATTTCTTTACATTGAGAGCTGGTCTTGCATTTTTGAGAGCCAGCAGAGCGTCCTCACTCTACTGCTCTTTGGCGGGAGACGGGCGTTAGGAACGATTTTGGGTAATCGATTTGCCGCACGCGGCTGTCGCGGACCACACATTCGCCGTTATTACAGCTCTAGCGTTCTTCACACAGCTCAATCGATATGCAATCATTATTTTATGCATAATTCTACTATTAGTACTTTTGTTCTTGTATTTCTTACCTGCTGCTACATCCTGCTACATTCCTTCGCGCGCGACGCCCCTCTCACCGCGACGCGATCATTTCGTTCCTACCGCACCCACCCCTCTTTGGCTTCATTAAAACGTTCTATAGCAGCGCACATCCTTCAGGCGTAGTTGCCACCTTCACTTATTCTCTTGCTCACTGTTGTCCCAGTTTTGTTTTGGATTTGTTTTTGTTTTGTTGATTGTTACATTTTAAACGTTGTCTTAAATAACTTACACGCAGACTATGTCCTAGGCATGGCAAAAGTTCCTCTTGTTTCTAGTAACGTTTGTTGAGAATTAGAGTAATCCATCGTATAAGAATTGCCGTTCCGTAAATTGCTCCGAAATGGCAGGTGCTTTACAATGGTAACACCACCTCAGCAGCTGTTTACTCCACAATGCCTACTTGATAGTCTTTCTGTACTTAATCGCTCTGGCTAATTCGATGACCTCTCGCTTCAGTTGATTGCCCCATTTCGGTAACATACAATTTCATCCTTGGCCGTATTACTAGTTTTCAACCGATTATTGCAAAAATTAGTTATCATTTGTTATCTGCAGCTGTCAGCGAATTATTTTATGTAAATTTGGGTGATACTTCTGATAATTATCGTTCTAATAGCTATTTCATTTTCTTCTCTTCGTCCTTTCCTAAAAAAAGTGGGAAGCAAGTTTGACTCTTGTGAAATACCAACTTTTTTCGGAGGAAGCTTATGAAAGTAGCGATACTTCGAAGTTGTACTACCGGTAGTCTTCCTCAGCACCGGTGATTCTTTGGTTCTGTCTTACTTATTTTACCCTTTTTTCTTGATTAACCCCTTTACTCTTCATAAACACTGACCATGGTACCCTCGCTAATGCTACAGAGTCAAGGCCGTTTTTCTTATCTATAGAGCGAGGCCCCCATAGATAAGAAAAACGTTCTTACTTCAGTCGGAGTACCTTAAAATCGAATTACGAACGAGTGTCGTGCTCATCCGTCGATCACTGATCGCCTATTGATTCCGTCTCATCGGCGACGAATTGTAATGTTCCAAATTGTCGTATCACCACTTTTTTCCTTATTTTTTCATCAAATTTATGGTCATACCGTAGCAGTATCAAACTGTCGCATGGTTTTGACAAAATTTTTACTTCTACACAAGCCTTTCCTTTCAGCTAACTCTTTTGCCTTCTTTCAACCCCTCAGTGAGACTTAATAGTGATTGATTGCATAAAATTCATTCAACTACTCGGTTTTATAAAATGATAGAAATTCCCCTCAGAAAGATACCTTGCGAATTCGCAAGTGTTCACTTCATGATCCAAGAGCCTTCCGATTTTTTCGTTGCTCTTGCTCGAATACCTTTACTTTGCATGCAATTCATCTTATTTCTATCTTTTTTTATTTCTATCTATATTTATACCATGTATATAATCATTATTATCATATTTCTATATTTTTCTATTTTTATTCATTTCCATCTCTACCTCTGTTGGGCAGCCTTCATCATTATCGAACAAAATAAAATGAAAAGAAGAAATGCTTCGAAACCTTTTCGCGTTATCAGCTGGATTAGTGATCTGTACGACCTCAGCAGTTTTGTAGTTACGATCCAACGATAACAACATCTTACTCATTTCCGATTGTGAAACGCTCCTGAACCATGCAAATTCCTTTCGCATTTTTCCTTACCCAGCCCTATTCAAAGATGTGTATTGCTGAAACAGAGTGCGAACTCTCCACTTATGGCGAGCGGCATAGTGAGAGCTTCCGAAAAAGCGTCAAGCACCTCCGACGCAACGGCGTTGAGCGCTGAGCGCTGGCGCGTGTTGTG
This sequence comes from Haemonchus contortus, assembly GCA_000469685.2. Classification (NCBI taxonomy): domain Eukaryota; kingdom Metazoa; phylum Nematoda; class Chromadorea; order Rhabditida; family Trichostrongylidae; genus Haemonchus; species Haemonchus contortus. The sequence goes on from LS997563.1 coordinate 4,747,522, forward strand.
TTGCGTTGGAGGTGACATTTTCGACACAAGGGTAGCGCTGGGCTCCTAGACCGTGTACAGTGGTACAGCGCCCCCAACGCTTTTTACCGTCACATGACAAAGTAGGAAAGTTCAAATCCATGTGCCATAAAGAATCGAGGAAACGTAAAATAAACTGTGAAGAAAATAAATCAAGAAAATAATCGTCGCCGACCAATGCGGTATCGATCGACCTGCGCCGTCACGCCGCGCTGACGTTTCTGCGTTTAAGGCGCTTGACACTCTACTCTGAAAGATATTAGTTGATCATGTCGCAGCAACGTAAAACCCCACACAAATGTACCCCGGAAATGAACAATATCGTTAGAGTAATGGTGATAGTTCTAGTGCTGGTGAAGGCTGTTTAAGACGAGTGGGCCATTTAAATAGTGAACAAAATAGGCAGGGCTAACGTGGGGCCCACACCCTGAATAGGATTCCGCCTTTGAACGTGGCCTGACAGGGAGGGCGTAATACCAAGTTCATCTAGAAAACATGTAAAAACGGGTGAAGGCTATGGATAGCATATCGGCTGTGGAAGTACTGGTTACACTCCGAGCTGTAGTGTAGTACTAAAAGAGCTGAACCTGTTTAAAACCTGTTCTGCCCAAATTCTTGTGGGACCTCCAAAGTTGGCGTAACAGGTGGGATCAATTTTTCGGGTTTTTTGGGAACTCAATGGATGCGATCGTTAGTTTTGTTAGCTGTTTCACCCATCCATCACTCCCATGTCTATATTTTACCTGCACTGGACTGTTACTGTTCCCAAGCTCAGCTTTTCCAGGAAGTCAGATATAATTTTTTTATTTTTTATGGAATGTGCTACTACAACACTGCAATTACAATTGCAGTTGAACGTACTTTTTTTCCATTTTTTCCTTTCTATAAAAGTGAGCGATTTTAATTAAAAGCGAATTTAATCTCTATTGAAACTTTGTTTTCACTTTCGCTCAACCAGCGTCGTTCCACTATTGCGCTTGACCTGCAATTAAAGTTACATTAATATAAAAAAGGATAAAGTTTTTGGTGTTGATCAATCCGTCTGAGGGATGCGCCCCCGCACTCGACTCCCATTCTGAATCGTAGTGGCGTGGTGAGAGCGTATATGGCCTATACAATGGCTTGCGGTGGCCAGTCGACGTACAAGTCTGTGATTTTATCCTCCCAGACGAGTCTGGTACCAATTCGCCAACCCCGACGGGATGGAAGGCTTGGTTGGCCTAGGCGAGCATCGATCCGGGATTCGAGCCCCTGACCGTGTGTGTGATATAGTGCGCCACTTGCCACTACACCACCTCCGCCCTACATTAATATATACGACATAATTTATCAGAAATCAATTACGCTACACGCTGGTGCCCTTCCAGGCTTATAATCCAGGGAGTAAATCCCGGACCGATCTTCGCTCGGCTGACCAAGCATCAATCCTCTCATGGCCAGAGTTGATTGAATAGTACAGGGCTCTTGATGTAGGGAATAAAAGCTTTGTCCCGCGCTAGTCAGTGTATAGGCTGAATACACTTTCGAACACCGCCACATTCTGAATGGAAGTCGAACACGAGGCGCATCTTTAGGTATTTTCTCTTCGCCGTCAAAGCAAGATTCTGATTTTGGATTGATTGCATGTTTTTCGCATTTCAATGAATAACTACTAATGACAGGAACTTCAGCCTATCGCCTTTTGTTGTTATCATTTTATTTGTCCTTTCTTTACTCCGAAATCTGTCTCATTCGGCTTCTCTTACATTCAAATTCAGAGAAATCATCCTAAGCTCGAACTGTAACGGGTCACCGCTGTGTTTCCACTGGGATTTGTCGGTCCATTAATTTAGAGGAAATTCCAAGGATGCAGTTGAGTATATACATGAAGAGGGCATTTTACCCTTTAGCGAGTCAGTTATCTAGCCCTGTTCATGGGAAGTTACCCAAGCGGGTGACAGCCGACGAAGCTGTATCAACTATTGCATCGGGTAATTTACTTCTATTTGTTCTTCCGGATTGGAGCTTAGCGGCGTTCTTCTGCTTCAGGTGACCACATTTTCGTTCACGGACCTGCCTCTACCCCAACAGAGTTATTGGAAGCCCTTTGTCGTCGGGTCGACTCCCATGGAATCAAAGATCTCCGACCCATACACATTATTCTGGGAGGAAAAGTCCCATGGACGGACGAAAAATATTTTGGTGAGTTTCGATTATGTCTGGCGGTGCTGTATGGTTCTGAATGTACGAAGAGCTCGTTTCGTAGAAATGATGAAAACTAGTATCAATTACAGGAAAGGTTCGTTCCAATGGCCTGTTCCTGTGCGGTAACGTAAGAAAACTAGTTAAGCAAGGTAAGTTTAACTCTCCACTGGCTCTTTTGTACGCCAACTGGCGATACAGCCTTGCATTTCGGCTGCTCAGGTCGGCGTCACTAAGAGGAGACTCTGTCAGCAAAAACCAGCGAATTTTTCCCTTGAAGGGCCTATCTCTGCCCTCATCTACTCCACATACTACAGGGGGAAGGAGCAAACATACTAGTAGTATGGTACAAAGTTACTTCAAAATTAACCATATCGTTTCACAACATAATCTCCTATATATTCTGCTTATATTTCCTCAATTCCCATCCCTTCTTGAGTGAGTGAAAAATCAGGTACGACTTCTGTCACGCAATGGAATGAGTTCATTACGCTTGAGTTGCAGTCACTGAGTGACTGCCTACTCCACCTGCCAGTGGCCGACTTGCTTTACATTGTTTACTATCACTGGTGGTAGAAAGGACCACATTCCACTTACAACTACCCCTTTCTAGACTGGTCTGTTCCACCCTCTAAAAGACTTTCTTTCAAACCGGTCTGAACTATGCGAATTTCCATAGTTTCAGAACTATTCCATAGAATATGATCACAAAAATGGTGATTTTGCAGGTCAAGCCGATTACACGCCAGTATTCCTATCTGATATGCCCACTTACTTCTACAATAAGACTTTTCCAGTTGACGTCGCATTGATATCTGTGAGCCCTCCAGGTATGTTGCCCAAATGTCTTGTATGAACTCATAGCATGAAATCTGCTTATAGCCTCTATTTATGGCTTACTTTGTGGCCAATAACTTTTGGACCTTTCCTATCCATTTAGATACTACCTCGTTTTATTTACAACCAACTGGTTTCTATAGTTTGCAATCTCAGTCAGTAAAATTAGACAACTAGGAGGAGTTGCTTAGCTCAGACTAAAGAGTAGATACGATAGCACCCAAATCGTCCTATGTTACTGATTCAAACCAACTCTACCAACTTCTTTCAGATGATCGAGGTTTTTGTACATTCGGACCAAACTTAGACACTTCTAAAGCAGCCGTTGAAATGGCCAGGAAAGTTATTGGTGAGTTTTATATTTGCACCTTTTGAGCTTTACAAAGTTAAACTAGAGGCGAGAATACTTCGGGGAAGATGACTTAAAAAATAAAGCTTACTTTTATTTCCATGTAATTGTAAGATTCAGTCCTCCCATCAGGTTTTACAAATGATCAGTTGAACGTAGTTAAGAGGCATAGTTTAACATTCATATTAAGCCTGAGTGTAACCTGGGATTCCTCATATTATAAGCCAATAAGACTCATTCACATTCACATTCACATTCTCCATTCACAAACGCACCTGGTTCCTTATGCTTCCAAGACATACAGTATTAGATGCTCTCTTTCACGATGAGAGGGAGACCTAAGGTTAGGAAGTCTGGAAAGTGTTTCTTAGGCTGAGATTGCTCCTGCAGTTTGGCTCCAAATTCTTGATTAGCAAGTAGCAACTCCCATTCATTCAGTACAGGCTATTTTTTAGCTCTCGTCAACCCTAAAATACCGGTAACACACGGGAATACTTTGCTACACCAGTCTAGAATCGACTACTTCGTAGAATGCGACAGAGAGCTCTATGGACCCCCAGAAGAGACCAAATTGTCAGAGGTTGAGTATTTATCTTTAACATTTTTTTCGTTCAGTAGATTCGTCTTTCGCACTAAGGTATTTGTCAAAGAATAAGTGTATGTTTACTTGTTCCAATGCCTTTGAATTGAAACTTGGTATGTAAATACATTGATTTGGGATGGATGTTACGATGTTTCTTGAATACTCTCTATGCAGATTACAAGTTGAACAAATTCTTCTCTTTCAGGAAGAAATAAAAATTGGCAAGCTCATTGCGGAGAATCTTGTGGACAACGGAGCCACCCTACAACTTGGTATACTAGTTTATGAGCCCTTACGCGTATACTAGTTTATGAGCCCTTACGCTATATTTCTTTCATGAACTTCATTCAAGGCTTCTTCAATATATTGTCTATTAACTACCAGAACATGTTTAATGAAGTCATTAAGTTCGAAATTACTGGGGGACTTTGATAGATTAGTACTCCGAAAGGTTATTAATTGAGTTATCGTGAAACCGATGTCACGCCTACCACTATGGAGAAGGAATGGATGTTTAGAGAGGAATAGATAAGCCCCTGATGGGAATTGAGGAATAATACATGGTACCCTGCAAACTTCAATCTCAGGGAAAGGCTTCAATTTAGAAGCATAGAGACAGGGCCAAATTATCTTTCATATCAATGTTTCTTATTTGAAGGGATTGGAGCTATACCGGACTCGACCCTCGTAGCTATGAAGAACCACAAGGACCTCGGTATTCACACGGAATTACTCGGTGGAGGTGTGATGGACCTGGTCAGGACCGGGGTGATTAACAATACCAAGAAGTCAGTAATGCCTGGAAAGGTCAGTGAATCCGATTTTCGTTATAATTTTGGTTTCTTCATAATCATTACATCTCGCTATCCGTATAAATTCAGATCGTAACGACTTTCGCTTTTGGAACCCAAAAATTCTACCGTTTCCTTGACAATAACCCTATGCTACGTAAGATTTTCTGGTTTCGTTCCTCTGCCAATTATCCTTGGCAGCACTCCAATTTTTAGTTCTACGTTGTTTTTTCTAGTCCAATTCAGATTTTGATTGCTGCAGTTGGACGAATCATTCCGATATAATAAGGGCCAATTCGAAAATGACGTGTATCAATTCCGGAATAGAAATTGACATCACTGGACAAGTTGCCGCTGATTCCATAGGATCGACATTCTACTCAGGTTTTCTTACTCGAAAATCTACTCGGTTTTCAACGATTTGGGTTTGAATATTCCCATATGAGCTCTAATTCAAGGATTCGGTGGTCAAACAGACTTCATGGGAGCCTCATCTACATCATATGATGGTTTGGGTAAAGCGATAATGGCTATCTCATCCAGGACGGCTAAAGGACAATCAAAAATTGTAACGACTCTCAGTGAGGTAAGTCCCTGATGATAATTTTCCACCAGTTTTGAAGAGACTGTGTACTTTTCAGGGTGCAGGAGTGACGACCACGCGAGGGCATACTCGGTATGTGGTCACCGAATACGGTATCGCATATCTTGGTGGGAAGACTGTACGCCAAAGAGCCCATGAACTGATTAAGATAGCTCACCCGGATGATCGAGAACGTCTTGAACGAGAAGCCTTCGAGAGACTCAAGTGCATGCCATCACCTTGAAGGAGAAATTGATAATTATTCATGAGGAAGTATCGAAATAAATTATGATGACTTGTTTTTGAAGTCACGGGTAACATGGCAGATTGTAAGCGAGTGCTGCTTCTATACTAGGGTATTGAGTGGTGGGTAAAACGTCACTCTCTGAAGGGCACTCCAATTTGAACCTGTGCCTCCCGAAACCACCTCGATTAGGGTAGGCGAAACCGCGCTTCTGCGCTCGTGATAGCTTAAAGTATGGAGTCTGCTACATACCTGTTGACATGGTCTAGCACTCTTTTGTCAGTATCCAGAATGAAATGGCCCACCACGAATTTCAATCCTAGTCCCTCACTAGACTTTACTACGATAATTTGCTCTCCCCTCTTCCTCACATAATTTCACCTCAAGTTAAACCACATTGGTAGGCTTGCCCTCTTATGGGCTCAAAGAGAATAATATCTCAACAAACGACTAAATGTCTTCTCGGCTCTAATTAACTTCGGGGCCTAATAGGACACGCTCATAATGGAGAATGAGCTACTTACCGCATCTCACCATCAGTGAGATCCTAGCGACCAGCCAGTCCTTGGTGCAGGATCTATATGAGAAATGGTAGTAGGATAGCCATAATTATTGCCTCATAAAGCTGCTGCAGTAGGTGAATCATCTTTTGATTCAAAGAATATCGAGTTTTAGTAGGATTGGGAAGACATTGCTTGGAAAATCAAAATCCTTTGCGAACACAGGGGCTGTCTTTTCTAACACGATGCATATATGAGTTCAACTATGAAGTTCACCCTCCCTCCGCGCTGAACTTTTTTTGAGGCGGCACTGGGAGAAAAGAAGCTTGATGGAGGGGGGGGGGGGGGGTATCACACGTTGAAATTTGCCGTGCTTTAAAAGAGGACTCCACGGGAAAAAGTCTACGACGACCACTTTCCCCACCAGATCTAGAAAGATTTTTGCCTATAACAGAGAATAAAAGTCTTGATACACTGGCGAAGGCAAATGCTTTCAAAGGAGTAAGTCAACGACTTTTGATAGTAACTTCCTCAGTCGGGACAGAATCAAGGTGGCCGTTTTCATTTGTTTATGGGAATTGATCTTCACGAGTGCGTTCAGCTAAAATGATGAAAATTCTCTGATAGATAAGTATATGAAAGTGAAATCAATCGGTATTATAGCATTGTATTCGCTGCCTTTGCAAGGTTGCAATTGATTGAGAGAGATGAGATAATGGCGAAAAACGGTGGTCAGTCTCATCTACTGATTGTTTCTGCCCAAACGTGTTTCCATCGGAAACTCATTGCACTTTGCTGTAGAGATAATTGAAAACGAGTTGAAATGCTTAAGCTCGTCTGCTTTGCTTTTTGCCATCCGGACATTTCCAGAAATATTGGCTTCCTTGCACAATAATATTTCCACTCTTTATACGAACCCACGCTGGACAGTCAACCAGTCGTCCTGGGCGAGTATCTATCCCGGACTCGATTTCCGGACCATGCGTCTATGACATACGTCACTTCCCACTACGTCACCCTACAAGTAATCAGCACACGTATGAGAAATGAAAAATGGGTCTGTTGTTTGGGTGAATTCTCCCGGTCGGCGCATACCACATCCAGCAAAATTTACCAAATCCCAGACTTTCGTTCAGATTGTCATCTCTTAACCATGAGGGGGCGGATCCATATTCGGGAGGCGGGGTTATGTGCACTTACAATTGAATTTATTACTACTGTTTCTCTAGTACTTCCCAACGAGAATGCGTGCGTACACCTGCGGTAACGGAATACCCGTCTCCGTTACCGCAGGTGTACGCACTCTCTGATGTCCGATGCCCTTTTACTTGCACTCTCTATTTGTCCATCTTTCCTTGATCACATCATCAACTGGTTAACCCCGATCATTCCATCTGGTTCTGACCTCCCAAGCGTTTTCATCGATAAAATGGATCGATTTTCAGATGCTGAGTCGTTTAACAAGCCGTTTAGCCGTTCCGATAGCTGGCAAGTTTCCAAAACGGGTGACTGCTGACGAAGCCGTCTCATGTATCACATCTGGTAAGCATACCTTTTCTGCAATGACCTAATCCCCTCTGGACGTCTGGGACACTGATAACACTCTGTCCTTCCTGAAGATAGTGACATCTACGTCCATTCACATGCATCCACTCCCACCGAACTGCTGGATGCACTATGTCGCCACGTAAAACGTAACAATCTCTCCCGAATACGACCTGCACATATCATCCTACAAGGACGGATTCCCTGGACAGACAGTGAATATTGGGGTGAGCGAAATTCTTTTATAGTCTCTACTTGTGCATCTCCAATTATATATGTTCAGGGAAAATCCGCTCGAATTGCCTCTTCATTTGTGGGAATCTACGGCCACTTGTGAATCAAGGTCAGCTACTGTTCTACAGGGATGATTTCACACAGCATTTCAAGGAGTTATTAGGGGCAATGTAATCAATGACTATTCGGCTCTGACTAGGGGATCTAATAGGCTAGCCAGGATAGATCATTGATTGAGTTTATTGATGATGATATTTATCGATGATAGGGACAGATGGGCGAGGGGAATGGGCAGAAGGGCTATTTTATCTGATTGTATATTGTTGACGAATATTGCTGCTCAGCACTACATTTTAATGACCTCTGTGAGATCTTTTTTTTTTGAAAAACAAATTTTCCAGCAAAAAATATACTTACTTTTTAGAGCTGATTCCAGTACGAACCCAAAGAGAACCCAAAAAAAAATTTAGGGGAGAATGCGGTTGGTGGGGGGGGGGCAACCCTCTTCTTTGACACTAGGCGCTAAAGCGCAGCAAAGGAGGGGTAGCCGTTTTCGCGAACATGACCGTGGAACCCCGGAAACAGTTCTTTACAACGGAGAGTTCGGAAATCGTATGATTGGCGAGTATTTAAAGTTTCTGTGCGTTTTAGGTCACGCCGACTATGTTCCTGTGTTCCTTTCGGATATTCCCAGAATGTACCACACAGGTGTTCTATCAGCAGATGTCGCTCTCATCTCGATCACTCCACCAGGTACCAAACAGGAGGTCTTTGATTTCATGAATCTTATAGTGAGAACTTTGACAGGGAAATAGGGATGCGGATCATCAATGAAGTAGTTTTTCAGATAGCCGAGGCTTTTCGAGCATGGGTGTTGATATCGATTGTTCTAGAACGGCAACCAGTAGCGCTAAGAAGATCATAGGTACGGTAAATCGGTCTGCTCTTCCTAGTTTCGAGAAAATTCTCTATAAGGAAATGTCAGAAAAATCAATCAGATTACAAGGCAAAAAAGCATTCGGCTCTTCCTGAACTCTCCGTGAGATCGGTAGTAAAATACTGACAAAGTGGGATAGAAACGATCGGTTTTAAGTGGCACCCTCAGCTGCGCCATGCATTCAACTACTCTTTTTTAGAAAGTCACTAGCTTCTGTTATGATTCACAGACCTTGATCAACCCCTTTGTAAGGGTGGTATTATACCTTACGCAGAAAAACTGACGCCACGCGAACACAACAGAAAACTGAGAAGCTCGCATTCTAAACAGATATTTGAGCTTCTTTCATAGACCCTGCTGAAGATGCATGTATAGTACAGGATCGCCTGCGGCCCTTATCGCGATAGAAGGCCTACTTCTTGCTAGTGTTTGAGCAAAGATTTTTGAGAACAAATGTTACCCTAGCAATCATATTCTAAGGATCTTGAACAGAATTTCAGCTATCATCAATCCGTCAATGCCCAGGACCTATGGCGATACAGTAATCCACATCTCACACATCGACTCTCTAGTGGAAGTGAACGATCGTGAAATTTATGCAAAACCCGATCGAGGAAAACCTAACGAGGTCATAACGAAACTATTTCTTTTCTTTGAAATGACCATTCGCAAGACCATTTTTCAGGTAGAACAAGCAATCGGGAAACTCATCGCCGAAAACCTTGTCGAGGACGAAGCCACTCTACAGTTGGGTGAGACCAGTCGCACTACCCAGGGGGATTGGTTAAATTGTTGGTTTCAGGTATTGGAGCCATACCTGATTCCACGTTGGCTGCTATGATAAATCACAAAGATCTCGGAATCCATACTGAAGCTGTTAGCGACGGAGTACTGGATCTGATAGATGCTGGGGTGATAACAAATGTGAAAAAAACAGTTATGCCTGGAAAGGTTGTTAAATAATGTCAATTTTTTGAAAATTTTCGACCAGTCGTTGTTCTATTCAGATCGTAACTAGTTACGGATATGGATCGCGGAAATTTTATGATGTAATCAATGAAAATCCTCTTTTTCGTGAGTTCTTGGCCTTTAATCTATGCTTAACTTTTTTCCAAATAAGTTCAGTTTCTGGGTATGCTCTCAGCCAGTAAAAATTGGATAGAAAGATGGTGCACCTTTTGATGTTTAACACCGAGTCCTGACCGAGTGAAATGTCCTGAACTCCCCTGGGTCCGATTCTCCTCTCGCCAGGCGTGATTCTTGCTTTGTGCCATTGCTCATTAGTGGTTCAGGGGTGTGGTGCGATTCGTGCGATTCTGGGTGCGCGCGGCAAATTGCGCGGCGAAATTCGGTGCGGTTTGAACGACTGCAGCGTTTATCATCGGGTCCCAAATTTGAAGATAAGTAGGTTAGTAGGATTGTCCGACCCTACTAAGGTACTCTACATCGAATTTGTGCCCCAATATTAGGCGCAGGAGTCGTTTGAATCATCGCGAATTTCGCCGCACAATTTGCCGCGCGCACCCAGAATCGCACGAATCGCACGTCCCCGTGGTTCAGTACTCATATACGGTACGCCCTAGTATGCCCACTTGCTCCATGGTACCCTGCAGCTCAAGTCCGAAAATTAAGTCTAAGAGCGATTTCTTTTTTTTGTGTTTTTGTGTTATTTTACATTAGAAAGGAGACAAGGGGCCAGCTCCCGTTTGCCTCCTGGATAGGACTTTCGTTTTATTGTGTTACCCAATTGGCCCAATGATAGCCAAAGGTCTCAATGTGGGCGTGTCCCTACGTTTCACACAAGGGGTGGTCAATTGAGATTTAAGGACTTTGAGTGTTTTGTTGAGTTTCCAAGAAGAATATGGGATTGCACTCGGCAGCACGAATGAGCCCACGCTTTGATCCTGCTGACATATAACCATCTTTTCTTCGCGTGCCAAAAATTCTATTGGCATCAGCCTAAGCTTTTGGAGTTTAATTTTATCAACGACTATGTTCTGGCTTCAATAAATACCCATTCTCTCCACAGATTTCGAAAGTTGCGAATGGACAAACCGACCAGAAGTAATCCGATCAAATTCCAAAATGACTTGTATAAATGCGTGTATCGAAATCGATCTCACCGGACAGATTTCTTCTGATTCCATCGGCAGTACATTCTATTCAGGTATGTTCTTTTCACACAAAGATACCACAAAATCAACATTACTTGTGGAATTGTAGGATTTGGAGGCCAAGTAGACTTCATATCTTCCGCGTCTACAACTTATGACGGCAAAGGAAAAGCAATAATCACTCTACCTTCTCGGACATCGAAAGGAAAACCGAAAATCGTCGGAACCTTGTCTCAGGTCGGTTCTAGAGAGGGTTGAATAGACGTCGGATTAAGATAAACTAACCTCAGAGCAGGAGACGATTACTCGGGAAACTTGAACAATGTGCTAAGCATGGCTTACCTTTAGGGTTCCGGTGTGGTAACGACCCGTGGTCACGTACGATTCGTCGTCACGGAGTACGGAATTGCGGATCTAAGAGGAAAAAACGTCCGTCAAAGAGCCTATGAATTGATCAGGATTGCCCATCCGGATGACCGTCAGATGCTAGAGAAACAGGCATTTGAACGCCTGAATTGTATGCCTTCGCTAGACTGAAATTGCAATAAAACCTTTATAGCCAGAAAGGCATTGTACTTCAACAAAAGACGATCGACGTGCGTTATTACAGTAACCCTAAGTAGTACACGAAAAAAGACACATTTTCACTCACCTAGATACACGTCAGAAATGAACCGATCAAACAAATACAAGTGGCAAGTATGGACAAACCTGAGCTGCATTCAGACTTGGGCGGATAGACTGACTGAAAGGACAGTTTTTGTCTATGCTTACAACTAAAACCCATCGACAAAGTTCTGAAAGCAACCCATAACATATGATTTGTATAAAGAAACTTGAATATAGCAAATACCCTGAACGCGATTAACGAGAAACATCTAAGATTACTAGTTATTAATGAATTACATCTACCATAACCCATGATAGGACGATCTGTTACAACACAGTACACAGGTCAGGAAAACAAGGTCGAGTCACAGGGAATCCTAGAGAAAAGCCTATACAATGAGCCTAATTAAATATGATAACATACTAGCTTTTATTGAATCAACAAGTGGGCCGTGAAATCACACTACACGTCTGGCAAATAAATATAATAATATACAAATAACAAATCCTAGTTACTAGCAAAAGAAGCGGACTGCCGGAATGGACTAACACCTTTTATGCGTGATTCCTGAACTGCAGCGAATCACATGCACCGGATGAGAAAAGATGATCTGATGTCTGACTACAGTCAATCTTAACGGTAGAACAACCGGAGGTGGGAATTATCTTGAGGTAAGACTCTGGGCGCACCTGGTGCTCACGCCGTATATTTGACTCCTTCATTCTGATCGGACTTGAGAAGACCGCAGTAAAGGGAAGAGGCTTGATTGGAAGCAGGTCAGATAATGCACTGAACAACCCGTAGATCATCTCGACGCGAGATCGACCCATTTACTCGTACAGTTTAATCAGGTCACGAATCTGTGTGTGGACATCTCGCAACGATATTCGTTCAGGACTGAAATAAGGCAAAAAAATTAATTAATAGTCATGCGAAAGTAATAATGGTAGCAAGTATTATTCATGTGAACGTGTTTTAAATCGATTGAGTATTCAAAATGAAGCGACATGGCCACCTCCTCCTCGTGAACAAACGAAGAATATGGCCGCTCATAACCAGCAGCTCCGATAGCAAATAGCAAAGTAATAACAGTCATTGTTGTTTTGCGTTTTCATGTTGTTCGACTTTAAAATCATATCGACCCCTTCTGCCAAACTCTATCGGTTCGATTACCTGCCCCTATTCCATCATTTTATGGCAAAGAATGGGTCTATGTTGATCCTCTTGGTGAAATGAACCGCTTTCGAAAACTGGAAATTTCAATATTCTTAAACCTAAGGTCAAGCGTAAGCTGGCAATGACAGGCTTGACCACTGTTAAAGGAGATACTATTTCAGTCGCGGCGGGGTCGTCTAGTGGGAAGGTTAGCTAAAGAAGCAGCAGGAGAGCTTCAATTTTTTGGAAAGAAGAGCTTCCATACTGCAAAACCAAAATGTCCGCTTGACACGGCAAGTCAGCAAGGCCAGTCAGTATAGTCTTTCCTTCAATAGGAAAAAGCGACGTCTGGTTTGGCGCTCATAAAACGTAGCGATCAAAGCTAAGCAACTGTTCAGGAACAGCATATAAGAAATGAGGCTGAGCCGTCCAACCTGGACTTTGTACGTCAGAGACTTGAAATTCAACCCAGTTACGTTAGTAATTTGGTCTATAAATGCATAGCCGTTGATAAAAAATTTTCATTACCGTTTGTCAAAAGACTTACTCAGCCGTGATATTCGCAACAAACTGTTCCAGCTGCTCGTCTGTCGCTGCAAGTGGCCCACGAGGTAAATGAGAAGTCGCGATTGTGAGCCACTCCTTATGGCGCTAGAAAGCAATGCATAACTCGAGCAAAATTACTAGACAAGATCAAAAAAGACGTGATAGTATAAACAGAACTAACTCCTCTATCAATCTTGCTCAGCATGAACACAATTTCCGCGAGATCTCGCCGTAATGAACCACTCACCTGAAAATAGACAGTCAGCCACGAGATTTCTTGTTAATAGAACATTTCCAATCTCACATCTTATTGTCTTCAGGATTCAGAAAGCCAACCACTATCACCCCTACCTTAAAGATGGCAGCATATAAGCATAGCTCAATCAGTTTCGCACCATGATGAACCACGAGGTCTTCAGCCGCATCCACACCAGCGTCACGGAAACCAGTCTACACGAGAAAGCACAGCAGATAACGGCAACTGGATTAGGTAGACTTTTTGAGGTACCTTCCTAGCAGAAAGCAATTGCTCAATTATGGACACGAAGAAACGGGTCACGGATCGGTTTGCTTCTTGATGATCCAGCGAGAGGCATACCATTGCACATTCAAAAAGCGCTGTTGCTACCGTATGAGTGAAAAATGCCGACGGAGCCCGAGTCACAAACCTAAACACTCCAAATAAAGCTGGGTGGAGCGATGATGGCTCATTTCCAACAGTCTCTCTAATGTCTCGTGCTATCTTTGATATCGACTCTTTTGAAACACTTCATATCACAAGTCGGAAAGGAATTGGAAAGAAATCTGAGCAAAGTTACCTCATAGCCAAACGGAAAAGATCGTCAACGGTATCAGGATGGTCACGAGGTCCATTCTCCAACGTAAGGACTGTGAACGTGCCGTGGGCGAGAGTCTGAACAGAGAACGCATCAGAGATGTAGATATTTGACTACATATTTTTGATGTAATTTGTTACCTCGAGCATAATCATGAGGCCGGGTTGTAAAGATTCCATCCCACCGTATTCATCAACAAGAATCGAAGACAAATACAGGAAGCATGAGTGCTGATGCCTTGAGAAAATGTCCATCATCTGGAAAAGTTGTTATGCAACCAGATTCGATTGATCCGAAAATTCGCACAGCACTGCTCTCATGCACTCCTACCTGAGTAATCAGCGGTTCTACAAAACCAATGGATTGAACGCCAAGGGAACGAACAATGAATCTAAATGACAATGTTTTCCTTTAGTATAAGTATAAAGAGAGAGTGAATGCATGAATAGTGCCGTAAACCTGCTGGTAAAGATGTAAAAGTGTTAGCGACCCTTAGAGAGGTAATTATAAAATAAAAGATGCCTCACATCAGCAGGAGCTTTAAAAATTGGATCAGTCCCAACAGACATTCTTAAGAGAATGTTCTTGCCAAAATGAGGACCTACATGCATGGCGAAAACAAAAGAAGCATAAGAGCGGCGTACCTGATTGAGCGACAGCAGTGTTCCACCACCCTGGAAGTGCTTTCATATCGTTTAAGGGCTTCTGATAAAACTCCGTACAGTTCTTGGGCTATGTCCAACCAAGGAGCTTGCTCAGAAACGTTTCCGTTCATTGACTTCTAAAATAAACGTCAAACGTCAGAAACATTATCGGCCACACTATTAGGAAATCAAAAGCTTGGGATAACTTTGAAGTCTAAAGCGAGAACGAAAGTCATGGTGCTCGCTTTTACATGTTTTGCGTTCAATCTGAGGAACACCTTCATTCACCACGACCAGTCACTACGTGCGTCAAAAAATCATATTAAGGTCTGGCTAATGTCAAAGAAAAAAGCGAAAGCATTGAATAACAAATTCTTACCATGCCGCCTCCATTCCATGGTCGAACCTCTCGGAAAATTGTTGCTATACGGTCAATCCAAAGAACAGGTTCGCCAGCAATTCGAGCCCACGAATCAGCAGCCCTCTCATTTTCATTATTCATCGAGATTACAGGGGTTGAGGATAAAACCTAAACAAGACAATAATCGAAGACGTAAAAAAGCAAAGCTGCATTCTACTAACCATATGTAACCGCTGAATTATTGGCTGGCACATCTCACCCAAGCGGAGACGGATACCATCTTCAGGAAGGTTCATTATGAGTATTGTGCAGGCTGCAAGAACCAATGAAATAGTATGAACTACGAAAATAGCTATAGAGCAGAAGCATTAAGAGTACCTTTCAAACAACTGGAGATAGCTGCTTCCATCTTCTTACCCTGACTCTGTGAAGATTCCAGATGAGGGACGAGCTGTACCAGGAGTGGTATTAAATGGGTCAGCTCCGACGACGATCGCACCACGATCTAAGCCAATAAATGCATAGCACTGGAAGAGTTGGTTTACTTTGAGAACTTGCTTTACTAACTTTGTCTATCGCTTCCGCTGCCGGAGCGGCAAATGCCGGTGTCACCGCAAGATGAAGAAGCCACTCGACCGCTTTTCCTGAAGACGTGTGCTTTCAAAGTGAAGCTTCAAAGTAATGAATCACATCCGACTCTTTCATTGTATTCCATGATGAGCCTGAATATTACATATTGCTTACCTAAGAATGAGGGATTCTTGCTCAACCATTCATTCGCACAACCAACGAGGTCCACCGATGTTAGTAACAGAGCGGGATGGGAAGTTGGTGGAAGACCAAGTATTGCAGTTATCAATTCAGGAACCACAACATTTTCTTCGCTAAACTAGCGCTAATCAATAAATTCAAACAAGAAGGAAGGACCATGGTAGAAGTTTAAAGACAGAATTTCTGAATGGTAACGAACGGTATGATATTCCCGATGACAGTCGAAATTATGAAAAGAGCAGCTTCCGTTTCATCCCATGTACCACCGGTTTGACTGCATCTCATAAGCATTGCGTGCATCTTCAAATAATGAAAATAACGTAAATGCATTCATTTACATACTGCAAGGTAAAATCTAAAAGAACCTGCTCATAACTATCAAAAGACTGAAGTTATTCAAAACATACACTTTTGACACATGCTTCTGTCCCAACAACGAAGACAACGTCACGAACTGTTTCCACCACCTGGAAGTAACAAGATGAATATAATGTACTCTTCAGAGCGACACCCTCATCCTCTACAAAAACACAGTCCATATCCAACTCGTTCACGATGAATGATTTTATGAGCAACACGATATTCAGACGTCATGATTAATATGTTCAAAACAAGCTGCTGTTGCCGCATTTTTGATCTCTGCCCCCACCCCCCTCCCTTTTTTCAAAAACGCTTCACCCAAACATGGTTTTGTTGCAAATTCAACGTTTCAAGCTCCACAAAAATCTCTTGTTTGAAGCTGAGATATGACAATAATTCGTCGGTAGAAATGACAAATGGTATTGAAGTTGAATGCCCAACCTTGAGCCTGAAGTCGGCGAAATCACCGTCACGGTCTGGAATTCCTTCTTCTTCAGTATCATACCGACAGTGTCGGTAAAGGGCAGTCAAGTACCTGAAATCGAACCAGCGGAAATATGAGAGAAAAAAAAGAAATTGTTAGACATGCCTAACCTTTCGACGTAGGGCTTGAACTTTTCTATATGTTGATCATCCTCGAAACTGAATAATCCTTCCGAAATCCGATACCATATATTGAAGGTCATTTCAATCAACTGAAATCCAATAGTAAGCAAATGCCTTAACAATTTGCTGTATTCTCGCAGGAAAGTGTGCGTATAGTCCGAAAAATTACCGAGTAGTCATGATGGCCTGCCAGTAAAAGAAGAAGCTCGAGAGTATAGATGCTTCCCATACTGTTCGGATCATCGCTGCCTTCATTGACAATCTTCTCCAATAATGACTCAGCTAGTTCAACAAAGATGCGGGCAAAATTTTGGAGTCTAAAAATACAATGCGAATTATTTTCAAACGGCTACATCTGTTGAATTTTGCGAGCCTAAAGAAAAAAGATTCTAACCAAAATGAATGAGAGACTGACTTATCCATATCTTCCATGGCAACCGCCTGATTGAAAGCTTCATGTAATTGATATACAGCTGCCTGAAGACTCCTAGCCAAGTTCTCGTGGGAGTGGTGGTCCTCAGCACGAACAAGAGCTGAGACTGCACATTCTGTAGCTGCATCGTGTAGGAAATTCGGCGCGTTCGGAGCTGCCTCAAAAGAAGCAGCTAATTTGGGAGGACAATTTTGACGAGCAACTTGCCTGACTAATTCTTGAATCATGCCATTATAAAGCATATAAAAACATTTTTGAAATCGGATTAGGAGTTCGAGCGAAAGGTTTTGTTATAAAACAACTCACAAGTATTTGGAAAACGTTGTTGAGAAGGGGACTGGAAGCAAACTGGTCGGTAGAAAGAGCAGGATTCTGCAGGTACGCAGAGAGACATAACAGAATCTTCTTTATCATGTCATGATCAGCAGTGTAACCTTGAAGAACTTGCGACTGAAACCAAAGTGTGATCATATGTGAAGACCACGACACCTGATTGGAGTACAACAATACATTACATCACTCAACAATCATGAACCTCACCAAGTACGCTATGACACTGGCTCCACTTTCGGCGAGTTCACCACGAATTTCGTTTCGACGATTCTCTCCAACTTTGCTATACTGAACCTCTTCTGAGAAAACTCGTAACAAAGTCAGCAACATACGCGTTCTGTCTCCTTCCAAAGCAGAAAACCTGAAAGGCTCTATTTAGAGTCTAAGGTAGACTCCGCTGTTGGAAGGGATTTCAAGAGAATCTATTTATACTGAATCATTTCGAAGTGCAAGGGAGCCTACCGTTGGAGTAGTTCATTGACCCAGTTTTTCCATTCAGGAACTTGAATGTATAGATCGGCTACAGCAAGGCATAGCTGGGTAGCAGTTGCATCCGTTACTTGGTCGTGACATGACACATCAATATGACTGAAAACAAACTTCTCAACCCCTTGAAATATTCAAAAGTTGTTACCATAAAAGTTATAACGAACGAAAACCTACCTCAGGTGTGTTATTAAGGATTCTCGAAGTGAAAGATACGCATCCTTGGGCAATTCACTGAGAGACTTCATTATTTTTTGGCGAAGTGTCTGAGCTGCAAAGCAACATGCCAAAGGGTCGCGTCGTTCGCACAATATTCGGTCGCAAAGAGTCCATGCTTGCATCTGAACAACAGACTTTAGCTCCTAAATGACGAAATCACATTTTTCAAGAACCATGGAGAAAATAGGATTTTTTGACTTCAGAAACCCCATCATTCAGTTTCGGAGAGACTATCATTCCGATTACTAAGAGAACTGTGCAAAAGTAGTACCCTAATTACCATCTCTTTGCTTCCAAAATGTCTAAAATAATGAGAAACGCTCGACGCTTGTTTTTTTAACCGTAATCGAACGATCTTCCAGAGAGCTTGACGTCTAAAAGCGCACTCGAGCGACAATTGAAGAAATGAGTTTTCATAAAGGAATCCTGGCCAGAAAAAGCAATTAATGTTGTCAACAGGTCGCGCGCCCGGAGTGAGTTCTAATGGCCCTACTTAGGTACTATAACGTCTCGGTACTCATACAGGTGTCCTGCAAAGCATGATCCTCATAAGGTGCACTCGACTAAGAAAATTTCAGCCGACATGAATAAAAATCATCAACTTACAGAGCTTTGCATACTGTTTAGCCATTTTGACGATTCCTCATTGTTTACTCCACTGTAGAAGATGGATATGTGCTGATAAGCAAGCGACAAATCTATTGGCTCAGTCATGCCTAGAAATCCTCGAATTCCAGATTTTTACAAAACTTCAACGGCCGAATCTTCACGAAGGCCAAATTCGCAATAATAGTTGCAGTAACACTATCTCAACTCAAAAAACCACACGCAAAATTCAAGTATTTATAGAAATTCACACCGGGATAACACTAGTGCAAATCTAAACTACTTAAACATAACAATCTAACTACTCCAAGAGGTAGCTTCTAATACATTAACATGAAAGCCAAAATGTCAGAAACTAAGAAGATCAACGCGACTTTCGAAGAGTGCCCGTAGACAACCGGTATGTGTTGTGAACCCTCCGGCCACACGCGCCTGAAAAGAGTAAAGTATAAAAGAGTTATATGAACAATCAGGAAGGAAACAGTAACAGCCTACACATTTCACAGCTTGCCTTTGAGAAGAGGAGAGATCTTACCATACTAGCAGCACGGATATGCTGAAGGTAGCCTTTCGCTTCGAGTTCATCTTTATTAGGAAGTGGGGGCCCATTTATGAGTAAACGTGGAGGTTTGTACTCAAATGCTCGTCCCGACATACGTTGAGAAGTAGAAAAGGACATTGATTCGGCCATCCGTTTTCGATCTTGCAGAATTTCTTGAACAACATAATACAGGATTACAAAAAGATGGCTCTAATTGTAAAACAAGCATGAAGATAAGCTGTGCACCTTTGTTCCGCTTCTTTCTTCTTGCGGCTTCCTCCTTTTCTTCGAGCTCCTGTTCAATTTGACGCTTTCTTTCTCGATCCAGAATAACTTCGGCGGGGACATTTGATTCACGTAGCTCCTCCATAATTGCTTTTGTATCCGTCACAGCTGACCTTTCAATTTCTTTCTGAAATGATAACTGTTGATTCAATGGCGAGCAAATGAATTTCACAGTTTTGAACGAACAGTAACCGACGTAGATCAAATTTAACAATAAAGCGCACATTTTCCTGATCGTGAGCCTGGTCGACACGATTTTTCATTTCCCTATCTTCTTTGAGGTTCTGCATTATCCATATTTGATCTTCATCCAACCTTAAAGCACAAAAAATTACTAGCATGTCAGCAGTGAATGATAGAATATCGAGAGACATACTTCTTCTTGTTTCTTTCTATTAATTCGGCATTTTTCTCCTTGAAAGCTGCAATTTCTGCTTCCGTTTCTTCAACATCGATTCCACAAGCAAGATTACATACAAGACACTCGAACCTAGAAATAACACAATGAGATGTCAGATACATTATACCTATGTGCTATATTTGATCGTGTTCTCCTACTGAGAACTCATTTGCAGCGAGGAAAAGCTTTGAAACTGAAGCAACCTTGAAACTGGCTTCCATCGACATATGTCAAACAACGACCAGTTCGTGTTCATCAGTATTCTAGATTAACCTCGAAAGTACTGCTAATGATAAAGAAGAGAATTCTTAAAAGACAAGGAACACCGCATTGACTTCAATTACAACTGTGCGCAATCACATGAGTTATGAATCAGGAAAAAAAGTGAGCCAGTATAAAAAACAAAATAGCTGTGAACGTGACGAAAATGAAAGAAATATGACGTCAGTCTAATGACGGCTCAAAGAAACAGGAAAACAAGAAACACGTAACAATAAGAGAGCACGGTTTCAAGAAAATGTAAAAAAATCTTGAGCTCTTGAAATCGTTCAACCAAGCAAAAAAAGTATAATTAACCTGAGAACCATCACTTCATCGATAGCTTTAAGAATTTTAGGAATAACTGTTGTTAATCAGAAGAAAAAATATAAGACCAAGACCATGGTAAAGCTGAAGTGAACCCAGATTTCTATCCCATTGATTCAAATATTCAAACACTTGACACCATACTGTTTTGAGAAAAAGTTAACTTCGAATTTTGCACGGGTCTTGGATAACAATCGCAAGTATTTAGGACAATTTTAATCGCCAATACGAATCGGAACGCAAGCCAAAATTTTAAAACATAGCAAAAGAGATTGGTCGGCATGTTCAAAAAAGATCTAACCTTTCCAAATAGTCGTTGAATTCTCGTAATGTAGGAAAATCCTCTTTCTTCAAATTGTAGATCTGCAAATTTCAGCATTAACTGTGATAATTTCTTCGGAGAAGGAGAGCAGAAAAATCAAAGAGGAATACTTTTTAGAAAATTCCAGATAAATTCTGCAGCTAGTCGCAAATTAATAAGACATCTTGCGCGAGTGCTTTAAAGTAAACAGAATACTAAAAGCTTGATTCGCCAAATTGTAGAAAGACGAAGGACCGTTGAGAGCATGGACGTTAGTCATGAGTCAATTGCTCGAAACCATACAACATTCAGTATTGCAGACGACCCTATTCTGCTGTCTGTCTACTGAATACCTTATCAAGATTAAGCGGAGCGGATATAGACGTGAGTGATAAACTTGCCTTTCTGAGGCGACGTCGAATGTGTGTTTCTTTTTCTATTAGGGGATCATCGAACACCTGTTCCCAAAAATTATTCCGACGCAGTGTTTTACCGCACACATGACAAGGACCAGCATTACGTGAGAAAAGGTTCTCGACACAGTTCCTGAGAAAAAAAACAAAAACTAGTGGAAAAGAATGGAACATCTCATGCTGTATCGAGGAAATAAAATAGCTTACTTGCAAAGCGGATGTCCGCATTCGTTCACCATCATTACGAGATTTTTGTTAGTATATTCATTAGACTTGCACTTTCCACACTCCCTCATTTTGTTGTTGTGTACTAAAAAACGCCTGATATACTGATCTAGCTTTTTAATAATATGAGATAGTGGCCGTAAAAACAGGAGACCTGTTTAATTTTTCTTCTTTGAAATCTGTTTTTCGACGAACGTTTCTTTGTGTGGATAGATGTGACTCAGAGCAACCTGCCTTCGTATTGCTTCGAGATTCTCCTTTCCTTCCTAAAGTACTGTGACATGCGAAAATGGTTATCCAATGAACGGTGCACGTGAGTGATGAACAGAATTTTCAAGTGCATATAAATTTTGAAAGTGATGGCTTCTTAACCAGCTTACGATAAAACAATCCCGTGCATACATGGAGATCTACGCCATGCTGATTCATCAAACTTCCCGTGCTTTTGCGCATCAAGCAGAAATGACAAAAACTCACAAGTAAAGGATGAAGGGATCAAGTTTTCAGTGTTAATCATTCCCGTTTGAGGGATGCGCCCCCGCACTCGCTTCCTATTACGAAGCGTAGTGGCGTATTAAATGAGTATGTGGCCTATCAATGACTTGCGGTAGCCAGTCGAGATACAAGTCAAAGACTTCATCAGGCGAGCCCCTACAAAGCAGCCGACCACGGGGGGATGGATGGCTTCGTTGGCCTAGCAGACTTATAAGACTCATAAAATAAGCCCGTAAAACATCATAGCACGAAATTCTCTCATCGTGCAGCCCATACTCCGCGAAGATGTTATCAGGGGCTGCGCCAATGCTTAACTTCGAAGCGGCATACGTACAAGAACAAAAAGCGTGATGTTTTGAAAAACACGTCTGATGAAATTTGTGCCTTCATTCTCCCATTAAATTCTTGCTCATAAAAATTTGTATTCAGCAAAATGACGGGTGAAAACTAGAGTTATTCGAACAATCTTTTCTCAAAGGTAGGGATTCATTCGCAGTTGTTAACGACCTGACAACCTGAAAAACTACTACTCATCACTTCTTGAATGTAAAACGGGATTTCGCACACACACGAAGCCGAGGATCCGCATTTTTCCCCGCAAATACCGATTCAAAATCATCCTAACCGTTTTTCTAAAAACAAACATGGTAAATTTACTTTGAGTAGTTCTTCCAGACGTATAGGATCGGTGACACCACGGTTGGCTTCAAAGTGATCTCTAATCCGACGTTTAGCGAATTCACGGTAGTTGTACTGTGGAAACTGGAAGGAATACAAATAATTGACTACTGGCGGCAAAGTATAATATAATAAAACCAGGAAGGGTCCCAACGAATGAACCAACCTTAGACGCTTCTCTTTCTAACTGCTTATATAAACTGATCCAAACACTCCTCGCAATAGGCGAGGTCATCCGCTATCCTTTAAAAAAGTAATCTGAATAAAAATATATGAGATGAAATCGACAAACACGATATGCACGAGTGCCGCGCTAATACGGCCCACTACAAAGGTAACGTATCTCTTAGCATTTAGATGATTACTTTTGATTGAATTAGCATTTTATCAACGGGGTTTCAGCGATGGTTTCCTGATTTGGAAAGCTATTCGTATGGCAACTGCAAGGAATGAGACTGCACTGATCGGGAATTAAGCCTATTGATAATTTCCCTTGTTGACTTCATGTAGCTACTTCTTGAGAGCAGAAACGGTATATTCGCTCATCTGCACCTCATTGCACGCAGCACGAAATTCATATGGCTAAATCAAACCTCCCTGCAGCTTTGAGCGTAAACCAGCATATAACGACTAGAAAAAGTCTCGGACGGACAACACACCTAGAACCACCATCTAGTTTAAAACCCATAGTAGCTAAATATCCGGGTAACGCCGGAACCTTAGGCGAAAAACCTATTAGTAATGGAGCAGGGAGTTGTGAAGAATGTCCAGCGGGCTATACATAGGTAGCTCCTCAAGCTCAAAATTTTACTAGGCAAACACCCCTAAAGATTGAAGAAGTTCTCACAGTTACTCACTGCTCAGCGGCAGAAGAACCGAGTTGTTTACCATCTTCTGCTCCCTTTTGCTCTCAAAATACCCTTTTATATTTCACAATCTGACGACCATAAATCTAACTCAGTAGCTCACACTAACATGTGAGAGCACAGTTTCCGTCCAGTGATCACGAGAGATCATAAGCCGTAGGGATCTCTTCTGTCAGTCTTATCTAGACATTTTCATGGGAATGAGCCTTCGCCCGAAAAGCAAAAGTATCAACTATGTCTTAGAGCTATGAACAATGAAGCTTTTATTCAACGTTTGCTGACTATTTCGCAAAAAATCTTTTTGAAGGAAATACTAAATGTAAACTGGATGAAAATTCGATGAGTTAATCAACGAATTGTCTTTGAGATAATCTGTATTTGTCATATGCAAGACGGGCAAGCAAAAGTTGAGACTCTATCAGAGGCCTTGCCGAAAATATGGGTGTCACACCTCTATTATAAGTGTTAGCTAAGCCCAGCAAACAACAACAACAAAGCATACTAATAACAATAACAAACAACCAATACTCCGACTCTCTGTCTAAGGAACCGAAATACACGAAAGAAAAAGCATAGAGGAAAGTTGTTCCAGAACTCTGTGAACTATGTGACACCATTCGTATCGACATACTTCGCGACTAGAAATGAAGCATATTTAACTTATTTAAGTTTGCTAAAATGTTGCACATTCCGCGAAACTGATCGACCTCAGCTTCAAAAGAAAATTGTTCTGCAAAAAACCGTCAACTTTCAAAACTTTACCCATTCGCATTGGAGCGCGGCAGCAGCTAGAAAGGCTTCAGTTCAGTTTTGTTCAAGACGATCAAGAGGACACATTTCAATTAGATTTTATTTTTTATAAGGTTCTTAATCCTTTGATAGGTTCCTATGTAGAGGTCTTGCTAAAATAGGATTCGATTCGGTAACAGACTGTTGGAAGATGTCATCTTCAGATTGCCCACACACAAACCTCTTTTTCAAGAATATTTCAAATTGGATTCTGTCGTTTCGCAAAGATATCATTTTTATTTTCATCATTCCAGCCATGGGATCATCGGATATGAGTGAGGTACCTCTGCCATCAGTTTCTGTAGAGCAAACTCCATCACTGGCCCAAAAACTCAAGGATACTTTGAAAGAAAATCCGTATTTTAACGCTGGAGCTGGACTAGCTGGAATAGGTGTGTCTGTCAGATTTGCACCATACCCTTACTCATCCAACAGCCGAAAACACCACACTCTGTTGACCCTGCTACTCAATATTTTCAAGGGCTCGCGCTGGGTCTGCTTCGCCGAAGTGCTGTCATTGGTAATGCGTTTTTTCGACGGAGGTTTATGATATCTCTTCAGATCGATAATGAGGATGCGTAGGTTTTATAGATGGATTCAGCGATCACCTTATGTTTATTGGTAATGTACATAATGTACAGTTTAGTGCTTATCCATGGCTTTTGGACTTCATAAATCGAAGGAGTGCGAGGCAGACCAGGAACCTTTCCGTTAATACAGCAATTTCACAAGCAGAAAGTGGGAGAACTGCGATGAAAATAACCTATTTACCTGGTCATGGTCAACATTACTTCGTCCACAAGTATAGGTAAAGCCCTCACGATCATTCTCTTTTATTGCTTCATTTTCAATCTTGTAACAGCTGAACACATCAAAAGACTACTCCCTAACTTGTAGATGGATCAAGGTAGAACGTCAACGAGAAAAGCAAACAATTCAGAGGAATGGATACCGTACTCCTTTTGAAACTGTTACCCTAACAACACTGGGAACGGACACTTCGTTTTTCAAAAACCTTCTTGAAGAAGCATCCCAAGAGGCAATATCGAAGGTGAGCTGCGTTTTTTATTGTCCATCATAGACATTGGTTAATTTCTCCTAGACCGAAACAGGACTTGTCGTATACCAAGCCGTCGGTCCTCAATGGTTACGATTTGGTGCTCCAAGGCGTAAAAGAGACATTGAATCAGTAGTCTTGGATGGAAATGTCGCCCAAGATCTAGTCGCAGATTTTCAGGAATTCACGACTTCCTCACATTGGTGAGTTTTTGCGATTTTATTCAGCAATTACCCGCCCTCATGACTCAAGCAGGACAATATGTTACAGCATGCCTAGGTTTTTTCGCGTTTGTAAAGGGAATGATCGATTGCCTTTTAGGTATTCTGAACGCGGTGTACCATATAGACGAGGATATCTGTTCTACGGTCCCCCTGGTACGGGCAAGAGCAGTTTCATTTCGGCCATAGCCAGCCACTTCGGATACAGTATTTGTATGCTATCACTTAGTGAGAGAACACTTGATGATGATAGGTTTGGACATATGGACCTGGTTACCAATTTACAAGCAATGAAGCACCGTTTGAGCCTTGTTTCAGACTTAATCATCTTCTGAACACTGCACCCGTCAACAGCGTAGTTATATTAGAAGACGTCGACGCTGCATTCGGTACCCGAGTGGATGCTATGGATAATCATCCAGCTTATCAAGGAATGACAAGGTACTTCAAAGCTGTTTAGTTGGTTTCTTGGATTCTGGAGTTTGCTTTTCAAATCAGTCGAGCAAAAAACGAAGACACAGAAAGACAAAAGACTTCATTAATTCGCCGCTGTTCTGAAGGAAATGTAGCTAGGTTTAGGGGTAATGATGAGCAGCAGTAGTTGATGCCGCTGCCAGACGAAGTGGCTCATGAGTTGATTCCTGAGTCCGATCCGCGCAAGCCGTTCAAGTCGTTAATACTTTTGTGGTCCATAATTATTATTTGTTGAAAGTGTTCAGCTCCCAAAATTACTTCGTAGGGCGTTGTGTCCACCGAATGTGCGCTGCTCAACGATGTTGAGTAGAAGTTGGATGCATGACGCCACCTGAAAATGATTTTAGAGCTTTGTCATTAGCCCCTTACCTTTACTTTCAAATGATTGTCCCATGAGAATCAAGTGAGAATGTTCAGAGTAACGTTCTCGGGGCTTTTGAACTCGATCGACGGCGTTGGTTGTGCTGAAGAGAGAATACTGTTCATGACAACGAATCACGTTGATCGTTTGGACCCCGCTCTTATACGCCCTGGACGCGTGGACAGAAAACAGTTCTTCGGCAACGTTACTGAGGGAATGGCGATGAAGGTAATTTTTCACGCCCTCGGTTCCTTATCTTTTGAGCGCAGTACCTTTGAGGCCTCATTTATTTGAGGATTGTAGCTTTCAGCAGTATCGTTTCTATAGGAGATCACCACGTCAGATAGTTTCACAAGGGCGTAAATAGTAATTTAGTATAACATGCTATTCTAAGCTTTCCTATTTGTGAAAGCGACCTGAATGAAATATTTGGTCATGCTCTGAACCAGATCAAAGAACGGCTCGTATTCTTTTTTGAATCAATGTTACGTGAATCCCGCTCTGGGAAGGAAGTAAACGGTGAATGATAGGGAGGGGGAAAGGATCCCTTTCATCAACAGAGCTCCTGCGCAGGATGACACTGCAGCAATCAATCCAATTTCTAGGTCGATCGCCATGAATTATATTTTGAGCGAGGCGATAAGTTTTTATAAGAAACACTATTTTACATGCATCCTTTTACGAATATCAATGAAACTCAGGGAGTTTCTCGCTCACGAGAAATGATTTTGTTCATTATTTTCAGATGTTCACCAGATTCTATGGCCTCAACCCTTCTGATCCACTCTGTCAGGAATTCGTAGCTCGTGTGAAGTCGCTTGGGCGTGAGCTTTCCCCTGCGGAAGTTCAAGGACATTTTCTGCTTTATAAAAACGCTCCTCGAACAGCAATTGATCGGATTTCAGTGGATTTGTAATTGTAGCGGAGTAGTCTTTCATAGGTATTTATTGTAGAGTTTTTTAAGCCATATCGTTGTTTGCCTATTTTTCTTGTAAGAGTTTCACTCATTGTTTCACTCGTCCTAATTAATTGCGTTAATCTCTAGCTTTTTTTTTGTACAAAATCAGAGAGAAAAGATTTACTAGTAGGAGTTTACATGAAACTTCATATGTCTCGCTATTGGTTGTCTGAATAGTGAGGGAAAATCCAGAAGTGACTGCTTTTCATGGCATAGCCAGTAATCTGAATATCTTGGTGGGGAATGTGTTGTGCTAATGAAGTAGGCACAGCCTCAGTATCCAGGAAAGACCTTTTTCGCGAGGAGGACAGCAGGAAGTGCGACGTTAGGAGGCTAAGAAGGACTGAACACATCCCGAGCAGTGCAAGCCACCCACTTTGCCCTTCCCTCTCTATGATAAGGCTTAAGAGCAAGAGCATTTCGAGCACTCCCCACTTCACTTTAATGGAACCTGGCGAAATAGTAAGGAGATTTGAAACTGACATGGTGGTAGTATCCTACACAGTGTAGTTGTTCAAGCGCAATGCAATTCTTATGTCGTACCGAGCAAGTAACGATGGTACAATGTCGTACTTTTGCTACTTGCTGGGAACAACATAGAAATTAAGGTCCCTCTTGACTTGTTGCCCGTAATCTCCGAACTTTCATTCGCCTTTTTCGATTTCGGAGTTTTTCTGTGAGTTATGGCACTATTTTTAGGCCAAGCTATTGGGCCCGCCTTCCCCATTTAGTGGACCAGAAAGGAATGAGTAATGTCGTTAAGCAGGTGATGTATTGGATGAAGAGGACTTGCCCATGTGGGTGTGTAGTTAATGGGCGGCGATCAAAAAAAGGGAATAGAGCGTGGGATCCTGGGGACCACCGAGATATCCTTACAGCCGATCATCGGGTGTGCGAACGAATTTTCGATCGCACCTAATCAAGCTCGCCTCGCACCTAGGCGCGAGCTGACCTTAATAAGGTGCGAAGACTACGCTATAACTATGCTGGCTACTAATCGAGTTAAAACCTATCAACTAAAGAGGATAATGACAGTTTAAAAAAGTTGAGTCTCTCTTTAAAAAATGAGTTTTTGGGAGGGAATATTCCAATATCAATTTCAACGGTTTTGAAAGTTTTATTTACATGAATAATAAATAAGTCAATCAAGTCAATAAGTCCAATATATTTCATTCCAAGCTCCTAGAAAATGGGTAAGACAGTTTAACTCACTTCTTTTTTCGGTATTTTCGCTTATTTGCGATATCAAACAACCTTTACAGAAGCGATGTATAATAGTTCTCTAGAGTTGTTTAGTATTGGGACTACTCTTCATTGAGAAGTCAGAACGCCTTACGGCTCACCATGCTGGCTATTTCACAGTTTTTACGGCATTTAGCAAGTCTCCAGGCTAAATTCAACACCTTGAGGAGAGGTCATCGGGGACCATTTATCTAGTTGGGTGGAAGCTTTGACTACCTACGCTTACTTTATAATGAATTACCATGTACTCTGGAGACACTCCTGTACTGTTTCGATGATTTACAGGGTGTCCTCCCGCTCCAAACTCTAGGAGTGCACGGTCCTTATGGTCCATTTCCTTCACTGTCCGAGCTTTTCACTTTTGCTCCGGTAGCTCTAGCACAACAGAATAATTTTTCGAAAGTTCTGCGTCTACACAGTCCCCTCCAACGCAGCTGGATCCCGCATCACAACCTCCTTTCTACACGTTTCCTGCGCCTCCACAGCTCTCAAAACCGTTGAAACTGATATTGGAAAAAATGTTCTTTTTTCTTTGAAAAAAGAACATTTTTTAACAGAGTCTCCATTTTTTTTCTCTCATTATCCTCCTTAAATGACAAGTTTAAACTCTATTAGTAGCATGTGCGGGCAGCGTAATTACCGCGGCGTTTTCGCACCTAATTAAGATCATTCGCGCCTAGGTGCGAGGCGAGCTCGATTAGGTGTGATCGAAAATTCGTTCCCGTACCCCCGATCATCTGTCTCTTTGATTTCCGAGTTTTTTTTTTTTTAGCGAAAGGATGAAAACTCCCACTTTTGTACTACCAATGAATCACCGCTGCAGTTGTCATATCGTTGTGGAGCGCTGTCCATATTAGTAGTCTGTAATGACTTCATTCTTGCAAAAGGCGCTTTACGATGATGTCTGGAAAGATCGTTTCGACATGCTTCTGCTGTCGTTTGGAACTTCTTATTTCACAGCTATTTGCTTAAAATCGCCATATTTCTCGGGTATTTCTCTTTCCTTTCCTAACTAGTCTAGAGCACTTCCTTCCGCTCCGTTGGGTACCCGGGACACTCAAAGATGACTTTCTGGCAAATTTTGCTCTGCTTACGACTATACTTGCTTCGTACCCGCTCCGCTCCTCCTATAAGTTGATTGTTTTTCGTGGACGACAACAAAAGGATGGTCTTGTCCAGAGATACTCGAAGATTTTCAAAAGGCCGAAAGAGCTGCATAAGTGGCGTCGTTCCTATTTGAGAGGATGGCCGTCATCGATCTAATCTATGGCATGCATGAATATATACAATTCTTTTTGTCGGATGGATAGGCTTCGGAATGGATTATATTAAGCGATGATTGATAGAATTTAGCCAATTGTATATCAATTAGGCGTCGTACTCTTTAGGTCTATTTCTGCCCCATCGCTGTCGACGGCTATTTGCAGGGAGAATGAAGGCTATATTTTGAGACCAGAACTCGTTCTTATTGGGAAAGTGACGGGTTCAGAAAGTTTTTTCGTGCTCCATTTATTATACATGCTCCTTTACTTGTCCCGGCTCCCACTCCTCCACCTCCTCCTCCCTATAGACCCATTTTTAGGAAATATTCTGAAGCAGGCGGAGCCACATTCTGAAGAAAGTAATTGATGGGACCATTTGACGTCAACGTCATGCTTCATCTTTACTCAGCACTGAATCTGATTTCTGACTTCTTCTCTGGCAGTTACTTTGGGAATAGATCAGATAAAGTAGCTCTGCTACATTGAGAAATTACGAATTCCTATCGTCAACAGTTCCGGTCATCAGTTCGGGAGATTCAGAAGAATCGATAGTAAATTCATTTGGAGGAACAGTGCAATTCCATTTAAAACTTTGCTGATTGGACTAAAGCAGGATAATGATTAAGATTTTGGTGTTAAGCAATCCCCTCTTTAGAGGGCACCCTCGCAATCGACTTTGGTGCCAGTTACCTACCCCCAGGAGATGGGAGGCTTTTTTAACGTGGGCGGATATCTATCTATACGGGGATCCCCGTCCGCTCTAGGCAATGCTTATGCAGTCATACGCATGTGTACCTCCTTCGCCTAATCGTTCAACCATTACTATTAACGAAAAAAAGTGCAAAAGTACGGAACTGAAGGAAGTGTGGGAGAATCTGACAGAACTACTTTTTTTAACTTGACTTTGACAAAACTCGGTCTTTTGTGGACGACTTTGCCTTACAGCAACAGATGGACGGCACTGTAGAAAAACAGGTTTTGAAACAGGGCTAAAAAGGTTGTTTTCAAAAAAAAATTGTAGTCATGGATGTAGTTCGCCCTTTGTGTCACTGGAAAATATTGATTAGAAGGATCGAGCACTAGCCGTTCACAAAAATAGTGATGTTTACTAAAAGCCATCTCACATTTTCGCATTAAGGTCAAAATTTCCATTTATGGCTGTAATTGTATTCCTGGAACTAGTTCGACCCTGGGTGGGCACGAATAACAGGCAGGCTGGTTTAGAGCGTCCGAACGAGAGGGATTAACAGGGTAATTCCGAATCCTGTAACTGTGGTATTATTCACTGATATGTACACCGATTTATGGCACTTAATGGTATAGGGCGAAGGTGATGTAGTGGCAAGTGGCGCACTATCGCTCACGCATGGTCGCGAGATCGAATCCCGGCTCGATACTCGCCCAGGCCAACTATGCCTTTTATCCCCCCGGAATCGGTACCAGGCTAGTCTAGGTGGAGAGAATAACCCTGAATTGTGGATCGGCACGTCGTTGTATATGCTGATGCCCTTTTGAAACGCCATTAAGATTCTGAATGGAAACCGACTGTGAGGGGCATGTCAAAAATGAGATTGATTAATGCCAAAGGCTCTATCTTCTTTATAAAATGGTAAGATATCGTATTCCTCCTGTGTTACTAATGCAAGAGTGGGTGGTGAGCCCACGGGAGCTGCATCACCGGGTAGCGCTCGCACCCGTTTTTGAGCCGAACGACCTAGATTTTCGTGAGACAAGTGGGACAAGCTGGACAGCCCACGAATCCAGCAGGACAGCTACATCTATACGAGTTTTTAGTCTAGTCGAAACCCAGCAACGAGGGATCAGGGTGGGGGTGCGGGTGGTGACCTGCGTAAATATTTAGTTTCGGAAAAGAAATAGACAGGTGTCGAATGGATAAATCCACGTTTTTTTGAAGGATGGGAAGAATGGTGAAGAGGGCTGTGAACGTGTCAATCGATCCCCAAACTTTCGATCAATACATACATATCTAATCTGCAATTCTCCCATCCTCCGATCGATATGTATCCAATCCTTTTGTGTTGTTAGAACTGACGTTAAATACCTCCACTTTCCTCATGTTCGAAGCAGCGCTGACTCCATGACTTCCCAATCTACTGAGCACCTAACCAGATGAAGGTTTTCTGCCTTCGAGATCGGAAACCAGTCATGGGTGGGCCATCCCAAAGGAAATGACAAGAACTGGGAGATTAATTAATTCAGTTCTGTGTGGCTGTTTGATGAAGGGATAACGAAGAACAGGACCTGAGAGAGGAGGGTTTTTTGGGGCCCCGAACGGGACGAATTCGTGAACGGGGGCTATTTGGAGTGTGAGCGCCCCAGCGCGGCCACGATGACGAATTGATCGTCGTCGTCGTGGCTGCGCTGCCCACCCCACAATCTTCCCTCCCCTCACACAGCAGCGCCTTGTTTTCTTTCTTCCGTTCACTTCAGCTTGGATATATTTCCTGCATATCTCCAGGTGGGCCAGGTAGCCCGAATCTTGACTATAGCAAGTTCTGGTCGCTCATTTTAAACTGGGTCTACCAATTGCTGTTATTGCTAGGCGTTGGAACAGCAGTCGGGGTTTTTTTCGTTCATTTGCTGTCTTTCGTTTTCAAGATGTGTTCTTTGCCCCCTTCATTCTGCAGGAATATGTTCAATGTACATTTTGTCTGACGTGGCGACGGTCGATTCATCTAGATAAGAAGCCCTAGGAGGAACGGTGTCTCGTCATCGAATCTCACAATTTCACAAATCAATCATTCAAATCAATACTGAGCAAAAACTGTTTCAAATTGTCGATTCTTCGTTTTATGTTGCGTAAACATCTCAGTAATCGAATTTCACTGATCCTACTCTCAAACGTTGATCATAACTTAAGATTTAACGTTCTGAGAAACGTAAGGTAATTGGTACTTTGAGGATTTCTAGGAAAGTTTTTGCTAATGGGCGATGTCAGCCTCCCTTTGCTCACGTAAACATCTCTTGCACTTCTGCTAAGCCTCTCTTGAATGTCCTTACACTGCAAATTGAGCCATTTAGGCCATTCTAAGCTTCTGTGAAAATTGATATAAGTTGTCTAATTGGCATGTATCTATAATAGGATAAGGCTAAACTCCCATTTAATCTACCAGTAAGACCTGTCCGTTCGAGGAACAATAAATTAGTAAGTTGAAATTATGGTAATCCACTCGGGACATTAGACATCGACAACTTTACTTAGAAAAGGGAGGACAGTCAATACGTACCTAGTGTGGGTCGCTTTGACAATTCCAAATCTTCGTGTTCTCTGGAAAGCTTAATTGGTACATGCCTGATGCCAATTACGATATCACGATCCTCATTTTGACGTCCACACAATTACACGACTGTGAAAGTGCGGGACATTTTTGATGGAAGTTGACAAAGATGAGTTGCTTTTACATTTCGGGGCACTAGGAAGTGCAGGAGGGAGAGAGAAGCATCTCTTATATTTCTTGCCACCTCTTATCGGAGTTGCGTAAAGTACTTTTGAGTTTGCGAGGCTTCATTGCTTGCTTGCTTCTGCGAGGTTTTGTGTGGTCACGTCTCGTCCCGGCCTAGGTAATCAATACAAAGGGTTTGGGATGGGGCAGATTGGACGTCGGCACTATGACAGCGTTCTGAAACCTGTCGTTCACTGAGGTTTCTGAGTAATAATCGGTGAAGGAACGTCAAAATAGACTCGGCCTACTTGGTTGGCCCCGTTACTCATACAGCTCTTCAAGAGATTTTTGGGTGCTTGTGATAGCATATAATGTGATCAGTCAATGAACGACACGATGAAGCAGGCAAACTGCTTTACGAATCTTGAGGAGGCGCAAGGGACACGTTATCGATCACCGCACGCGTCTTCATGCGTCGCGGTACGGCGGCTTGCGCTTGCTTCTTGTCAGGTTTGGCTGACGCTTTGATCTGTACCTTTTAAAATCAAGCAGGAACGACTAGAAAATAAGACTCTCGTAATAAAGTTGTTATGTTTAACTTAAAGTGAGCTAAAAAGTTGTGGACAAGGTGATCGAGGTGGACTAAGGAGATACCAGCCAATCCTAGGTATTTGCTTGCACGCATCGTTTCCTGAATGGTTGGCTACGCCCCGTTCTCTCCGTCCGTGCACGAGGAAGTACACGTCGTTCACCTGTCCGATGATGAGGTCGAATGTTTGCTGAACCGGCTAGGAGAGTTCTACATAACCCGACCCTACGCTTCCAAAAAGTGCCCACCCGAAGCTCAGCAACTCTGCAATTTTTACTAAGACTGCATTTCGACTTGGAATCCTAGCCAACAAGGTTTCCTAGTTTCCCGAGTTTGTGGTAATGCATTCGAAAGTTATTTACCATACATAATCCATCAGAAACATCCAACTCGGCTCTTCTTGCATTACTTTAATGAATACTCTCTTGCTTAATGCATATGCATCGTCCATGCTTATATGGCCGCATGTTTTCTTGCATCCGCTAGTTAATAATCGTCTTATCGCAGCAACTAGTATTTACTCGAAAGCCTTTTTTCAGCTTGTTCACGTCACGAGCCTGTACTTCATCATGAGAGTCGTGCTGGCTATGACATTCATAGCCATGATATTGGCAGACGATAAGTCGTTTTGCACATCAAAATGTGATGAAAAGTATCCTGAGGGAGAACTGAGGGTGAGCTTTGGTTCATTTCTTTTTCACAACTTCCATATTCTCCCCGCTAACATGGTTTTTGATTCAAATTTCAAGCATATGCTTTGCATATCGATGCGATGCTCGTTCACCAAAATTTACATTAATGCACATTTAGCGCTTATAGATTGAAGAGGTTTTTTTCCATAATTCGATAGGATGTAAAACGATTGCATGACACCGTTTTTTCACTGGGAAAACTTACCAGCCATGAGTATTCGTTCAATGACAGTCATGATATTCGCTTCCTGAAGGGATATTTTTCTTCCGCTCTTCTTAGAACTATTCATGACCTCCGCCTGTTTTCCCAAGCTGTACCGGACAAAAAACCCCACGACATCTTTCATAAATTTGAGTGAATTTGAGTGAAGTGAAATGTACACGATGTACCCGAGCTCTCAAAATTCCAAATTCACAAAACTTCGGTTGTGCATAGGCGAACGGTGTTAGGATAGTTGTTTAAAACATCTGTGCATCTAGTCCAAATAGGAAAAGGAAGAGGGAAAAAATCCAACACAACCATGTCTATTCAGACATTTGAATTCGATCAATTCCAGGCTATACTGGAATTTAAAGTAAACCACCTGGTGTCCCATGCTCCCACTCGTTATCGATTTTGTTGGCGTTCTTTGGACAATGGGAACAGCAAAGTACAAAGCTGTATGAAATGAAATGCTTCGCGAGATAGTGTGAATCCAGGACCTTTTTATAATATGAGAGTAGGTTGACGATGATAAAACGAGAGTTAATATACGCCCACACTGGCGACACCCTTTCAAGATCATCGAGTTTGAATGCGTATTGCATTCATACGGTGATTTGTGGAGGCCACCGAGCCGAGTGGACAAGTCAGTGCTTCATCTCCTTATCAGACGAGTCTGCAGCTAATTGGTCCACTCACTGTCTATCCTCCGCTTCTTTGTTCTTATAGGACCGCGAATCACATCTTAATGCCCTCTGGGAACGTTCTTCCGCGTTGGAGGTTTTTTCATAGATTAAGTTCGAAAGCCGTTTGTAAGCGGCTTTGCAAGCCACTCTATACTTACAGCCAGCCATATATCTTAAGAAACTTTAAAATTTAGATCCTACGCATGTTATAAAATTTTCTTCCCGAAAGATTGTAGATTCAAATGTTTCACAACTTGTCAAAGCAAAACATTGTTAATTGTTTTCATACTCTACAAAACTATCTAATTGGGACCTACTTCCCTTATTAGCTTTCACTATGAGTGAATTTTTTTCAAAATTTTCAAAAAAGTGGAATTATAGAATGCGTGCCATGTGGGTTGCGATGAGCGCGCTTCCATTTCTGCTGGACCTTTCGCATTCGTCGATTGTCAACGTGGCTGTGATAGCAAGTTCCTTGAGGATAACGAAACCAAATCCGAAACCCATTCAGCTTGCACCTATGCCTGCCTACTACCGATGACCAGCAGCGTTTTCGTAAGTCTATCTATTGCATTAGTGAATTTTCTGGCATTTTCCCTGTAGAAGATTAGTAACTTCCCATACGTCAATTTTACCTTTCACATTTTTCATGTTCGGAATTTCTCTCAACCATTATGCGCACGAATAGACTTTTCAAAATACTAGTACCTTAAATATGATCTCAATATTTAAATTCAGATGTCAGTGAAATACTCTGATGATGGGAAGCCCGACGTCAAAATAGTCCGCAATAACAATGGTTTCACGTCAGTAGAACGCCCTGCACTCGCAGGCGTTTCTGATTTGGACAGATTCATTGCCAACGTCTTTGGAGATCTGAATCGTCAGATCCTTTCTGTAGAGAATCCTATGAAAGTGGTCTCCGAGTCACAGAATGAACATCCCACATCAGATGATGAGAGGTATAGAGTCTAATTATTTTTATGGTCTCGAGACATTCATGAAGTTAATAGACCTTTCAGCAGTCCTGATTTGTTTGGAACAGCACGTGCTCGTATGGCGGCAATGCACAACCGAATGAATGAAATGTTGGCTGCATTTTCACGACAATTTTTCGAAGGTATTAGGCGTAATATGCAGCACCAGGGTCATGTAGCTGTCCATAGACCGGCAGAGCATGACGCTTATGCTCATATCGGTAAGTATAAATCACAGGTCAAAAGGATCTTTTGTTACTAGGAACGGTGGAGTTCGGCAGTTGCTTATTGAACTTTTTATAATTTTGTTATCACCAGGACCTGAAATCGGCAACATTCTATCGAATGGGGAGCCGATGCTTCTTACTCATCCTACCCATGGTGATGATGGGACCGATTCTAATGAGCGATCAATCAAAGGTTCAGAGGTATCAATTATACTGAGCGAAAAGTTATTCTCATTTTTCAGTAGTTCGTTATCAGATGTCCTCTAATCACCCTCCATCAGTCTTCTACTGGATAATGATAGTCTTTGGAGTTGGAGCTCTGCTACTTACTCTCTACGCTTCTATCATCTTCTTCCGTGTCATGCGTTCAGCGGCTTACAGAAGGATTTCGGTATTACTTTCATAAATTATTCTACCAGAAAAATGGAAAACTCTCGAAAAGCTGAATGTGCGATCACAAACGTTTTCGATTCAGACTGATGTTATGGCCGGTCGATGTCCTGTTGCTCCTTCTGGTCCAGGTCCCATTCCTGTGAAGAAGGTGCCCCTTGACGGCTGGGTTGAGCGTAGTGAGCCATCTGGTGTGCCTCCACCGGCATATGACCAAGTTTGTTCAAGCTATTGAATTTGATAGCTTTTCTTCCACCTTTCTTAAATTTCGCTCGCTAGACATATAATGTAATAGATGATAATTTTTATCAATGCTTTTAAGCTCTGAGTTATTTGTTGTAGGTATCGATTCATTCAATCCAAAAGCAGAAACCGTCTGATACTACTCAGCAGCCTCATGCAAGTCAGCCCGAGTCGAGCAGTCCATCAAGCGATCAGAAATAACTTCGCTGCATAATGTTCTCTAATGCAATTTTTTTCTGTTTCCTTTTACATAAGGATTGAATATACTTATGAATAATTCGTGTCGCTTGACTTCTCTCTGTTGTAGTGCTTGTTGTGATTCCTGATACATTCTGGTGTGTGTGGTTGGTTATGTTTCCGCTTCTGTTGCGATTGAATGAAAAGCAACGGAACAATATTTGTGAATACTGTTCATTTAGTTGTGTAAACTTGAGTCATAATATTAGATATCCTCTGAAACGGTTGTATTGGTACATGTATAAATATTGCAATTCTTTTCTATCCAGTATAACAATAACAGCTTGGTTACTGTTAGATACTTTGGGTTATAGTAAGTATCGTAATTTGAGCTGCTACCAGCTGAAGACTCTAGCTCGAATATTTTCTAAGTGAACTCCTTCATTACAACGTCATGTTACCCTTGTGTGGATTTCTCCGGTCAATGAAGTTATTCTAATATTCACTTACACATAGGATGAGTAAAATGAAGCTCCTTGATTCTGATGATGACGAGGACGTTGAGGGGACATCCAATTCGTTGGAAATAAACAAAAATTATGCAGAGCGTTATGAGAATTGGAGAAGATTAGAGGAGCTACAGAAAAGTGTGTTTGTTTTCTTTTCGTTGTAAAAACCATCTGGTATATCACCCCCAATAGTTGGCGTGATTACTCTTGAAAGCTTTTCAGTCAAGGATAAGTATGGCGATAATCTTGATGAGACGTCGTCGAGTGAAGAAGAGATGGTGAGCTTAAAGCTGCTCAATCACTGCGGGCCCTCAAGTTTTTTCTTCAGGAATGGAGTGCAGCAGATGAAATGCAGTTCTTGCGAACGCTTAGCGCTTTGAAGGACAACGATAATGCCATTTATGATGAAAAATCTTCTTTCTGGCAAAATGACGATGAAGAAGAAGCAGGTTCTCGGAAAAAGCTGAAAAAGAAGGACTTAAAGGAGAAGCCTATGTATCTGAAAGACTACGAACGGAAATTAATCTTGGAGAAGGGAGGGTAAGAGCTGATTCGCTTCCACTTTTGAGTTTATTCGATTTTTTCGAAGTCTACTTCACCAAATGATCGGCTGTGATAAATTACAAGAATCTTATTTCCTCACAGCATCACCTCCGCCTTCTTCCTAATCACAAATTATGTCCAGACAAATTGATGAGAGCGATGAGGAAGACGGTGCCAAAAACTCGAATTACTTTGAACAACAGGAGCAGATAAGGAAGGAGTGAGTTACCGCTGTTATAAAAAAGTAAAAATTAACAACATATTTTTCCCTAGACTCCGCCGTGTAGTAGAAAGTCATGAGGGTGGCAGTGACTCTGATGGCTCAGACGGACTGCTTGTTCCTAAAGTGAAAACCAAGGAGGAAAAGGTTCTGCTGAGTTTTTCTTTTTTTTTCTTGGCGGGGGGGGGGGGGGGTTGAGCGATATTTTCTGATTATTGTGCTTTTTTTAAGGAAGCGGAAGACATCGAGTTCTATGCATGGATGAAAACGCAGGATTCAAAAGAAGTTAGCGAAGATGACTGTTTGAAAGGACTCAAAAAGGTAATAATTCTTAATCAACAATTCTTTTTTTTTTTTTTTGATTTACTACGAAATAGCTTTCTTAGTCATTGAAGTTTTCGTAAACCAATTTTAGGCCTGGAAGGACCCGAATATAGACGAAGGAGAGAAATTTCTGCGAGATTACATTTTGAATAAGGATTTCATTCCCGATGTAGAGGACAAGTATGATCTTTTTCAACAATTTTTCATTCTGTATTTCATCCGCTTATATTTCCCTAGGAATTAATTATGTTCAGAGGAGTCACTGTCGACGACATACAAGAGATAGAGGAAGATGAAAAAATGCTTGAAATGCAGCGAAATTTTGAACACAAATACAATTTCCGTTTTGAAGAGCCTGATCAGGAATTTGTACGTGTGATTCTCGACAACCATCAAACATCAAAATTCG
Source organism: Haemonchus contortus (assembly GCA_000469685.2). Lineage (NCBI taxonomy): Eukaryota > Metazoa > Nematoda > Chromadorea > Rhabditida > Trichostrongylidae > Haemonchus > Haemonchus contortus. The sequence continues at coordinate 4,787,149 of LS997563.1, forward strand.
GTGGTAGTAATGTCATGATTCAGATCAAACAGTATCCCAGAACAGTGGGTGATTCTCTGAGGCAGAGCAATTCGAAGAGAAAGGAGAAAAGAGAGGAGTACAAAGAGAGGAAAGAAAGGGAAAAGAATGAACGGAGGCAGGTATGTGGATTCGAGTAAAAAGTTCTGTGTTCTTATTTTTCTGCCTTTTTAACTTCATTCTTTATAGGAAATACGCGAACTGAAGAAGATGAAAAAGGCTGAAATTGAGAAAAAGTTGGAAAGGCTAAAAAAGATGGCTGGAGACGACATTCCCATAAATGTCGATGATCTCACGGGTGATTTCGATCCTCGAGAATATGATAAAAGAATGGAGGTTTGTTTCTACATCCCCTTTTCCCTATTTTTCTCCTATGCAAACTACTCTACGTGAAATTCGTTTTAGCAAATTTTCAATGAAGAGTATTACGGTAAAGATGACTCAATTGGCGATCAGGACACTGAGAAACCCGTCTTCAGTGACATTGATGTTTGTTTTTGTAATCCTCACTTATTCGTGATTGCATGCGTTGCCTCTAATATTAAGTTGCGAATGTGCATCTTCAGAGTGAAGTTGAAAGCGATAGTAGCGATTACGACAAATTCCCCATAGCGACAGCATCCGAAGAAGGTTCTTCGTTAAAGAACGCTGACGAAAATGATGACAACAGTGACGAGGAAGTGAGGGGCACCGGGAAACGTATGTTATAGTTGTGTTGTAAGCTTTTAGTTCCCACTTTTATGAATCCTAAAAAATTTTGCAGAATCTCGACGTAAAATGAAGCGTAACAGCAAGTTCCGAGAAGCTGTGCGAAGGAAAAAACCGCTCTTCGATCCTAAAGAAAAAACCTTCGAAGAATATTTCAATGAGTACTATGCTCTTGATTATGAAGATATAATAGGTAAGAAACCATTGAAACATTCGGTTCTCTTCGGAGAATTACAAATGTGGCGCATATTTTTTTTGCTATGTGCCTTTTAATGTCAGGTTTCCTGCCCAATGTGAATAAATGAGAGAACAAATGAAGCTAGGAAATTTGAGAAAGCAGCATCTACGCCCTATGACGTGCTGGAGTAATTGCTCAAACATCACCCTTTTTTCATGGAAAAGAAGAACTATCGTACTGGAGGAATGAATCATTCTTGGTTCCTTTTCCTGCTGGGACTCATCGATCTTCTCGCCTTTCCTACCATTTTTCGTAACACAACCATTTTCTATTCAGGTTGTGGTATTCTTTAGAGGATTCTGTGAAAAATAGACTGATATGCTTTTCTAGCCGGATACCTCTGCAAATTGTTTGAAACGTCCTTTTCCCTTACTTGCATGGATTTTGGGTGTGGAAGGAACTTGCATCAATACTAGATAGCAAAAATTAAAAGCTAACAAGCTTTATTCACCTTTCAAAAACTTTTTATGGTTACAAAAGTGAAATTGAAATGGATTATCAAAGACCTCACGTGAAAATGCACTGTCATGAACGTTCACAATGGATGTGTGAAGTACTTCAAGTTACTGTTCTTCCAGGAGATCATCTCACCCGCTTCAAATACAGGCAAGTTGTGCCAAATGACTTTGGCCTGTCCGTGGGTGAAATTCTGTCAGCTGACGATCGACAGTTGAACGCTTGGGCCTCTCTCAAAAAGGCACGTTCAATATTGCCTCGCTTATGCTTACCTTTTTTGTAGCAATAGTCGTTTCAGGCGACTGGTTACCGAAGTGAGCACGAAGAACTAGTCGAATTGAATCGTTACAAGAAAAAAGCTGCTGATTTGAAGAAAAAACAACGCATTTTCTCTACAGACTTCGGAGGGTACGAAAACGCTTTACGCGGCTATTTACACGTCAAAATTTATTGAGATTAGATGTCATACCTATTCTAGGAAGAAATCCAAAAAGCTTCAAAGTCAACTTGTGGAGAATGAAACGCCATCGAGCAACGTTGAGGTCAAGAAGAAAAAGAAGCACCATAAGGAAGCTGCTTCTCAAGTTGCTCCTCAGGTTTGGTCTTTTCCCTTCGTAATTATTAGATATGTTCTTACAGCCACATAAACGAAGGCTTTCTCATATCATAGTGCTTCTTTTTTATCCATGCACGGTTCTTCTTCTCTTTTTCATTCTTTTTTTTAAAGTCCATGCATGCTTGCAATTCGGTACCGCTGTGACGTGAAAAAGCTAGTGATTCATAGCACCCGATGCGTTATCATTCGAACTTGTGTGTCTCTTTCAATTAATCTTTTTCAAAAAAGCATGCTTTGATATGTTTTTGTCCTCTCATAGGGGGGAACATGCCCGCTTCTCGATAATTTTCGAAGACAGATTGAAATTGCAGTTCATATTAAATCAAAGTTGCTTCTATTGCGTAAAAAACTACGGATATAATTTAAAGCCAAAACTCTGCCAGAACAAATCTTCTCTTCGTCTTTAACAACAAGATGCTTTCATTGGACTGACTGGAGTCGGAGTTGCAACTCATAATTCGTTGTTCTTGTTTTGCACTAAATCTCTCTCTCTCCTGTCAATCTTTAGTTGACTGCAAGCGTATTCCTTCTTGTGTATAGCCACCTCCTTTTGCGCAAACCCACGCTTTGTTACCATGGTCAGTCGGCATGTTTTTGAAGCATCATTAATTAATTAATGCGAAGTTGCTGTTGCGCCAGCGATGATTGATTGTGTAGGCTCCAGCAGCAAGGGAACAACATCTGTAGCTTGTAAAGTAATTTATGTTATTCTCATAATCAAATCCCTCTTTCCTTTTGTTCGCCTTTTTTGATAGTTCTCTAATTTTCTTTTAGTTGAACCTGACATTAATGTTGAAGTTTTACCATTATATGATAGACATGATGCCAGTTGCCCTAGTTTGTAGGTGCCTGAGATTTCCGTATGCACTTGCTTCTTTAGAATTTTGGAAAGAATGTGTTGGATCTAACCAGGATCGCTATCTCTTAGTCGTCACCTTTAATGATCGATTGAGTCCCAAAAAACTTAGGTTGCGTAAAATGTCTGCCAAAAGTTTCGCAATAGTCCAGATTCTTTGGAACACTATCCACGCGTTTAACATGTACGACCACCTCTTCTTTGCTTATTTAACCATATATGACCGGGCTGTCTACCCTTTTTCAATACGTACTTCTTTCCAAGTCTGGTCGCTCTGTTGCTGAAACCCATTGAAACTGATGTTTCTTGGCCTTAAAGGCTTTCGAAGAGGTGTAAAGAAGTTCGATCTGTCCAGCCGTTTGCAATGTCATGAAATCTCTTGATGTGTTATGTGCATGCCAAGGAAGTAGTGTCATTTTAAATTTTTTCTTTGATGGAAGCTTCCAGAAGTCCCAAGGGGATTCTGACCACTGAAATTTTCGGCAGACGTTTTCTCAATTCAATGAAAATGAATACTAACTTGCAGATTTACTTGCTTTAATTGAAAAATTGCTTCAACAAACATTATCTTTTCACTTTGTTGTGTCCTTCAACTTTTTTGAACATCGGCGCTGATTATTTTCGCTTCTTCATAGTCACATTTGATAAATGTATTCAAATGGCAATTATCTAGAATTATAAGCCATGTCCTTCAACCTTGATTACAACTACTATTAATGGATGTAACGGCATTTCTTTCCTGAACGCACTTTCAGGGCAAAGTGGAGACTACGGTATTGCAAGCAAACGGAAGCGGAGTAATGGCATCAAATGGTGAACAAAAGAAGAAAAAGCGAAAACGTAAAAGGAAGTCTCACGGTCTCGATTCCACTCAGGCTGGTCAGGGTGGTGAGACTCAGCTTGAGGCGAAGAAAGCAAAAGCTAAGCATTCATCGACTTCAGAGAAGGTACCTTTTTTAATCAAAGATCCGGTGTTCAGCAAATATGTTTTCTGATAATATATGATATAGAAGCGAAATGTGGAGGAAATCAATATTGCTGACAGCCGTCTTCGAGCCTATGGACTGAATCCAAAGAAATTCAAGAATAAACTTAAGTTTGGAAAGAAAAAAGTTGAAAACTCCGGTTGATTTGTTTGTTTGTTAGTTACCAAGTGTACACAGAAAGATACCACATGTATTCTTCGCTTTCTGTTTGCTCACAAATTTGTTAAAGTTGATCTATTTGTTGAAAACATCGTTGTTAAATTTGTTGTCGAAAAAAGATTCTTCTATGTTTGTCAAACCATGAAACGGTGGTCTGATTCCATGAATATACCGTATTGTGCAAGGTTTCAGTTTTGCCATTTTGTTTATGTGATCAGTGCACTTACGTTTCAGATTTTCGAACATAGTACTGCCATCAGCTGGGAATTTTCTCTTGATTTCAAAGCAGGTTCGTTGAAATTTGCAAATTTTCTCTCTAACTTTCCTCTCAAACTAGACCTGAATTCGTATTTTCTTTCCAAGTCGTTGTTGGTTGATTGTTTTAGATTGTTCAGAAATATGGGTGGAGTTCTAAGTTATTTTCGTGGTCTCTTTGGACAGCGTGAGATGCGAATTCTAATTCTGGGCTTGGATGGTGCAGGAAAAACTACTATTCTATACAGACTGCAGGTATACCCTTGGTTTAGAAGTTCATGTATTGATATCTATGCCTAATTATAAAAAATTAAGGTTGGAGAAGTTGTTACAACTATCCCAACAATTGGATTCAATGTTGAGCAAGTGGAATACAAGAATCTCAAATTCCAGGTACTTTTCTGCCGTTTTCGCTGAATTTTGTTCCATTATGTGTTGTTTATGGAACTTGTACTAGATATGTGTAAAAATACAACCTTCGTATTCACATATATTTTCGTGGAGAGATCAAATGAAATGAACACTTTATTTACCCTTTTAAGTTAATTACTTATACATTAAGTGAACATTTCTCAAAAGAACCAAGAAAACATCTACCTTTCTGCGACCGTTTATTCAACCCCAGTGTTTGATCGAAATCGCTGACTAGAAGACGAAAAAGATCGTTATCAAGATTTGTTTTTGTAAGTTAAGTTGAGATCCAAATAACCATTCAAATGCCGCTGCTAGTACTGATTTGGGGTCACCCGATTCACCACCACTGTCCGCTTCTCTTTCTTTTTTTATTTCACTTTTGCTGCATTTTTAAATCGCAAATATGGAATTTCTACAACAACTTCGATGGTAATTCTGATTTTCTGGAAAATCTGGCTCATCCTGTATATACCCAGTCAGCGCATCTCATTAAGGTGTGGGATCTTGGTGGACAAACGTCAATCCGCCCGTACTGGCGATGTTATTATGCAAATACCGACGCCATTATTTACGTTGTCGACTCAGCAGATAGGGACAGGGTAAGTAGCTGGTTCCAAGAAGAGTAATTTTGCTTACTGAATTCATTCTTTGCAAAGGTTGGAATATCCCGGCAAGAGTTGGTGGCTATGCTCCAAGAAGATGAACTTCAAGGCGCCATTCTTGCGGTCCTTGCCAACAAACAGGTTGCTTTTATGGTACCCTACTAGTTTTCAAAGCAATTAAACAAGCTTATAGGATATCCCCAATTGCCTGACGCCTGCCGAGGTCCACAAAGCACTAGGGCTCGAGGCCTTGCGAAATAGGACGTTCCAGATCTTCAAGACTTCCGCATCAAAAGGAGAAGGCCTCGATGAAGCTATGGAATGGTTGGCCAACAATTTGCAGCAAAAAAAGTAGTTCTATGAAAGCTTTCGACCAGTTATCAATTGACTGCTTGTACTCCGCATTAGTTACCGGTCTTCATTGTTTCTCGTGCGTTACTGTGTTCCGAATCGCCAAATTGTCCAATTATGTTCGATCGTTTTTAATTTTAATTTCATTACATGTAATTTATCAGTATCATTACGAGAGTATATGAGCAGTTCCATTTTCCTTCGTCAGGGACCGCGCTTATGGCGTGTTAGGCCGATCACTGAGCGCCTTATCTCGCACTTTTGCCTCTATGCGTAATTATTTCTATTATATATGTTTCTGTGAGCGTTGTCTGTGATTTATTACTAACATTATTTTCTATTATCTCGTAATTCTATAAGAGGTCTTTCTCTTGGTTGTGTATGATTACTTTATGGGCTGGACAATATGGAAGCGCTTTATGGAAGAAGGTGGTTCAGTAAATATGAAAAGCATGCAGACAATCCATAATCACAAAAAATTTCCTTCGTATTGTACAGCAGTATCAAATGGCCGAGATCCCGGTGATCCAATAGAAGCTTGAGGTTCCTATTTTTTTGACCGTTTCGTCTTTGCGCCATACTTCGCAGCCAGATTATCGAGAAAGGAATCCGCACCGGAAGCGCGTTCAGCTTGTCGTTTGAGAATGAGCTGTTGCAGGTTACCGTCACCTTCCTAGAGATGATTTGCTCCACTTTGTTCAGGCGGAACAAGGAATATCTCTCTTACAAGAAAAACAATCCAACAACACACCTTCGCTTTAATCTCCTTTAGTGCTTGTTCTGCTTCAACAACCTCTTTCTCAGCCTTTTTTCTTCGCTTGTTTGTATTAATCTGAAAAACATTGACATTAAGGGGTAAAACGAGAATGCTATGTACACAGTTAGCTGTCAAAGCTTATTGCATGGCAATTGTCAATTCAATTTAACGTCACCTTATTTGTTGAAGATTTATATTTGCCAGTTTCCTTCAAGACGCCTTCACTGATTTTCTTGTCAATGATTGCCTGAAACATTACTAGTAAGGAAAAGATACGAACAATTTCATCGTCAACTGCTAAATGGGTAAGTTATCAGCATAAATACACAAGCCACACCAGAAGGCATGCAAATTTTCTACAAAAAACTCATTGCTGATTACTAAGGAGGACACGAAAGGTGTGACGGGCGTTTCACGAGAGTCGGATAAAGCCTCAAACTTAGAGACCCGCACAGAAAGACCTCCAAACCCGAATAAGATAGGCATGGACCTCCGACAAACTACTTTCCCTTTATGTAAAACATTGAGCAAGGTTCAGGCATGACCTGCGTGGAATCATTCACTTCACGACTCCAACAATATGTACTAGGGCGTCAACGTCGTTGTCTCTGTCTTGTGAAAGAGCTCCAGAGTTGAGAACGCTACCATTTCCTTCTTCGCTTCTAATTAATCGTAAGCATTCTTATCTTTGACCATAAGGTGAACAAACCTTGATCCTCGGTTCGTCTTCAAATGTAGAACACATAATTGAGTTCATTATCATTGTCATGTCTCCTTTCCACGAGTTGTAGGCCACAACAATATCGTTCTCTTCCTCTTCGGACCCTTTACGACATTAGCTTCTCCACATGCACAAATAACCGAAAAAGGGTGACATACCTTGGTACTGAGCAGCGAACTTCTTGATGTCTTCGACTGTCACTTTCTTGAATACCTGTCTCCAAACATTTATGCTCTCCTCGTCACTCAATACGTTTTCGTCATCAACCACTCCTGAAGTGTGTAAGTCGTAAAAAATGTCACTATGCCATGCTAATAGTCAAAAGACTAAAGATGTGATCAATCCAGTTCTGACTACGCCCACAACTTCAGTGTTTTTCTACTCAAAGATGAATATATTACGATGTCTGCGAAGCTGGCTCTGCTGGCAGGAAGGCTCAGTTGATCTTAGCGGGATCTGGTGCCTGGACCTGCGCGGATGTTGAGAAGCTCGACAGTACTTCCAGCTAACATGCTTCTTACTGGTAATTCGTTACCAGAGGAGCCCATCGTAATAAAGACTGACTTTCATTGTCCCAAATCGCTACCGAGCCAAGGCACCATCCTATCTCCCAGAAACCATGCTTTGAGCTCTTGCTTTCCATTGACACCATTCATGACTTCAGGGATGGTCCCGGCCAAACAGTGGTGCAGGAACAAACACTTGGACCTCTTAACTGTTCACAGTTGTCAAGGTAAATGTATTGCAAATAGATATGACGATGGTAATACGGACTGGGAGAAGACCTTGATCCCTCCCATCGTTTCACACCCCAGTGATTAGCAGAAATGGCCTATATGGAGCCCTTTGGCCCAAAGGCTACTCCATGCTATGGCTCCAAATGTTACATAGTCCTGTGTTAGTTCTGATTAATCACTACAATACAAATGCGATGAAATAAAAATACCTGACTCGTCGTAAAGGGCCCTTCTCTCTTTGTCGGAAAGAATACTGTAGATTCTCGTGATTATCTGGAATTTGGCGGTAGCGTCCTTCGTCGCATCTTCAGAGGAATCAGCCTTGTCAGGATGCCATTTCATGGACTGTTTATAGTAAGCCTTCTTGACTAAAAGAGAAGTAAATCGAGTCAGAGTATTTAACATTCCCAGAAGCAGAAGGCCTACTTTGAGCTACAGTTGCTGTCTTTTCAATTCGTAGAATTTCATACAAGTCCTCGGTGTTGAAGTATTTCTTACAATCGCTCAGCAACATCGTTCACTGTGGAAGCAGAGATGAAAGTTAATCACCAGAAAACATAAGGGGAATGGTGTAGGAGATTATGGAGCGGTTTCCCATAAGTTGATTGGCGCAAAAATTTGAAAAATCGAAATGACACTTGATAAGGGTACATGGAGGCAAGCAGCTCTGGCTACCTAGAATGGGCAGAAGTACTGCTGTCCAACGATGGGACGAAAACATATGTCTGGCAATAAGCAGAACATAAATTGAGAAACTTTATTGATTAACAAACGGTTTTTGTCCCACTCGCCACTAAAGTAATCAATAAAATTAGGCGTATAGTTACTGTCGCCGCCATAGTACGCAATTGCACAATTTTAGCTGCTGCTATAATCTTTAGAGATGGCCTTCGGCATTTTGGGTTCTAATGCCGTTTCAATGATTGTTTTTTTTCAACCCGTAAATCTGTATTTGGGTAGGTTTTCTGTTCGAGTGGGTGAGTAATTCAGATGATTAGAGTTCCTTACAGACATGTTCCTCCCCAACTAAGTCATGCTTGATCTTCTTTTCGAAATGTGATCTTGTCTACTTGGAAAAGCGAATAATCTTCAATCCGCTGAACATTGTCTAAAATATACTCACTTTCATGATTAGGACTTCGAGTACACCTTCTTGATTCTAAACTAAACATTCCGGTATGACCGATAGGATCACCGTACGATCATTTTGCAATATAAATACTTTGGATAAACGTGACAGAAGCGTAAGAAAAGCTGAAGTAGACGACTTTTCTTTGGTTTCGAACTTCTGCTCTTCAAGCTAATTCTGAAGTCCATGGGTACAAGGAACGAGCCCTAGGGTTGGGTAAATGTCTCCTATGTAGAAACTGCAAGCACTGCTTTATCTATGAGTAAAATTTAAATTCGCTCCTCATGTTTAGGGATTGTAGGCTCACCTCCTGCAACTAAACCACTTCTTTTTGCCGTTACCTTTTTTGAAGGTTATCCCTAAGATAAGTGTAAGGGTTGTGCGGTTGTGCCTAAGGGTTGTGCGTCGAAACGCAGGTACTATAAATGCGCCAAATGGAGATTAACGTTACGCATCCGTAAGCTTTGGGCATTATTCTGCTTCTTGCATAATGCCGTGATCACATCCTTCAGTTAAGGGATGCAGGAATTCCTGGGGAGGGCTTGAAGTAAATGCCTTCATAAGTCTTATTAGTTCGTCTTGTAGATCTATTCTTACTTACAATGATCAGCATGCTAGTCAGCACGTCTGAATCTATGCTTGCACGAGTTGAAACCCAATTTTTTTCATTCGAAATGGTTGTAAAATTGTGTTAAATAAAACCGTGAATGCATCGGAAAGATTTCAGTCACTATGGCTTTAAACGTACTTGGGAACGATGGCGCTCAGGAGATTTCTCACGTCGAAGACGATAAAAATGTAAGGGCATTCCCTGTGTACGACTTTTATCTGTCTCGTTTTCTCCTGCTTCGTGATTTCACGGTGATGTTAGCTATTTATAGGGAGAGTCGCGGTTGGTAGATATTGATGATCGAGAAGAATACTTTGTGAAACCTTTGTACACCTACTATTGCAATTGTGGTCAGGTAAGCTGATAGTTATAAACCAAAGCTCGATAAAGGGGCTATTAAGCCTTATTTTCATATTCAGATGGCAATGATTAGCGATTGCCTCCTTATTCGTATGCCTTTACGAAAGCGTGACGGTGCCCGAGTTATCGATCCGGAAAGAACCACTGCGAAGACGTTTTCTACTCCCGGTGATACGGTTTACGTACAAAGGTACGTCGATCGGTTTTTCGTCGGGTACGTCTATTTCGGTGATGTGTACGGGACATGTACGATCATGATTTCGCTTTATCAATCCTGCTTCTAGAGGGATAGTTGCCTTTTCCCAACTTCCACAACTTAAAATCAACTTTCTAGACCAGAGGGATTGGAACAGCAATATCGCAAAAATTGCAAAGGTTGCGGTGTTCCCTTATTTTACCAGCATCCATACAACCTAAAGCTGGTTTTCATATTCCGAGAAGCATTGCTTTCTGCTCAGGAAGTTGGAGGATTCAGTGGAAATAATGAAGAACAACGAGCAAAAAAGGTACTTTTTCATTATCGAGCAGGGTAGAAAGTTAGGTTTTCTTTACTCCTCATGAAATAGCAACAGAAACTCGCTTTACCCATTCAAGTCTAGGAACCTTTGGCGTTATCAGCATATGTATTCTATCTGTTCTTTGTATTTTTGTTATGTGTTCTTCAGATTATTATGAAAAGGAATGTCAAAAATCAAGGAAAAATGGGTTCTGTTACTGTATCTACAATGGAAGGAGAGGAAGAAGAAGAAATCGAGGCGGTACGGAATCATTTCCAATATTTTTGTGGCAGCAATATGGGAATTTGATAAGTGTTCATGTGGTATAACATATTAAGGCTATTTTTTTAGCGTGAAACTGCGGAGTCCTACTCGTTGAATGCTCGTATTGTTCGAGATGCCTTGAAAAGGAAAGGAATGATCAAAGATAAATTGCTTGGTCGAGAAATCTCTGGAGGTCCACCTACCAAAAAGAGAGGAACACTTCTGTGACGCCTTTGTTCCACAACTGCTGTGTATGTTCACTTTTTTCTTTCACCCTTGCGTAAATCCGTTCAAATCCCTTTCTTAGGCTAGCTGTTCCAAGATATAAGTAGTATCACGCGTGGAAGGTAATGTTTGGTGGGGATGGTCACAAGAATGTGATTTTTCTTGAAATTCTCTGCGAAGAAAACCTCTAAATGAATTTGTACGATAGTGTAGGAATACCTGCGCTACCTCATTGGTGCTGTGCGGTTTTTTTTCTACTTGGGAAGGTATCCCCATGATAAGAGTGCTCGGGTATTGACGTAGTAATAGGAAAATGGTTGTTTTTGAAACTTTTGCCGTGCACCATTGCGATCTGCTTATTTTCAGGATATCGCATTTGTTGGAGCGAATGATGATGATCTCGTTGTTTCGAAAACTTGCTCGATTATTTGTATTGTTTCCGTTGTATGATGTTCCATTTGCTTCTCCATGTACAGTTCAGCAGAAAAACGTCTAATTACGGATCGTGTACTGCCTTTTGTCATGCTAACAGCAATTGAAAAGAGTTTATTACAATAAAATATTGGTGGAATATTTAGGTGTTCTTTGCTGACATGGCAAAACAATTACTACATGCAAGGGTTGGTTTTTGATGAACCATGGCAGCCCTTCAGATGTGGTGACGTATTCCCTGAAATCGATTTTAAATTTACAGCGGTAGCGGTATTGTAATTCGACAATAGTTAGAGAAGTACTACGCCCCAGTAGTCGTTTCCGTATGAAAGGAAAGGGGTACCTGTGCCCAGCGGTTCGTGGGTGGCACTATTTCCACCCGAATCCCGCAAGCGAGTTTTCGCGACATTTACCATGATCTTCCATTGGGAATTCAAATCGATTCCGTCACAGCCCGCGATTGCGATTTGAATGAGCGCGGCACGCCGTTCGTGAAGACAAGCCCATACCCACGGGTCGTGACTGTATCCTCATATTGCACCCTTGGGAGCTCGATGATAGTTCTACTCGTTCCCAAGTCGAATTCATAGAGTGTGAGTTATTGCTTCACAAAAAATGACAATTCATTGTTTCCCCAGCATCCAATTAACCATAAAACTTCGAAACTAGCAAGTCTCGATTTACATGCATTTGTTTCATGAGTGCGTATCCTAGTCATCATAACTGATATTCATAATGAATTAACGGATAAGCTTTGGGGAAAGGCAATGTTAATCCAAAACTGGCATTCATAGTACCGACGCGAACGTCGTCTTTGGTCGCTGACGCCAATGTCGGCGTCTGCCTAAAACGTCGATCGATATCTTGCAGATCGGTGTTTATTGCTGCATTTAATAATCTATGAGCATTAGAAATGCCTGGGTTTTGCCTGGCTTTTTCTACAAGAGTTGACCGGTTAGGGGGAAGGGGGGAGAAGGTGGCTAGGCCTGAGTTAGTGATCTATAGCAACTTTCAAAATGCTAAATCTACAAAGAGAAACGTGCAGCAGTGAAAGCATCGCCCCAGTCTCCCTTGTATTCGTCTAAAAGGCATCACTTGGAAAGTGGCTCTAACTTTTACCAAGGCGAAATCCTCAGATTGACTTAAAGGCACAGTTCACGATAATTCAATAATCGGGATCGTCAGTGGCTTTCCCGCCTCTCGATCAATGTCACGTCATGACGTCAGACGAGTGTCGAGATAGTACAGATTGCAACTATTCGTTCTACTATTCGTTCTAGGACCCACACACAATAAGCTGGTTGCCGAGTGATAAGGCGGTGTTTTTCTCCCATTCTTTTTTCCTCTCTTATTCTTTTTGCTGCCGTGATCCCTTTTTTTTAATTTCCTACTCCTAGAGGCTGAGAAAGGTGAGCTACTTTTGCTGTTAGTAGGTTTTTTTACGTATGCTTACAAGTGAAGTGCATTTTTAGTGAATGCATGAATACCATAGTCTGTTATTCGTACCAGGACCCACACGTACGCAGTGGGACACATTGTATAGCTCGCCTAAATGCCTCACTCTTCTTCATTTTTCTGGTCTCATTCTCGTCTAGTCGCCTTTTTAACGGTTTTTCAAAGCCTTTTTTCACTTTGGCAACACCGATGCACGCAGTTTCTTCACCTCAGTCGTAGTGGTTTCGATCTTGTTTTCCATTTTTCATCATAATCTGGATTACCCAAAATTATCGTGAACTGTGCATTTAACGCGGTATAAAAGCTTCATTTAACCGATCTGAGTTTGTTGACCTCGTAAATCTTAACTTCAATCATAGTAGTCAGTTTGCATTTAGGAGAATTGTCCTTGTTTTCAGATCAACACTTATTTCGAATGTCAAATGGGCTACCAATTCGTTAAGACTGAATACACTTCCGAGTGAGCACAGTTAGTTAGCGAGCACTACGCACCGAACTCGAGACAGCTGACCTAACGTAAGCTTTGGAAGTTTTCGCGATTGAGGAGAGTTTCTTCTTGAATTTCTTTTTTTGTTTTTTTCTATTCGAATTTCCTTCATTGCTTCCTTCCGCTAATATGGTTTTGGAATTATTTTTGGAGGTCAAAAGCTTGTCACAGTCATAACCCCATACGCCCACGAACTTTAGAGGAACTTTTGCGAAAGCTTATTGCTTTTTCTTTTTCAAAACGAAGTCAGCGCTATTAGTTTTATGATCCCGAGAAAACACACTTACCCTGGTAGAGTTGTATGCATCAATCTTCTTCCGAAGTTTGTTTCCAAAGTCTGGATGGACCTGAAACATTGATTTGCTCAACAACCTCGTTGAATGACTGTAAAGGATCGTTAGAAGATATATTAAGTCTATGTAGAACATGCCTTGCGGCATCGCTAAGAGGAACGAAAATTCAAGACGGGAACCCGGTCCCTACAGTAACCTTGAGTTGGGATTAAATGCAATGGGTGCAGTATTTCATGCTCAATATATTTAATTCCATGGCATGACATTGTTACAATACATAAATCCTCTATCCGTCACATATGCTTTAGGAAATACCTCAGACAATTACACGGGGCTGATGGAGGGGCTACGGAAGGGCTGTGTTGCATTACGACAACCCCTCCGAGCCAGGACCCAAAACTGGATTACTGTAGGAACCGGGTTTCGCGTTGAATCTTCGTTTTGTGCATCTTCACGTTGAATAATAAATCTTTACTTTTTGTTTCTCTAACTTTTCTGCAATCCGTGGTTCCCTGTTTTTAGGGCCGAATAGGAATTCCTCACCTTTACAAAGTTCTGAATCGCTCGGTCTTGTATGAACTGCTTGCAATCTTTCATTGTTGAAAAAATGTTCTCTACAAGTCGCTCTCGTTCGTCATTGTTCAGAACCTGGCAAGGAATAAGATCTGTAAGTACTGTACTGTTATCAGTAGGGTCAACTCGAGTACCTTCTCCCAGAATAGTCGTGGTTGTTCAAAGTTGTTCTCATCAATTGATTCGTGTCGAGCAACGTCTCCTGTCGTACTCCATCTGCTCTCTACTGACCTCGGACATTCTACTCCTCCATTGAAACTGTTCGGGAAGTAATTTGGAGCATTGCCTTAAAACACAAGCTTGAAAACTATGCGTGTCTTTTTCAAAAATGGGAATTTTTGTGATTAGAGATTTTGAAAGGGTGGATTCCGCTGTGAGGATTGATGGTATCAAGATTTCCTCCGTTTCACGGTAGAGCTGGAGAGTTAATTGCTCACATGAAGACCACTGCTTCAAAGCATACGATCTCCTGGTCAGCACTGGGCCAAATGGTACTGTCAAAGTCACCCTGATTATCGTAACAAGCAGCGCCATCTCGTTGAGTGTTGTGAGCTCGAGCACGGAAAGGACAGTTGATCGGCAGCTGGTTGTAATTCGGTCCCAGACGGTGGAAGTGTGTATCTGTGTAGGAGAACAGTCGACCTTGGAGCATCTTGTCAGGAGAGAATTCGATTCCAGGAACTACATGAGCGGGAGAGAAGGCAGCTTGCTCTACCTGCAAATAGTTGACGACCTAGGTGTCAATAAAAAATGAAGGAAAAAAAGAAAAGAATATGTCCTCCTCAAAAAGGGCTGGTCGAACTTAGTCCTGAACTGACCTCAGCAAAGTAATTCTTGGGATTTCTGTTGAGTGTCATTGTTCCAACAGGTATCAGTGGAAATTCGGAATGAGGCCAAACCTTGGTGACATCGAATGGGTTCAATCGCCATCTCTCCGCTTGCTCGAAGGTCATCACCTATAGCCGAGAGATTAAGGTGATTGCGAATAGAGGAAAGGACCTAGGTACCTGAATATGGAGCTTCCATTGCGGGAAGTCTCCTCTCTCGATTGCATTGTAGAGATCGCGAATTGAGTAATCAGGGTCTTCGCCCGAAAGCCGGGCGGCATCTTCTGCAGAGAGGTTCTTGATCTTTTGAGCCTAAAATGCAAAAAGACTAATTCCATACTCTCTTGCCATCTATGGAAGTTCTTACTGAGTATTTTTCAAACAAGCAGGATGATGACAATGTGGCGCAATCCATCTAACCGCGATTCAATGCATATTTCAGTCTGTTTCAGAAGCATTCTATAGTTAGGCCGTCCAATTTCTATCCACAAGCAGAGGAATAAATAGGGGCGCTGTATGTCTTGGCTACCGTTCATAGGACCGAACTGCGCGACCTGATATCTGTCTCTCCCTCCCCCTCCCCGTTCCGCCAGTTTCCCTGAATAGCTACTGACATTTGAAGTATTAAAGCGCTGATACGTATGTATAATACCTGACACTTGAAAGTTCAGCAAGGTCCTCAAATAATAAATAAATAATTAAAATACCATCACAAGTGGGACGAAATACGAAATTCAGGTTGGCCCACTCGATGCTCTTTCTACGTTCAACCCCTGGTAGTTTTTTTTTTTTGAGAAGAAACTGCAAGACAAACCTTGAAGTGGAATTTGCAATAAACTGGCTCTCCCTTAGCGTTGACAAGTTTGAAGGTGTGAGAGCCGTAGCCGTTCATGAAGCGGAAACCGTCGGGCGTTCCTCGATCCGACATCAAGAACATTACCTTAATGGATTGATGAGTCGCGTTGCGAGCGACAGGGACAAATACAAGAACAGACCTGGTGAGTGGACTCAGGTCGAAGTCCCCAGAAGTCCCACATCATATCTGGATCTTTCAGATGAGTTTGGGGATTTCGCTTTTGGGTGTGGATGAAGTTCGGGAATTGCATAGGATCACGAATGAAGAATATCGGCGTGTTGTTGCCAACCTGAACACAAAGCGAATGTTTTCGTCATTGAGAATTAGAAAGTTAGCGTATTAGGCAAAGTACGAATCCGATCGAGGAGTGCTACTTACAATATCCCAATTTCCTTCCTCAGTGTAGAATTTCACAGCAAAACCACGTGGATCACGAGCCGTATCCGCTGATCCCGACTCTCCACCTGCAATGGAAAGAAAGCTTGTTGGTGTTTTCCCATGGCCTTACGAAGTATCAGATGGAGTGTAGGGCTTTTTTCTTGGTTCCTATTTCACAATTCGAGTGCAGTTCGTGATGAACGAGGGAGTACGAATTGTAGAAGTGGTTTCATAACGTGCTGAACAGCACGGACAGAACTGAAGCTACAAAGTGGTTGTCTTTTCAAAAGATAACTCACCAACTGTGGAAAAGCGAGCGAAACACGGTGTTTGTTTGCCTATCTTGCTGAAGATGTCAGCTTTGCAGTACTTTGTGATATTATGAGTCACCTCAAATATGCCATGGGCTCCTGAAAAATAATACTTGCGAATGAGGCAGCAAAATAGAAGCGCAGAAGTCCTTCAACACTTTTTTTGGCGAATTTTAATTGGATGGATTTGTGACGATTCATTCAATTGTCGATTAATCTATGGACTGGGTTCTTACTTAATTAGTCGGACCCGTCCTCTTGATCTTCCCAAAGGTGTAACTTCTATGAATGATTTTTCGAAACATTGTCTAATTTGGGCCAGTTTCACACAACCATCGTTTTTGGAATTCAGCTTGGCGGGAGGATCACTAAGTGGAAGTGTATATCAGAAATTTTGAAGTACGGGGCTCAAAAGCTTTTTCGATAGCTTTGTTGAGTTTGACAAATCCTAAATGATTGATGACATGATTACCTCCTCCTTTGGCATGGACCACCCTCTCAGGGATACGTTCACGATCAAAATGAGCCATTTCATCCATGAACACCACATCTTGCATGAGCATAGGACCTCTGAAAAGTCTCATTTCGATATTGGCTGCAAGCGAGATTCATCAAAGTTGCTGCCCACTCTTTGCCTTAATGCCCAGGTCCCTAGTCATATGTGAAAAGTGCTCCAAAAGGGGCAGATAAATATGTTAATGAGTGTTTTCTTGAGACTACGAACTGATGAGGTTTTGAGCTTCCCAAGATTCTTCGGATGAGAGAAGGTTTCTCGATGGTTTACTGAATCCGGAAACACTCCACGTACCTAGGTCCAACAGTGAGCACATTTGTTTTGTCGGCAATCGGTGCACCATTGGAGGTTGTCATCACTTTTGGTTTCTGTAGAAGAAGATTGACTTGTGAGCTGTTGTGTTCATCAAGGATTATTTAAAATTACCGGCTGGCCAGTTTTGTAGTTTTGTAATTGTAAGTCGCTTGGATCATATTTCGGCATCGTGCTTATTAAGTGTCCTATTTCGAAACTTCCTAAAATAGATGAAACAGTCTCAGTCAATGATAAGAACGATGAACACGTAAAAGTATTCCTCGTTCAGAAAGTTTGATGAAAAACGTCTGGGAAAGCAATAAGATCCTGAAAAAAATGTCGAATAACTTTGGATTAGTCTCTCGGAACTTGTAGAAGAAAGTGAATCGAATTGCCAGAAAATGGGATGTCTCGGACCTGAAGAGAACGGACGGGAAAGTCAAGAGAAAGAAGCTATTCCCAATGCCAATTGCCTCTAAGAAAAAAGAAAACCAAGGTTCAAGTAGAATTTGTGGTATATCACAAGTCCAGATGCCATAAAGGAAAAGATCATGAATCGAGTTTTTTTGCTGAAACGGCACAACTCGATACTAGCCGTTCTGACAGCAGGTAAATGGGCAACAGCAAAGACTACGCCAGCGCTGATAGTATGGTCCACCAAATGATAACGACAAGGCGAAATGTAGCCCGAATGCTGCGCTGGCGAAAACATTACCTTTGACCGTCGTTGAAAGGCGCTACGTCCATAGCAAAATGTACTGCCCAATTGATTGTAAAAGTAGTGAATCAACAACGAGAAAGGGCTCTATTGTCCAGTTTCTTTCGAAACCCAGGTGTGAACTAATATTTTTGGTGACGGGCTGTTCAGAACGTTTTCAGAATTATGCGAACAGCAAATAAGCTCATTTCAAAAGAAAAGGCATGGCCTGTTTGGCTTGAATTTGGCTTATTTATGTGCATCTCTGAAGCCTAAAATGTAAAAAAGGAAGCGATAGCGGGTTGTT
Organism: Haemonchus contortus; assembly: GCA_000469685.2. NCBI lineage: Eukaryota > Metazoa > Nematoda > Chromadorea > Rhabditida > Trichostrongylidae > Haemonchus > Haemonchus contortus. The sequence continues at coordinate 4,805,532 of LS997563.1, forward strand.
CGACTGTTGCAGATCGGATTTACGATGCTCAAAGAATAGGAACTGTGAAAAATCGCCTTACAATTAGACTAGGCCCTTTGCTTGATGGGCCATGTCTCACAACAGCAGCACAGATTTGTTTGATCAATTGCAATACGGAAACTGTCGCCTAATCGAGAGATAATCACTGGAACAAACAGTGTAAATTGCGGATGAACAGTTTGACCTAACAGATGATTTTGATGGATTTCTATTGAACCAATGATCGCTACAGAGTCCAAAAAACAAAGGCGAGGGACGGAAGAGAGGAGAATCGGACCATTCCAAGGCGGAGCCTTTTTCCCTCAAGTACTTCCTTGTTATAACTACCGCATCGCACAGTGCGGCGAAAAACAGCAATTAAAAAGAGGGCGAGAATGAAAACACTTGATTATGACGTTCCTGAGATGATGAGAAAGGATGTAAGTAGGTTTGTTTGGAGGAGAAAACGGGTTCTGTGGTACTCAGCGAGCAGCATGATGATTGGGAGGTCTACTGCCATCGACTACTTCCACCTTGTAATCGACGAAGTCACATGTTTCGTGAGGGGTTGTACGTAGTGTAGGTTGACCTACACCCATTCCTTATCAATCGTCTCTCCGAAACTGTTTACTCCTTCATCCGAACTTTTCATCGTAAAATTAAGAAATCGACCAGTTGGGGACCTCGAGTCAAGATATGCCATGAGTTTCACTCCAGAAAAGCATCCAAGTATGCTAATTGAATGCCATCTTGGCTGCACTATTGATTAACATGCGTCAATTGTAGAAATGATAATAAAATTTTAGCAAAGGTGAAAATTCTTCGAGATAATTTGTGAGAAGTCTTTCTCAAGGAGCATTCCACCAAAAGGGAACAGTGGTTATTTTAATTTTTCTATCTCCTTTTGTGAAGTGGCTTTCCCTGGACACCCACAAAGACCACAAGACACAAAGACTTAATAAAACGAGAAAAATAAATAAAAAGCAGACAAAATTGTACTCTGCTTAGATGGCCATTAGAGAATAGTCTGAACTATCAATTCCGAGGAAGAATGCCATTTTTTGGAAACAACATACAGATGAAATCGATTTACCGCAGTTTACTGCGTTCTATCAAGGACAGGTGATAACCAGTTCTGATGAAGTCATAGAACAGAGAATATCGCTCGGTCACTTTATGAAGGGTAAGCATGGACTTCAGTGTTAATCCATCCATTTCTGTGCTGCGGCAAAGCATTTGCCTCCATTCAGAACTGTAATGACGTTTTGGAGCGTATATGGTCTACAAGATAACTTATGGAGCCGGCCAACCAGCAGGTCAGCTTTTATCCTTTCAGACAAGACTGCTGCCAGTGATGCGATCCTAGAGAGGAAGAACTTTGGTTTGCTTGAGCAAGTACCGAGCCGGGATTCGATCCCTGGACCATGCGATCCTTGTGATAGTGCGCCATTTGCCACTACACAGCCTCCGACCACTACTTATCTCATAGAGTACTGTAATTAGAAAAATTTGTTGGTTGAGATATCCGTAGCGATTGGTAATCGTTCTCAAAGTCTAACTTATTTACCTGAAACAGGAGGCAGATCTCGATCCTTCACCCGCCTGAGCCTTCCATACCACTGAGGCGGTCGACAGGCATCAGGCTTATTTGGAAGGATTGCTGGAGTGACTTGTACACTGGCTTACTCCACCAGTCATTGTATATGTATTATGTGTACTAAAACTACACTACAGGTTCTGAACGAAGTCGAGTTCGTGGTGTATCCCAAAACGGCATTCCTTCAATCAGAATTATATCCCCAACATCACCTGCAGAATGGAAGTCTTTATGTGCATCCTCTTTCCGTTCCTTCTCATTAACAGATTGTTACCGTCCCTATTTCCATTCTTGCACTTGCGCTGTGGAAGTGGGAAACGGTGCTTTACTGATGTAAGATGTTGAATTCAATCATGAACTAGGTCTCACACGTACTTTTATGGATACTATATTACAATTTTACATTGACAAAATCTATCTCATAGAACTACAATTTATGGGATTGGAGATAGTATACTGATAACAAGTAATCGTATGAAAACCGTAAGTAAATAGCAAATAGAATAAATAGTCTGATGCATCATCAACAATATCCATAACACGTAGGTTTTCTGATATTTTGTGGTAGATGACTCCGACTAGTCGCGTAGATGTACTCCTAAACTCAATTTTATTATCTTTATCATTATCATCATAAACAACAATTTTAGAAAAAGTAGTGAGTAAAATTTAGTAGCTGTTGAAGCGAGGACATGCCATGGTGATTTGCCATGTCGTCCCAGTAAGCTCTAAACGGGGTGTGGTGCGTTAGGAACGAAATGGTCGCATCGCGGTGAGAGGGGCGTCGCGCGCGAAGGAATGTAGCAGGATGCAGCAGTAGGTAAGAAATACAGGAACAAATGTACTAATAATAGAATTATGCATAAAATAATGATCGCATATCGATTGAGCCGTATGAAGAACGCTAGAGCTGTAATAACGGCGAATGAGTGGTCCGCGACCCAGAATCGATTACCCAGAATCGTTCCTAACGCCCGTCTCCCCTCAACGGCGTCTCGATTGCCGGTTTGGAGGGCTTCTACGTCGCTGGTTAAAAGCTATAGGTCTGGGTGCTTGGTAATCCATTTCCTAAGTTGAGAGTGTGCACTCAGCTCAAATTCCAAGTCTTAGGTGTTAATCAAATTGGGGTGCGTCCCGCATTCGTTTCCATTCAAAATCGTAATGCCGTTTTGAATGCGTATGTGATTCACGCAATGAATTGCGGTGGTCAGTTGATGTGCGAGTCATTGCATCAATCCTCCCGGACGAGTCTCATCCTAATTTATCTCAGAGTTATGAAAAACTCGGTTGGTCTGAATAGAACTCTATCCGAGATCCGATCTTCGACCATGCGTGTGAGATGGTGCTCCGCTTGTCACTACACCAGCTCTACCAGCTTACGGTAGAAGAAAGAAAAAGGGATAGAGCGACACACCCAGTGTTGACTAACCCGGCTAGACGAGCTCAAAAGAGTGCTAGTGACTTGCATAAATCAAGAAATGAGGGAAAAGCCAAAAGCTTGACATTCAGATGTTTTCTGGCTTATGGACTCTACGGTGGGTTCCACTAATGCTCTTCACTCGCTATGATCATTTTCGTTATCACTTTTTACTTTTTTTTTAACTTTTTGGAGAACCAATCCGACGAATTATCATACTCACTTAAGTCATAAGAAGTGGCCCATAAAGGAAGTCGCAACAGATTCACCTCTGAAAGTTTATTAGATAATTTCATTGTATTCATGAACAGAATGCTCAGTTTGAGTGATTGAAAATCCCCATTTTTGTAGCTGACCCGATATTTTTGACTTTCAAAGTTTTCGGGGAAGCAAAAGTAGTTTCAAACTGGTATTTTGGTATGCTTGGAGTCCGGAAAGCCCAGTTATCCACTATATTGGTCGTGGCCATAACAAATGAATGGGGAACCTTATAGACCACTTTCTATAGAAAAAACCCATCGCTGTCAGTCTAGGGTGTACATATAAAAGTGTGGAACAAACTCACTTTGGTCGCATTATAATCGTCTACCTTCTTTCGAAGCTTGTTTCCAAAATCTGGATGCACCTGAAGTTCAATTTGATATGAGAGAAGATTGAAGACAGAGAATTGGCGCAGATTGAAGGGAATATTGGGCCATGGTGTCGGGAATTTATCGCAACGGAAAATTGGTAAGCACCCCTACTGGGTGTTCCGCTAGACCATCCTTAACCAAACATGGCTCCTATTCCATGGTGAATGGAGGAGTTCCTACCTTTCCAAAGTTTTGAATTGCTCGATCTTGAATGAACGGTTTACAGTCCTTCATTGCCGAGAAGATATTTTCCACAAGCCTTTCTCGTTCCTCATTGTTCAAAACCTAAAAGAAAAGAGTACCTTTGAGTCTTTCGTCTGGCTTAGCAACAAATTTGGTCCTTACCTTTTCCCAGAATACTCGTGGTTGTTCAAAGTTATTGTCATCAATGGACTCGTGACGAGCTACGTCTCCTGTCACTTTCCATTTGCTTTCTAAAGCTTTTGGGCATTCCACTCCGCCATTGAAGCTGTTGGGGAAATAATTTGGAGCATTTTCTAAACATGCTCTGATTGAATTTGAAGTGGGACTGACTGAAAAAGTGAAGGACCAGGAGAATGTTGAGTGAATGGATGATGATCGCTGGAAGATGGTACCGAACATACCCTGATTATTGTAAGCTGCGAATCCATCTCGTTGAGCATTATGTGCTCGAGCCCTATAGGGGCAATTAATGGGCAGCTGGACATAGTTCGGGCCCAGACGATGGAAGTGGGTATCTGTGTAGGAGAAGAGTCGACCTTGGAGCATCTTATCTGGCGAAAATTCGATTCCGGGAACCACATGAGCTGGACAGAAAGCGGCCTGTTCCACCTGCAAGGTTTATAACTTGGGAGGATGGTTCTGTTGTGGCTTTGCACATAGGCTTAGATTGCACTACCTCGTCGAAATAGGAGTGCAGAATGCAGCAGCTCTTTTAAGTATAAACTAACCTCAGCGAAATAATTTTTCGGATTTCTGTTGAGCGTCATTGTTCCGACGGGGATCAGTGGGAATTCGCCATGTGGCCAAACCTTGGTGACGTCGAATGGGTTCATCGGCCATTTCTCTGCTTGCTCGAAAGTCATCACCTAAAAGTAGGTCATTAGGTAGATGGTCGGCAATACATTTAGGAGAAAACGAACCTGGATATAAAGCTTCCAAGAGGGGAATTCTCCTCTCTCAATTGCGTTGTATAGATCGCGGATCGCGTAATCAGGATCCTCACCGGCAAGACGAGTAGCATCGGCAACGGAAAGATTCTTGATCTTTGGCGGCTAGAAGTGCACGGTTTTCCGAAAGACTTTCCGTCGGAAATTTTCAATAATTCTTTGAAGGGAAAATCCTTCCGATGGAACCAATCTTTTCCGGATCTCCGCACGTGAAAGTCGTATTACCTCTCACTGCGCCCAACTCTTTTCTAATATTGTATCCGCCTTAACCATTTCTGGACTACTAACCACCATCCGCCCTGGAGGAAAGGGTATTTCTTGCTTTTTTTGTCTAGGGAGCCTTACAGCTAAAGCGACATAAAAGGTAACGACTTTTGGCGATCTCTCGTCCATAGGCTTCATAGCAACAGAAACAGCACCTAATCAATATTCCTCCAGTCAATATGCTTCTCAACACTCTAAATCTAACAATGACTGTTTTGGTTAGATTACTACATTTCACACTTGAACTGTAATATTTTCCGATAGAAGAATCTCACGACATACCTTGAAGTGGAATTTACAGTAAACTGGTTCTCCTCTGGCGTTGACCATTTTGAAAGTGTGAGAACCGTAGCCATTCATGAAGCGGAATCCATCGGGAATTCCTCGATCCGACATCAAGAACATCACCTCAATGTCGATAAATCCCATTTCATACAACTAGCGTTAAACACCCTCTCTACCTACCTGATGGGTGGATTCAGGTCGAAGTCCCCAGAAGTCCCACTGCATGTCCGCATCCTTCAGATGAGTCTGAGGATTTCGCTTTTGAGTGTGAATGAAGTTCGGGAATTGCAATGGATCACGGATGAAGAAAATTGGGGTATTGTTGCCAACCTGGAAACAAAGCGAATATTCGAGTACTTGAGAATTAAAAAAGCATTTTGCTAGTACGACTTACAAGATCCCAATTTCCTTCCTCAGTGTAGAATTTTACAGCAAAACCACGTGGGTCACGAGCTGTATCCGCTGATCCCAACTCTCCAGCTGAAAAGAAAAAGCAGGTTGTCGAAGATTCGCGAAGACTCAAAAGATAATGTGATGAGCGAAAATACTGAGATTCGCCCTCTTCTGCTTTGACCCTCCGTTGAATGCAAGTATGTACTGGACTGGGAGCTACCTAAGGTAGTTCGAGGATTCGTGAAAGCTGGTGGGACTCATGTTGTTCGACCGTTTATTTGTTGTAAGGTGTTTATGTTAACTTTTCTCGAAAGATTGAAATTTTGTTGGTTCAAGGTTCTGAAGGAGAAGTCGAATGCATGGCGTATTCGAAAAGATCAATAATGCGGGTTCCTTCATTTTTCGTTCCTTTACCATCTATCTAATCGCTCAGTTTTCACTGTCACAACCAGCTCTCTGTGCTTTCGTCTTCCCCCCCCCCCCCCCTCCTCCTCCTCCCCTTCTTGCACTTGATTTTTGAAATTTTAACCTTTCGGATCCTCTCCTATAACTTGCTCTCGTAGGATGTTCTCCGGGAGAATCCTTTGTAGGATACCCCGGAGGAACCACCGGAAGTACAATGTTCTCTTGTTGAAAATTGTTCGCTTTACCTTTGCTCGTGGAAAGTACAGTGCTGTGCATAACTATCATAGTATGTAAATGTGAACCGGTTCCCTTCTCAATGGGAAAACTCACCGACGGTAGAAAAGCGAACAAAACACGGTGTTTGTTTGCCGATTTTACTGAAGATTTCTGCTTTGCAGTATTTTGTAATGTCATGAGTCACTTCGAACACTCCATGGGCTCCTGAAGAAAAATTGCAACAATTATCAGAAGGGTTTAAATAGAAGACTTTGAATTGGGTTTGACTACAACTGGGAATATTTACGCTGGTTAAGGATGGTGGAAGGTCAGCTCTACCAATCCTTTCCTTTTAATTTTCCACTTAAAAGTTTGTCTGCCACAATCTAGTTACTACAGAGCACCTCCCCCACGAGATTTGCGGAATCCATCGAAGTCACCGAACGGCACTGTTCAAGGCGGCCTAAGCCAAACGGGACAAGTTAAATATCTGGGGATGCGATGATTCTGGGATATAGTCAGACTGCTAAATTACTTGAGTGTTTCGAGTACAACGCACGCAGTCGGTCTCCCATAACCGCTCCATTCTTCCTCTTGGAAGAACGAGATTGTCATTTTGGGTTATCTGATGGTGTTCTCTGTGTTTGCCACAAGGTTAGGTTGAGTTTTAACTTATGAGGGAAAATCAACCCATCGAACCGATGGACTTTGAAAAGTGTTGATGAATTTAAGTCTACGACATAATACACTAAAAATTTATCAAAAAAAACGGAAACAGTGACGCGCCCACCTCCTCCTTTGGCATGGACGACTCGTTCAGGAATTCGTTCACGATCAAAATGAGCCATTTCATCCATGTACACTACATCCTGCATGAGCAATGGACCTCTGAAAGTTAGAAATTTCAACCGCAGCATGAAGTTCGCGTACTGATTTTGTGTTTCCAAAACTTGGCCTACACCCAGTATAAAATTGCCTATGACGATTTATCCCAATGTGGTCATGGGGCTGAGAGCAGCAACAAGCAGTGAAGCTCTTAGTTTTTGGCCTTTTGATTAGAAAGGGTTCATCAGAATTCCTACACATTTTAACTTTTATTCTATTCAATAGCCCATTCACCTTGGTCCAGCAGTGAGCACATTTGTTTTACTGCCAATCGGGGCACCATTTGAGGTGGTAATAATTTTCGGTGTCTGAAAAAAGTAGCTTTGGTAAAGGGTCCGAGTTGCTCACTAGTATGAGGATCTCTTCTACTTACCGGTTGGCTCTTTTTGTAGTTCTCCAGCTGTACATCGCAAGGGTCCGCAGGTTTCGGCATCGCTTTGATCGACTGGTTTGTTTCGGAGGTTTCTTAAATGATTAAGATGTCTATTCATTCACGATAGTAGTGACACGTAGGAGAGGAGCATGTTTCAACCTGAGGAATTCGGGATGCAACGTGCAAAGTGTAGGAAAAACAGAAGGCATGAGAGTATAATGCAGTGGGAGTGATAAGAACAGACAAGGTTCGATAGGGAGATTCAGTAACTGGCAGTAGCGTAATCTCCAACTCTACCACATAGAGGTGGAAAGTTCCGAAGACATCACCTAGACAACGGCCTTTTTTCTAACTGAGGTTGTTAACTTCTTGTGAGAAGGAATGACTCATAGCCGTATCAATTTCTGTTTTAACAATCCCATTGAAAGTACAATATTGCCCATAAGAGCTACATATTTCTCCCCATAGCGGCATATGCCTCCCATTCTGTCACAGTTAGCGTCAGAACCAGACCGTTGATGGGGTCAGCACCAACTCGTTTTCAATCCATCTTCACTTAAAGGGCAACGAGAACGGAGGGTTTGGAAAAATTCCTCCATTTAGTTGTTGATCGTCCAGAGAGGCCAAATGCGCTATTACAAACAGCCTCATGTCAGCTCCAACGGCAATTTCAACAGAGGAAGGAAATCGGAACAGTCCTTTCAATATTGTGCCGACAAGGCAGTGAATGACTGTAAGTTAAAGAATACTAAAATTAGGGCCCATGAAGTGCTACAATATCGGGACCCATCGTCAGTCCGAACTGGGGACCCATCATCGATCCAATATACAGGGATAAATCCCGATGATGCTCTATCAGGTCTCCTTGCAATTCTCAAGGCAATTCAGAACCAAAATGAGTCAAGTTGTGAGATGTACAAAGTCTCAGTGGAGGCTGGGCATGTGGTGGAAAGGAGAAAATCAGGAGAAATACTCCAGAAAAGGTTTGGAATGGCGTCTTAGATATGAGCTCTAGAGGAAGCAACACCAGAGCTATGATATTACTTAAAATCTTCGAAAAGAAAGGAATTGGAGCATCTCATGAAAAAATAATCGCAGTAGGAAAATTCGAAAGGTCGAGATTGATGAACAGATCGGAAATATTTGTTCCAAAAATTCGTTCAGAGAACTGCGTAGGCTAGGGAGCTGAGCACTCTTGAAGATTGATTCCAAAACGATTGCTCGTTCACTTATCACATGAAGCACATGACAACCTTGAGCTCTGACCATCTGTGGATCACCCGCTTATGGCATGATCAGAGCAAGAAGCAACAACTAGGTTTCTCTAGGAGATGAGAAAGAACAAGTGGGAGGACCCTATGAAAGGAGAGGTAAGAGGTAATCGATGGGAAGCGCTCTAGCTGTCTTTGGTGGAGTTTTACGTATCTTTTAGTGAGTAATTTGACTTACTTTAGATACTTAATAAAAAGAAAAGAGTCTGGTAGCCATTCGAAGTGCAGCTACATACCTATTCAGGCTATTCGGTTGAATTGGAGAAAAGTAAGCCAGAGCATACCTCTGTAGCAGCAGACGCACAATACACAACGCGACATGAACGACGTTGACGCCGGCAACGAATTTTCCGTGAGCGGGTGGGACTATGAAAAAGTTGAAAAGACGGTTCATATGTTTGGAGAAGAGAAAAAATGGTGGCGTTTGCTGTGAACAAGTACAAAAAGTTCCGGAAACTTCCCCGTAACCAAACGCTATGTTGCTTCCCCAACTGACGTGAAAAAACTTTTATAGGGTGAGCGACGTGAAGTTTTTTCTAAGATTCATTACCTACGATGGGAACCAATTTTCAAAACCAGTTCAGGCAACCGTTGCTCTTGCGGTCAACTAAAGAATTTTCGGCCGGCATTCCCATTCCGACATGAGACCTTTGGTTGGGAGAAATTATGAGGTTTGAGCTTAAGGTCAGTGAGGTCAAGGGGAAGATAGAGAAGGCTTAGACCTACCGTTTCGGTTATCTTTTCCTTCATGCTTTGTTTTTTGGACTTCATCTTCTATGCACACTGATACAAGGGAATCCGACAGTGAGCCAAGTTAGTAACCTTCTCTGCAACGCCCATGTTTACTATTACTTCAAATTATTCTTATCAATTATTATTATCATTTATGACAGGACTTATGACACTCATATCGACACGAACTCGCTACCTAGCGACGGATTCAAAGTAAAAACCTTGTGAGAAGGGGAAACAGGGGAGGAAGCCCAGCACGGCTCCGCGAAAGAGCACTTCCCCACAACTGTCACCACGTCGTGCAAGCGGTCATTGTGGGTGAATTCGAAGATGGTAAAGCATTTGCTGATCTAACTCACGCAATCATAAACAAAAAGACTCAGAAATGAGTAACTGGAGTATGTATACCTGCGTTACGATACCACACATGTGATTTCTCCGAATTTCTGCCATCTTTTACGTTCTACGCTTTGAACTGCCAGAATACCCATCAAAAGGACAACACGTGCTATTCATGCTTTCGCACGTTCTTATGAGCCATTATGTCAAAACGCTGACCGTTCCACCTATCACGGACAGCTTTTTGGCTGCCATACATTCCAGAAGTTTCTTCACCTCATCCCCAACTCTTTATCATATTGTTATGATTTAATGAGGTGATGGGGTTTACTGGCATGATTCAGCTCCTTTACTGCAGCCGAAACTGTTGTGAGGACATTTGTTAGACGCCTGTCTCTAATTTATTTGGTCATCCTGGCAGTGTCTTCGATGATTTCTAAACGATGATAAACGACTTCGAAGACAACCATGCTATGCCAACTAGAAAACGTAGCATCTAAGTGAACCGAGGAATTCATATCGGACCTGCTTACGCACATCATCTGATAAAGTGAGAGCTTGAAATCGTCCCAAACACGCACACCTTCTTGCGCTGCATTTTTGTCTGCAACGTACGCTGGCTTTAGAGGATTTGAATGAGAACCACAGAAAATGATAAATCAATGAGTACTATGAGATTCTCATTCTGTAAAGTAGACGGAGAAGGCATCTGGAGGTCGAAGAGTGCGATCAAATAACCAACATAATTTGAATGGACTCGAATTTGTAGCGCACACCAGAATGTGGACCGACTACCTTTATAGTTTCGGAAAGTGTTCTGGAATGAGCTTAACGTCATTGTTATCAACAAGATACAATTGACTGAATAGTTTTTATTCCCAGGAAATTCACGGAATGTTGTCATCAAAGACAGCATTTCGCTGTATTGTCATCAGGGGAAACCTCGAAATGATGACAATACCACGAAGCAGTGTTGCCCTTCTTCGTTTCTTCATAGCATCTCACAAGTATAACGAAGGAACCGGTTTGCCCAAGGTGTTTTCTGGCCTGGTAATCTTTCAGAAAGCACGTGGGTTCACTCCGGGTCACGCAAAAGCATGACTTTTGTTTCTGGGCATGAACTTTTTTTGTGACAGAACAGGAAATAAGGATAGGTAGTGAACCACGGCTGCCAACGGTTTTTGTTGTTGTTTTTGCATGTGTACGATTGATTCTCCCTTCGCCGTTTTTCATAACTTCTACGGGCATGATCAAAATGATTTACAACTTGAACCAAAGTAATTATTCGGATTTCAGGGAGGCGAAAAGGGAAAAGAAGGTGTGGTCAAGTCGATGCCAGTGAGGAATGTTTCCCTTCGCGAAGGGTGCGAATTGACTTCCGTTGATTGAGATGAGGCGTCTCTGTATTGCTCCTGCGTTGCTGTGCGTTTGATTCTGCGCGTTGACTTGACTTTGCGATTGACTTGAACTTGACACTGCGCTTGACTTGAACCTGCGATTGACTCACCCACTGGCTCCGGACCACGCTCCGAGCCTCTCCCGCATCCGTTTTATAGGCAAAGGCTTGGCTGTATCGTATGCTGTACGGGTGACTGTGCTGTGCTAACATGCAGCGAATACAGTGGCAGATGCAGCTTGTAATAGTGAGAAGTCCTAGTGAGCTGACGGCCACCGACTCATGTTAAACTCCCGTTCTTTTAGAGGTCAATTCTGCGTTTCCCACTTTCTCTAATTGAGCTGGAGTGGCCGTCTAGGAGAAGTGACGATAAGGTTCTACTCCTTTCACAAGACTCTCTTGTTCATTCCACTTTGTAATTAGGTTGATTTTGTGCTTCATTTACTGCTTTCGTCCACTTCTATAAAACACCTGTCAGCAGTGATGTGATTGACGTTTCCTTCAGTTACAAGAGCCACGCTTATGGCTGGTAAAAGTAAGTGGCATCGCTACTTCAAGATGCTCTCTAAAAAAGGAATTGGAAAAATGAAAAAAGGAGATTTTCTTTGAGAATGTGTTGAACGGGAGTGATGAAAGGAACTACGAGCTCTTCGACCTTATTGCAAGAAGTAAACTGGGCAAAGGTTTTTCAAATCATTTTTCTCCTTCAGCAATCAAGCGCTTCACCTTTTTTTGATCCATTGCATAAACCGAGCCAAGTGATGTGCCGATTCGTTTGTGAAAAACTATTAGGTTGAGTAAAAAGTTTTGATCGGAATTTTCATCCTTCCCCTGATTCTTTCGTAGGACCATTTGGAAGGATTTCGTAATAGGTTATGGTAGATGGTTCCCGGACCTGCACTGTGGGGGCATATATAAGCATGTCCTTGCAAATGTTTCGCAATAATGACCCCTGTCAACCGAAGCTTTCTGACAGCTATCATCTTTTACGAATTCCTGCAAGGCCAAAATCCATCGTCGGCTGTCGCAAATATCTGTTGTGCATTCAGAGAAGACATCGTGTCTCAACCGACGGTACATCGTTGGTATCGAGAAATTCGTTCGAGCAATATTTTGTTCAAAGGTCAACGTCGTACTGGACGTCCTCCTGCCCTGAATGACGGAACTTTGCGCACTGCTCTAATGGAGAAGCCGAATGCTACTACTCGCGATTTGTCGACGGCACTCGGGTGCAGCCAGAAGACTATCGTCAACCATCCCCATGGCCCCGGCTACGAAGATATACTCTCAAGATTGGTGCCCCACGGTTTGAGCGACTCGGACAAAGCATCACGGGTCAGTGCGTGACTTTCTTTGCTTCTTCGTCAACGTAGAAAGACTTTCTCGCGAAGATCATTACTGGAGACGAGAGCTGGGTCCTTCATGTGAACCATGACGACTTCGCCAATGGATGCCCAATGAGGAACCACCTCCAAGACAGCCGAGAAATGGGCAACATCAGAGGAAGGTTTTGCTATGTTGTTGGTGGGATTCTCAAGTCATGCTCTATTTCGAATTACTGCTTGAGGGTACCACCGTAACCGCCGAGATTCACGCTTCTCAGCTACAAAGTGTGGCCGACGTCATTTGAAGGAAGCGTCCGCAGCAAAGAAATGTTTGTCGTCTTTATGACAACGCTCGACCGCATGTTGAGAAGTTGTCTTGTTAGAAAATTGCCGAACTTGGGTGGGAAGTGCTGCCCCATTCTCCTTATTCGCCAGGTCTTGCTCCGTCCGATTACCATATTTTTCTTGCTTTGAATCATCATCTTCGCGACAGAAAATTTGATGATCGCTCGAAACTCGAAACTGAGATTTCCAGCTTTATCGAATCGCGGCCGCCACAGTTCTGGGCTTCAGGGATCGAAAAACTGGTGAATCGCTGGACATATGTTGTGGACCACTCTGGAGACTATATTATTAATTGAGATTCTTTTTTAATGAAAATAAGACTTTTTGAAATAAAGATGAAAAACCGATCAAAACTTTTTACTCAACCTAATATATTCTTCGAATAAATGTCCTATCACAGGAGTCAAATTGTAGGTGGCAGTGCAAGCTGGCATCGTTACAACACGGTCCGGATATCATGCCTAGGCTTTATCCCTGTCCCAGTCATCCAAAAATTCCATATCTCCGAAGTTGATTAAACGGAATCAAATTGATCTGGAAAGACTAAATCACACTGCAACGACTGGCCGAGCTCCATTGTACATGTAGGGGGTTTCTGGACAAATTTAACTTGCTCCCATCGTGCATAGAGCTGACTACATCGAACCATAACTGGCCAGAACTCCCTTTCCTTTGAACTCCCTACATTGGTTCGTTCCCTTATGGATGGTGCAGCTTCTACCGTTCCGTTGAAACTCGTCCACCAGAGGTGTGGCATTCACACGATACAATCTCTGACCCCTCATTGTGCCCTATCCAGGATGTTTTTCGTCCATATAATAGCAGGCATGGTATAGGAGAGAGACTAGAATTCATCTATGAGGAAATCTCAGAGACCATTTTTATCGTGAACTGTTGTTTTGTTTGTTGTTGTTTTTGTTCGGTCTGCCATCGATTCCTCCTTTGTCATTTCCATAACTTGTAAAGAGAGACCCAAATGATAATTCGGATTTAAAGAAGCAATATGTGAAAAGAAATTGTGGTCAAGTCGATGCCAGTGTGGAGGGTTTCCCTTCGCGAAGGGTGCGAATTGACTTCCGTTGAGTGAGACGAGACGTCCTGTATTGCTCCTGCATTGCGTGTGCGTTTGAATCTGCGCGTTGACTTGACATTGCGTTTGACTTGAACTTGACAGTGCGCTTGAATTGAACTTGCGATTGACTCACCCACTAGCTCCGGACCACGCTTGGAGCCTCTCCTGCACCTGTTTTATAGGCAGAGGCTTAGTTGTATCGTATGCTGCACGGGTGACTGTGCTGCACTAACATGCAGCGAATACAGTGGCAGATGCAGCTTGTAATAGTGAGAAGTCCTAGTGAGCTGACGGCCACCGACTCATGTTAAACTCCCGTTCTTTTAGAGGTCAATTCTGCGTTTCCCACTTTCTCTAATTGAGCTGGAGTGGCCGTCTAGGAGAGCAGATGATAAGGTAGGACCTAGTTCAGAGTCCTTTCTCCGTTTCTTCCTTTATTCAGTCGGGTTGATTTTTCACTTCATTTATTGCTTTAGTCCATATATATGAATATGAGGATCCTGTCATCCTTAATGCGAAGGTTTTTTTTTGAGGTGAGGATTGAGGTTTGATTGAGGCAACTTATGGCTCGTTACAGTAACAGATATCGCTGCTGTCAAGATGCTCTAAAGCAGTGGGACTGAAAGATTGAAGAAGGGGATTTTTCGTGAAAGTGTAGAACCGGGGTAAGTGAAAGGATGGCTAGGAGCTCTTCGGCTTTATTACGAAAAATAGACTGGACAAATGTTTATGGAAACGTTTTTTTTTCGTCAGCAATCGAGTGCTTTAAATTGTTCTGGATCCATTGCATAACCGTGCCAAATGATGTGTCGATTCGTTGGCAATAAACTATATTCTTCGAGTAAATATCCTATCACACCAGTCAGGCTGTAGGTGGTAATGCCAGATTTCTCTTACAACTCTGCCTGAAGTTCATGCCTCGGTTTTAGGCCTGCCTCAGCCTCTTGAGATTTTCATATCTCCGTAGCTGTTTGATCAGATCAAATTGGTTCGGAAAGATGAAATCACTGTAGAGCGGTTGGCTTCATTGAGAAGACCACGTATGCATTGAAACTCCAGTATGGTTACAAACGGAAATCGAAGGTATTGATCGGGATCGATTCAAGTTAAGTTTTCCTTGAGGCTTTCAACGAAATACCCCGATTACCTAGACGTAAAGAGCCGGGAAAAGCTACATTTACGCTTTTGTAGTCCTAACAAATCTTGGTGGTCGGCAAAGGTGTCATGGGCGGTCTGGGACACTGAGATGACTAGCAAAGGATGTTAATAAGGATAAATAGATTGATAGTGTTAGTTCTTGTAGGATGCGCCAAACATTCACTTAACTCGTATATTTCACCTGGATAAACTGATGGATAACTATTCGAGGACAGCCTTTTAGCCAATTCCCTGCTCTCCATTCTTGGTTTTGATCAGCAGACGAATATGATTTCCTGGACTGCTTGCTTTGGCAAGTTAGTCAGCTCAGTGTCCAAGTCAGTATTACGGATTTCTCAAGATTCAGATAGTTTTGAAAGTCTATATTATTGTTATTTATAGTTTACTTGCTCACCCTTTATCTATTGTTTGGTTTTGTTCACGCAATAGAACGAATTATTGAAAATTTAATGAATTTTTCAGAAGTTTAAAGACTTTTCACAATTCACAGACAATTCAATATGTTCAATGATGAACTATGATGGTAAAAAGTTTATTATACGGAAAATATAGATACAATTTTACAAACATGAATGATATAGCTTTGCCTTGCTTTGTACACTGCCGAGACCGATGATCAGGCACGTGGTTCTGGTGGTTCTGCTCCCTGAACATTGAATTTTTTGGCTGGTACAGATCATTATCAAATTATGATTTGCACATAGATGCTATGAAACGTTAGCTTACGGTAGGATTGCTAGATCGACCTTCCTACGAAAACCACCGAAAAAAAAGGTTGGGAAATTCCGCTATCTGACTATGCCAAGGAGAACTCTAAAGACCGGGAAGTACATTGCTGAAAAGTATAGCTACACCGTTCATTTACTCGGGAATCGAGAGGCCCGGATCTCTCCATTTAGAGTGTTCCGGGCTGACTTGGCCATTTACAAGCGGAACTGATCAGATGGAGGTCGCGCAGATTCAAATGGAAGTTGTTGAATCGCTCATCATCACAAGCCCGTTGTTGAATCGCTCATCATCACAAGCCTAATAGTCTGTGAAGGGCTATTTGGGCTCCCATGAGAGTAAGTCAAAAGGGGCAGTATATGTGGACGTGAAAGGCGAGGCCAGCTGGAACTCTTTCTAAGTCCAGTCAACTATGATTCAGGTGTGCGTCTGGGGCTCCGGTATCTTCTCCCAGAGAACGGCGTCGCTTTCGCATTCGCGCGCAATGAAGGGAAAGGTTCGAGTTCCCAGTGGAAGGAATGGGCAGTCGCCTGCCGTGGGGATTCGGGGAGAAGAGCAATCTGTGGAGGACCTACAATCTTTTCCAAACTTTACCTCAGATGAGGATGGATCAAATGTCCATCAGAGAATTCGCGACTTCTCTCGAATCTACAATTCTCTCGGGAACGCATGGTAATTTCGTTCAACCGACACGTCAATAAGATACCCCTATTTCAAGAGTTCGATATTTGCTTAGCAGTTTATTCCATCATGCTTCGTATTTTAAATTTTAGCTTATTTATTGAGGCAATTTTGCATGCCGGCCGCCGATAAACTCACTTTGCTTACTCTGTAGGCCTCGATCTTCCTCCGAAGTTTGTCAGCAAAATCTTTGTGCACCTGAATAGTAGTCAAATTCACTAAAAGAAACATATGATCCCGTTCGGAATTACTGACATCTGTCCGATATCGCAGTCTGAGAAAAATTCTTGAAGGAAACAACTTCTTTTCAAGAAATGGTCCCGACCTGTTCAAAGTTCGCAATCATACGATCCTGTATGCGCGGTTCACAGTCCTTCATCATTACGAAACCATTTTCAACTAGTCGATCTCGCGCTCCTTCGTCCAGTACCTGGCAAAATTTGTTTTTGCAAATATGTTTTTTGCAATATCTTCAGGTAGGATACCTTTTCCCAGAATACTCGTGGTTGCACGAAATTGTCTTCTGTGATGGATTCATGGCGGGCCACTTCTCCTGCCACACTCCATCTACTATCCGCCGCTTCTGGGCATTCAATATGTCCATTGAAACTGTTCGGGAAGTAATTGGGAGCGTTGCCTGAATGGAATTCGAATTCGCGTATTTTCATGAAGGTAATCCGATACGTATATCGGGAGCCGAGGGCACGTCATGAGTGGAAAGGGGCGCAATACTAGAGAAAGAGGGTTCCCTCCCGAGTAGTCTTGAATGGGAAACGGCTCAGTTGACCTGAGCGAGGCGATCGTTGATATGGGATTATGGCCCAACGCGCACTACCAATCTCAAATCGAGAATACCGACCAGCTCAGAATTCCTTCTTCCTGAAGTTTTCATTGCCATCAGTTCTCTGGGTCAAGATGAAACCACTGGCATGTACGTTAGCTTCTTGAAACTTTGTGTAAGCTTCCTGCTCACGCAAAATGCCCAAATGGAAGCTCTCGCTATGGGAGCCCTACCCCAGAGACTCCGGCACCTGCTAATTATTATAACAATTTTCAATTTGGTTGTCAATGCTTTCCCCCTTTCTAAGCAACCACGCCTAGAGCAAGGTAGATAACTGACTCAAGGAAATTTTCCAGAACTCACCCTGACTATCATAACAAGCAGCCCCGTCACGTTGAACGTTGTGTGGTCGGACACGGTAGGGGCAGTTGATGGGCAAATGAGTGTAATTAGTGCCCAGACGATAGAATTGCGTATCTGTGTACGAGAAGATTCGACCTTGAAGCATTTTGTCGGGAGAGAATTCGATCCCGGGAACCACATGAGCAGGACAGAAAGCCGCCTGTTCCACCTGAAATGGTCAGCACCACATGTACGTATAGTTAAGCATGGGCAGTCAGAAGGAGAAGACAGGTGCCGTCGTTGTAAGGGAGGTTTTCTGGATTGCTGAAAGGTTGCATTGAAGAGAGCCTGGTATGGCGCACTAACCTCAGCGAAGTAGTTCTTTGGATTTCTGTTGAGAGTCATTGTCCCGACTGGAATCAGTGGGAAAGCCCCGTGAGGCCAGACTTTGGTAACATCAAATGGATTCATTGGCCATTTTGCTGCTTGTTCAAATGTCATCACCTGCAATCAAAACCTATTTTTGGTTTCATCCACCGTAATAGGGTGGCAAACCTGGATGAAGAGCTTCCACTGAGGGAAATCTCCTTTCTCGATGGCATTGTACAAATCGTGAATCGCGTAGTCAGGATCTTCGCCAGCGAGTCGTGCAGCATCAGCCGCAGAGAGATTTTTGATTTTTGGGGCCTGAAAAGTAGGCTTTTCCTCCATGCTGTATTCTCGAATAACAGTTTAGACTCTCGAATCGGACCCTGAAGTGGAATTTGCAGTAGACGGCCTCTCCCTTGTCGTTGACGAGCTTGAAAGTATTCGATCCATAACCGTGCATGAATCTGAAGCCATCAGGAGTACCACGATCGGACATCAGAAACATAACCTGGAAAAGTGGTCAGTAACAAAGTTGAAAAGTACGAGAGTATTGTGTGAATCCCCGTACCTGATGTGTGGATTCGGGACGAAGTCCAAAGAAATCGAAGAGTGCATTTGGATCCCTCTGATGAGTTTGAGGGTTTCTTTTGAGGGCGTGAATGAAGCTTGGGAACTGGATTGGATCACGAACAAAGAAAATCGGTGTATTGTTGCCGACCTAAAACAAAAATGGTCCACGACGGAAGGGTTCATTTAGGTGGGCCAAAAATGTTACCATATCCCAATTGCCTTCTTCCGTATAGAATTTGATAGCGAAACCACGTGGATCACGAGCTGTATCTGGTGATCCGGATTCTCCAGCTGAAAGTGAATGTCTAAGAACCTTCGTCCACGGTAATCAGCGAATGAGATGCCTGAACCCCATTGCAAGTGGCTCGAGAGATTCCTGGTGGCAAATCATCACATAAAGATCAATTTTCCAGGATGGACGTACCCACAGTGGAGAAGCGCACAAAACATGGTGTCTGCTTTCCGATTTCACTGAAGATACGGGCTTTACAGTATTTTGTTATATCGTGAGTCACTTCAAATATTCCATGGGCTCCTGAAAAGAACCAGAATATGTAGAAGAAAGAAAGAAGAGGATGAGCTGCTTGCTCTAAATTTGTAATAAAATCGAGGCACATTGCCGACTGGTGCAGGTAGAAGACTTGAATGCCGCCTGACCGCTATGGGTGAGAGGGGTCTCCTTGATATGTCTGACTGTCAACTATAATTCTCAGCTACCTTTTTTATAGGTACTAGGCCATTTGGTTGCTTAAGTTGTCTGTTACCGCTTTTTCTGTGCTAGTTAAGGCGCGTGAAGTGACGCGCATAAATAAATATATGAAAATATACAAATAAAGTGGGAAATATGGGACAAACAAGAAAGCAGCAAAAATCGGAGATTTCAATGCGGTGGCGAACCCCACCCGTCGGAAAAGGTTGGGATCGGTCAGGTAGAGTCATAGCGATTCTCCACACATTTTGTTCCTTGTTTAGCGGAAGTATCGTTCCTATGGCTTATGTGGAGTAGGGATTTATTTTGTCACAAGGGTCACATAGACAAACGAAACAGACCTCCTCCTTTGGCATGAACCACTCTTTCGGGAATTCGTTCACGATCGAAATGGGCCATTTCGTTAATATACACAGCATCCTGCATTAGCATTGGACCTCTGAAATGAAGGAGTTAAGGGCAGTAGAACATCACCTTGAAAGCACGAATACTGAAGGAATGTCAGAGTTGTTGAATTTGAATTTCAGGGCCTGATTGAGAACTCATGAGCTGAATAGTCATGTATATAAGCAAATCATGGAGATCATCCACACCGAAACAGATCTTTTGCGTATTAGAATATCGCTCAAAGACGAATTTGAACTATAAACCCATAAAATTCACCTTGGTCCAACCGTAAGCACATTTGTTTTGTCGGAGATTGGAGCTCCATAGGATGTGGTCATCAGTTGCGGTTTCTGCAAAACAAGGCATACTGCCTTTGAATATATATGATTCTTTCAAACATACGTTCTTCGCCTTGTAATCCTCCAACTGCACAACGGTTGGTTCATCAGGCTTCGACATCTTGGCGTTCGATTGGCTTGGCTGCTCACTTTCTGAAAGCATCTAGGTATTCAGATGAAGCGATTGATTTTATTAGTGGACGACTATGAGGAGTGCTCTGTCAACATCTGAAAATTAAGTAAAAATATCGAGCCAGTGTGCAAGAGGGTTGTGAAGAAGGTGATAGAAGTGATAGGAAAGGATTTATCAGAAACGACGGCTCAAGAGATCGCTACCGAAAGGTGGTTATGTTGCTTAAAAGGAAAGGGGATTGGCAGAACGCAATACGAAAGGAAGGATTGTTCAACTTTGACTCATATAAACAAATACCTTGAAATAAAAATGTCAAATTTATGAAGCACGGTAGAGGGGAGTGGTGGGCACAATAACGAGGGCTAATAACTGGTGAATCGCTCCCGAGCTCAGTTAAATCATCAGAACCCATCTGATTGTACAACCCTATGAGCCCAGTCAGTACCAACAAATGAATGGCTGCATGATGAGGCATTGAAGGTGTTACAGCGGAAGAGTAAACAACTCGCAAGCCAATCAACCTCCATCAACACGGCTCAAAATAACTCCAGTAGTGGAAACATGGGAACCGGACTGCTGGCTACTTCAGTTGTTTTTGCTTCGTGGAGGTTTCATTTGTATGTATACAAGTATGGCAAAGACGAGGTTTTTGTTTTTGTAACTATTGAAAATTGCCTTTTGCTTCTCCTACAAACATCTAATTGTAGGTGGGAAACCAGAAAAGTTGGTAAGGCTATATTGAACTACACATGAATGGGGGGTTGTCTACAAGGGATTCGCTGAGATTTCCCCCTTGAATTCACTGAAGTACTTGGCCGAGGATTCTCTTTTCAGTTGGTCAACACAATTTTCTTGAAGACCTACATATTTCTATGGTCCTCTGTTTCTGTGTTTACAAGCGAAGGCTCGGAGAGAAGTCAAAGTCTCCGCGCTTCTCAATACGGGCGCCTTTTTTTGGCAGCAGTTGTTGTTGTTTTCCTCTTTCCTCATTAGCTAACTTCAAAACAAAACGGATGAGGGTGAGGCGAAGTAAGCAATCAACTTGGTAAATTGCCATAGATATTCAGGAATAAAAATTAAGCAATGAAAATCAAGTAAAGGCTACTGAAATCATAATTTCGCGCTGCATTTGTGTTGTTTATTGTTTTGATGCCAGTGAAACATGCATGAAATGCAGAGTAAGTCCTTCCCAGTATTCAATAGTAATGAGCAAGGAGCCCAGTCCGTAGATACGTACTATTCTATATAAGAAAGAAAGAATTCTGTATTATGTATAAGAAAGTTTGGGACCTTTTGCCTGTAAGGTACCTCGTTTACCAATGGAGGTCAAGAATTATTTGAAAGTTTCTATGATGAAAAACGAGTACATAGCGTAGTTAATGGCATGCAATGCTGGGTCATGGCGCGAATTTTCCTACGCGAACGCGATGCAGAATGAAAATTTTGTGACATTCGTCTCACAACTGTGAAGCTCGCCGCGCGCGGAAAATTCGCACCTTCCCCTCGATGGTGCATATCCATGCTTTAAAGGCATAGACTGAGAATGACATTCCATGAAGAAGAAATTCATGCATACTATTGTTACCTCCACGATTTTGTTCAGAAAGTAGATCAGCAGTTTTGGAGGCGAGACCGGAGATCAGCATCTGAAAATATTAACACCCTTTTCACTCTAACTACAGCTATTTGAAATAATTTCTCAGGGCCAGTAAAAGCAAGCATGGTAATGCTTGAGGACAGGAAAGCCGCGCCAAGTATCTGTACATATCGGTTAGAGAAACAAGTGGCTATAGTCCTACTTATGGTCCGAAATCCTTACAAAGGCCCCAATTGGAGCCTTTGGTAGAAAAGTAATAAACTTAATTCATCGCCTCATGATCCCAAGTTAGCCCGAATGAGAAATTTGAGGATTTCCGTGCGACTTTCTTGAGGGGACCGTTCACTACCCTGTTTGTAGTAGAATTTGACTTTTGTGATATCCATTGGAGTGCTGGTGATGGTGAGTGAACGAGGTTTTGTGGTTATTCTTTGAATATCTTCTTTGAGAGGGCTGGTCATTCCCGTGTAACTTCTATCCCACTCGCTTACTCACAGTGTACTTTTAGGTGAGAAGGTATTACAGCCTCCATCTGCGCGTGCAAAGGGCGGAAGGCTGATGACCTTTAAGACGGGAATGTGCTCGATGCAGTTTGCAGCACAATCCTGGGAAGAGTTTTATGAGAGGCCAACAAAAAGTTACTATGAATTGGAATAAAATTGTGAGAGTTGAGTCGGAGAAATGCTGAGAAAGTTCTGCTATTTTGAGAGTTTCTGCAAAACGCATGCAACTGAAAATCACGAGAAATGTTGTTTACTAGGAAGGGAGAGGCGGTGAATAGTTGTTTACGAAAAGCGGAGCTCGCGTATGGAACCAGGAATCAGCGGTGCGTTCCGTGGTCGTTGATCGGTGATCCCTTACAATTAACAAAGAGCGGCATGTTGTGTTTGCAACGAGAACCCTGCTCCATCGAATAGATGAGGGTAACAATCTGAAACCAAACAGGGAGATTTATTACTATGTAATTCTATACCTACTGCTGTGAGATGCGGTAGGTATGGAATTTGGACTGCCTCCGAGACCTGCCTCTGGTAACGATTGTGGGAAAAGTAATCATGTATATTCTTTTGGAAAAAAGTCTTGCTTTTGAAAAGGATCCGTTTTCGTCGTGTTAAACGACTACAAAGGAACGACTATGCGCCATTTGACTCGAAGGGGATGCGCCATGCATCTGTTCATAACCATAAGGGCACTTAAACGCGAATAGTTTACGAATTTAAGGTAGTGATGCTTTCAGTAGGGAACAATCCCTTTTTCGGTCCCTTCTCATATCTTCAGCTTCCACTCAAGTCGATCTGGGGCTTTACTGGAGGGAATAAAATAGATTTTAACAAGAGTTTGTATGAGCTTGTTATTTAGGTGTGATGTCAAGGGCTTAAGATACCCTCAAAGCAATTCCCTGGTCTTTCCAAGAATTTATATTGTGCTTAACTGCATTATTTTTTTCCTTCTCAGAGCAGGTAGAGTATTTCAGAATGTTAATAGAGGGCTCTAATGTGAACACCAGAGTAATGCAAAATACTTGCATAAATTTGAGCTTTCCTCGCCAGAGCTTTTCAAGATTTCGCTTCACTGCACGAATGAGTCATTTCGAGCACTTGGAAGAATTTCATTTTTGTAATAAAAATCGTGCAAAAGAAGGGTTGATACCACTCGCGATCGAAAACAACCGCTTCACGAATAGCTAGTATTTAAGAAAAAACAAGAAACTCAGAAAAACGAGAAAGCAAGCAGAGGGGTCAATTTGGGAGTGTAGGTGGCCAAGTGAAAGTTGAAATGAGTTCGATATAAGACGGCCAAGGGAGACCCTCTCTCAGGTTTGTCAGTTAGAGACCGTAGTTAATAGGTGAGTTCAGCAAAAACCACAGGAAAACGTCATTTGGACAACAAAATCGCATTTTACAGCAGTTAAGTAATTGTAGCACACTTCAAAATGACTTGAAGAGGAATGGGCGATTATTCATAGACCGTGAACGATTGAAGCGGTACCCATTTTGAAAAAAACACTCAACTGATGACGAGTATTCATGCTATTCCAAGGCGATGTTTACGGTTGGCTGCAACGAAATTGTCTCATCAACTGAATAAACAACTAACAGATCATTAACCAACCCTACTCTACTAAACAAACAGCAAAGAATGAAATGAACAAATGATTTTATAACGAACATGCACAGCTTATGAAAATTCTTTGGCTATTAGGATGGAAGGGGTATCTGAACGAGATTTTAGTCGTTGGCTCTATAAAGAGCTGGTTGGCTACAGAAAGACAAAAATGGTTGAAATTGTTTTCCACCTCACCATGAGGCACTACTAGTGACTTGAATTTTCAGCATGTAGCTCTATTGTGAATGGTACAACTTCTACAATGCCGTTGAAACTCGTCCCCTCTGGGTGGTGGTCGCCAAAATCGGTCGTCGAGACCTTATTTCACCCTATCTGGATCATTTTTCGATTGCACAGCACCCTATATACCACACATGGAGGCTATACATGCCCTAGTTGGAAATGGAAACCCCTGTATCAAAAGACATAGGCCAAAAAACAAGGATCAAAATTTCAAAGCGTCTTTGGTCATAACATAATATGTAGTTAGTCTGGGACCAACCCACATGCAGGCTGTTGTTTCTACTACCCCATCCATGGATGGCTCGATACAACCCTGTTTTGCTTCGAGTTCCGCCTATGTACAACCGCTCCTTATGGTTTGTTTTCAGTTTCTCTCCTATCACTGGTCAGTATCAAGCAGCTTATCACTCTGCATTTCTCGTCTAACCTCATTAAAATGCTGAGAACGGTTCATTATGGCCACCACCGGAACTCTCCAGTGGTCTTGTGTTCACAAGACGCGGCGACGACCACGACGGAAGTCTCAAACTCGTAAAAAGTCGTAGGTTTCAAGCAATTTTTGCAATACATTTTTGTTTGTTGACGCGCAATTGACCTTTCTGAAAGCATGGAGAGGACAGAAATCTGCGGGTGAGTAGAATGTCCGTAAACCTGTGGATGGGCACAACTTCAGCGACCTCCATGGACAATTTGAAAACCCTAACACTGTCGATGTACTTGTAAATAAAGGCACGAAATTCCCTCGAATGGACTGCTAGCATGGCTAGATGCCAGGCTGCGCCAAATCTTCGAAAGGCGTTCAGAGTTCGTGTTCCTTGCTGTATCACAGCCCCACAAAAGGAACGGCTTTGCCAGCAGCGGTAGGCTGCTTCAAACTATGGCTTTCAGCCATCTTCCAAATGCTGCTGCAAATTGCTTCTACACATCAGACTGCTCCACTAGTGAACGTCCGCCGAAATGGGTTGCGATGTTGCGCGCGTAAAATCGATACTCATTTCGTAATTATGTGCAAATGGAGCGGTTCACTATTCACTGCATAGAGTTTGGGAACGATTTATCATGAGAGTTATATAGGACCGATCCAGTGAATATGACAAACAATACAGAACCTGTTCAATACTTTTCAAAAGTTTTTTATTTCTAAATTTCGTCGTCATTCCAAAAAGTAATCTGAGCGACGTTCGGAGGACGGGTGTGTTGCGATTCGTGCGATTCTGGGTGCGCGCGGCGAAATTCGCGATGAATCAAACAACTCCTACGCCTCTTATTGGGGTCCAAATTTGGAATAAAGAAGGTAAGTAGGATTGTCCGACCCTACTTAGGTATTCTACTCCAAGTTTGTGCCCCAATGATAGGCGCAGGAGTTGTTTGAATACTCGCGAATTTCGCCGCGCGCACCCGGAATCGCACGAATCGCACGTCCCCCTCGGAGGACGACCTTTCATCCTTTATTACAGATTCGGCGTCCCAATGTTTGGCATCAAAAAATTAGCATATCAGTTCGGTAGAGCTGTTGGATACACAGATCCGACAGCACTTCCACAGCAGGTTCAGGCTCGTTGTCAGGATTGTGAAGGCTACAGGGTAAGGCTGATAAGCCATACAGAGTTGATAGATAGTAAATGGTAATCTCAGTGATCATTCCCTACTTTAGGAAGCACTCGTCGAGGCTTGTGAGGCCATGCTACAAATCATGCAAGGCAATCCTGCTTTTACACCACCAGTGAATTCCGCTCAAGTAAGTTCATAGAATTATGTGGAGCCGGGATGGAAGAAAGACCTACTTCACCCAATGTTCATTCTTTTGCAAACTTTGTAAGCAGTTTCTTTTTTAGAATTGTTTTCTTCCGTAAAATTCTGACCGTTGCAGCATTGTGAATGTCCCAAGGGCACAGCACCAAGCGAAATGTTTGAGAAGAGCTTAGAGAGCGTGAAAGGCTTCTGGCACGATGAGGAGGTAAGAGCAGGGCTACAAACTTTTGGAAATCTCTGAAATATCTCCCTCGTGTTTACTTACAGTTTTGAGTTCACTATTTTCCTAACATTTATTAATGTATTGAATAAATAAGCAAAATCATAACAGAGAGATGAATAATAAGTATAAATGTAACTTAGAAGCTTCAAAAAAAAGGGATACCTACGGCTTTCCTTGAGCGAAGTTCTTCCTAAAGTGCTAACCGAAGGACCGGTTCGACTGTACTGTTTACATTGGATTTTCATGGGAACCACTACAGGAACATCGTCTACGCTCCATATTTTTATTAAGGACCGAGGCAGAAGCTCTCCCGTTCCCATCACTCCCATGTGCTCGAGTGCATGTACATTCAAGGCACAGTTCACGATAATAATGGTTTCTGAGATTCCTCCATAGAATGAGTTTGAGTTCCCTGTGTATACCATATCTGGCACTATTAGCACGGAAAACGGCCCACTTAGGGAGTTATAAAGGCTCAAAGATTGGCGTGTGTATCCTCGAACGAGCATCACCGGCATTGTAGAGGCTGCACTGATCGCAAGGGAGCCCATGAAGGGAGTTCAAACAACTTGTCATGATCCATAGCGACAGTGAAAGACAGCTCTGTACAGTTCTGGCTTGATGTAGTCAGCTCTTTGTGCAATTGCAATGATTGAAATCTCATCCGAGTACCCCTTCCATGTTGTTTCCGTCATGGCAAACTCGTCCAACCTCTATTTTCTCTAACTTTGTGGAGCCATATTTTTCTCGGAATCGGCATATTTTTTCGCTGTCTTCACTACCGTTGAACTATTGCCAATCTTCACCTTCACTTTTCGAATTAAAACAGGTACCTTAAAATTATCGTGAACTGTGCCTTTAAGCATACACATATGTATGCACACGTGGGTATGCTTAAAGGCATAAATAGTTATGTATATTTACGTATATATGTGAATACATATATGTTTTCGAGGGAACATTCTCTAATCTACTCCTGTTTCTAAGTTTCTTCTGACTGTTCCCATCATGTCGACCTTTTCCCCATACCACGTCGAAAAGACATTTTCCACGGTTTTCCCTCAGGCCATCAAAGCTGTTCTTCGCCTTCTGCCCTTTCAAACAAAGAAGTCGATTAACTTGCTGCATAATTTCACATCGACAGCATATTTGCATCGTTCTGAAATCCAGAAATTTCTCCTTTTCTCGAGGTCTTGACGTAATGATCCTTCTTGCGCAATCACTCTTCCTCCTCTCCAAATGTATTAATTGAATTCTCTTTTTTATTTTCTCCTGACCTTAGTCCCTATTCCTCACGTTTCTCCTTTGATTATCCGGCTGTCTGATAAGTAAGTGCAAAAGGACAACGGAATTGTTGAAGATCAACCATCGAAGTCTTCTTTTCGTTGTTTTCGCTGGAAAGAAATGTAGGTGACCTTAGGTTTGGTTTCGTCGTCCATAAGCGACGACAAAGGAAGGGAGAAATCCCTTCTCGCTCTTCCCCGTAACTCCGAGTCTCACAGACGGGCCTTGATTGTTTCTCGACTCTTCCTAATGGCCATGGACTTTTAATAATGGCGATGATCTGATGGGCGGATTTTTTCTTGAAAAGAACCGTTCTGCGGGGAACCATGAGGCGAATCCTTCACAGGATTAATTATGGGATCCAAAGCCTGATGAATGTTACACTAACACCATGGATTTAGATACAAGGAATCGTAGAGAGGCCAAAGCCATTTGGCCCCAGTGGTCCCCAGTTCCCTACGTATTATCGTACAGTTTTCTGAAGGAAACTCTGATTCAGATTGGATTTGCTCAACAATTTTTCGAAGAGACTTTGATCTAGGTTGGATTTTCCCAGTCAGCTACCCACGCTGGTATTTTCGGAAACTAGTACCCACATCAATCTTATTCCTACGCGCTACTTTGTCCACAATACTTGGTAGAGCCAACAATTCTTTTCTATACACAAATGGGTAATCTGACGTCAACTCTCTTTGCCTTTTATGTCGGATTTCCGCTAGCGTCACCTTTGATATTTGGGGTGACTCTGGGAAAAATCGCTTCACCACGCAAACAAAACCAGAGGCCTATTTTTAGACTTTTTTTTCAAACGTTGAAAATGGCTAATTCTCTGCTAAATGGAAAATTAAAGCATGAAGATCCAGCGATTTTTGACGGCGAAAACCAAAAGGGAAAGAAAAAGCTCAGGTGGCTGACAGCTTTATTTCGCTCTGAATGAATGCTTCGGTATCTTCGGCAAAGCTCAGTTTACCCCTCCCTTTACCCTCCTGCTAATTCATACTTCCCGAACCGCTTCATTTCGGAAAATTTAGGTTCCTGATGACTTCATCTTCGTTTTTGTTCTTCTCATAGGCTTTAGAAGAATTAAGTCTTTCTAGTAATTTGTGCAATAAATGCTGAAAAACCAGGAAAACAAGTCCTTCCTCATCATGCCAATTCATTAATTAGCATAATTTATCGGAATTATACATAGTCATTTGTCAACAAAATAGTTCTTATAACATGTCAACACTATAAAAATGTACATAAAAATATAAATAAATAACATACTCAGCTTGCAGATTTATGAGTTTTCTGGTAGTAAATGTTGAAATTATCGTTTGATGTCAACTTTGTTGGCATCATAAATAACGCAGAGTTAGTAAATGATAATTAATAATTATATATAAATGAACTAGGTTACGGTAGCCATCTAAATTCCCAATGATAAAGTCTCCGTTCATTGATCGATCCCTTTTCTGGAATGCGCCCCATGTTCAACATCCACTGTGTTCCGTGGGGACTTAACTGCATATGTGGCCTATGAAATGACTTGAGGTGGCCAGCCAATGATCAAGTCAGCGCCATCATATTCCCAAGCGAGCTAGTACCAATTCACCTATCCCGGAACAATGGAAGGTTTGATGGCGTGGGCGAATATTGCTCCGAGATTCGTACCTCGAACCATGGGGGGGGGGGGGGTGAAGGTGCGCATTTTGCCGCTACGCTACTCCATCCATATTGAGTGCAGTATAATAAATGATTGAATATTTATCGTCATTGTTAGAGGGGACGCTAAGATTTTGCGTGCGCAATCTGCCTATTACCTCTACTTGCCCTGGTACTTCTCAGGCTACATTTCAAACTTACTGCAGCTTAATGTTGCTAATCAGAAGCCTGCAAAGAGAAAAAGGATGAAGCAAGGGGTGTTTTACCTTAAAGGCTGGTAAAAAAGTGAGAAATATAAAATTGGCCTCTTCAGTTGATGTCTATGTGTTCCAAGCAATGTAACCTGATTGCTGCCAAACAACGTGAATTCCAAAATCGAGGACGACGACAGCTGCACATTACTCGAACGTTTATCAACACTGTTTACTTTGAAGTAAGCACAAAGCTATCACGTTTTGTTTGCAAATAAGCCATATTGGAGGACACTTCTATACTTGGACGTACACATTTCTGGGTTTCCGAGTTTTGAATAGTGCAATGTTGGCCGCTCCTACTCTGAAAAGCTTGGCATCTCGGAAGCGACCATGCCTGACTTCAAGTAAATTTGACCCAGCATGCAGATGTCTTAGCTTATTTGAAATAGGCTCTGATAGGGATGAACCTGAAGCTCTTTCGACTTTCGTAGCTGAAGCAACAGGTGGCGACAAGACTTAAAGGCACCGCTTACGATAAATTTAGGGTACCCTTTTTTGACGGGAATTCATAGAACTACTCTAGAATAAAGCGATAACAACGAAAAAAGCGCAAAAAACGATGAACAAAAGGAAATAGAAAGGGTCAAAAAAGAGCTGGAAAGGGGGGTTGGACGAGTTTCACATTGGAAGAACGGCGGTTAAGGGAGTGTTCGAGCGAGTGCAGTTAGGCGACGCAATGTCTGCAATAGCAGACAACACAACCAAGCAGACAACTTCGCCCAATGCGAAAGGGGTGAACGGCAATTAGATTTCGTAGTCAGCCTAGCGAGGGGCGGAGGCCTCCCGTCCCCCAATGTTCCTGCCCTTATTGTGCCCTACCCAGACCGTTTCCCGACCTCATTCCCGCACAAATGGTATCGGAGGGGGCGTCGAATTCAAACCATGTACAGATCTCCGAAAGAATTTTTTTCGTGAACAGTGCCTTTAAATACTGGCCTAACAATCTCGGTTGGACCTCTACGAACCCATTCCGATTTGAGAACATCACTCAGCGCTTGTATATTTGCGACACCTCCACTGCTGTTGATTTGGTGTTTTGAGAAGTTTGCTGCCTACTTCCGGTGAATGCAGTGAAGTGGAAAACTGCTAAGTAGTCACTCGTATTTTATCTACACCTGTGGATGAAATACGATTTGTTGAAAAAGTGATTACGGTGAGAAAGAGAGAAGAACTATTATAGTTGTGGCTATAATCAGTCCATTTCGAATTTGGTAGCGCATAATCTGGAATTGATGATTGGTGAATAGAGGAGTTTTATGCCCACAGCTTTTACCATGAACTGTAGCTCTATATCCCGCTCTACTTGTTTGTTTACCGGTAATTGTAGTACCCAGGTAAATGAGCATTTACCCTGCACCTACGCATTTCCACACCAATGCAGCATCCGAGCTGGAAACGTTCAACAACAGTATCCTATCAAAGAACACTACAATCCTTTTCTGATGAGAATTGTAGTGAAATGTTCCTATTACTACATACATTACCATAGATTTGGAGTACCATACTTGTAGTAAAGTCGGTCATACGTAGTGCGAGCATATGTAGACAGTCAGGTTTGCGTATATACGGACTAGAATTATACTAAAAGCTCCAAGTTTTTTCACCCGTTCAAGGAACTTTTTGAGTTAAATTGTACTTTGCAAAAAGATTTGTAGCAAAACGTACCTGAACCTTCACGGAAATGCTGCTACAAAGCAAATTACCCAGAAGCTCAATCGAAATTGAAAACTCCCACACTGTCCTTAAGAAGACATCACGCGGCTTTTGTATTACTCATACATATTTCTATGTTCATTAAACCTTCCAGAAAAAGCTGAGCTTTCGTCGATGGTGTGAAAGATGATTTCCTTCCACCTGCCACTAGTGAACCAGCTGGATTGAAGCCACAGTCCACGACAATTTGAGGTTTTTTAAGTGAAGTAGCAGAAGCATTGGTGCAGACTAGTACATCGGTGGCAAAGAAAGCGAAGAAAACCTTTTGCAAAGTATAAGGGATCCTAATCTGATCAAAATAGTGGTTGTACGAGATTTCGACGATAGAAATGATGTGGAAAAAGATCCGGACGAGATTTCAGTCGTGTGCAATAGCGTGAAGAGGTGGCTACAGTAAGCAGAAAATGGGAAAAAATTGCCTCCTACTGCTGCCACGGATCACGGCTCTAGACTATCAGCTGCTCAGCTGTTTGAATTACCAACTTATCTACAAGACCATCAAACACGGCCACTTCTGGATGTGATGAAATTGAAGACAATTCTCGAGCCCTCATTATGCCCTACTAGGAACATATTCCAACCCAGCAACGGCCCATGGGCATTTCTCGGAAACCTGATATTTTTTCCACCATGGAATCCCATTCTTGTTGTGATCCATGCCTTTGAAGTCGTCCATTGCTGGCATCTTCAGGACCTCTGTGTTTTCCGTGGCGTTGTGCTGTCGCGTTTTTATTCGATTTCCACCCTTCTTGCATTGGCAGGAGCTGATTCCTGAGGAGATCGAGTCACTCGTTAGCGACATTTTTTCCCCAGCACTTAATTCAATTTCTGGTCAGCTGGCGTCATCGCAGGACGGATGTTTGGCCAGTTTTGACCTAACGTAGTGATTTCAGTATGAAGATTTGAAGAGAACCTTGCTGAGGTCAAAAGAAGACCTGGAATTGGCTCAAGAAGAATTGAAAAAGGGTGAAAATATGTTTCGAAAAAGAACCGTCAAAAAAGCCAACGAAAAATACGAGGCTGATCTCAGAGCGGTAGGGTTTTCTCCCATTTGCGTGGAGGAGTCCTAGACAGATAATTCCAGCTGGAAGCTTTCCTGACGGGTACGATACCAGGGCAGAAGATTGAGCACTTGAAAGAAATTGAAGCGATGATGTCCGAGATTCAGGTAGACTGGCAAGGAAACTTCTAGCAGCAAGTAGTAAAATACACACAACTTTTTTAGTCCTACCACGAATGGATATCTTCATACTGTAGTCCTTTGGCCAGCTACAAAGTAACACAGCCACCGAATCTCTAAGGAAACGATTGCCCTTTGTCGTTTCAAATGTCAATAAAACATATCACAATTTTTGAAGACTGTAGTTTTATCGACAATAAAACCTATCAAAACGAAATTGTTGAATAAAATGTGATTGGCAGTTCAATTCAGTTAATGTCATTCTGAAAGGCGAGTTCGGTCTGAAGCCAGAGGGCAGAGTTCAGTCCTCGGCATACGTCTCTAGGGGCGGGAAATCCCATTTCCATCGCTTCACTTGATTCCATGGCACGTCCAAGTAGAGGCCGTCTGGCTTTATAAACCTGAAATTAGCGTTATTAACGTTATAGCATCTTTCATTCCCCTTCTCTTATCATATTCCCATTTGGGATACATGATGCCTCCCACTGATCTTTTGTCTTGGGGAGAATTCTCCCAGTCCAAATTCTTCGGGTGCCACCCACACATGGTTATTTGAATAAAACCCTAGGTAATGATCAATCTCGACCATGGGATGCACCCTAGATCGGTATGAATTCCAATGTGGCCTATACGATGCCTTGCCATGGCCGAACCATGTTCAAATCAGTGCTTCTATCCTTTAATACCAATTAACCCACCTCGGATTGATGAAAGGCTTTGTTCTAAAGGCGAGTATTAAACCGGGACTCGATCTCGTGACTATGAACGTGTGATTGTGCACCAATTGCCACTATACCATTTCCGTGATGCATTTAATTAGGTATGGGTACTTTAAACTTTTTTGAAGGTATTAATCATGGGGTGTTCGAGAGACTCGAAGCAAGTCTGCGTCCATGTTCTTATGACGGTAACAAGCTGATTCAGTTGTATTAAACCATAATTGGCCCCATTCCAATGCGATAGCATGCTAGGAGGGCGTGAATTAGAGCAGCAGTCATGGTTTATACGGCGCAACGAAACCCTTTCCCTACTCGCCTACTGGAGTTATCGAATATTACGACTTTTTCAAAATTTTATTTGCCATTACCTTACTCTTTCCCGTCTTCTTCTATTTTATAATATTTGTATGACCAGTAGCCATCTCCCATCTGTGAAAGGCATTGGTTGTGAGTGTCTCAGCGCTTATAGGGATGCTTTTGTGAGTTGGGTTGAACTGGCGGGAGACTATAAGTAATTAAGGATAAGGAATATATAAAGTCTTGGGCATTAATCAACCTTTCTGTGGGATACACCCCACATTCGACTTCAACTAAGAATCGTAGTTGAGTATCAAATGCAAATATGGCCTAGACAATGACTTGCGGTGGCCAACCGATGTACAAGTCAGTGCTTTTATCCTCCCAGGAGTTCGAACCCGTGACTATGCGTGTGAGTAGTGGGTGTGAAATAAATGTGAGATAAGTAATTAACCATATTTTTTTGTAAAGCTTCGGAGCTTCGGGAGAATTCACGAAAAAAAAGTATCTTCGCGAAGGGGAAGTGGGACAAACCAACTTTCCTCGTATACACTACTTCTCTTTGTTGATCGCCTACCCACTTTTTTCTTCACCGATGCATACTTATATATGACTTCATAGCTCTTCGGCTCCCCGTGATGTTCCCATAAAGTCCAACTCGACTTATTTATTCGAACCCTTATTGAACTTTCCCAGACAACATTTAGTGCATTGCTCTAGGAGGACTCATAGAAATTCGCCTGAAATAGTAACCTCCTACTTCAGTACGGACGTCATACGAACCGGAAACACCCTCATTGGTCAGTAGAGCGGGTCAAAAACCATCCAACCAGGTTGCTATTCCACCCATCAACTCCTTCGACAACTATTTCTGGGACTCGGCGTGAATAAACAACTCTGACACTGCTTTGGTCTCCAGATATCCTATTTGTATGACTTTTTTCTCCTTTGCTTACCCTGTCGGGTCGGAAGTCCTCTCCACCATCCTTTGCAAACAACTTCAGGGGAAAAGACTCTTCTATGGTCCCGGGAAATGGTTTAGATCAGTGGAATAAGTAGGGCTAGGTGCCCATGGGGCTTCAATTACTCACCCACTCGCCAGACATGCAGAGATCTATTAGGTGATTACTGTTAACCAGTACGTTACCCAATTTCCGGTTCCTCCATAATAGACACTCCCTTCCCTCATTCCTTCCCACAACAGAAATGTTGATCATCCTTCTGTTTCCTCCATGAATTTTTATAATTTTGAATGTTATGGTTCTAATACCCGATAATATTTGTACCATTAAATATGATCATCTATAAGCCATGGCTCAGATGGCTCCGAAACTCAGCGCCAACTGTACTCTTATGACTTTTTCGAGGGACCAATCACGTCCGACGTGCTTCTGTTGGGGCTTACCGGTGCCAGAATATCGGTGTATCGGTCTAATAGGCCAAATAGGTTGGCTGAGTCCACATTCAAACGATTCTATTAACCTTAATGGAAATCTGTTGGTCCCATGGTCCCAAATGGACTAACCGGCGTCATGGCCTTTAGGTTTTCACATTCTTTTGTGATCTTCTTGAAGCCTTCTTTGTCAGTTTCCCTAATGTCTCATAAACATAAAAATCCGCCCAGTGCATTACCCAGATTGCACTCAGCATTATTCTGCTGGCTGAAAGCTCTAATACTGTGAAATGGTTATGTGTCCACCTACCTAAGCCGCTCAGTCCTAATAAATTCTTTCAATTCGTAAAAGCCGTAGAAATCCTTCACAAAAATCCGGAACCAATTCAATTAGGAATTGTCTTCATTACGTAGAACTACATCAATGCTGCAAATTGAAGGAAAAGCATACACTTCTTTATAATGCCCGCTTTCATCCCTTAACTAATGGAGCCATTTGGCACGTCGATCACGAAGATTTGGAAAGCCTGGACTCGGGAAAGGTGGACTGGGCGTAGAGACTTTTAGCCCTACTGGGAGCAAAATGACGTGACCGGTTCGGGAGAAAGTAGTGCACTTCATGAGAATGGTGGCGGATGGCGCCATGCTTTCTCCTCGTCCTCTGTTTTCTTCGTTAGTTTCTGTCCCTCAAAGTAGGCCCGTATCGCCCTGGTTGACGAATCTTGGGATCCTTCTTTTCAATGGTGTTATATTCTCCTGCCTTTCCTAATTTCTTCAAGCCATTTTGCGCCGGCCAAGAGACTTCCCTATTTGAATAAAAGCTGTCCAACTGTTGGCTTTTATGGGGCCTCTTCACAAAAGATGATCGTCCTTCGGAATATTATGTGAAGATGCCCCATAAAAGCTTTCGAGTACCTCTTGAATTCTCTAGCACCTAACAACTGAGTCCGTCATCCTGTGAACAAGTGGAGAATGTTGTAGGAGGTCAGATATATTTTAGTTGCCGTTTGGGCTATTCTCCTCAGTTCAATGGTTTCAATCCAAGAGAAGTCCCTGTGAGTCTCTCTAAACTTTTGCCTTCTGCTCCATATCCCCCTTCCTTTCAATTAGAAACGGATGTCGTTGGCATGGCGCATTCCTGAGAGGTGCATGACATTCAGCTTGCTGAATGACAAAAATTCTGTACCGTCATATAGTCTTCTTACACGAAATGGCTGGTTTTCTGTCCCATCGAACCCTATTGGAAAACAGACTACTAGCTGTAATTCAACAGGGAGAGGCATTTGCCTAACAGCTTTTCTTATCTTCTGAACCTCGTTAAGCAAAACGTCGTCTCAAATCATTACGAAGAACGCCGTTGGCTTCAGTTGCTAATTAAAAGCCAGCGATTCAATCCATTAGACACCACCGCGACGACAACGCGAAAGCTTCGAAGCTAATTGGAAGTTGGGACGATGGCCACCATAATGATCTTCGTCACACTTAACGCCCACAATCCCATTCAGCTTGTTCCTCCCACCCAGTCACTCACTCACATCCCTTCAACTTCCTCATTAGGGATTGTCAACTCATAATCTACTAGCAAGATTCGGCGTGGGTTCCCGTTAGGGGTTGTCGAAGTTTTTTTTTTTCTGCTGGGAGGACCGCCCGCAAAAGTTGGAAAACGCTGTCACGCCTGTTGGTTCGCTTTTATGTTTGACGATAAATCCTGTCTGGCTCGTTAACGCTCTAGGTGACACCCTTTGGCTCTCGATTGGAAACATTCAATGTTGCACACTTGACAATTCGATTTAGCTTCAATCCCTTCATATCGTTTACTACAGAGTAGCACTTTTCTCCCCATGCTGTCGCTTCAGAGGTATGGGTAAATTCCTCTACTCCAATAGATACTTATACGAACTCGAGAACAAATACTGCTCGCCTTTTGGCTGTGATTCCTGGATGTATTCGTACTCTACTGATACCGCGCGGCGATTCTTGGTTAGTTGCCCTTCCGGGCGGTTCATCTTTGTTAGTTGTCTCGCCTCGCGGCGTACCATCCGAGACTCCTTACCGCCACCGATAGTTTCCTATGTTAACTGAGCAGCTGTAGGATTACCAGGTAATGTTGTTTCGGATTGGTGCACTTCTTCCATACACATCAAAGGTTTCCTTGAAGCCGAACAGACCATATACATCGCACCAGAAATGTCGATTGCCTAAAAATGAAAAATTTTGAGCTAACTTTTGGTCCTTAATCGAAGCCGGGCTGCTTCTATTCTATCAGAGTAAGTTGTCCGCTGCAGCAGAGTAATTAGTATGGCGGCATGTAGGCGGCTGAACTCTGCTAACATCTGGGGAAGGCATGACATCTCCCATTTGACCCCTTTCCCATTCTGAATCTTGATTGGAAAGGTGGCACGTCTGGATGGTGTTAGCCAACACTTTACCCGCAGTACTTTCCCGTGAGGTTCTACAGCAAGGGGTTAATTCAGGCTCCAAAGCGCTTCCGCAAAGTCGTTTTGGACTAGTCGTCTTGGGTTACTACTAGATTTTTTGAGCTGATTTGCGGTGGCCATCCGATGACATACAAGTTTCATACCGGAAGGCGGATTCACAGGGATGGAAGGCTGGTTTAAGATGGGCGGGAATCAATCCGGAAGTCATACCTCGGATCATGCGTGGGATAGTGCATCCCATTTGCCCCATCACCTGCGCCGTTTCCTATTAATATTACCATAAATAAGCCTTTGAAAGTGTACTCAGACAAATCTCAACCATTAAAGCTCGCAGAAAACTTTTGACGTACTGCTAATGACGCACTTTTTACCGTTAATGAGGTCGTTTCCGAGATTGACTAAAAAGTGCAATTGTTGATATGTACTGCCATAATCTGTCACTCAAACCCATCAGCCATTTTTCGCCATCAGTAGCTCTTTTTTTGTTGTTCGTGTTCCTGACTATTTCATGATATATGAAATTAGTTTGCGCAGTGCATCCGTTTTCGGAACGTACAGCAAAAAGGCGGAGGTGGTGCAGTGGCAAGTGGCGCACTTCACAAACGCATGGTCAGGGGTTCGAACCCCGGCTCGATATCTGCCTAGGCCAACCATACTTTCCATTCCTCCGAGGTCGGTTAATTGGTACCAGAGTCGTCTGGGAGGATAAAAGCACTTGTGACTTGTTCATCGCCTGGCCACCACAAGCCATATGTCTAGGCCATATGCGT
Source organism: Haemonchus contortus (assembly GCA_000469685.2). Lineage (NCBI taxonomy): Eukaryota > Metazoa > Nematoda > Chromadorea > Rhabditida > Trichostrongylidae > Haemonchus > Haemonchus contortus. The sequence goes on from LS997563.1 coordinate 4,843,440, forward strand.
ACTTAATACGCCATTACGATTCTGAATGGCAGTTGAATGCGTGGACGCATCCTTCTGACGGGGTTGATTAACGCACCAAATTTTATCCATTTATGATCTGACCGATTGCAGACAGATTTACGTAGCAAGTACTTTTCCTTTTACCCATAAGGCTGGGATAAGCGATCAATCGTAGAACTAGTATAAAGTAAACCCTTCTGGTAGAGAATGGAAGTTCCTCCCGAATATAAGCGCCATTTTCTTAAAAACAAGGCAATGCAACAAAAACTGCTAATTTTTTCTAGCTAATTACTCGAGTAAGTAGCATAATCGACATGAAGTGCAGCAGTAGCTACACACAAAAAGTACTTGGGTTTTTGTCCCACAAAATCCCAATCTGTTCTCCTAAATCCCAATCTTTCCCGTACTCGCGAAACTTTTTTTAATTTATCCTCCATTACCATTGAACCATTACCAGTATAGGGTTGGTGGTGTGCCGAGTGTCGCCATACTGGAAGGTCCAGGAATAGGATTCTTGTTCGACCGTCACTCCTTCCAAACAAGGCTCCTATCCGTGGTTTTTAAAGGTAGAACTTTTCCAATGCGTTCTTTTAGGGGCGTTCTTCCCATACTAAATAAGCTTCTACGCGTTGGACCGATGCCAAGAAAGATCGGCTGTTTTTCGCTGAAATGCGCCGAGTTTGTTGTTGACCACATTTGGTCTGATCGTTTTTGCAAAACGGCTATTAGGGCGAGTAAACCCATTTGAAACCCCATTTGATTCCTTTCATACCACAATTTAGCGAATTTGCTAGCAAAACGGCTCAACGATGTGGGCGTGGCTTGGCTAAGCAAGCTGGCCAGACTCACCTCTTTCCAATTCTGCAAATCGAAAACGAAGCTGATGTTCTGGTGCCAGGTACACGTCCTTCTTGTCCGACAGTATAGATTGGCATCGAACTCGCACATTTGCATTACATAGGTTTACCACTCCAATCTGTAATCAACGTAATCCTCAGCTACCTTTCCCTTTGGCGCTCTCAATAGGAAACTTGGGATTCTCTGGCAACTTTTTGCTGCCTACTTGGAACTTCTTTGATTCAGACGATGCTCTTTCATCCTCGGAAGAGTGATTGCACAAATGCAATCGGCTCTTTCGAGGGGCTCTACAGAATCCCAAGGAAATAAGGTAAGTTTTTTTCCCAGGAGGAGGCTCTTCATTCCCAATTGTTAACTCGCTTCATTCCCCATCGTCAGTTTGAACACCATACATGCTCTTTTTAACTAGTTGTACTTTTTTCTTCTTTTCTCCCACATGATCGACCCATCACGCTTTTCTTCCCTCCCTCACTCTTACTGCTACCGTATCCTCCTGCAGTTACATTGATCTTGCCTTTTTCTTCAAAAACTATTCTTCTACTCTTTTTCTTTTCGTTTTCCGGAGCTATCATATTTCGTGGGTCACCCACTTAGAAAGCCTCAGAAGATCTCGTTCAAAAAACTAGATTTGTACTTATTGAAATTCTTCTGAATGATCGTCGACTGGGACTAGATTGTTGAGCTCGTTAGTCTCGATGACATTCATAGGAAATTAGTAATTTCTGATGAAAATAATCGGAATGATCATTTAGCGTAAGTGTTCCGCTCGGACCATGGCTAATGAGGAAAGAATAGCGTCTCGATTATTTAATTTCATCAGCTGAACAAGTATGACATTAGTAAAACAAATGAAATTACCTAAATAGCATTAAATTCAATAGCTGGAGCGACTCACCTGTCTGGAACGCTATAACTATTCCTGTGACATTTACCATGCATAAGTGGCAAGGAAGCTGATGTGATAATGACAGGGCAGGCTCTCAATACCTAGCTCTCGAACGATAATATTCGTACCCGGTGGGAACACCCTTCTTTGTTGACCTTCCTACTGGGTCTCCATCCGAGCTTGGGATTCGAGTCATAGCTTATTGGGATGAAACAAGCTTTGAACGCTTTTCTGATGCCTGCCAACTCGGATTAATCTTAGTTTGGCGTGGAGTCATGTCCTTCTCTATCCTGTCGGTCTTCATCGCGGTCTGGTTGCGTTGACCTTGCTCGTAGGAAGCGGGAATCAGAGTGTCTTATAACCAAAAGTGAGAAGTGAAGTTGCCAACACAAGCCAATAGGGAAGTCAGTAGGATAGAGACTGATAGAAATTTCTGAAGTGTTTTGGAAGGGTGTGCTATGCCGCAAGTGTGTTTGGACGCACGAAGGCTGGTAGGCTAGGAACTGCTGGATGGCCGAGACAGTTTCACTTCCAGTTTTTCAAAAACCAACTGGAAGACCTTGAGCAGCTCCCTGGTTACGTGATAATGCCACCATTCCCACTTCTTTGGGTCGAGCCAGAGTTTTCCGTGTGCCATAGAAATACTCTCTACTAACTGCTGGGGATCCTGCTAACAAAGTTGTCCTTGTACGGGAAAAGTTTACACTCCCAAGCCCAATTCGGAATCGAGGTAGCAGCTTAAGCTAGCTCGCGTGAGTTGGAGCATAGATGGCATCTATTATGAGAAGTAACATCTGTAAGGTGTCAGAAAGTTTGCAAGAAATAGTCAACAACATAGGAAGGCTATACATTTTTGATTTTCCATGGTTCTATGCCCTAATAAAGCTTGGCTTGACAAAAAAATTAAAGGTGCACTTGATCTTTTTTTGATAAGTGAATAAATATAACTTCCTCGCCAGTCTGACATTTTGCCAACACTTCTACTTCATTAGCCGTAACAAGTTCCGATTAAGAGCAATATAATCTAAAATCAATTTGCAATATGGAAAATACCTCATTTTTCCACTTGTGCGATTTCTCATCAGTTCCAGCGATCAGCGATAAGACCACAGTTACGAAAGCATAGCGCATACTGCAATTATAGCCGTTTGCAAGCGAAAAATCTCATTTTGTAATAGAAAAGCTCCGGTGGAATACACGAAAATATGTTTTGAAAAACATCGGCAAATAAAGCCCTGAGAAGGTTATTAGGTCTGATGTATGAGAGATTTCCAGATGTAACCATACCCATGTTGGGTAATGAACAATTGAACGGCCATAGGTTTCTCAAAGTGCTCGAATGTTGCATAGTATTGATTAACATTTTATTAGGTATCAATTACTATATACGGGAGATGAGTAATCAAATTCGAATGCTCTGAGTAAGCATTGTTGAGTGGAAAAGCGGTATTACTACAATAATTTACGATTCAGAAATTGAAAAGGCTTTATTGATTTGCTAAAGAGCTCATAAAATGGAGCTCTGATTGCCAAACTCAGCTCATGCCTGTTCCAGGGAAACAGACAACCATTATGAGCCGTTATCGGTTAGAAGGGTTTGTTATGATGTTTTGAAGTCACACGAGGCGTTACTGAATAATTCTGGTCAAAAAAAGATGAACAAAGGGAAGGGTTCGAGATGTAGGTAGAACTGTTTTTGGACCTTCATTGATAACCAAAATTTCTAAACACAAAATATCAATTACTACTCGAGCCTTCTAACCCATTGGCCAAGTAACGTGTGCCGAGAGACGGGCAGTAGGATCGGTTCTGTGTAATCGATTCGCCGCGCGCGGCAGTTGCGGGAAATTCGCCTCGTTATTATAATAGTTCTAGCGTTCTTCATACAGCCCAATCAAACTACAATTATCATTTTTGGCATGATTCTACTGCTAGTTCTTTTGTTCCTGTATTTCTTACTTGCTTCTACATTCAGCTACTTTTGTTCGCTTTCAGCGTCTCTCTCGCCGCGACGCGACAATTTCGGTCCTACTGCACCACACTCACGTGGGCCTAAGAGGGTAGAGGCTTTGACCTGTATGTCATTCACTCCAACGAATTATTGTTTGAGCCGAAAAGTATTTTAACACCACTACTATTCTGAAAGGAATTTTAGTGCTAGGGCGTAACCTAAAACAGGGACCGATCAACCTCGAGGACTTTACCCTTTGTAAGTTATTTATAGTACTGCTGTGGCATCTCAATACTCGTGCTATTCTAGTAGTCAGCAATAGCTGCTGTTCCTGTTTTGTTTCCCATTAAACAGCATGCTCCATTAATCTTCTACGACAGACACCAAATTAGTTGGAATGTGTGAAGGCGTGGACTAGTGACGTTTCTCACGTTTTTCAGTCCGAATTGGACCAAATCCTCCGCCGATAATTATTCCCCCAGACCATCATCAAATTGTCCTAGCTCATGCCGTTGACTTCCCATCTGTATAGTTGATGCTTCAGTATTTTCTGTTCCAAACGAGTTGCCCTCTTGCAAGTACCATAAAACGATTTGCAAATCTTCATTGACGTCAACGCTAGTGCTGGAGAAAATGTGATTTCCCAGGACGTCTTTTATCTACTGTTGTCGTCACTCTGAGCACACAATTACTGACCTTCTTCAGTAAAAGTGTGCGCATCTTCCTTGAGCCTCCTCAATCCAGGCAGTTTCTCTAGTTGGAGCCTACATCCTCAAAAGGATCAAGGCACTGATTTTGTATGAAGCCAAACCTCGCAGTTCAATGTATACGTCAAGTACGCATGCAAACACCGCTACTGATTACAATTGAATGTTCGGCTACGGCGCATCCCAAGAAGAGGGTCATCGATGACAGACAATTTTTTTATAAGTCAATAATCACCAAAATAGAAATAAAACGGTAACATAATGCTAACTATAGTAATTATAGCAATGTGAAAGATGAAATCTTCCGACGTTAATAAATCTTTTTGGGATGCGCTCCTCATTCGGCTCTCATTCAGGATCATAGTCATGTTTTGAATGCGTATTTGTTTATACTATTATATGAGCTGATGTAAAAGCTATCAGCTAGACTGGTAGCATTCAACCGAACCCACGAGGATGAAAGGCTTCGTTGTTTTGGGAGAGTATTGATCAGAGACTCGAACTGCGGACGTGTGTGATAGTGATTCATTTTACCACACCATCTATGCCCCAGTAATGATAATGGTAATTACAGGGATGATGGCAGTAGTAATAGCTTTCACGTAACAAAACATAAAGGTATGTAGCACATGAAGAACAAAAGAAAAGATGACAGTTTTTGGGTGGTTTATGGGGCACATCGTCAAAATCGTGAGATTCTAGAAGTGTTCTTCGCTTTTGATTTGAGCATATGGAGCTCAAAGAGGCAAGAGAAGTGCTTAAGAAACAAATTTACTCTCTCTGGGGAACGCTGGAATATCCTCTTCAGATCGGGGTTGATGGGAACCTTCATGTTTGGACCCATCTGAAGTGCAATTCTTGAAGTGGCTACTCATAGGGGATGCCCAAAAGAGGATATAGCAAAGTTAAGAAACATTGAATGGGAGGAAATAAACTGCAAATGGTTAGAATGGGAGGTCTAGTTAGTATTGTTGTGGAGTTATGCTGCAACACAATCAGCATCGACACCGTAATTGAATTGAATAATGTGAAAACAACGCGGCTGATTTGAGGGGCCTAATTTGACCGTTGGTCATTTTGTTTTTCGTCTGTGATAGGGTGTCCCATTGTGATGGCCAAAGTACTTTTTACTTTCAGAAAATAGTAAATGTAGCAGTGAAAATTTGATTGTTCCTCATTTGAAAAGACCCCAGCAGCCCAAATTTTGGAACTAAAAAATCCTAAGACGTTCTTAATTATGTGCTTAGGGCCTTCAATTCGCATGCTTTTCAACTCTATAAATATTTGTAAAGGAAACCCTTAAACTTTTCAATGCTGATTGTCAGCCATTAGTTAAATTCATGGCGTATAGGCTGATCAGGGACATTTTCAGACGGGCATGTCGATTGTCTCAAATGGTTTCCTAGGATTCCTTGAAGGATTCCTCGAAAGTAAATCAG